>CM053029.1:241764852-242364852 GCA_028564925.1 Lithobates sylvaticus | reverse complement strand
GCCCTGCAAACAAAAAGCAGGTCAGGGCCTTTCTTGGTATTGCGGGGTATTATAGAAGATTTATCCCAAATGTTGCAACTATAGCTGCCCCTCTGACAGACCTTACGAAAGGGAAAGACTCTGTAATGGTGAAATGGTCCCCAGTAGCAGAGGAGTCTTTCCAGGTCCTGAAGAAGGCTCTGTGTGCACAGCCAGTACTGTATTCTCCCGATTTCTCCAGAGAGTTTTTGGTTCAGACGGATGCGTCTGATGTCGGTATCGGGGAGGTACTGTCACAGGTATACAATGGGGAAGAACACCCTGTCGTATACCTAAGCAGAAAGCTCAATGACCATGAGAAAAAAGTATGCAGTCATTGAAAAAGAATGTTTAGCCATAAAATGGGCCCTGGACGCGCTCAGGTACTATTTGTTAGGGCGCCAGTTTGACTTGATAACTGACCATGCTCCCCTGAAATGGATGGCCCAAAAGAAGGAGACTAATAGACGGGTGAACCGGTGGTTTTTGGCTGTACAGGATTACTCCTTCACCGTAAAACACAGGCCAGGTGTGGAGATGGGGAATGTAGATGCCCTGTCCCGTGTTCACTCCTGTTGGGCCACAGGTGTTCCAACCCTGGGGTTGAAACAAGGGGGGAGGATATGTAGCAGAGCGTCCCAGAGAGAGCCAGGAGAAGTCTTGTTCGGGGTTTATACATCTCCCAGGCTCCTCTCATACACATTCAGAGGTCTCTGAGACATGATCCAGTTCGGATCTTAGTCCTCCTTTCCAGGCTAATTTAAGCTCACCTGAGCAAACAGCCTTTGCTCTCTGCCTGGGACACACAGACATGGATGGTTTGTGAGGAGCCAAAAGGTTGGTAAAACCCTTTAAAAACTCTTTACAGAAGCTGACAAGCGGTAGGCTTGCTCAGCTTGATAGTTAGAGACGGTGTATGTTATAGTTAGAGCCGAGACACGGCTAGGACTTTTGTTTGGTTATTTCTGTTTTGATGTGTTTTCTGGAAGACTGTGCAGCACCTGTGTATGGACTTGTATTTGAATCAAATAAACCCAGCACTGTTTTCGCTACCTCAAGTGGATTTGGTATCTGTGCCTCACTAAACAGCCCATCCCAGTGAGCTTTGTACCTGCTACCTGTCCCCCAGGTTACAATATATATATAACTTTGTGCTATAAAACCCATTCAATAAAATGTAAAAAAAACACCTTATGTTTAAAAAGCTTATATTATTTGGGTCACGGAAACATTATATTGTCTACAAACTATGGGATCTATTTTTTGAATTTTAATTTATTATTTTTTATACTAGTAATGGCGGTGATCAGGGGCTGTGATATTGCGGCAGACAATAAGATACTAGCTGACACTTTTGACCATTTGCGGAAACCAGTGATACTAATACAGTGAACAGTGCTAAAAATATGCACTGTCACTGTACTAATGACACTGGCTGAGCAGGGGTTAAACATCTAGGGTGATCAAAGGGTTAACTGTGTGCTGGTTTCACTAGGGGAAGAGATCGATTCCCTGCTTTGCAGGAGCACAGCACTGGATCTATCCCTTCCCCCCTGACAGAACTAAGATATGCCTTGTTTACATAGGTATATTTCTGTTCTCTATATATTGCCGATGATCGGCGGGTGCCAGAGGACATTGAGGGCCTGGCACCCGCAGATTGGCTTCTGCTGTGAATTATCACAGCAGAAGTGGCCTGCTGGCAGTGCGCACATGTCCCCTACAGGTGGATGTGCAGGATAACATATATATATGATCCTGCACATAGCTGCCACACTGTAGCAATAAAAGTGTTATAGGGCAGTCAGAGGAATTGGTCATTTTTAATGTTTCATGTTAAACATTTAAAAAAAAAAAATCACTGCTCCTACAATTTTTACTAAATTGTTTTTGCATTGGTACATGTCCCTCCATGCAGTGACTACCCTAATGCTAATTTTTTTTACACCCCCTTGCCTACTAGCTTGGAAAATGGGAATTTTTAACTTGACAACTTCTATCTTTTATTTTCAAGGCTTAATTGAACAATCTGAAGATAGAGGCTGATTAGTTTCCATGCACAGCAGCTCCAGATTCTGTCTGCTCCAGTTTTGATAATTTCCCCTTGTTATCTTTACTTGTCCTGGTGACCATTGTCACTGGGGCAGCAAGTGATGGTAAACCAAAAAATGTTTGGTGTTCACAGGATGTAGAAAAGTGAAGGAGGAGAAAAACCCACCAAGGACAAAGAGAACAAGTGTTTCAGTGACATCTGCCTATAAGTGAATTCCCCTCTGTAGAAGATTTCCTCTCTCCAGAGGCGGCTCTAGACTTTGTGAGGCCTTAGGCGAAACTTACACATGAGGCCCCACTCACGCCCGTAATAGGAAAAAAAATACAAGCACACAGAAAAGAGGGTGAGATAAAGAGGGGGGGGAGAGAATCAGTGATTGAGCACAGGCAAATTATGAGGCCGTGAGGCCCCTGTGATTGCGAGGCCTTAGGCGACCGCCTAATTTGCCTAATTAGAGAGCCGCCTCTGCCTCTCTCTTCCTGTTGTGTCTAGAGTATGGGAATGTTTCACCAACAGGACAAATGATAAAACAAGAAACCTGACAGGAGTTCAAAACATTCCTTATTTTACACAAAGCTAAAACAAGAACTTTAGAGATGCACTTTAAGCTACAGCCAAAAGTATATAATTGCTTCATATTCCTAATGTTTTTAATCAAATACCATATACACTTTCATTCATTTTTACATTTAATTGCTCTCACACTTTAGTTTTTTTTTTAAAATCTATGTTTTAACTCAAAAGTTCTTCCAATTGTACAGTATTAAATGTTATGCATCGCAGTACATCATACCAGCTCCCCCGTGTCCCATGGTAAGCTTAACTGTCAAACATGTTGCACTGCACCATTATCAGTATATGATCTATGCATAAGATGGCTATGCAAATTTAACGAGATTGGAGATAGACATGGAACAGCTGGTATGCAATTGATGGGTATTTTTAAAGTAGAACTATAGGCAAAACTTTTTTTCTGGGGAGAACCCAAAATTTTGGATTTTCTTTTACTTTCACCTTCACTTTTAATGAGAGCGAGTCTCGCTAATGGGGGCACGGACAACCATAAAAACTGACAATTGCTCTAATCTTTAAAAAAAAAAAAAAAAAGTATTGCCTTTAGTTATACTTTGTGTGTGTTGATCTTTTTAACAATTGTGTGTATAGCAAAAATGTATAAAACCCAATGGTAGTTACCACCAAACGAAAGCTCTATCTGATATAAAATTTATTTGGGTACAATGTTGCATGACTGAATAATTGTCATTTAAAGTGTGACAGCACTGAAAACTGAAAAATAGCCTGGGCAGGAAGGGGATGAAACAGTCTAGTCTTGAAGTTGTTGATCGCCTCTGCACATAAACAGACAGTGAATTGATGTTAGAGCGTGGTCCATTATTAAAACATTTAATTTTGTATTATTGCTCTTGTGTGGCCCCCTAGTGGGCACACTGGCAATGTAATGTGATTGCACACTCCATTGGACAATGCAGATCACAGAAAATGTACAGTTTAAGCCCCATACACACGGTCGGATTTTCGCATGGATTCTGTCCGATCGGACAATGTTGTTGAAAAATCAGACTGTGTGTATGCACCATCGGACAGTGTACGTCGTATTGTCCGACGGACAAAGTCCTATCTCCTGCTGGATAGATTTTCCGACAACACGGTCCGATCACACCAAATCCGATCGTGTGTATGGTAGTCCGACCGGACAAAGTGCTACGCATGCTCAGATCACATTACAAGACCAAAGCTATTGGCTACTAGCCTCTACGTAGTCCCGTCGTAGGCAACAAACGTCACCACGTTCATAATGATCGGATTTTCCGACAACTTTGTCCGACCATGTGTACGCAAAACCAACATCAGACAAAGTATGACGGACATGGTCTGACGGACCTGGTCCTCGGATAATCCGCGCGTGTGTATGGGGCTTTAGGGTTGCCAGTTGCCACCTCATCCCTTTAAACCCAAACACATATGAATTGCACAGGTTCTGAAGCCAATTTAATGCATATAAGGCACCAAGGAAGTTTAAGTGGCACCTTAGGTACAGTATCACTCCCATTGGCTCTGTATCATTTTTCAGATCTGCACTGTCCAAGGGACACTGCGGTCAGAGTTCGCTGTGCAAGAGCACTAATAAAAAATGATGTTTTAAAACAGCAGGTGCCCTGTAACATTCAGTGTCAGTCCTAATTACAGCGATAGCAAAATGTAAATAATGACTGCAGTTTGCAGCCGGTGTTCCATTGAATAGTGCCCTCCGTCAAAAAGTGCCCTTGAAGAACGGAAGGGCACTCCAGCTGATTTCCGGATCAGCTGGCGTGACGTCCCACCGAGCACATGCGCACATCGTAGGAGGCTTTTTTCTATGAGAGATACCTTTTAACGGGCACAATTGAAAGCAATGCAAAGAGCGTAGTTGTCACCGTAGTTGTCAGATTGAGCCTTGCTGTTGCAGGGAGGGTTGTAAGTGTGTTGAAGGGCGGGTTTTGTCTGTGTTGCAACCTACCCTTACACACAGGCAAAACCCACCATTCAACACACCAAGCCCGTCCTGCTACTCAGACTAAACCGGACCTTGAGCACACTCTTGTGCCTCGCTGTTGCGTTGTGGGTTTATATGACAAATACGGTGTTCCTCCGCTGTTTGCATAGGATTTAATTGTGGGCGTCAAAAGGTATCTCCCGTTGAAAAAAGCCTCCTACAATGTGCACATGCTTTATGGCCATGTCACGCCAGCTGATCGGGAAATCCGTTGGAGTACCCTTCCGTCCTGCGACAAATCGGCAGAACACCGGCTCTCTGTACTGTGATCTTACTATGCACATCACATACAAAACAATTACAGTAATTACATGTGTAAAAACTGTCTGCAATGATCTGCTAGCTATCCTCTTCCACCCACATGTATTGAGCTGTTGTGTGACAAAGGAAGAGTGCGAGCATGTCCCAGTGTTTCCAGTTTGGAAATTATAATGCATGCTAGTGTTTCCAGTTTGCAATTCACAGCAATTGCCAGTGTTTTCAGATCACAGGCAGTACCTGTGTATCCAATTTGCTGCTTAAAGACAGCACCACTGTTTCCAGTTTGCTGACCACAGTCTGTGCTAGTGTTTGTGGTTTTCTGATCACAACCAGCACCACTGTTTCCAGTTTGCTGATCATAGCTAGGACCATTTTTTTCTAGATTTCAGACTACAGCCAGTGCCAGTGTTTTCCTTTTTGTGCATGCATTTTTCTGCACCTCGGGGTGTCTACTTTCCAAAAAAGGGTCATTTTGGGAATGTTTATAGTGTCCTTGCATTTTGAGGCCTCAAAAAAAAAATTTGGGCCCGATTTGTCCCTGAAACAGAGAACAGGGACGTGCCGGACCCCTGCTGTCTGGACACTGTTCTCAATGTAATCCATTATGCCGCGTACACACATGCGGACTTTTGCCGGCGGACTTAGTCCAGCGGACAATCCCGCCGGACTTTCCAGCTGGGTCCGCTGGACTTTCCGAGCGTGTGGACTTGCCCACACACGCACGGACTTCTCCGGCGGATAATCCGCCGGCCAAAAGTCCGCGGGACTTTTGAAAATGAATGGACTTGCCCACACATGGAGCAGTCCGTTCATTTAGAACGTAACTTCAGGTTACGTAGCTAGCGTAGGCAGTAAATGCCGCCACGCTAGCTCCATGACCTGGCATGGATTTAAAGGGAATCCCCCCAAATCCATGTCAGACCCTCATCCGAGCACGCAGCCTGGCAGGCCAGGAAAGGGGTGGGGACGAACGAGCGCCCCCCCCTCCTGAGCCGTACCAGGCCGCGTGCCCTCAACATGGGGGGTGCCCTGGGGAAAGGGGGGCCGTGCGGCCCCCCCACCCCAAAGCACCTTGTCCCCATGTTGATGAGGACAAGGGCCTCTTCCCGACAACCCTGGCCGTTGGTTGTCGGGGTCTGCGGGCGGGGGCTTATCGGAATCTGGGAGCCCCCTTTAATAAGGGGGCCCCCAGATCCCGGCCCCCACCCTATGTGAATGAGTATGGGGTACGATGTACCCCTACCCATTCACCTAAGGTGTAAAATGTAAAGTACAAAAACACACACACTTTTGAAAAAATATTTTATTGCACTGCTCCGGGGGTCTTCTTCCGTCTTGGGGGTCTTCTCGCCGGACTCCTCCACTCTCTTCTGCTCTTTTACCTAGCTCTTTCACGAGCGGAGGAGTCCGGCTACCTTCTTCGTCGTCGCCGCCGTCGTCTGGGGGTCTCGATCCGCCTTCGGGGGTCTTCCGGGGGTCTCTTCTGTTCTTGCGGCGGTCGTCGTCTTCCGCGCCGCCGGCGCCTTCTTCTTCTTGTCCTTCTTCTTATTCTTCTTCTTCTTCCAATGTTGACCCAATGCTCTCTCTGCCCAGAATGGCAGAGCCGCGCTGCGCTGGGACTTATATAGGGACATTGGGACAGGGTCACATGCTCATGTCACATGGTGACCCCGCCCCCTTGTGTTGTCACAGTCCCGGAGGATGCTGGGACTGTGACATCACAGGGGGGCGGGGTCACCATGTGACATGAGCATGTGACCCTGTCCCCATGTCCCTATATAAGTCCCAGCGCAGCGCGCCTCTGCCATTCCGGGCAGAGAGAGCGACGGATCAACATCGGAAGAAGAAGAAGAACAAGAAGGACAAGAAGAAGAAGAAGGCGCCGGCGGCGCGGAAGACGACGACCGCCGCAAGAACAGAAGAGACCCCCGGAAGACCCCCGAAGGCGGATCGAGACCCCCAGACGACGACGGCGGCGACGACGAAGAAGGTAGCCGGACTCCTCCGCTCGTGAAAGAGCTAGGTAAAAGAGCAGAAGAGAGCGGAGGAGTCCAGCGAGAAGACCCCCAAGACGGAAGAAGACCCCGGAGCAGTGCAATAAAATATTTTTTCAAAAGTGTGTGTGTTTTTGTACTTTACATTTTACACCTTAGGTGAATGGGTAGGGATACATTGTACCCCATACTCATTCACATAGGGTGGGGGGCCGGGATCTGAGGGCCCCCTTATAAAAGGGGGCTCTCAGATTCCGATAAGCCCCCGCCCGCAGACCCCGACAACCAACGGCCAGGGTTGTCGGGAAGAGGCCCTTGTCCTCATCAACATGGGGACAAGGTGCTTTGGGGTGGGGGGGCCGCACGGCCCCCCTTTCCCCAGGGCACCCCCCATGTTGAGGGCACGGCTCAGGAGGGGGGGGGCGCTCGTTCGTCCCCACCCCTTTCCTGGCCTGCCAGGCTGTGTGCTCGGATAAGGGTCTGACATGGATTTGGGGGGAACCCCCACGCCGTTTTTCGGCGTGGGGAGTCCCTTTAAATCCATGCCAGTTTACGGAGCTAGCGCGGCGGCATTTACTGCCTACGCTAGCTACGTAACCTGAAGTCACATGCTAAATGAACGGACTTGCCGATGAGCGGCAAGTCCGTTCATTTCAAAAGTCCCGCGGACTTGCCTACTAACGGCGGGATTGTCCGCCGGACTGCCAAGTCCAGCGGATAATTTTAAAACCAAACTTAAAACTTTGGCGCCAAAAAAGTCTGCCGGACTTTGGCGCCAAAAAGTCCGCCGGCGCCTACACACGAGGGGATTATCCGCTGGACTTCAGTCCAGCGGATAATCCCGCGGGATTGTCCCTTCGTGTGTACGCGGCCTTAGATGTCCAAAATGTCAGATCTATAAACAATTGCATCCTATATTAAGAATTCATTTTCTCAACTCTTCACCTCTTTCTTCAGGAAGTGCCCTGATCCTTAAATTCTGGCATCTGCTTTGGTTCTCCTGATTTTCCAGTTTGTATAGCATCTCCCTCTGTCCAGTTTGAAGGGTTTTAACTTGTATTTTTAACTCTTTTATTTCTTGGGCTTGTTTCTCTGTTTTCTCCTCTGTCTCCTCTACCCTCTTCAACAACTGGCCCAGATCTGCCCGCACAGTGCCAATTTTTGTTTTAATGGAATTTTCTAGTCTTGCAAACATCTCTGTTATTTTCCAACTTCGTCTGGATTTGAGCACTAAGGTTTAATTCCTCCATTTTACTTGTCTCAGGTTCGTTCTCTGTGATGTTATCCTCTCTAGATTTTTCCAGTAGTTTGCCTTTCTTTTTCCCGGGGTCTTTTTTCTTTAGTCCCCTGTTGTTGTTTTGCTATTTCCGTGATTTTTGGGCTCCCCTCTTTTGTTAAGTATTTCTGAATCATGCTTGTATTTAAGCTTTCTTTTGGAGTTTTGGGCTCAGTCCCTTTTACAGTTCTGCCTCTCATATTAGGTCTTTTGTTGGCAATTTTTTTCCTCCCCAGGGTGATTTTCCTTTTTAGAAGTGTCCTCAACCCTTTCAGGCTCTTTACAGAATACCTATATATTCCATCTGCATTTCTCCATGCAGGGTCTTTTCTGGTTCTTTATCTCTCTTCCTTTCTCCCCGTAAGGTCCGAGGATACACCACCCGGACAATTTTCATGTAGAGCCAAGTTCCACTTTGGGAGTGGCTAAGCCTGGTGAGAGAACCAGCATCCACAACGGGGGGGGGGGGGACAAGGGAGGGGGAGGGCAGAAACCTCCAAGCAGTTCAATAAGTACCTGTATATATTTGATACACGTCCGGTTCAGTATCTGCCCCTTTTCTCTTGTCTCCAATCAAACGTGGTGAACAGTGAACTGCATACTTATACAACACACATTTATATAGACATTTAGTTGCAACATTTCTAGTGCTTACTGCATATTTTCCACCTGGGAGAGTGGACTGATCCACAAGAACAAAACACGGCGAACACATGATAGTGAGTGCAGTATGTAATGCACAATCTCCACGGGCCCTCTATTGATTGATATCCATCAGAGGCTTGTCAGTACCTTTCATCTCCCCCTCTGAATACATATGCAGTTATTTATCATTCATAGGTTATCCTTTTATATACGTTTCAGCAACAGCTTATTGCAACTTTTCAAGAGTACACGTTTTTCAACTATTTCCCGGTACCTTTTTAATACATTTATTACTTGCTTCCGTCCCTTTTCTTATTTTTCCAGTTTTACTCTGAGCCACATAACCACACGTAATACATATTCAACAAGTTAAGATTCAACTCGGGTGGTCATCTTCTAGCTCCAGTGCAGCTCCCAATCACTAAGAAAGTGATTTATGAACAGTTTGAATAGCGCGTTTTAAAAGCTTACTGCAAGTCATCAACCTGGCATGATCGAGCTGGTGCAGGTATCAGTTTCCAAAAAAGCATAGAGGAAAAAGAAAAAGGAAGAAAAAAAACAAAAAAAAATAACAAATGTGGATATGGCCAACTATGCAAGTTAGGTAGTCCCCGAAGGTTTATTTAATATATGTCATAGTCTTATCAGTACATTTCCTCTCCCCTTCCCCTCATGTATACTTCATATGCAGTTATGAGTCAATCATAGGTTTCCTTTTTTGTATGAATTTGTTTGGGTTTCGGCAACAGGTCGTTGCATCTATTTTTGTGGTAAACGTTTATACTCTGCTTAGTTTACATGGGTTTCTACCCATTTCTTGCTCCTTCTCAATAACTTGTTACATGTTTCCATTGCTTTTCTTGACCTCCAATATTTCTCTGAACCTTAAAACCACAGGCAGTGCTTATGAAACAGATTAATATTTACCCCATATGAGGTAGGCATGAAACAGGCAGTTCATTAGAGCAGTCTATCCTATACAGATTACCATTCCTCCAGGGAAATAGGCTACAGCAAGCACAGGTTTGCACAGTCTCTAAGGTATATTCAGTGTGTTACGATTCTACCTTATTTTTCTGCTTTTACTTCTGATGCCTCTGATTTTGATCCCTGTTGCTGCTCACCTTTCCCCCTATACACTTCTCCTGAGTCCACCGGGGATGGCGCAGAAGGGGAGAAGGAGGGGAGGCCAGGCCGGCCAGGGTGCCAATCCACCTTCTTCGTTTGGAGCTCCTGTCCCTTCACTGTCGCTGTCCTGAGGCTGTCATTCAGGGAGCTTACTGCGGCTTCCCACGCCACACATCTCCCGCTGGTCCACCTGGAGCCTCTCTCACAAGCTCTCGTCCAGTGCCATGATCGGGCTCCTCCCCCAACTCAGCAGCGTCACAAATAATGAATAAAATATTCAACCCCCTACTGGGCAGAAGAGAACAAGAGGTCTTAAAGATAGACTGAGTGCATACGAGAAGTGTCATGAGACGTAATATTAAGATTCCAATTATATGAGGACAAAGCAGAGATATGGGGCAGTTTTAGAGGTAAACCACTATTAAAATATGAGGGGGCGGAGCTTCAAATCTTTGCAGATCTATTCGCAGAAACACTGTCCAGAAGAAGAGTCCTAAAACCCCTTTTGGATCAAATGATAGCTCAAATGAGAGCTGCAAATAAGAAGGGGAGATGGGAGGGAGGGAAGGCTTTGGGGGGAGGTGGTTGGTAGACATGTGTGATTCGTTTCGTACGAATTCGTAATTCGTACGAATTTTTCGAAATTCGTACGAATTTACGAATCTGTAGTACGAATTTTTTTTTTTAAGAAAGAAGATTTTAATAAAGGAATTGTCAAAGACCGTCTCCTGTCATTTTTACCATTTTTGCCACTTATTTGGTGAAATGGTAGGGGTACTTTTGTACCCCATTACCATTTCACACAGGGGGGGGGGGGGGATCTGGGGGTCCCCTTGTTAAAGGGGGCTTCCAGATTCCGATAAGCCCCCCGCCCGCAGACCCCCACAACCACCGGGCACGGTTGTGGGGATGAGGCCCTTGTCCTCATCAACATGGGGACAAGGTGCTTTGGGGGGGACCCCAAAGCACCCTCCCAATGTTGAGGGCATGTGGCCTGGTACGGTTCAGGCGGGAGGGGGGGGCGCTCTCGTCCCCCCTCCTTTCCTGCGGCCTGCCAGGTTGCGTGCTCGGATAAGGGTCTGGTATGGATTTTATGGGGGACCCCACGCCATTTTTTTGGCTAGGTTTCCCCTTAAAATCCATCCCAGACCTCAAGGGTCTGATATGGATTTTGAGGGGGACCCTACGCCATTTTTTTTTTTTTTTTTGGCTGGGGTCCCCCTTAATATCCATCCCAGACCTGAAGGGCCTGGTTATTGAATTTGGGGGGACCCCCACGCTTTTTTTTATCAATGACTTCAATGAATGACTGTTCTCTGTATTACGGATCCGACAATTCATTTGCCGGCAAATAGCCGCGAGTGATTTTAAATAGTTTTTTTTCCTGCAAAAATGACACTGTGCGGGAACATTTCTCTATATTAGATATACTGAATCTCGAAGCAATCGAAGCATTCGAAGCATTCGTTATATCCGCTATTATAATTTCTTTCATGTTAGTTGAAATTACATATTTGTTAGTTGTTGTATTCGAATTGTTCTCTGTATTACGGGAATCGGCAATTAGCCGCGAGTGATTTTAAATGTCTTTTTTTCCTGAAAAAATGACACATTGTACAGAGAGAGTTCTAAACACGGGAAACATGACCCCATTCATAGGCATACTATAGAGTATATAGTATCTATGAAGGGGGCATGTTTCCTGTGTTTAGAACTCTCTCTGTACAATGTGTCATTTTTGCAGGAAAAAAAGACATTTAAAATCACTCGCGGCTAATTGCCGATTCCCGTAATACAGAGAACAATTCGAATACCACAACTAACAAATATGTAATTTCAACTAACATGAAAGAAATTATAATAGCGGATATAACGAATGCTTCGAATGCTTCGAGATTCAGTATATCTAATATAGAGAACTGTCTCTGTACAATGTGTCATTTTTGCAGGAAAAAAAAACTATTTAAAATCACTCGCGGCTATTTGCCGGCAAATGAATTGTCGGATCCGTAATACAGAGAACAGTCATTCATTGAAGTCATTGATAAAAAAATGCGTAGGGGTCCCCCCAAATTCAATAACCAGGCCCTTCAGGTCTGGGATGGATATTAAGGGGGACCCCAGCCAAAAAAAAAAAAATGGCGTAGGGTCCCCCTCAAAATCCATATCAGACCCTTGAGGTCTGGGATGGATTTTAAGGGGAACCCTAGCCAAAAAAAATGGCGTGGGGGTCCCCCATAAAATCCATACCAGACCCTTTATCCGAGCACGCAACCTGGCAGGCCGCAGGAAAGGAGGGGGGGACGAGAGCGCCCCCCCTCCCGCCTGAACCGTACCAGGCCACATGCCCTCAACATTGGGAGGATGCTTTGGGGGTCTGAGACCCCTAAAGCACCTTGTCCCCATGTTGATGAGGACAAGGGCCTCTTCCCCCACAACCGTGCCCGGTGGTTGTGGGGGTCTGCGGGCGGGGGGCTTATCGGAATCTGGAAGCCCCCTTTAACAAGGGGACCCCCAGATCCCGCCCCCCCCCCTGTGTGAATTGGTAAGGGGGTACAAAAGTACCCCTACCATTTCACCAAAAAAAGTGGCAAAAATGGTAAAAATGACAGGAGACGGTCTTTGACAATTCCTTTATTAAAATCTTCTTTCTTCTGGTCTTCCTTTCTTCATCTTCTCCTTCCGTCATCTTCTTCCATCTTCTTCCATCTTCTTCCATCTTCTTCTTCCTTCGATTCGCTTCTTCTTCCTCCGGTCTTCTCGTCCTTCTCGTCCGGCGTCGTCCTTCTCGTCCGGCATCGTCGTCTCTTCTCGCAGGCCGCTCCTCGCAATGGGAGGCTCCCGCTCTGTGAGGCTTCGCTCCGGGTGACAGGTCTTGTATAACGAAGGCACCTGGTGACCCCGCCCCCCCTCTGACGTCATGGGGAAAGCCATAGGGAATTCCACATGACGTCCCCGTGCGTCAGAGGGGGCGGGGTCACCAGGTGCCTTCGTTATAAAAGACCTGTCACCCGGAGCGGAGCCTCACAGAGCGGGAGCCTCCCATTGCGAGGAGCGGCCTGCGAGAAGAGACGACGATGCCGGACGAGAAGGACGACGCCGGACGAGAAGGACGAGAAGACCGGAGGAAGAAGAAGCGAATCGAAGGAAGAAGAAGATGGAAGAAGATGACGGAAGGAGAAGATGAAGAAAGGAAGACCAGAAGAAAGAAGAAAGAAGATTTTAATAAAGGAATTGTCAAAGACTGTCTCCTGTCATTTTTACCATTTTTGCCACTTTTTTAGTGAAATGGTAGGGGTACTTTTGTACCCCCTTACCAATTCACACAGGGGGGGGGGCGGGATCTGGGGGTCCCCTTGTTAAAGGGGGCTTCCAGATTCCGATAAGCCCCCCGCCCGCAGACCCCCACAACCACCGGCCAGGGTTGTGGGGATGAGGCCCTTGTCCTCATCAACATGGGGACAAGGTGCTTTGGGGGGGACCCCAAAGCACCCTCCCAATGTTGAGGGCATGTGGCCTGGTACGGTTCAGGCGGGAGGGGGGGCCGCTCTCGTCCCCCTCCTTTCCTGCGGCCTGCCAGGTTGCGTGCTCGGATAAAGGGTCTGGTATGGATATTTGGGGGGGGACCCCACGCCATTTTTTTTTTTTTTTTGGCTGGGGTCCCCCTTAATATCCATACCAGACCTGAAGGGCCTGGTTATTGAATTTGGGGGGACCCCTACGCTTTTTTTTTTCTGCAAAAATTACACTTTGTCATTCGAATTCATTCGAATTCATTCGTTATATCTGCTATAATAATTTCGTTCAAATTAGTTGAAATTCGATATTGGTAGTTGGATTTACTAACGATTCGTAACTATTCATAACGATTCGTAAAGATTCGTAACTATTCATAACGATTCGTAACGATTCGTAACTTGAAATTGAAATTCGATATTTGTAGTTGGATTCGAATTGTTCTCTGTGTTATGAGAACCAACAATTCATTAGCCGCGTTAACGATTCGTAACGATTCGTAACGATTCGTAACTTTACTAACGATTCGTAAAAAAAATTACGATTCGTCCGAATTTCGTATTTCGTACGAATTCGAACGGAATTTCGTACACGAATTACGAATTACGAATTTTTTTATATACGAAACGGGACGAAACGAAACGAAACAAATTTTTTGACAGTTCCCATGTCTAGTGGTTGGGAGGGGAAAAGCTCACCCACAAAAGAGAATAGAAGCTATCTATGAAAGGAGGGAGGAAGGAGAAAAAAATCTCGATTTTTCCCGTGGTAAGATCAAAGTTACGGGGGATAAAGACCACTACAATAAGATTTAGGACATGACATCAATTCATTTTTTATCATACAATGTACGGGGACTAAATACACCAACAAAGAGGCACAACATTTTAAAGGAGATGGGGCATTATGAAGGTCTTCCTTCAAGAGACACACATATCTCAAGAAACAAATGTGAAGTTATACTCAAAACAAATTCCAACTTGGTATTATGGGGCTCGTGACAAAAAGGGCAAAGGGAGTGGCAATTAGACATGTGCAATTCGTTTAGTTACGAATTAGTTTTCCGTTCAAATTCGTTATATTCGTTCATTTGTTATCGTACGAATGAACGAATGGTTTACTAAAAATTCTAATGAATAACGAACTATCGAAAAGAACGAATATGAAAAACAACGAAAATACGAAATAATTAAATTAGAAACAACGAAACTAAGAAAGAATGAAATTCCGAAAAACGAAAACAGAAACAACGAAAATAGCGAACAAAGATTCAAAAATAACGAAAATCAAAATGAACGAACAAAATCGAAATTACGAATATTCGGAAAAAGGAAATCAAAACAACGAAAATACGAAATAACAAAAATTCTGCTGATCGAGAATTTGAAAGAACGAATATTAGTTCTGATTCTGAAATATTTCATCCAGAGTCCAGTGTAGAAAATCATGGCGCTGTCTAACGTGCTTCGAATGGATTCGTACATTCGTAACTTTTTTTTATTTTTGGTCGTTGATTTGTAAATTTACATGTCTGACAGTGGCGCATGCTTCGAGAAGCAGGCCACTGGAAAGGCTGTCGTGTTCAGGCAGTGGGAGGCAGAGCTTAGGGATTGCCTGCTTTATGAGGATGAAGATGCCCCTGGAGTGAGAAAGGGTCCAACCGCCAAGCATCAGAGAGCTGGTGAGTAAAATAAAATATATCATTATATATTGCAGTTATATGGTTGTTTCCAGCTCACTATATTTTTTATGACTACGGCATGTGAGACTTACGTTTTGCTTTACATTCATGTTTTCCAGATCGAGCAACCTCATCAGTGGAGGGTGCTGCTTCCTGCCCTCAATATTCTGGCAGTGGTGAGTACCTACCTAACAAACACAAAGCAAACATAATAACAAACATCTATTTAACCACTTCAGCCCCCGACAATTTTACCCCCTTCCTTACCAGAGCACTTTTTGTGATTCGCCACTGCAACGCTTTAACTGACAATTGCGCGGTCATGCGAAATGGCTACCAAACAAATTTGATCACCTCTGCGGTTTTAATTTTTTGTGCTATAAACAAAAAAAGAGCACCAATTTTTAAAAAAATGCAATATTTTTTACTTTGTTATAATAGATATCCCCCAAAAATATAAAAAAATATATTTTTTCCCTCAGTTTAGGCTGATACGTATTCTTCTACATATTTAGCGATTATTATTAATTGGTTTGCCAAAAGTTATAGCGTTTACAAAGTAGGGGATAGTTTTATAGCATTTTTATAAAAAAAAATTTCTAGTAATGGTGGCGTTCAGCGATTTTTATTGTGACTGCGACATTTTTGACACATTTTTGGGACCATTGTCATTTATACAGCAATCAGTGCTACTTAAATGCACTGATTCCTGTGTAAATGACACTGGAAGTAAAGGAGTTAACCACTAGGAATGGGGGAGGGGTTAAGTGAGCCCTGTGTGTGTTTTCTAACGACAAGAGTCCACCACTTTGGACAGCCTTCCATCGCCGCCAGAATTAGCCTCCACCAACCGAAAACTGTCAGTTACCACCTGGTGGAGAAGGTGGGCTGAGCAGCGCACACCCACAAAACTGCCATCCCTTACAGCCTTGACCAAGTTGTTGCCTCCATCAGTGACAATATAGCCAATCCGGTAGTTGTTGCTGTCTGCCTGTCCAAACCACTGCAACAACATTTTCTGCAGGGCTTGCAGGATGTTTTGCGCTGTGTGCTTTTCATCAAGCACCTCAGCGTGCAGGAGGAAGGAACGGTGCCCCTTTTTGTCAACTGCTGACGAGGATCCAGATGTTTGAACTACATCATGGGACACCTTGCCCTGCCACCAATGTGCCGTCAGGGACAGGAAGGCGTGCTGGGCACTACACGCACTCCACAGGTCAGTGGTCAGGTGCACTGCCTGTCCACCTGCCTTTCCAATCTCCTCCTTGAGCACCCCAACACAAGACCTGTATAAGGCTGGCTGAAGGTCTTACGTGATGGCACACGGTACTGTGGTGCAACAGCCTGCATCAATTGCTTGAAGGGCTCACCTTCTACCATGTTGAAAGGTGCTCCAACTGCAATGAGCTGGCCTTTCAAGCGTGTTATTTTTTGTACCTGTGCCCGAGACATACCCTAATGCCACGTACACGCGATCGGACTTTGTCCACCGGACCTAGTCTGGTGGACAAACCACTGGACTTTCAAGCGGGGCTTCGCCGGACTTGCCCACACACGCCCGGACTTCTCCGGCGGACAATCCGCGGGAAAAAGTCTGCGGGACTTTTGAAAATGAACAGACTTGCCCACACACGGAGCAGTCCGTTCATTTAGAACGTAACTGCAGGTAGACGGGGCTAACGAAGGCAGTGAATGCCGCCCCGCTAGCCCCGTCACCTGGTATGGATTTAAAGGGAATCCCCACGCCGAAAAAACAGCGTGGGGTCCCCCAAAATCCATCTCAGACCCTTATCCGAACACGCAGCCCGGCTGGCCAGGAAACGGGTGGGGACGAGCGAGCCATACCAGGCCGTGTGCCCTTAACATGGGGGGTGCCCTGGGGAAAGGGGGGCCGTGCGGCCCCCCCACCCCAAAGCACCTTGTCCCCATGTTGATGAGGACAAGGGCCTCTTCCCGACAACCCTGGCCATTGGTTGTCGGGGTCTGCGGGCGGGGGGCTTATCGGAATCCGGGAGCCCTCTTTAATAAGGGGGCCCCCAGATCCCGGCACCCCACCCTATGTGAATGAGTATGGGGTACGATGTACCCCAACCCATTCACCTAAGGTGTAAAGTGTATTTTACCGAGCTCTTTTACCGAGCAGAGGAGCCCAGCTACCTTCTTCGTCGTCGCCGCCGTTGTCTGGGGGTCTCGATCCGCCTTCGGGGGTCTTCCGGGTCTCTTCTGTTCTTGCCGCTGTCGTTGCTTTCTGCGGAAGAAGAAGAAGAAGAAGGCGGCGCAGAAAGCGGTAAAAGAGCTAGGTAAAATAGCGGAGGAGTCCGGCGAGAAGACCCCCCAAGACGGAAGAAGACCCCCGGAGCAGTGCAATAAAATATTTTTCAAAAATTGTGTTTTTTTATTTATTTACACTTTACACCTTAGGTGAATGGGTAGGGGTACATCGTACCCCATACTCATTCACATAGGGTGGGGGGCCGGGATCTGGGGGCCCCTTATAAAAGGGGGCTCCCGGATTCTGATAAGCCCCCGCCCGCAGACCCCGACAGCCAATGGCCAGGGTTGTCGGGAAGAGGCCCTTGTCCTCATCAACATGGGGACAAGGTGCTTTGGGGTTGGGGGGCCGCACGGCCCCCCTTTCCCCAGGGCACCCCCCATGTTGAGGGCACGCAGCCTGGTACGGCTAAGGAGGGGGGGCGCTCGCTCGTCCCCACCCCTTTCCTGGCCAGCCGGGCTGCGTGTTCGGATAAGGGTCTGAGATAGATTTGGGGTAAACCCCCGCGCCATTTTTTTGGCGTGGGGATTCCCTTTAAATCCATGCCAGATGACGGGGCTAGCGTGGTGGCATTCACTGCCTTCGCTAGCCCCGTCTACCTGAAGTCACGTACTAAATGAACGGACTTTCCGATGATCGGCAAGTCCGTTTATTTCCAAAAGTCCGGCGGACTAGCATACTAACGGCGGGATTGTCCGCCAGACTGCCAAGTTCAGCGGACAATTTTAAAACAAAACTTAAAACCTAGTCCGCCGGACTTTTGGCGCCAAAAAGTCCGCCGGCGCCCACACACGGGGGGATTGTCCAGCGGACTTCAGTCCGGCGGACATTCCCGCGGGAAAGTCCGCTCGTGTGTACGCGGCATTACTCTGAAAGCCACCAAAATCTTCCAGGGTGGCCTGGTGGCTGGTATGGGTTGGATGTGGGATGGTAACAGTAACAGCATTATTTTCTGTATACTGGCTGGTGGTGCTGGTACTTATGGTGGCTGTGGCGGTGCCACTATTGGTTTCCCTTTTTGGTGTTTGGAGGAGGGGCCATACTTTTCTCCCCTAACAGCACTGCTTGGTGGTGCACACGCATGTGCTGGTTCATGTCACTGTTACTTAGATGCCCTATGTCTCGGCCTCGGCTGATCTCCCTGCCACAATGATTGCATTTGGCCTTCTGACCAACACCAATTCTTTTAAAATGCAGCCAAATGCTGGAACGGCAGCCAGCACCAATGACACTGCCTGATTGAATCGCATCCACTGCAGTGGTCACATTCTCTTCCTGAGGTTCAGCAGGAGCAGGATGAAGAGACCTGAACATCCCAGGTATTTTGAGTGCTGTGGTGGATTGAGGCCTAATGGTTGCATTGGCCCATGATGCTGGAGGCTTTGAAAGAACTTGGGCAGGGGACTTATCAGGAGAGAAAAGTAGTGGGGACTGTGGGGAGATACATTCTGGGCTGTCGCTGGGGCCAACATGGGTAGAGGGTTGGAAATCCAATTTGTCTACGTCAGGAAAGCCTGTTTCCACCTCTTCCACGTTGCCAGGGGAAGAGTCATCCTTACAATCAGTAAACTGTGTCTCCTTAATTTCTTTTGTATTAGTTGAAACTCGATATTATTTGGTAGTTGGATTCGAATAATTTGGAGCTGAAATTCGAATCAATCGTTATATCCGCTATAGTAATTTCTTTCGTATTAGTTGAAAATTTGAAATTCGATATTTGGTAGTTGGATTCGAATAATTTGGAGCCGAATTTCGAATCATTCGTTATATCTGCTATATTAATTTCTTTCGTATTAGTTGAAATTCGATATTTGGTAATTGGATTCGAATAATTTGGAGCCGAAATTCGTAAACGTGGTTGGGTCGGAGGCTCTGTTTTGGTGGATTTTTGAGTTAAGTTCTGACTTGTGAGAGAGAAATTCTTTGTTTCTTAAACATGTAAATAGCATACACATTACATAAAATTATGAATTATGCTCCGATTACGAATCTAAGAAAACAATGTTACGAAAGTACGAATAAATTAATCTTACGAAAGTACGAATGTAACTAAATCTATGAAAATATGAATTTCGAATCATGTAAAAACATGTAAATAGCATACACATTACATAAAATTAGATTAACGGAAATACGAATCTTTTTAAATCAACGAAAATATAGCTCTTCTGAAAATACGAATGTGTCCGAATATGAAATATAACGAAAATACGAATTTTGAATAAACGAAAATTAGACTAACGAAAAAACGAATCAACGAAAAAATAACTCTTACGAAAATACGAACGAGTCCGAATCCGAACACTGACGACTTATGAAATTACGAATCGTTACGAATCAACGGAAACGAACAGAAACGAAACGAAACTAAACAAATTTTTCTATTGTGCACATGTCTAGTGGCAATTGGAATAGGTAAGGGTATTAGGTTTCTTTTGGAGGACAGGCTGACTGACCTGGAAGGAAGATACCTCTTCCTAAGGGGGAGACTACAGGAAATGGAATGTACTTTAGCAAACATATATCGCCCCAATAAGAATCCAACAAAACTACTTAAAGGAGGTCCTGGGAAAACTAATGGATTTCAAAAAAAGGAAAATGATAATGACTGGAGACTTAAACTTCTGTATGGACCCGGAGCAGGATAGTACGTCTCGTGCACAAGGGACTAGGAGAGCCCAACTAAAAGGGATAAAACAGAAATTATATCAATGTCAACTGTTAGACGTATGGCGAATACAACACCCGAAAATGCTGGACTATACGTTCTACTCCCCTGTGCACGTGACATACTCTAGGATAGATTAATTAATGGTAGAACATAGGTTGTTGGATCTGGTAACCTCTTCAGATATAGAAATAACTACCATATCATATCAATAACCATGAAAATGAAAGTACCACGAGCTCAGAGATATTCCTATTATTGGAGGCTAAATGAGGATTTGTTACAGGATAAACAAGGGGGAGATTTAATAAAAAAAGAAATTGAAAAATACTTTAGTCTAAATGATGCACACAAAATATCAGACGCTATTTTGTGGGAGGCGCATAAAGCCTATATGAGCGGGATCCTGATCTCGCTGGGAACTAGGAAAAAGAAGGAAAGAACTAAAAATATGGAAAGATTAATAAAATAAATGTATATATTAGAACAAGAGCATAAGAAATATAGAGGTCAAGATCAGGCTTTGTATCAGGCGTTGGGAATAAAAAGAGACAAATTAAAAGATCTAATAGAACAAGAGACAAGAAGTACATTTAATAAAATTTCAAAGGAACAATATATGTGGGGAAATAAATATAGTAAGCACCTAGCAAGGATACTAAAAAAAAAGAAATCAATAAATTATATAGAAAAAAATACAAAATAAAAAAGGAGACATGATGTATACAACAAAATAAATAGCTAAAGTTTTTCAAAATTACTACGGGTCTTTATACTCGATAAATCAGCAGGGATAGCAGAAAATGGGGAAAAAGGAGAGGATAGTAGAATATTTAAAAAAGCAAATATACCCGATTAACTCAAAACAGTGCAGCTACCTTGGAGATACCTATAACAGAGGAGGAGATAAATATAACTTTAAAATAATTGGCACCTGGTGAAAGCCCTGGCCCTGATGGGTTTAGCACCTACTACCTTAAAAAATTTAAAGAAGGGGGCGCATGCGCGGCGCGATCCTGGACGGAAGCAAGGGCTAGGAGCTCTGAGAGATCCGGAGACAAACGCGAGTTTCCCGGGGCCATCAGAACAGAATTTCGGCTCACAAATACCCATCACCCCCGGTGGAACACCCAGCGCATGCCGGGCCCTAAGAATCGCCGTGGCAAACCGGCTTAAAGGTCCCTAACGAACTATCTTTTAAGAGTGCGGGAACAACACACGATGTCCCAAGATGGCGCCCAGCCGGAGCCAGCGCCGGCGTGCTCACAGGCCTCGGCCGCATCCCCGGAACACTCCACGGGAGACAGTGAGTACACCAATCTCCTCACGAAAGCTGACTTAGAGGACAGCCTCTCCTCAATGTATAACAGACTGGCTAAAAAATTCCAGATGGAACTGCATAAATCCACCAGCACGCTGTCCACAGAGATTGCGGCCCTAGGAACCAGAACCGACATGTTAGAAACTAAACATGACGAATTATGCTTATCCCACTCTGACCTCAGGACGGACCATGAGACCCTCACAGAAACTGTTCAGGTCCTGCAAGCCCACCTCGAGGACCTGGACAACAGGAACAGGAGAAATAACTTGAGGGTGAGAGGGGTCCCTGAAACGGTCACTGACCTGCCTCAGGCAGTGCAAACACTTTTTCACTCCCTGCTTCCTGAGACCCCAATCGCGGCCTTTACCTGTGACAGGCTGCACCGAGCTTTGCGCCCAAAGCCCCCTGAAGATAGACCCCCAAGGGACATAGTTTTATGTCTGAAGGACTATCTCATTAAAGAAGACATACTAAGGGCCTCCCGTAACACCCCTAACATAAGGCTGGATGGCGTAACTGTGCAGATTTATCCGAACATCTCACCCACTACCCTGGATAAGCGAAGGAGAATGAAGGAAGTTACTTCGGTGCTTCAATCTGCCAGGATCAAGTACCGTTGGGGCTTCCCCTTTAAGCTACAAGTCCCCCATAATGGCACCACATACACGGTCACCACAATACCCGAGGGCAAGGATCTCCTGGTAAAGCTGGGCCTTCTGAACGCAGCAGACCACCCGAGGTTGCCTTCTACCCCCCGATCGCCTGCCATCTGGGCTACACCACCTCCCAGGAGGGACCGCCGTACAGTTCACTGACCTTCCATGCTCAAAAGACTGTTCCTCTACCACAACTGGACGCTACGCAGGCCCGCATGCCAATATGCAACTGACTTGTCTCACCCTTGATCTGAAGTCGAGTCGCGCCCGTCTGATCTACCCCCTTCTCCGAGCAAGCTGGATGGAGACCCTCCCGTCCCTGGAAGCTGCACAAGGTGTACCCTCCGCGATCATCTGGATGGACCGGCTCCCTCCTCTTGCTTGGAGGATTGGACCACTTGGTCCATGTTTATTTCTGAAGTTGGAGCGGAGAGAGGGGGGAGGGCATTTTTCTTTTTGTGTTTTTGGCCCTCTCCTGTCTCTTTCTCAGTCCTTCAAAGATTTTGGTCAGTGGATTTGTTTCATCCCTGACCCCCTCAGCTGATTTGCCGCTTTTGCGATGGCTTGGCCTGTTTTTGATGTTGACGCAAGATTTGCGATCAAAGCATGGTTGTTTGTTTTTTAGTTTTTTTTCTCTTTTTTTTCTTAACTTTTTATGCTTTTCTAACAATGTACTGCAGACAAAATATGGTCTTCTCCTCTCTCACTGGTTGATGCTCCTGGGCGCCCGATCTGCCCCTGGTCTATCCGGGGGTTGGCGGGCGCCCACGACTTCGACCTTTGATGTAGGTTTACTAAATTGTAAATTGCTGTTATGCTCACTAAACTGGTGCTGGGCTCTAACTTACCCTGATTTAGTGGCTCGGATGGATTCTGGACTCACTGTGCAACCCTTAACTGGTAGGCTATCTACTAAAACACCCTAATGGGTACTAATGTCATTTCACATAATCTGAAAGGTTTCAACTCTCCCATTAAAAGGAGGAAGGCCTTCAAGGCATACAAGAGACTGGGCGCAGATATACTGCTTCTCCAGGAGACGCACTTCTCCACTCAAAACCACCCGCACTACTTTGATAAATCCTACCACCAGGGATATTTTACCACTTATGAGTCCAGGACCCGCGGGGCGGCTATTTTTTTTAAGAACACTGTAAACTTTGAATTACAACAGATATATAAGGACCCTGATAGCCGATATGTGATTGTGAAGGGGGTTATTCAGGGGAAAACTATCACTGTAGCATCGGTGTATGCCCCGAATGACGCCCAAGCCGAGTTTTTTAAACGCTTTTTCCAAACCCTGGAGAGGTTTCACTCCTCCCATATGATAATCGGGGGGGACTTTAACTTGGTGGCACACCCCGTCCTAGACAGGAGCAAGGCTGGACATGCTTCCAATGCCTTTCCTAAGTCCTTACAATACCTCATCAAATCCAATCAACTTATTGACACATGGAGGGCGCACAATGTGGGAGCAAGGGAATACACCTTTTATTCCAACCCACATGACAGTTACTCCAGGTTGGATTACATCCTTTCTACGACAATTATGACTGCTAACTCCACCGCTGCTAGGATTCACACATGCCCGTGGTCGGACCATCAGATAGTTTGGTGCTCTTTTGCCAACATAGGCCTTCCAAGGGCTCTGGGGGCATGGAGACTTAATGACTCCATGCTTACTGATCCCATTGCTTTATCCCAAATTGGAGGCTACATCTCAGAGTACTTCACCCACAATGAGGTCGGGGAGATTTCCCCGGCAGCACTGTGGGGAGCGCATAAGGCGGTTCTGAGGGGTAGACTGATGCACTTGGCCTCTGAGCGCAAAAAGATCAGAATGCAGAATATTGAGTCCCTTACAAGAGACTTGGATCAGCTGTACCGCAGACATGGTCTCACTCAGGAGCTGGAGCTACTGACACAAATTGATCAGAAGAGGAACGCGCTGGACGCTATCCTCACTGAGCAAACTGAAAAGTCCCTGAGATGGTCCAAAGCCAAATTTCTCCTTTACAGCAACTCTTCATCGACCATGTTTGCGAGAAAGCTGAAACAATATACCCAACCCACACACTCCTATAGGCTCCGAAACAGTGAGGGGCACCTTACTACCCACCCTAAGGAGGTTCTACACCTGTTTAAATCCTTCTACCAATCTCTAATGGAGGCCCCTCGACCCTCGGTCCCTCCACTGCCCTCTACCTGGTTAGACTCAATTCCGCTACCCCAACTAACAGCTGAACAACTAGAGTCCTTGAATGCCCCCTGTTCAGTGGAGGAGGTAACGGCTGTCATGACCTCCCTGAAAACAGCAAAAACCCCCGGCCCAGATGGCTTCTCGGCCTTATATTACAAAAAGTTTGCTGACTTGCTGGCCCCTAGACTGACGAGACTGTACAATAAGGTTCTCTCTGGGGAGGCTTTCCCGAGTGACATGCTAATGGCCAATATGTCTCTGATTCCCAAACCAGGGAAAGACCACTAACTCCCCCAAAACTATAGACCTATCTCGGTCATAAACAATGACCTGAAGATATTTAGTCGCATTCTAGCTGACAGACTGGCAAACACAATTACGACCTTAATCTCCCCTGACCAGACTGGATTCATCCCGACAAGACAGATAACTGACAACATTCGTTTAGCAACTAATATTATCCAAGACGCCAATCTACGCTCCCGTGAAGTCCTTATGCTCAGTTTAGACATCAATAAAGCCTTTGATAGCGTCCTATGGCCATACCTGGACGGGATTCTACAAAAGTTTGGAATCCTAGGTAAATTTGTGAACGGGTTCCATGCCTTATACCAGAATCCTCGTACATGTATTAAGCTACCAGGTTGTACCTCAGAATTTTTTTCTTTTTCATTCAAAAGTTTATTAACATTGAAAAATAAACATACAAATGCACATTTGTTCAGGTAGAGAAGGAATAATTATGCAATATCATTACATTAATGTAGTGTTTTCCACTACCAATAATCTGTAACAAACATGTAACTTATTGACTTTTCATGTCTCCAACTTAAGCTAAGACAAGTGCTAGGTAGTCAACCCTATTTGGAGTAACTAGTTAACCAAGACTATGCATTTGTAAATTTGGGTCATGTCATGACCCGCTCATTCAACGGGTTTAGGTGTGAGAGAGAAGAGAAAGAGAGAAAGGGAAAAATGGTTGTGTGGGGGGAAGGGAAGGGAAATGAACAGGTATGTGGTGTTCGCACATCGGTTTAACAAGGCGTGTGTAACTCAGCTGGGATCTTCGTTAATACTCTGACGTGTGTCAGTATGGCTGATCACAGGATCAGGCATCAGTAATATTCTTCCTGAGGTCTTCGTAATGTTGTGTGTATCTAAAGGTGAGCCATGGCATCCAAGTTGTGTGAAATTTTTCAACAGAGTCCTTTGACTGTGCTATAGTTTCCTCCATGTCACAAATGTCCTCAATTTTCGCTAACCAGTCTTTGACTGTTGGGGTGCTGGTAGACTTCCAGTGTAGCGGTATAAGGGCTTTAGCCGCGTTCAGTAAGTGTCTAGTCAGTGATTTTTTATATCGCTTGAGCGAGAACGAGGTGACATGGAGTAAACAGCAAGCTGCGTCTAACTTCATAGAGGTCTCTGTGATATGCTGGATTATCTCTCTTACCTTTGTCCAATATTGGGTTATCATAGGGCATTGCCACCAAATGTGTAGTAGAGTTCCTGTCTCCTTCTGACATCGCCAGCATTGGTCTGACGACTGTGGGTACCATTTATGTACTTTATCAGGTGTAGCATACCAGTGCGTTAACAATTTATAGGCGGTTTCTTGCGTTCTGGTACTCAGAGAACATTTATGTGTTAAGATGCATACCTTTTGCCATTGCTCGTCAGTTATCCCTATGCCCAAGGCTCCTGACCATTTCTCTCTGAGTCTCTCCGTCGGGCAGTCATCTGAGTCTTGTAACCACGCATGAGCTAGTGAGGTGGCTTTCTGTACAGGGCTACCTTCTAGGCACACTGATTCCATTTCTGTCAAACTTTTAGTGAAGTATTCTTTGTGAGGCCTCTGATAAAGGTAGCTACGTAATTGGAAGTAAGACCACATCGGCATGTGTTGTAGGCTATTATCCATCTGTAAGGACGCGAAGTCCTTAATTTGTGCGTTTTGAAAACAATGTGTGGCAAGGAGAGGCGAGCGTGGGTTCGTCGCTCTCAGGAACCGTCTGTCTTCGCCCGGTGGGAAATCAGGGTTTTGGTAGATAGGCGTGAGTGGACTCAAGGAGGTGGATAATTTGGAATTTTTAACTACTAGGTGAAAGACTTTTAGGGTAGTGTTAATCAAGGGATGTTGCTTTAGGTCCTGTGGATAGTGGGACTCTGGGATCCATGGGGAGTATCTCAGCTGAAGTGAGCATAAGTCACTCTCCAGGGACACCAGGTCCTTGATGTTATCATGGCAGTGCCAGTCTATTATCCTGGCTATATGTGCGGCGTGGTAGTATTGCTTAAAATTTGGCAATCCCATCCCTCCTTTCTCTTTGGGTTGATGTAACAGTGTGACTCTAATGCGTACTCGTTTGTGGGCCCACACGAATTGGTTCTGAGTGGATTGCAGTTGTTTAAAAAATGCTGAGGGTATGTGTATGGGTAGAGTCCTAAAGAGGTATAACAGTTTGGGTAGAACTACCATTTTGCAAATGGCAGCCCTGCCAAACCACGAAAAGTTCTTGGGGTGCCACCCTGCCAGATCTGATGATATTGTTTTAAGAAGCGGTGGGAAGTTGCATTCATATACCTGGCTGATTCGTGGAGGTAGCCAAACCCCCAGATATTTAAGTGCTTTAGTTACCCATCTGAATGGGTTGTTGTTTTTTACTAGTTTATGCATGTCTTCGGGTACGTTTATGTTTAAGGCCTCTGACTTGGACAGGTTGATTTTCAGGTTTGATAAATAACCATATAAGGAGAATTCCTTTAAGAGGTTAGGGAGAGATACGTGGGGGTTGGTTAGAAAAAACAGTAAATCATCCGCGTATGCGGCTATCTTATAGTTCGAATTTGATATGTGGAATCCTTGGATACTAGGATTTAATCCTACCATCCGGATAAAGGGTTCTAGCGATAAAATGAACAGGATGGGTGATAGTGGACACCCTTGTCGGGTGCCATTGGCTATATGCACCGTATCTGATAAAGTTCCGTTAATGCGGAGTCTAGCCGTTGGGTTCCTATAGAGGGTCTCTATCCATGACATCATATGTGTGCCTAAACCCACGTACCTACATGTCCCCAACATGAAATCCCAGGCTACTCTATCGAAGGCCTTCTCCGCGTCCGTGGAGAGGAGAAGGCCTTCGATTTTTCGCACATGGGCAGCGTGGATAAGGTTGAGTGACTTTGTCACGTTATCTCTCGCCTCCCTTCCAGGCATAAATCCTGCCTGTTCTGGGC
Organism: Lithobates sylvaticus; assembly: GCA_028564925.1. Taxonomy (NCBI): domain Eukaryota; kingdom Metazoa; phylum Chordata; class Amphibia; order Anura; family Ranidae; genus Lithobates; species Lithobates sylvaticus. The sequence goes on along the minus strand of CM053029.1, from coordinate 242,337,366 downwards.
CTATCAAAGTGTGTAAGCAAGGTTTCAGTCTGTTGGCGATGATTTTCGCCATTATTTTCACGTCTAGGTTAAGCAGTGAGATTGGTCTATAGCTCGTGCATTGGGAGGGATCCTTGTCGGGTTTTAACAGTATTGTGATGTGGGCTTCTAGGAGTGATTTTGTGTTTTCCCTTGGAAGCATGAAGGAGTTTAAGGCTCTTGTTAGGGGACCTGCCAGTATATCGGTGAATGTCTTATAGTAGATAGATGTATATCCATCTGGACCTGGGCTTTTCCCTGTTTTCAACTCTCTAATTGCTGATTGGACTTCATCTAATGTTATGGGTTGGTCGAGGAGTTCACTGTCTGCTTCTGACAATTTCGGCATTTTGGAAGTAGTCAGGTAATTCTGTATAAGTTCCTTCCTGCCTTCAGTCAGGTCGGTTGGTCTGTGTTGTTGGGGGAGGTTGTATAGTTGCGTGTAGTAGTCTTGAAAGTGTTTGGAAATCTGGTCATCCGTAATATCTAGTCTGCCTTCCCTGTTAGTTATGCCCGCGATGTGGTTCCGGAGATGGGGACCCTTTAGTGCCCTGGCTAAAAATTTGCCTGTCTTGTCACCGTACTCATAGTACACCTTGCGTTTGAAGAATAGGAGTCGTTTGGAGATGGCCTCCAAAGATTGTTGTAGTGTTTTGCGTGTGTCCATCAGTTCCTTCGCCACAGTCTTGGTTAGGGATAGCTTGTGTTGTGATTCAAGTTGGGATATTTTGTTTGTTAGTCTAATGATTTCCCTATCTCTGTCTTTTTTGCGTTGGGATCCCATTCTCATTAGAATTCCCCTTATAGTGCACTTGTGGGCTTCCCAGATCATTAATGGATCCATGCTTTGCGTATTGTTGTGCTTAAAATAGTCTCTCGGGGGGCGTGGCCAAGATGGCGACCTAGGAGGACGTGTGGGACAGGAGCTCCGCGCCTGGAGGCTAACTTATCCGACTACTAAGACACAAATACAAGCCTAAACTAACCTACAAGCACAGGCACTGACTGGGCATGAGAAGAGGCAACTCCGGAACCCCTCGGAAGCGCGCCCCGGCCAAGAAGTCCTCTCAAACACCCTGGGGCCCACGTGTACTGTGTGCGGCAGACATGGCGTCCCAAACAGAACAAGCGGAGCCATCCACGCTGGGAACGGACCAATTCAACGCCCTGATGCAGGCAATCACGGGTTGCCAAACCTCGCTGACAGCCAAAATTGAACAGGTGCAGCTGGAGATGGGACTTGTCAGGAGGGACATGGACAAGGTCCGCGACCGGCTCTCGGAGGCTGAGAGAAGGGTCGGTGACGCCGAGGATACCCTCCGGGAGCATGACTCCTCCATACGTACTCTGCAGGTTAAAATGAAGGCGGTGGAATCGCGTGCGGAGGATCAGGAAAACAGAAACAGGAGGAACAACCTCCGAGTGGTGGGACTCCCGGAGGGGGTAGAAGGCCGAGACCCAGTGCCGTACACCGAGCAGCTCCTTCGCGCGTTATTCCCGCAGGCGCCATTCTCCCCCCACTTCGTGGTGGAGAGAGCTCATCGGATGCCATCAGTCAGAGGCCCACCCGGGACTCCGCCGAGGACATTCATATTCAGGCTACTTAATTTCCGTGACCGAGACCTAATACTCAGAGAAGCAAGAAAGCTGGGGGAACTGCGACATGCAAATGCTAAAATCATGCTGTTCCCTGACTATTCTGTGGAGACCCAGAGGCAGAGGCGCACGTTTGACCATGTGAAGGCTTTACTCCGCGCGAGAGGGATGAAGTACAACATGCTCTTTCCTGCTCGGCTCAAGGTGCTAGATGGGGAAACATCAAGATTTTTTACCTCACCTGAAGAGGCCTCGCGCTGGGTGGAGTCCCTCCCCAGGGACCGATAGCACTCCGGAACGTGATCTCACCTCCTCTCCGACCCTGACACCAGCTGCCTTTACCGCCCTCGGCTGAGGGATCCTCTCCTCCATGCTCCGGCGGCGCTATAACTCCACCGGGGACTGAAGACAAGACGGCCCTGCCAAGGATCGCGAATTTGCTCCCATCATTAAGGTACATTCCCTGGGGCCCAAGGGGCGGCAGTACTTCCCACTGATAGCCCGGACGCAATGCACGGGGTCTGGCCGCAGTGCACTGAGACGGTCCCGATCGTACGGGTAGGAGTTTATGGGGAGGGGGGCTGACCCCTGCCGGTTCATCGCACCGCTCTCCCGTATGGAACTCACATTCCCCCGATGACTGCTACATGAGGTGTGAGAGCGGGAGGTTAGAACGTGGACTCGATTGCGCCCCCCCCCCCTCCCCCATGCCTATTCTGAACGGCCCGGAACGAAGCCCGTGCGGGTATGTAACTCACACGGCCGTGCACTGACCCCCGGGGGAGTCCCTAATAAACTGCCATACTCGGAGGATTTGTCTGACGGGGAGGGGATGGAGGGGAGGATGTGATGGGGGAGGGGGAGAGCCCCTACGTGATCCTGGACCCCCAGCGTGCTTTTTATTTTTTTCACAACCCCCCCCCATTTTACTTTTTCTTTTCTCCTTTGTATTTGTCCCCCTCGCTTTCCCTCCTGGAGGAGGGGTTGGGGGGGGGGGGGGGGGGGTCTCCTCCTCGATTGACTCAGGTTGTCCCAATTATGGGACGGAACTCTTCCTGCACAGGAGGAAAAACTCCTAAGGACTCATTTGGTATGCCTACATAGCAATGTAACTAAGTTTGTGCCCTTAGATCAGTCTAAGAGTTGGGTGCTAATCACCCCATGCAATGTCACTCAGGGTTTTTTATTTTACTTTTTCCCCTTTTTTCTTTCTTTTTTTTTATATTTCTCATGTGTCTTTTGCTTATTCCCTCTGATGGCCGGGACCGCGGAGTCCCATACCCACGTAGTTGAGAACTGTGTCCTTGGTGTGCTCTAGGTACACACCGCCCCCATAGGAATATTTCCTTAGACCTATAGTTTTGGGTTAAGTTTGGGTAATCAAGCGCCCTGTGATATGTTTATTACGGCGCGGGGTGGGTGGGGTGGGGAGTTATGTTCGCTGGTTTTGTTTTTGTTTAGTTTTTTCTTTTCTCATTTTTGCTGTCTCTATGGTCTTAGACGACCGCACTCAGACCTACACAATATGCAAGCTGTGATATATGGTATTATGCTTAATGTCCATTTATATCGACGGAGGTATACGACTGACTTGCGGGTGGGGGGGAGGAATGCCCCCACGGATGGATGGATGGAGGAATACCCCTATACTTATCCAACCCTAAATGAACCATGGCCCCCTTAAAGATACTATCATGGAACGTGAGGGGAATGAACGATAAAATAAAGCGCTCCTTAGTATTCCACTATGTGCAGAAATACAATCCCCAAATCTGTATATTCCAGGAAACACACCTGCTGGGTGGGAGGGTCATGGGCCTTAAACGTCCCTGGGTGAACCACCACTACCATGCCACCTATTCTAGTCACGCCAGGGGCGTCAGCATACTGATCCACAAGTCTCTAGCCTTTGAATTGCTTACGGTTAAACTAGATCCAGAAGGACGGTACGTGCTCCTGCACGCTATTGCCGACACGGTGGAGATGGTGATAGTGGGTTTATACGCCCCCCCGTCAGCCACTCTCACATTCCTTAGGTCCATTACTACCCTACTGGCCCAATTCCCTACGGATAACATACTGGTGGTAGGGGACTTCAACGCGACCCCGAACCCCTCCCTAGACAAACTTTCCCCCGACCCTGACACGGACTCGTCCTTATCCAGATGGGCACAAAATTATGGTTTGGTGGATATATGGCGGTGGAAGCACCCCCTGGAGCGTATGTATACATGTCACTCCCTGACGCATAATACGCTATCCCGCATAGACTTGATATATGGTAGCACCCGGGTGCTATCCAAAGTTCAGGACATTAAGATGCTCCCCCGTGGTATCTCTGACCATTCCCCCCTACTCTGCTCCATACAGACCATGACCCCTCAGGCAGACAGGATCTGGCGACTATCTAAGTTCTGGATCAGTCACCCTACGCTAGAAATAGAGATAGCCAAACAGATAGCGCAGTACTGGCTATTGAATGGGGGTACCACATCACCTAGTAATGACTGGGAGGCCTTCAAGGCATACACTAGGGGTTGCTACATTTCCTCTATTAACCGGGAACGTAGGAACGACCAGATCATATTGGAAGAGGCGGAGGAGAAGGCCCAGGCACTTGAGGCACGCTTTGCCCAAACGGCCAACCCCATCACAGCTCAGGACATGAGGGTAGCGTACAGGGAAGTAATGCTGCTCCGAGTGACAAAGGTCGAGAAAAAACAATTGGTTCAAACGCAGCGTATATTCGAACAGGGTGACAAGACTGGGAGGATGTTAGCATGGATCTCTAAGGAACAGTCCACGGTTTCCGCTATCCCCCGAATATTGCGAGACGACGGCACGCTGGCGTCGGACCCTGGTGCAGTTAATACCTGCTTTGTAAACTATTACACTAAACTATACTCCTCCCGAGCGCAATGCACGGACGTGGAACTAGCTAATTACTTGGACTCCGTGTCATTCCCAACCTTGACACTCCCCGCGAGGGAACTCTTAGACGCCCCGATCTCCACAGAGGAAGTTCGTATAGCGCTGGGCTCATTACAGGCGGGTAAAACCCCGGGCCTAGACGGTTTGCCACCAGAGTTCTACAAGCAATATGCTGAGGAACTAGTGCCCAGATTACATAATATGATTACCAAAACGCTAGAGGACAGGGTCCTCCCCCCATCAATGGCTCAAACCATAATAGTAGTGATCCCTAAACCTGGGAAGGACCCTCAGCTGTGTTCGTCCTACAGGCCTATTTCCCTTTTAAATTCAGATGCCAAAATCTTGACCAAAATCCTGGCCAGACGCCTAAACGAAGTAATACTCACCATAATCCACGAAGATCAGTCGGGTTTCATGCCCGGTAAGGGGACGGATATCAATCTCCGAAGATTATATGCGGTCCTGGCCTCGGGTAGGGGGGACGCCCAGCCTGCGGTGGTAGCCTCTCTTGACGCAGAGAAGGCCTTCGACTCGGTCGAATGGCCCTATCTGTGGGAGGTCCTCCGCAGGTTCGGTTTTGGCCCAATCTTTATTTCCTGGGTAGAGGCAGTCTATAAGAACCCCACAGCTAGAGTCCGCACAGGTTCGGCGTTATCACCACCTTTCGCCCTGGGTAGAGGTACGAGACAGGGGTGCCCCCTGTCACCAGGGTTGTTTGCACTGGCCATAGAACCGATGGCAATACTCCTGAGGTCCAACCAAGACATACAGGGTGTCACGATAGGCCCAATACACGAAAAAGTTTCGCTTTATGCTGATGACACCCTTCTGTACCTCAAAGATGACGGTGTCTCTCTCCAAAAGGCTCTAACAGTCATCAACACCTTCGGGGAATATTCGGGGTTGTGCATTAACTGGGGCAAATCTATACTATTCCCCCTACATCCTGATAATGCTCCACGGCTATCGGATGCACAGCTGCAGAGGGTCCCTCAGTTCAGGTACCTAGGGGTTGAAATACACCGCGATCTAGGCCAATTCATCAAACTAAACCTGACCCCGATAGTATCCCACTTGTCACAAAGATGTGCGGTTTGGAAGTCCCTCCCGCTCACACCGGTGGGGCGCGTCAATCTTCTTAAGATGACAATACTTCCAAAATTTACGTACCTCTTCAGGCAGACACCTGTAGCGGTACCCGTCTCCTTTTTCAAAAAGGTAGATAGTATCCTAACCAATTTCATATGGAAAGGGGCCACACCTAGAATAGCAAAGACAACCCTTCAACTTCCACTGGCGCTGGGAGGGCTAGCCCTGCCGAATCTCATAAAATATTATTGGGCGGCTGTTTTAGTCACTGTTCAGTGGTGGCTATCTGAACAACTGCCCAACCCTGCGTCCGCACTGGAAGCCGCACTGCTGGGCTCCCAGATGGAACTCAGGGACCTGGTATTTAAGGGTCCCACATCCAACCCGGAGGTGTCCACCCCCATGAAGGCTACCCTCAAAGTGTGGGACAAGGTATATGCGCTGCTGCAGGAACCAGATGTGTGGTCCCCTCACACCCCACTGTGGGGTAACCCCCGACTGCCCCACTTCCAGTCCATTCCTGATCCGATTATATGGATCAGGCATGGAATTACACACCTGGGGGATGTGGTCACTGGGGGACGTTTGACCTCCTTTGACGACCTAAAGAGAGATAGGGGCCTACCAAACCATATGTTCTTTAGATTTCTCCAGCTGCGTCATGCATACCAAACTCAATTTCCTAGGGCGATAGCGCTGCGGATGTCGACTTTAGAGTCTAATCTGAGATCCGCTGAAAAAGGGGGCATGCTCTCTACGCTATACAACATGCTGGCAGCTCTGGACACCTCTAAAGTAACACAGTTGTATAATAGCTGGCAGGCGGATATCCCTGAACTGGCTGACGATGACTGGGAGGAGGGCATTCAGCAATTCCTGCCACTAATGATTTCTGCTAGGGATAGGTTCGCACAGCTGAAATTCCTACACCGTACTCAATACTCACCCGCTCGCCTGGCAAGGATCTATCCTGGTCGCTCAGCGGTGTGCCCGAGGTGTGGACAGGATGGCGCGGGCTTCTTCCATGTTGTCTGGTCTTGTCCTCGAATAGAGGTATTCTGGAGAGAAGTGCTGGCAGATATCAACTCCATAGGGAAAATTAGAGTCCCCTATAGCCCCATTCCCCTCCTGTTGGGGGTCTGCGACTTCCTTGAAGCCCCCCAGAAGAGGAAGCTCTTTGTCTTTTACGCATCTTACTACGCCAGGAAAGCCATCCTTTTGTTCTGGAACCAAACCCAACCCCCCACTAGACAGTTATGGATGAAACTAATTAATGATGCATTACCCCTCTACAAGCTGACGTACCTGGGTAGGAATTGCCCGAACAAATTCGACAAAATCTGGGCCCCTTGGGTATCAGCACGAGACCTGACCCTTGACTAAAAAAAAAAAAAAAATGGTCCATCCCATCTGACTCATACATGACTGGAGCGCTACAGCAGGTATCATAGCTTTGCCATGGAGTACTCTCCCCCCTTAGTTGGGTAATATGCCTTGATCCACTAGTCATCCTACTATTCGCTACGATTTGGGAAAGTTAAGTGATGAAGTGTAATCTTACTCTAAACCACCCGTGTACATGTACAAATGTTTTTGTTTCCCTACTAATGTATGAAGTGTACCGTGCATAATACTCTGTTGGTCTGTTGAAAAATAAATAAAGTTTATGTTAAAAAAAAAAAATAGTCTCTCAGATGAGAGGTCACTTCTGGTAAAAGAGTGTGGTCAGTCAATAGGGAGGAATTTAGTCTCCACGTAGGGGGGCTTTTCCCTGGGGGTACAGTGGAGAGTGTGATAGATATGGGGGAGTGATCAGATAATGATTGGATCCCTATTTCAGCTTTGGAAAGTAGGTGCAAGTCTCTGCGGGAGATAAATAAATAGTCAATCCTGGTGTACTTAGTGTGGGGCGCTGAGTAGAAGGTGTAATCCCTCCCTTCAGGGTGGAGGAAACGCCAAGCGTCGATCAGATGTAGGGTGTGTAGGAGCTTCTTAAATGATTTTAACATTTTGTAGGCCATATGTGATTTGCCCGTGGAGGTGTCGTATGTTGGGTTCAAAGGTAGATTAAAATCTCCTCCTAGAATAATGCAGCCTTCACTAAAACCTTCTAGCATGCGTATTAATTTCCTGCAGAAGGATAGGTGCAATCTATTGGGAAAGTAGACGTTAGCTAATGTGACCGGGTTGCCATTATAGAGACCTTTAAGGAAAATATATCTGCCCTCCGGATCTATCAGTTTGTCTTTGAAGACGAAGGGAGCCTCTCTACTAATCAGTATCGAGACCCCCTTCGTCTTGGCTTGGTCATTAGTAGCATGGTATGCTTCTGTGAAGAAGGAATCAGTGAGCCTGGGTATGCCCGACGACTTAAAGTGGGTTTCCTGTAAAAAAGCGAAGTGCGGCCTACCTTTCTTAAGTCCCCTCAGTAAGGATGACCTTTTTTCTGGTATATTTAGGCCTTGTACATTGTGTGAGATGACCGTTGCGTGCTGGCTCAGTGTGGAGTATGCCATGGTTCCGGAACGGAGAGACTCAGAGAGACGGTACCTGTGGGCGACACTCAATGGCAAAGCGTTAGACAAACGGCAAGAGAGAGAGTAAAAATACACGCTAATAATCGGCTTCACTGAGTATGTCTGTTACGTGTCAACCGGTGCGAACACCGACCTGTCAAATTAAAAGGTTGAGGGTAAAGGTGGGGATGGGGGTTGGTTAAGAGAGTGAATAGGTTCAGACCTATGCAATAGTATCCTATCGAATAGGTGTCAGTATAGTGTGTCCTGTTGTGACAATGGTCTCGACAGGACACCCTTTTGGGGGTTGGAGGGAGGCTGCACCTCTTTCTGACAAAGCAGAGCAGGCGGGTCCACTGGCTAAAGAGTAGTGGTCACACAGGGTGGAGGGTGGGAGACCGCAACCTATTGTGGCAATGGAAAGGTGTTGGTTGGGCTCTTTGACACTGTAGAGCCTATCAATCTGTTGGCTCTTCAGCTAATACCATAGTGGATTCTATATTCAATTCAATTGGACTATTAAAACAGTAAACTTAACATAACATTTTGGAGGTATAGAAGCATTTCAGTAGTATATCATATACACCTATAGTCCCAATGACCATGAGAGACAGGCAAAAATAAAAAAAAAAAAAGGGAAAAAGGAAAAGAAAGAGTCCTGTTCTGTTTGTGTTCCTCGTTGTGTCGCTCCCCAGCTCCAGTCACTTCACCCATTGAAGTCAGCTTATCTGCGTGGGTGTATTAGTGTATCAACCTTGAGTCGCATCTATGGGAGAAGTTCTCCAGCTATGGCTGCGATCTGTTTAGGAGACAAGCGCTTCGGCGACCATCTCCGTGTGGTTAGTGTCAGCGTTCAGCCGCTGCGCCCTCGTGGTGTGTATGGATGCGTTAAGTGGCTTCAGGAAATAAGATGTTTCTTGTAAACTTACGGTGGGTTGTAAAGCTTGTGGGTATTCCCTTATAGTGTGGAAGTTTATGAGTGGAGCAGAGGTGTAGGACTGATCAAGTCAGCCTGTACTTTCATGGTCTCAGGTAGCATCGTGGACTGTAATATAGATGTATATCGTCTCATGTAACTAGGACTCATCGTCTCGTGCTCTGGAGGCATGGGCTCTGCTGTTGTTCGGCGTGCCTGCTATCGAGCCGCTGGGGCGGCTTTGCTTCAGCTTCTTCTTCTGGTGTCTTTTCTCAGGGGAGGTCAGTGGTGAGCCCGGAGGACTGCGATCCAGGGGAGGTAAGCGGAATTCCTGATACCATTCAGGGAGGTCTACATGACCCAGATGTAGTGCGGAGCAGAACTCCTCTAGGTCTTCTGGTGACCTTAGTGCGTGTTGCCTGCCATTGTGCATCACAATCAGAGCAAAGGGGAACCTCCATGTGTATCTGAGATCTTTCTCACGGAGTCTGTCCAGCAGGGGGCGGAGGGCCCTTCTGTTTCTCAGTGTTATTTGGGAGAGATCTTGAAAGAGCATTATGGTTTCTCCATTAAATATGATCTGCTCGTTTCTGCGTGCCTTTTGCATTATCTCCTCCTTTAGTGTGAAGCTTTGTAGGCAACATATTACATCCCTTGGTGGCATGTTATCAGGTCCCCTGGCCCTCAGGGCTCTGTGCGCCCGGACAAATTCTATGTCTGTGTCCTCCGGCCGTTCCAATAGGCTATTAAACACTCGTCTAAGGGCCGGGTTGATTTGGTCGGCTTCCACCGTCTCGGGTATGCCCCTGACCCTTATATTGCACCTCCTCCCCCTGTTATCGAGGTCCTCTAAATGTCTGTTCATCTCGATGAAGTGGTTTGAATGGGAAAGAGTGACCCTGTCCAATCTGTGGATAGCCTTTTCCCTCTGTTTCCCCGCGGTTTCAGCGTCTATCATGCGGTCATTTAGTACCATGAGGCTGGACTTAAGATCCGTGATGGCCGCCGAAAAGGACGATTTGATGTCTGCCGCTATTATGGCCATGTCGGAGTACGTCAGGGGGAGATTGGGGTGTGAGGGTCCCCTACCGTTATCCTCTGTAGCCGATTGGGAGTCCTCACTGAAGTCCTCTGTTGCACGCGTCGGCGCCATCTTGGGGCCTGTACTCCCGAGCGAGCGGGACTGGCTTTTGAATAAGTCGGAGATGTTCCGTCCCTTCAAGGCTGCTGCCGACTTCCGTGACCTGGTGTGTGGTGTTCGGTATCCAAGTTTGCTCATTATCGGGGGTGTATAGTGTCAAAGAGCGGGTGTTAGGCTGCGGTTTCTCCGGAGCTCCTCTAGCAAGCTGCCATCTCCGTTGCGCGCCAAGCCACGCCCCCACCTCAGAATTTTTTACCCTGGGAAGGGGAACCAGACAGGGCTGTCCCCTATCCCCCCTGCTGTTCGCCCTGGCGATTGAACCCCTGTCGAGGTGTATTGCTGCTAACCCCAACATTAAAGGATACGACAGTAAAGGTGCCACCTATAAACTTAGCCTGTACGCAGACGATGTCCTACTGTTTTTGACTGACCCCCTGACCTCCCTCCCGAACCTCCTGACCACGTTAGCTGACTTTCAAGCTGAGTCTGGCTTGGGCGTGAATCCCTCTAAATGTGTAACAATGCCCATCAACTTACCGGACCCACTGATTGAGTCCTTGCAGAATAGTTTTACGTTCTCCTGGACCTCCTCATCCCTGCAATACTTGGGGGTGAAACTGGCCCCTTCCCTTAAACAGATTTACGGACGAAACTACCCACAGGTCTTTGCCATGGTTAAAAGCCTATTGACTCAATGGGCCCCCTACCACATCTCTTTTCTCGGTCGCATTCAGGCGGTCAAGATGTCGATCCTTCCCAAGCTGCTGTTTTACTTTAGAGCCCTCCCTCTGTATGTGTCCTGCTCAACTATTAGGGCCATACAGTCGGAGCTGCTGAGATTTATCTGGAAAGACAAGAGACCCAGGCTAAATAGACTCCTGGTGTTTAGGAATAGAAATAGTGGGGGACTGAGCTGCCCAGATCTATGGAAATATTTCCTGGCCGCCAGATTTGTCCAACTAGCTCAGTGGCATATCCCCGCCCGCCGGACCCCCTGGCTGCGCTTTGAGAGAAATTCCATTGAGCCTTATTATCTCCCAGGGATCTTGTGGTCTGGCTCGGTTGGCCAGAGAGATATCTCGGCGCTCAGCGAGGTGGTGGGGCAGTCACTCCATCTCTGGACCCTTTACAGAGATAAGTTTGGTCTGTCCTCCAATCCTGCTCCTTTATCCTCGTTCCTGGGAGTCCCAGACTTTCCGGGTGCTTTCGGGGCGGACCTGGAGTATATACACTGGTCCTCTCGGAACCTGGTAACTCTGCGCTCACTGACTAAGGGAACAGTTTTTCGATCCTTTGAGGACCTGCGTCAGAATTGGGATATTCCCCGTTCTGAATTTTATAAATACTTACAAATTCGCCATTTTTTCCAGAAAGCCATTACAATTTGGAGGGCAGGCCCAAAAACCACCTTTGAGTCTCTGTGTCTTGAGAGGTCCAGGGATGGAGGAACGATTTCTCTAATTTATGGCCACCTAAACGGCTATGGCTCGGAGCCTAAGTCTCAGGCTATGTTGGCATGGGAAGCAGAACTGGGGGAACAGATCCCAGTGGGGGACTGGCACGACATGATCTATAATATGCATAAATGCTCCCGCTCAGTGGCAATTAAAGAGACTGTGGTAAAGCTACATACAAGATGGTACTACACCCCGGTTAAGATCCACAGAATGTTCCCCCTGACCCCAGACACCTGCTTCAGGGGCTGTGGGGAGAGGGGTACTCTCCTCTACACCTTCTGGAGCTGTAGGGCCCTGGGTCCTCTGTGGCAACAAGTTTCAGATAGGGTGCGACGGGTCACGGGGAACACAGTCACCCTCACAGCAAAAATGTGCCTCCTTTTTGCAGATATCCCAGGGACCACACCCACTGAACAGAAATTGTTTCATACCTTATGTAGTGCTGTGCACTGGGCGATTGCCCTGAATTGGCGTAAAACTTCTGTCCCCTGGCCACAAGTCCTCCACCGCATGGATTCCATCAAACTGATGGAACGCTTATGGACTCTATGCAGATCTTTGAGAAAAAATGGGACCCCTGGCACTCAACTGGGTAGGTTCGTAACCTTCCGCCTGCGGTGGTCCACTCCATTTGTCCCTCTTTGGATAGACTGAGATGTACCCTAGCCCGCAATCTGAGTTTGATATATGCATTAAGGCTGTGCACTCTAGCAGTACGTTTCAAAAGCTGGTTTTGCTTTCTCTGTTTTTTATTTTCAGTTTTGTTGTGTTAAAATTTTCTTTTCTGTAGATATACTAGTGATTGGATCCTCGAATCTCAAGAGACATTATTACTACTAATTCCAGCAATGGACTCACTCTATAGCTTGTCACTGATGAACCACAGACTCTTATAGATACGGTCGCATTTTACCCTCTGCCTAGTTTGGACGAGAGTCTGTGTCTTTTCTGACATGATTATTTGTAATTCTGTGATACTCTTATTGCACTGTCTCTTTTGTATACTTTTGTACGATTCTTTAATAAAAGTTTGTAAACAAAAATTTTTTTTAAAGAAATCTTAATACCACAATTATGTCTTTATATGAATGGTCTGGGAGATCTATATGAGTTGAGTGAAGAAGCCCTCTTAGCATCAATAACAATCATTTCAATAGAAGGCAAAGATAGCACTAAATGCTCTAATTACAGACCAATATCACTGTTAAACGCCAAAACAAAATTGTTCGCGAAAATCTTAGCAATGAGGATGAAAGACCTAATGACTGAGTGCACGCTAATCGAGTAGATTTCGTCCCGGGAAGAGAAGGGAGAGATAATGTGGTGAGAACATTACTCTTGCTTCAAAAAATAAAAGAGGGTATAATCCCCGGTCTACTTCTGTCAATAGATGCCGAAAAGGCTTTTGACAGAGTAGACTGGGGGTTCATGATGTGTACTCTGGAAAGTATGGTAATAGGTCCAAGGATGATGCAGTGGATTCAAACTCTATATAAACACCCCACTGCTACGGTAAAAATCAATAAAAAAACGTCTGAACCTTTTAAAATGTATAATGGGACAAGACAGGGGTGCCTCCTATCACCACTTTTGTTCGTGCTATCATTGGAACCCCTTTTAACAACAATACGTAACAACCCAGATATAGGGGGGTTTAAGGTTGGAAAAGAGGAGCATAAGTTAGCTGCTTATGCAGATGACATATTGTTCTATATATAAAACCCCTGAATCTCAATGCCTAACCTCTTAAAATCATTAAAACAATATGGAGAACTTCTAATTTTTAAATTAATTTGTTGAAATCAGAAATATTAAATATAAATATAAGAGAACAAGGTGTGAAGTGTTTAAAACAGGATTTCCCATTTCCATGGAGGAGAAATTAATTAAAGTATTTAGGAATAAAACTAACAGCATCAGGAGCGTAGCCTGACCGCGCGGGAAGATGTAGGCATCCAAGATTATCTCCCGCTACCTCATAGCCTCTCCGCTCCAGGGAAGCCTCTCCTTGCACTGCCGGTCATGCCACAATGGGGACTGCCTCATGGACATCCTCCGCCTCATGATCCGGTTTACCAAGAAGACAGCAGAGCGGGGTAAGCCAGAGTATCCCCAAGCTATTCCGCTCTCAGAGACCCAACATGGCGGCGTCCCATCAGACTCCTTCACAGACCTCAACACCGCCACTGCCTGGAGCGTCAAACTCTCTCCTCTCCTGAGACCCAGACGCTCACGCGGCACAAGTGCAGCTTCATCCGAGCCTCATGGACCTCAGAGCGGTGGAAGCGGACATCAGGGATACCCTGTCAGTGGCCATTGCGGACCTGTGCCTTGACATCCACGCCATTGCTGACAGGGTGCAGGACGTGGAGCATACTACAGCCCAAGGATCACACGATCCTCCGCAGATCAACCCACAGGGTAGATACACCCACACTACAACTGAGGGACCTCCAGAGACATGTAGAAGATCTGGATAATAGGCAGAAGGCACAGCTTGCGTGTCAGGGGACTGCCAAAAACAGTGGATACAGAACAGCTACCTGCCACCATTACAGCTAGGTTCAACAATCTGCTAGACAGACCTGCACATACAAACATAGATATGAAGCGCATTCATCGTGCACTCAGACCAAAAGGCAGAGAAAATGACCCCCCAGAGATGTCGTGTGCTGCCTAGTATACTACAAACCGAAGGAAGATATACTTTGCAAGAAATAGGATCCACCTCACACATAGGGGTTCAGAGATTCACATCTATCAAGATCTGTCTGGCATTACTCTGCAGAACAGAAGAGACCTGAAGCCACTTCTGGACACTCTTCGCGCCAAAAACATACCATACAGGTGGAAATTTCCCTTCGATCTTTCTGCTATGTGTCAAGGCCGTACAGCCTTACTGAGAGTACCCGAAGAATTACCATCCTTCTGTGACGCCATGGGTATCCCTATGGTGGAATTCCCAAACTGGTACACCGAATTCTGCCATTCTACATCTAAGAGAGATCAACACCACAAAGAACCCATGGAAGCGCAGGACATCAGATAACACAGACGGCAGATCTACATCAGGCACCAGGTCGCATGCATCCACCAAAGGTAATCGCAACGGCAACAGCCCATCCAACTCTCCGTGCCCTTGAAGGGCCAGACGTGATTTTGAACCGAATCGTGACCATTCCCCACCAAGTTAAAACAGAAGACCAACAGAGCAGTTCTCTTGTTTGCTTAATTCCCTCTTTTTTCTTCTTTCTTCATTTTTTTGGTTTAAAGTAATTTTTGAACACATGTCTTTACTGGGACCTTTGAGACGGGTCATTTCCCAGGATGGGTAAGAAACGCACCCTCACGCTAATGTTTTAAGTTATCCCATCAACTGAGAGGCTTTGCTCACCTCCTACCATCTAAAAGAGACATTCTATCTCTCATATTACTGCCATTTAACTTTGCTAACTGAGAGACTTAATCATCCTAAAAATGCCACTTAGATAGTTTTGACACAGGTTCATCATTGTGTTTTTCTTCTTTCTTTTCTCTCCTGCCAAAACCAGTAAAGGTGTTTTAAATTGTTGATCACAGGAACGTGGTGAATTTAAACATCCTATTGCAGGAAACTTAATGACGTGCTTAATGCGTGTACAGAATAAGTATGAAGGGATTGCAAATGTGGGTTAATCAGAGCCTCCTTACTACCAGTCACCCCATTAGCTTGCTTCCACTATATCTCTCCACTTGGGAGACACCCCTGGCTCTAGACCGCTTCCCCACAGCCGGTCCCCCTTACACTATAAAACGCCCAATTGGCGTCCCTCCCACGCTACTTTACACACACGGGGAAGACAGGGACGGTGGAGGAGGCTCGGATTGGCTCATACCACTGCCTGCATTTAACATATTCCGCCTGCAAATTATTTATTAACCAAGCGAGATTCATTTACTGCCAAGATTGCTGCAGACATCTCGTCCAAGTAGGAGGAGACCATATCATGCTCCTCCAGTGGATGAATGAGACCCCCGGATATGCAACATACAGAGATGCTGGATTCACCATACCACCTTTAGAACACCCCACCGTACGGTCTATCAGGTGGAGGTATGCTAGACCACATGGCTCCTGTATGTCATCACTTAGGGGACGAGAATTAGAGTCCTACGGTAATCTCACATTCAGGCTGTGTCCATAGAGCGCAGGAGTAGGATACTGGTTGATTACGAAGTTATATTTGTTTTCTTGTTTTTTTAGCTGTTAACACAGTTATAATAGTAATTTTAGCAAGGCTAAACTGTATGCACCCCCAATCTGTCTGGACTCCATGGGCCATCCAGTCTCATTTATAAACACAAAGGCAGCAATCCCTTGCACCTAGTAAAATTCTCACCTACTACTTGATCACAATGGTCTATCAGACCAACCACTTAGGACTTATTTCAACATATATTCCACACCTATGGTCGGAACTAAACTACACACTACCAAGACAATTGGGTGGACAGGGATAGAAGCAGGGGATTATAGCGGTACTGAATAAGGAATGGAATACTCGTGACTTTTTTTAAAAAAGTTTTTCAAACAATTTATTAGAAAATTCTTAGTACAGACATACAATAAAGAAAAAATACATGAAAAAAATGTGTTTAATCCATCAGTCGCGATGGGGTCCACTAGGAAGTGGGAAAGGGGGCCCCATAAGTGACCGAGGGATCATACAAGTGAAAAATTCTTATATAAATTAATAGGTGGATTAAAAAGGTCTATACTACTGTATAGATCATGGGTTACATAGTTACATAGTTACATAGTTAGTTAGGTTGAAAAAAGACACAAGTCCATCCAGTTCAACCACAAATTAAATGGGTACATTTGAAGTTGGAAGATGGAGTTGACCGACATGTTTCGCCAGACTATGGCTTCTTCAGGGTCACTTGTATCAATTTGTACCCGTAATTGAGTCTAATGAAATACAGAAAGAGCAGAATAAATTATCAAGAAAAAAGAAAACGCATATATGGATCAGATTGTCGCTCATCATACATGTCAATCTAAGGCTAAATGCATGCCCCCACATATCCCACACCAGTCGAGTCCCTCCCAGATCCCGGCCAGGCATGGCAATACGTACCGCAACACCAATGACAACACCACGCAAACAGTCCCAGTAAAGTCATGTGCACAAACCCATTGCAGGGGACTGTCGAGGGCCTACAGGGAGCCTGGTGGAAAAATGGAGG
This sequence comes from Lithobates sylvaticus, assembly GCA_028564925.1. Lineage (NCBI taxonomy): Eukaryota > Metazoa > Chordata > Amphibia > Anura > Ranidae > Lithobates > Lithobates sylvaticus. Next base: position 242,320,470 of record CM053029.1, on the reverse strand, counting down.
TAAAATAAATAAGGAAACAAAAATGGGTATCAAACTACGTTGATTTCCATGCGTGGCTAACATAGCCTATAGTATACCAAGCTTACCTATATACAGAGTTTATTAGAGACAAGGGGAGGGAGCGCCAGGTAAGGGGATGAAGCTGATGTAAATGAACAAATGTAGCTATGGATCTCTGTAGGAGGAGGAAGAAAAAGTATTAAGGCTAGTATGGATATAGGTCCAACGTAATGGACCAGCCAGCTAACGTACAAGAGAGAAGGGTAAACTTACCACAGATCCAGTTTAAGCATTGTTTGAATTTATATAAGGGCTTTTTTCTGCATAAATTCAAACAATGCTTAAACTGGATCTGTGGTAAGTTTACCCTTCTCTCTTGTACATTAGCTGGCTGGTCCATTACGTTGGACCTATATCCATACTAGCCTTAATACTTTTTCTTCCTCCTCCTACAGAGATCCATAGCTACATTTGTTCATTTACATCAGCTTCATCCCCTTACCTGGCGCTCCCTCCCCTTGTCTCTAATAAACTCTGTATATAGGTAAGCTTGGTATACTATAGGCTATGTTAGCCACGCATGGAAATCAACGTAGTTTGATACCCATTTTTGTTTCCTTATTTATTTTACCTCCATTTTTCCACCAGGCTCCCTGTAGGCCCTCGACAGTCCCCTGCAATGGGTTTGTGCACATGACTTTACTGGGACTGTTTGCGTGGTGTTGTCATTGGTGTTGCGGTACGTATTGCCATGCCTGGCCGGGATCTGGGAGGGACTCGACTGGTGTGGGATATGTGGGGGCATGCATTTAGCCTTAGATTGACATGTATGATGAGCGACAATCTGATCCATAGATGCGTTTTTTTTTTTTTTCTTGATAATTTATTCTGCTCTTTCTGTATTTCATTAGACTCAATTACGGGTACAAATTGATACAAGTGACCCTGAAGAAGCCATAGTCTGGCGAAACATGTCGGTCAACTCCATCTTCCAACTTCAAATGTACCCATGATCTATACAGTAGTATAGACCTTTTTAATCCACCTATTAATTTATATAAGAATTTTTCACTTGTATGATCCCTCGGTCACTTATGGGGCCCCCTTTCCCACTTCCTAGTGGACCCCATCGCGACTGATGGATTAAACACATTTTTTTCATGTATTTTTTCTTTATTGTATGTCTGTACTAAGAATTTTCTAATAAATTGTTTGAAAAACTTTTTTAAAAAAAGTCACGAGTATTCCATTCCTTATTCAGTACCGCTATAATCCCCTGCTTCTATCCGTGTCCACCCAATTGTCATTCAATCGGGATGAGGTACACTTTCATTTGAGTATCCCAAGCCTCCCTGCCCTACACACTACCAAGGCTTCCCACATACCTACACGTGCCTGTCATTGGCAATGAAGGTAGCGGACTGTCACAACATTCACTCACCTCTTTCACGTGTAGTCTTTTTCAACCCCCACACAGCAGTTTGGACCAGAGATTGTCTGTCTTGGACTCTCTCTATCCTCTCTCTGTACCTCACTGAACCTACTTTTACAGGTGAAGGGTTAGTCCCCTAACCTGCTTGGTTTACGTTCCAGGAATACTACCCGCCTACGTTTTCCTACCCCACACCCCCATTAGATTTTCAACAGTCCACAGTACTATTAAACAGTGCCTGAAAGTTGAAACGGTGGTAGATTTTCAACATCCACAGTGCTATTAAACACGGTGCGTGAAAGTTGGGCTCCATTATGTCACCTCCCAGGACAAGCAACCCCTCCCCCCAGGTCAATCTATACTCCTTATACGTACGGGGACGCAACACTCCAGAGAAAAGATCACAACTGCTTCTACTAATACGGAAAGCCAAGGCGGACGGGGTCTTTCTCCAGGAAACCCATTTTAGATCGGACAATATTCCCAAACTTTCCAATTCATCTTACCCAACAGTATACCACGCCACCAATAAAGACTCCAAACCTAAGGGAGTCCCCATCCTAATATCTAAAAACTGCCCCATACAGATCCATGACGCATTAATTGACACCAATGCATGCTACATTTTTCTAAAGGGCAAACTGCACAACAAGCCTCTTACATTGGCCAACCTCTATGCCCCCAACAAGCAGCAAGTCCCCTTTTTTTGCGACACTCTCCAAAGCCTCACCACATTCTCTAAGGGTCTGCTGGTTGTCAGGGTGACTTCAACTTAGCCCTTAACCCCTCTCTAGATGCCTCATCAGGTGCCTCCTATATCACCTGTCGGGTACTCAAAACACAACTTTCCAACCTGGCCTTACATGACGCATGGCGTACATTGCACCCAAATACTAAAAACTTCACATTTTACTCTCCCCCTCACCACAAATATACAAGGATAGACAATTTTTTTTTTAATTTCAACCTGACTTAGACTCACTCCTGACTGCTATAATAGACCCAATGGTCCATTCAGACCATCACCCCATCTCCATCACCATTACATTCCCGGCATCCTCCACGAGCTATACGACCTGGCGCTTAGACAACTCTCTCCTCACAAATCCTGCACACACAAAGAGACTTAACGATTGCTTGTCGCATTATTTCCGAGAAAACGTATCCTCCGACACCACGCCATTGATTCTCTGGGCGGCTCATAAGTGCGTCATCAGAGTAGAATTAATTTCGATAGCCGCACAACAGCGTAAAGCCAGACAAGCACTTATATCCAAGCTAAGTCCACTATCTGGAAAGAAAGCACAAGCTAACGCTGGTACAACAAACTCTCCAAGAGCTATTGAAAGCCAGAGAAGATCTCCTGGAGGAAATAGAGAAATCAACCAGACCCGAATTCGCCCTGTTGCAAAGAATGTTTTAAGAATTTGGGAACAAATCTGGTAAAATGCTTGCTAGGGCCCTCCAAACCAAAAAAGATAATTTAACCATCCACTATGTCTTGGACCCCCAGAGGAACAAAATAGAGTTATCAAACGGTATAGCTAACCAGTTTAAACAATTTTACTCTAAACTATACAATCTACATACCCAACCGCTGACCGACCTAAATGGTGACAGGAAAAATCTGTTAGACTACTTTCTGACTCAATTTAGCCCACACCCCATCACTGCCGATGAAGCCAAGGACTTAGAATAAACCCTCACATGGGAAGAAACCGTTGAAGCCCTTAAACAAATGAAACCGGGCAAAAGCCCCGGCCCAGATGGCTTATCCGTCAGTTACTATAAAACCTTCATAGAGACTCTCGTACCATAGTTCCTAAAAACTTTCAACTCACTATACACCCAACCTGACAAATGTAGGGACCTCCTCGAAGCCCACATTGTGGTAATACTGAAACCGGGTAAAGACGCCAGCATAGTCTCCAACTACAGACCTATATCACTTATAAATGTAGACATAAAAATCTTAGTAAATTGTATACTTCCTCTACTCCCCTCATTGATTTCCTTGGACCAAGTGGGATTTATCCCTGGTCGAGAGGCCAGGGATAATACCCTAAAGGCAATTAATATCCATCATTGGCTATCGACTTCCAACACTCCGGGTTTTTTCCTTTCCCTCGACACAGAGAAAGCGTTTGACAGAGTGGCCTGGGACTACATGACGGAATGATATGTCTTACGTAAAATGGGTTTTAACCACTTCAGCCCCGGACCAATTGGCAGCCAAAGGACCAGGCCCCTTTTTGCGATTCGGCACTGCGTCGCTTTAACTGACAATTGCGCGGTCGTGAGATGTGGCTCCCAAACAAAATTGGCGTCCTTTTTTTCCCACAAATAGAGCTTTCTTTTGGTGGTATTTGATCGCCCCTGCGGTTTTTATTTTTTGCGCTATAAACAAAAATAGAGCGACAATGTTGAAAAAAATGCAATATTTTTTGCTTTTTGCTATAATAAATATCCCCAAAAAATATATAAAAAAAAATATGTTTTCCTCAGTTTAGGCCGATACGTATTCTTCTACATATTTTTGGTAAAAAAAATCGCAATTAACGGTTATTGATTGGTTTGCGCAAAAGTTATAGCGTTTACAATATAGGGGATAGTTTTATAGCATTTTTATTAATATTTTTTTTTTTTACTAGTAATGGCGGTGATCAGCGATTTTTATTGTGAATGCGACATTATGGCGGACACATCGGACATTTTTGACACATTTTTGGGACCATTGTTATTTATACAACAATCAATGCTATTTAAATGCATTGATTCCTGTATAAATGACAGTGGCAGTGAAAGAGTTAACCACTAGGGGGAGGGGTTATGGGCTGTGACGTGTGTGTTTTTTTTTAACATTAGGGGGCGGGGCTGACGTCTGATGTCATTGATCGGCTTTCCCGATGACAGGGAACAGCCGATCAATGACAGGCAGAGTAGGAAGCGCGGGGAGAGGTTTGTTTACACAGACCTCTCACCGTTCTTCAGCTTTGTGACCCGATCTCCGTGGTCAAGGAGCTCGCGACCGGGTCGCGAGCGCTCCCCCGGGGACACGCGTGCGACACATGGCTAGGCAATTAAAGGGCAACGTACCTGTACGTGGTTTTGCCTAGCCGTGCCATTCTGCCGACGTATATGTGCAGGAGGCGGTCGGGAAGCGGTTAAAGAACGCATGCTTCAATACATTCTAGCCCTATATTCGTCCCCAACTGCAAAAATCAGGGTTAATGGCCATCTGTTGGACGCTTTCTCTGTGTCGAATGGAACTAGACAGGGATGCCCATTATCCTCCCTCATATTTATACTCACGATGGAACCCATACTCCGCAAGATTCGATCCAACCAAGACATCAAAGGAATAAAAATAGCCAATAAACAATACAAAACCACAGCGTATGCCGATGACGTCCTATTATTTCTCACAGACCCCATTACCACACTTCCCAACCTATTAAAATACTTCTCCCTCTTCAAAGAGCTGTCCAATCTTCAAATAAACTTCACCAAATCCAAGGCCCTTAATGTATCCCTACCGGATTCCATAGTGACCTTATGCAAGAAAAAATTCCCGTTTGGTTGGGACGCACCTGCCATGACCCACCTAGGGTTTCAGCTACCGTCAAAACGAATTGATCTTTATTCTAAAAACTTTGCCCCCATTCTGAAAACAATACAGAAAGACCTCCAGGAATGGAACAGAGGTACTTTTTCATGGTTTGGGAGGGCGGCGATTGTAAAAATGAACATCCTCCCCAGAATTCTTTACTTACTACAAACAATCGAAATTAAATTGCCACCAACATTATTTTTTACCTATAAAAGACTATGCCTAAACGTTATTTGGGCTGCCAAACAAGCCCGGGTATGATGGGGAAAATTAGTGACCCCAAAGTTAAAAGGAGGAATTGGCCTCCCTGATATACAAAAATATTATTGGTCATGTCACCTAGCTAGGAACGTAGATTGACACTTACATTCCAAAACCAAAGCATGGATAGACATTGAGGAGGCATTCTCCTCCTTGCCTATTCGTCACCTGCCATGGATAAACCCACTCAAATTACCACAGGAAAACAGATCACACCCTCTGACAGGCCCCATGATACAGGTTTTTGTCTGTAAAAACTGAACATTGCCTCCTCTCCTGGCCCACTGACCCCGCTCAATCAAAACCCAGATTTCCCCCCGGGTATCACATTCCTTGCTAACCCATAACGGATCTACATCAAGTTCCATCAGAGCAGAATCCTTCTTCGATAAAGGTAAATTGGTGTCCTTCCAAAACATCTCAGCCCGGCTCCCAGACACGGACATCCCCTTCTTTAAGTATCTTCAAATTCGTCACTTTTTACAAAGCTCAAATCCTCAATCTCAATGGTTCAGAGACCACACATCATTCGAAGCCCTTTGCACCAGACACGACCCTCAAAGACACGTTATGTCAGACTCCTACCACTGACGATGCGACATGCCAAAAATGGGAGAGAGAACTATCCACAGACCTTACACAGGAGTACTGGCATAACATATATTCTCACATTCATAAAGGTTCTCTAAATCTTTCTGCACAAAAAAACGGGTACAAAATATACTCCAGGTGGTATAGAACCCCGGGTAGAATCCACTTTGTTGGAGATCCAACCCCGCTCACGGCTCTTTAATCCATATCTGGTGGGAATGTCTCCTAATCCAACCTTACTGGAATAAAGTTCACCGTCTTACATCACAGATTACAACATACACCCCAGATTTCAGGCCAGCTCAATATCTCCTACACCATACGTCCATACCACAACCGGCCTATAAAAAATCTCTTACTCTGCACCTCATAAATGCGGCCAAACTTTGTATTCCTACTCACTGGTGATTTATCTCCCCCCCAGCACATCTGAATGGCTCCGTAGAATAGGGAAAATAGCAGAGATGGAAGATTTAATCCATCAAGCACGGGATTCCCCCGACTAAATTTCATAAAACATGGGCCTTTAGGTCTTGTATGGATTTTAAGGGGAACCCTATGCCAAAATAAAAATTAAATGGTGTGGGGGTTCCTCCAAAAATGCATACCAGACCCTTATCCAAGCACGCAACCTGGCAGGCCGCAGGAAAAGAGGGGGGGGTGAGAGAGCACCCCCCCTCCTGAACCGTATCAGGCCACATGCCCTCAACATGGGGAGGGTGCTTTGGGATAGCCAAAGCTCCGTGTCCCCATGTTGAAGGGGGCATGGGCCTCATCCCCACAACCCTTGCCCAGTGGTGGTGGGGGTCTGGGGACAGTGGGCTTAGTGGAATCTGGAAGCCCCCTTTAACAAGGGGACCCCCAGATCCCGGCCTTCCACCTGTGTGAAATGGTAACGGGGTACAAATGTACCCCTACAATTTCACAAAAAAAGTGTGAAAATGGTAAAGTCCTTTATTAAAAAATAAAAAAATAAAAATGTCCCATGAAGTCTTCTTCTTCTTCTTCTCTTGCTCTGCAGACGGACCGAAAAAAAAATGCGACCGACCTGCCTCCATGGGAGGCACCCGCCATAATGACCATCCTCTCAGGTGACAGCACTTTTATAACTGAGAGAGGGGCCACACGTTGACGTCACCGGGTGACCCCGCCCCCTATGATGCACAGGGACATCCCTATGGCTTTCCCGTAGCATCAGAGGGGGACGGGACACCCGGTTACGTAACTGTGCATCAGAGGGGGGTTGTCACCTGAGAGGTCAGGCATTACGATGGGTGCCACCCATGGAGGCAGGTTGGTCGCTTTTTTTGTTATTTTTTTTGGTCCATCGGCGGAGGTGTTCGGCTCATCCCTATTTGAAATGATCAAGCTCAATTCTTTTAGGATTCCTGGGTGGATGCCATCTAGTACAGGTGCTTTATCCTATCTAAATATTTCTGGACCATATCCCTTTTGAGCAATTGCATTGTGGATAATTTGGGGCTGTGTCACTACCACCCCCATTATGGACATGAGCTTCCCCATACGTTCGTTTTGAGTTTTTGCGTCCTTGATTTCCTTTTTACATATTCTGTTATATTCTTTCTAACATTTAAATGACACTAGTGTTCCTCCATTTTTAGATTTTATTATTGTTTATAGCTTTTTTAACGTTGGCCGTGAGCCACACAGGTTTTATTTTTAGCCTTTTAAACTTATTGCCCATGGGAATATACTTTGCAGTGAATTCACAAACAGTCCCTTTTAAAGAATCCCCATTTCTGTTCTGTACCCATTGATGCCAATATTCCCTCCCAGTCCAAGTCCTGGAGAGCAGTCCTCTTCCTTGGAAAATATGCTCTCTTGAAGTTAAGTGTTTCTATTTTTCCCGTATGTGTTTTATGCTTACAGCTAACATCAAATGAAATCATGTTATGATCACTGCTACCAAAATGATCCTTTATGTGGTTTGGCTTTTCACAAACCTTTCTAGTGTGTGGTGTAATCTTGGGTATCTCTAAGGCCGCGTACACACAAGCGGACTAGAGTCCGCCTGACATTCCGCCCGTGTGTGGGCGCCGGCAGACTTTTTCCTCCCAAAAGTCCGGCGGACTAAGTTTTAAGTTCAGACTTAAAATTGTCCGCTGGACTCGCGAGTCCGGCGGACAATCCCGTGGTCTGTGTGCTAGTCCGCGGGACTTTTGAAATGAACGGACTTGCCGACACACGATCGGAAAGTCAGTTCATTTAGATCGGGACTGCAGGTAGACGGGACTAGCGAAGGCAGTGAATGCCGCAGCGCTAGCCCCGTCACCTGGTATGGATTTAAAGGGGGATCCCTACGCCGAACAAATGGCGTGGGGGTCCCCCCCAAATCCATCTCAGAACCTTATCCGAGCACGCAGCCCGGCGGGTCAGGAAAGGGGGTGGGGACGAGCGAGCGCCCCCCCTCCTGAGCCGTACCAGGCCGCGTGCCCTCAACATGGGGGGTGCCCTGGGGAAAGGGGGCCCTGCGGCCCCCCCACCCCAAAGCACCTTGTCCCCATATTGATGAGGACAAGGGCCTCTTCCCGACAACCCTGGCCATTGGTTGTCGGGGTCTATGGGCGGGGGGCTTATCGGAATCTGGGAGCCCCCTTTAAGAAGGGGGCCCCCAGATACCGGCCCCCCACCCTATGTGAATGAGTATGGGGTACGATGTACCCCTACCCATTCACCTAAGGAGTAAAAGTGTAAGGTGTAAAAGTGTAAATAAAAAAAACACACAATTTTTTAAAATATTTTATTGCACAGCTCCAGGGGTCTTCTCGCCAGACTCCTCCGCTCTCTTCTGCTCTTTTACCTAGCTCTTTTACGAGTGGAGGAGCCCGGCTTTTTTCTTCGTCGTCGTCTGGGGGTCTCGTTCCACCTTCAGGGGTCCGCTCTTCTGTTCTTCTTGTCGCTGTCGCCGCCGCCTGCTGCGCCTTCTGCGTCGTCGTCTTCTTGTTCTTGTTCTTCTTCTTTTTCCGATGTTGACTCGTCGCTCTTTCTGGCCCGGAATGGCAGAGACACGTGGTGTTGTGACTTATATAGGGACAAGGGGCAGGGTCACATGCTCATGTCACACGGTGACCCCGCCCCCATATGATGTCACAGTCCCAGCATTCTCCGGGACTGTGACATCATATGGGGACGGGGTCACCATGTGACATGAGCATGTGACCACTCCCCTTGTCCCTTTATAAGTCACAACACCGTGTGTCTCTGCCATTCAGGCCAGAGAGAGCGACGAGTCAACATTGGAAAAAGAAGAAGAAGAGGAAGAAGACGACGCAGAAGACACAGAAGGCGGCGACAGCGGCAAGAACAGAAGAGACCCCGAAGACCCCCGAAGGTGGAACGAGGCCCCCAGACGACGGCGGCAACGAACAAGAAAGCCGGGCTCCTCCGCTAGGTAAAAGAGCTAAGTAAAAGAGCAGAAGATAGCGGAGGAGTCCGGCGAGAAGACCCCCCAAGACGGAAGAAGTCCCCCGGAGCTGTGCAATAAAATATTTTTAAAAATTGTGTCGTTTTTTTATTTACACCTTACACCTTAGGTGAATGGGTAGGGGTACATCGTACCCCATACTCATTCATATAGGGTGGGGGGCCGGGATCTGGGGGCCCCCTTATTAAAGGGGGCTCCCGGATTCCGATAAGCCCCCCGCCCGCAGACCCCGACAACCAACGGCAAGGGTTGTCAGGAAGAGGCCCTTGTCCTCATCAACATGGGGACAAGGTGCTTTGGGGTGGGGGGGAGCACGGCCCCCCTTTCCCCAGGGCACCCCCCATGTTGAGGGCACGTGGCCTGGTACGTCTCAGGGGGGGCGCTCGCTCGTCCCCACCCCCTTTCCTGACCGACTGCATGCTCGGATAAGGGTCTGAGATGGATTTAGGGGGGACCCCCACGCCGTTTTTTCGGCATAGGGATTCCCCTTTAAATCCATACCAGGTGACGGGGCTAGCGCGGCAGCATTTGCTGCCTTCGATAGTCCCGTCTACCTGGAGTCACGTTCTAAATGAACAGACTTTCCGATTGTGTGTCGGCAAGTCCGTTCATTTCAAAAGTCCCGCAGACTTTTTCCTGCGGATTGTCCGCCGGAAAAGTCAGGGCGTGTGTGGGCAAGTCCACACGCTCGTAAAGTCTGGCGGACCTCCGCTGGAAAGTCTGGCAGACCTCCACTGGAAAGTCCGGCGGTTTGTCCGCTGGACTAGGTCCGGCGGACAATCCCGCCAGAAAGTCCGAGCGTGTGTACGCCGCATAACACAACATAGAGCAATGCATATTTTTAAACCAACTGCTATGCTTTACTTTTTTTTACTTTTTGTGTTTTTCTTTAATTTTATAAATATTTTGTTTTCAGCCGTATCTACACAGCTACATATCATCATACATGCCCTCCCTGTTTTTTTTTTGTTTTTTTACAGTATTTAGATATACTCTATTTAGATATTATACTGTAAATTCAAATACTGAATATTCTTTTCTGCATCCTCAAATGGTTAAATAATGTATACCAGCATCTAGCACTGAAACTGAACAAAATGTATCTTTAAATATTCCTCATGCAAAATGGTGCACTAAAATAAATATATCTGTAACCAAAACTGAAAATGTATAAAGATATGATAGATAGATACAGTGAATGTTCCTGTGCAACTAATACATTTTATGAAATGGGCAATGCCAACAACTTATCTCCCAACTGCTGGCACTAAAAATTAGCACATATCATCTGTAAACTTTAGCGATACAAACTAGTGCCATGCTGAAATGAATCTATATGTGACCACAAATGAGATGTCAATCAGGAAAATTATAACATTAGGTTAATATTCATCTGTACCATGTGCTAATAAATACTTTGATTTACAAAATACAACAGACTATCTTGGTGAACAGTAATCATAAAATGCCATATAATCATGTACATGTGATAGTGCTAATTAATTATATAGAAGTCCAACAGGCCAAGAAATCTCTGGGACATTTATCTATTTTGGAAAGGGGGTGTACATGTTAGTTATATCTGTGGTTCTATAATGTGACAATGCAGGGGAGCAAAATATGAAGCAGCTCCTGGCATCTCTTTAACCACCTCAATACCGACGCGTTCAGCTCCTTCCTGCCCAGGCCAATTTTCAGCTTTCAGTACTCTCACACTTTCAATGTCATGCAACACTGTACCTAAATTACATTTTTATTACTCTATGAAAAAAATGCAGACATGCCTTTTCTCTTGATGGCATGACCTGGCCACTTTGTCCTGCAGGATCTGCTTTCCCTCTACTACCTCTGCTTGCAGAACCTCTGTCTCTTCCCTTGGGTCTGGCTGACATTTTGAACACTGGGGATTGCCTAACTTTATCTTTGGCAACGTGGCAAGGTTGCCTTGCTTTGATGCACTAAAGATGTGGTTATTTGGTAAACAAAGGATAGTTCAGCATGTATCTTTAACCAATTTACGCTGCTGACTCCAAAATTAGAGCGGAGCTCCAGCCCTCCCACCAAAAAATGAAAAGTCAGCAGCTACAAATACTGTAGCTGCTGACTTTTAAACATAGGACGCTTACTTGTCCAGGGTTCCTGCAATGTGGGCACCCCAGCTGATTTTCTGATCGGCTCTCGATTGCTGCCGCCACCATTCGTGGTAAGAGAAACTGGTAGTCAAGCCTTTCGGCTTCAGTCGATTCCCTACTGCGCATGCGCAAAGCACACTGCACTTTCTAGCCAGGCGCCGGAGGAAGGCAGAGGTGGCCGAACTTTCGGGGGACCTGGCCACATCTCACCAGATCTCCCAAATCTATCTACCGTACCTGCTGATTTCAGACAATATTCTGGGCTTAAAGCTAGTATTTACATAATGACATGCTCTGAGTTTTCAGGGCATTTACATACTAGTTCTATCTTTAGTTTAATTAGTAATGGGTAGACATAATAGGTTCATTAACTTTTCGTAACAATGTTCGTTATGATGAATTTATCATTATGAGGTGCTCCCACCATCCCTGTGCTGTGCTGACTTCTTGGGTTTTTAAATTTCATCATAACGAATAATCGTAATTAACATTCTTATTTTGTCCGATTCTGAGTCTCCCATCGACTACCAGTACCAGTCTCCCACTCCCATATTAAAAAAGGTCATTTTCCCAACTCTCACTCAGCAGCAGAAGAGAACCTATGGTCAACAAAACACCAGTCATGTTTCCGTTGTAACGGAATTTGGATCTGAAATTCGTCAACAAAATTTCAGAGTTCGGAAGCATAGCAATTCATATTTCGGATCCTCCAGAATGTACCAATTTTTGGAAATTCGTACAAAACTAATTGCACATGTCTAGTAATGGGGTATATGGCGCAATAAGTGTTGTGTGTACATAAATATGCATAACCATAGAGGGTGTTGGCTTGGACTTCTGCATCCCACAGAAGCCCTCCACCATCTTGTTGGTTTCCACTCCCTCATTCAGTCTGACGTCCTGACTTTCCAGGCTGATAGTTTTAGGAAGAGGCTTCCCATCCCAGATCCATGAGCCAACTGCTCATGGATTATTTACAGTACAAAAGTGCCATTTCATCTTCCTACATGAGTTGCCAATTTTCTAGTGTTTCTCAGTATATTTAATACTGCACATAGTTTGGCACCCCCCCCCCCCCCCAATGTTTTCTCTTGGTCCTGCTGGTGTTTCCATCCACTTAATGCTTCTACCCTGGTCTGAGGTTCCCTGTTGTTGTGTCCATCTGAAGCCCTTACTATGTAATTTGTAACTGTCACAATGTGAGTTACTATTTTACTTTTCACTACAATAAATATGTTAATATACTACACTTGGATTGCACCTTGCTGTTCTTACCAACTTTAGCTGCACTACTTACTTAATTACTTCTCTATATTAACAGAGTCTAAAAATGTAAAGTAAATGTAAATGCATTTTTTTCAATTCTCCCTTTTTAATAATCTTTACATGTTGCTGTCTTAAGTTCTTCAGACAGTGTATTTTCTTCTCACTCAGTTTAAGTCCCATCATTATTTTATTCCTCCTCTAATTTAAACAAACCATCTCTTGAAAAGACCATGTTCTCCTTACAAAAACGTATTAATTCTGAGACTAAAATCTTCTTCTAGAACTTTATTCTCTCAGTCAGTTGTTTGATGGCTGTTCTTACTTTTTTATTTGGTGAAGTTTCCAGTTCTTTTTCTTGGTCATTGTAATAAGAATTCTTCATTTTCATTTTGTGATTCTACATGACTTTGATATTTTAATAACTCTTCAGATTATTCAGGCCAGTGTTCTAATATTTTTCTTCATTGATAATTACGTTTCTGTTTTCATCTTTTACATTGTTATTTGTTGTAAAAACTCTTTCTCTCCTATTCTAACCTAATGGACCAAATTTCTAATTTGCTTCTTTTCAAATAGCTATTCTATTTTCTGGAGCATTTCCCTTTATTTCTCTTTTTTTATTTACCTTTTCTTCTTTTTCAAAAAATTCATGTGTACTTGCCCTTGCTCTTGTTTTTCTATCTATCATTTTAGATATGCCCTTGATCATTTATTTTGTCTCTCTTAAATGAAACCAGTCTGCTTGTTTTATTCTATTCAGTCTACATTTTTTTTGTTTTTGTTTTTTTTGTGTTTCTATTTTATTTTCTGTCATCTTATCACTGTTTGTTAATTTTGTACAGTTTCTATTAATATATTCTTAATAATTTCACTATCTGTTCCTTTTTCATAATTACATTTATATTCAACTTGTTAACACTCAGAGTCTTTGTGTTCTCTCCTTTCCAAATCTTCATCCTGGTATTTTCTGGCTCTTTTTAATGGCAGGTAGACAGGCCTGGGAACCAAAATTTAGAAATCTAACTATTGCTGAGTCTGATTGTCTTATACATTTGAGATTATGAAGTAAACTATAGTCAATGTAAATTTGTTTTAATCACGTGAGTGCCAAAATCACATTTTAATCTTATATTTTCTAATGTATGTCTTTGAGGAACTGTTTTTTTTTTTTTTTTTGTCTTCTGAAAATACAATCCTTTTTCCCCAACAAAATCACATTTGTGCTCTCAGGTTGTCTTTTCACTACCCCATTAGAGAAGCCCGTTAAAGTGTGAAAATGTAAAAAGAAAATTAAATAGTCCAGAAACATGTGCAGACTTCAATTTGTTTGTCATATATTAACCACTTGGCGCCCTCTCTATAGCCGAAAGACGGCTTCAGCGCGGATGCTCCCTGCTGGGAGGACATCCCTGGACATCCTCCTGTTTACTTCCCCAATGTGCGCTCCTGAGAACACGCATCGGGGAAGTTCTGTGCTGGGTGTGTCCCTCGGACACAGCCAGTCACAGATCGCTGTAAACGGCCAATCACAGCGGCCGTTTACAGCGCGATCGGCGTGTCCAATGAGAGATGATCTCATATGTAAACATATGAGATCATCTCTCAGCGCCGCTCTCCCTCCTCACACAGAGACAGCGTATGAGGAGGGAGAGATGAATGGCCGTGAGTAAAGAAAAAAAATAGAAAATGAAAATAAATGTGCCATCTATCCCCGCTGCCATCTGTCCCCACTTCCACCTATCCCCACTGCCACCTGTCCCGAGTGCCATCTGTCCCCAGTGCCATCTGTCCCCAGTGCCATCTGTCAGTGCCACCTGTCCCCAGTGCCATCTGTCCCCAGTGTCACCTGACAGTGCCATTTGTCCCCAGTGCCACCTGTCCCCAGTGCCATGTATAAATGTCATCTGTCATCAGTGCCATGTCAGTGCCATTTGTCATCAGTGCCACAGAGTGCCATCGGCCATCAGTGCCATATCAGTGTCATGTGTCATCAGTGCCACATATTAGTGCCATCGGTCATCAGTGCCACGTATCAGTGCCATCTGTGATCAGTGCCACCTGTCAGTGTCACGTGCCATCTGTTATCAGTGTCACGTGTCATCAATGCCACATATCTGTGCCATCTGTCATCAGTGTCACCTGTCATCAGTGCCACGTATTAGTGCCATCTGTCATCAGTGCCACGTATTAGTGCCATCTGTCATCAGTGCCATGTATTAGTGCCACATGATATCAGTGCCACGTATAAGTGCCATCTGTTATCAGTGCCACATATTAGTGCCATCTGTCATCAGTGTCACGTGTCATCAGTGCCCCGTATTAGTGGCATCTGTCATCAGTGTCACATGTCATCAGTGCCACGTATCAGTGCCATTTGTCATCAGTGCCACGTCAGTGTCATTGTCCTGGTGCTCCAGGATCTTCAAAAGTGTAATAGGTAGTCAACAAGTTAGATGTGTAATTTATGCTTCTAGAACACGTGATGGCGCTCCCTGCATGTTGGGCCTCTCTAAGTGGCCAGGCTGTGGAAAAGTCCCACACATGTGGTATCGTAATACTCAGGAGGAGTAGCACTACCTTATATGTTTACTATACATTTTACAGTATACAACAAATATTAAATACAGGTTGGGAAGAGTCTATCATTTTAAAGTACTTTGCATTGCTTCAGGATGGGAAGGAGAGGACTGTAATGCCATTATCTATATGACATAAAGATTACAAAATAGGGTAATACTGTGAATAAGGAGGTGGGCTTTAAAAAAAAGGCACTTTAGTATAAAATAATAATCTTCACTCTTACATAAAAAACTGTTACTTCATCTGGGCAAAATTTACCACAGGCAGGTGAATTACTAAACCCAAAACATATTTTTAAAAACAGTCATATCAATCGTCAACAAAATTTTCAGGAATTACAGAAAAAATATGAACACATGCAATTAATGTCATACTATGGAGATTCCATTATTATTCACTGTAGGCTTGCATCATAACAGGTGCTCTCTTTCTATAATCTGCATGTTGGATTCCCTTTACTACTGTATATGTTACAGAGCTCAAAACTAAATTTATGTAAAAGCTACATAAAAATCGATATACAAACTTCAGGCAGGTTGCCCAGTACTCCATTACATTTTTATATATCTATATAGTCTAATTTTGCAAGGATTAGGCAAATCAATATATATGGAGAGTACATACATACAGAACAAAGAAATAAATATCATCACGGGAATGGCTTGGTAATTGTGGTTTATACATATATATTAATCTAGCCATGATAGAGCTTTAAAACCTATATGAAGCTCAAACAGTTATACTATACCTGCTATTCGAACAAGAAAATGTTGTTTGTGGACAGAAGGTGGCAGTATTGTTCTGTGTGAAGAGGTGACCTACTAATGTACCCTATGTAAAGTACTTTTTAAAATGAAGAAGCAACTTTTATTAACTCCATGTGACTCAAACAGAATCATGTGCAGAATATTTAGTTTCTCTCTGCATTAAATATCTCCACTTAATTCTGTTTCAATACTCTTCACTGTTGCTAAATGCAGGAAATCAAGCACTGAGATATAGTAGAGTCCTTCAGTTACCACCACAAGTAAAACCATCTAAACACTGTGGTCTGTAGAGATACACATGTGATCTGATCACATAACTGTATAAACAAAAGCTGGGAGCATAAATCTATTAAACATATAACTCACATATACAATATTTGTGGTAGAAACCAATTCACAATTCTGAACAAATTAAAGCATAATCACATATTACAATGCAGTTGTTAATAGTTGAAAAATGACTTTAAATACATATACTTGCCTGACAAATGTACAGTATATATATTGCACTAGGAAAAATGGGAAATGTATGGGATTTCATTTTTTAAATAACAGCGAAGTAAATATACAGCAATTCAGGCTTCCCAGAAAGGGACAACATCTAGACAAATATACAGCAATTCATACTATAAATAATCCCTCTTTCATACATTTGCAAATCCAAAATCCTATTACATTGGTAACAAAGACAAAAAACGATTAAAAGGCTATTGTAGCAAGCCATTTAAAGCAGACCTTCAGTCATTTTTTTCAGCTTTCCATCTATTAAATATTCTGTCGTTTGTTGTTTTAACCTTGGATAGTAAAACATTTTTTTTCTGCCAGTAAATACCTTATACAGACCACTTCCTGTTTGTTGTCTGGTCATTAGCCTAGGCTCATGCACAGCTCTGTATCTCACTCTTGTGATAGTTTGCCAAGAAGGGAGGGGGGATGAGTCATAAGAGGCCCAATGAGAGCTGCAGGGCTGCAGAGCTGGAGGTGTGCCTCTGCGTGTCTGTGTAAATCCAGGAAGTGAACAGACAGCAGCTTCAGCTTCCCACAGTTAAAATGGATGCAGCCAGACTCAGTGGATGGAGATTTCTGCAGCATATTTGGCAAGTACAGAATCACAGTGTATATAAAATAATATGCAAAGTGGTTGGAGAGAAGCTTCAGAGTGGCAAAGATGTTTTTATTACAAATGATGTGAGCAGACTGCAGTTCCTCTTTAAGTGCTCCCAAGAGGTATTTGCCCACTTAAGTACAAGCCTATATATACCTTTTCATTACCAGGACATTTTTGTCAGTTTTCAGTACTGTGATAGCTTGATTGGCAACTACATGGTCGTGCAGTCCTGTATCATGATATTTAAAAAAAAAAAACAGCTTACTTGCTGTTATAGAACGTATCAAATAAATCTTTTTTTCTCATAAAGTTAGCTCACATGTGTTCTCTGATGAGAGTCATACTCACATGTGTATAGGCAAGAGCGAAAAGTATATATTCTTTGGGGAAGGAAGGTGTCATACAGTTAGAAATTCTGTATATAGCCCTACAGAACAAACTGTGCACAGTCCACATGGACTTTGCTGCTAAACTGCAGACAGGAAACAGAAACTTTAGTTAGGCAAAATACATACATAGAGCATACCATAGATGCAGCTACAAACTTATAAAGACTGCCATATACTGGTTGAAGAATATATCTCTACTAAATACTGATGTACAGTAGTTGTTACACAAAAGACAATTCTGTATTTCAACACATACTCACATATCTATTCTATGCATGAAGGTAAAATATATTCAGTGTGCAGCTCCCTCCTGCACCTTCATGTTTACTCCCCATTTACCAGTGGGGTTTATCTGTTCTCTTTTGAACCACCTGTAACTGTATGCAATAACTATTTTATATATTGTTGTACTTGTTTTTTATCTATGTTCTTTTTTCAATAAATTTATACTTTTTATATTTACCTTGTCTAAATTCCTGGGTACCGAGATAGTCCACAACAATTCTTGTAGTCGTGGGGCTAATATTTTGGAGTAGCCCTTGACACACCCTTTTCCACTATCCTAATTTCAAGGATGATGGTATCCGCCCCTATCTATTTTTCTACTACCTAGATTGAGGCAACATCCTATATCTCACAAACAAAAAAAGGCCGACAATTTTGAAAAAAAAGCAATATTTTTTACAGTATGTGTGTAAATAAATGATGATATGACAGCAGCACTTACAACATTGTATATAACAACATCCAGATAAATATAAAGAAAACGTATTGCGCTATCTAGTATAGATGTGGATTTGACATACAATATAATAACATGTATGAAAACAATATTTAAAACACCAAAGTCCATATTGTGAAGTTGTGCAAAGTCCTAAAATTCAGTGCAACACCCACTGTTATAACAGGTTAAGGCAAAAATGTCTTCTTACCAAGATCCAAAGACCTATCAGGTCTATATTTGCATCTGTGAGCTTTGTTACCCCTCACATTAGGTGTAGATCACCTGTAGGGGATCGTTAGGGAAAACAAGCCATTGAAAGAGCCACAGGATATCCACGGAGGCCGATCCAATCCTTGATTATACGAGAAAGGGAAAACTCATTGCGCAGCTTCCATGTTAAAAACTGGCAATTTATTTTAAAAAAATTACTTAGAACAGATCTGTAATCACAGGCATATGGAATAAAAATAGTCCTAACACTCACCACTATTCCTGCCGTGCCGACATATGTTTCTTGAATAGACGTTTTCTGTGAGGCATGAGGGGACAGCAGTGTGCAAAGTCAACCCTTATATAGGATATAACAACTAGGGTTGAGCGAACCCGAACTGTAAAGTTCGGGTCCGTACCGAACTTTTGGGTGTCCGGGACCCGGACCCGAACCCGAACTATTGGCTGTAAGTTCGGGTTCGGGTCCAGTGTTCGGCGATGTATTGGCGCCTTTTTAACAGCTGCAGGTGTAACGTACCTGGTATCAGAGCCCAACTGTAGAAGGAGACCTCTCTTACAGCCCTGGCTCGAGGACCACTGGGGTTGCAACAGTGGTACAGGAGCGCAGCGAGGTAGGAGTGCCTGTATGATCCGTAGTAGCTGATACAGATGAGTAGAGAAGATCCACCTGATGAACTGGACTGGTGAGGCAGTAGCAGCAGTGGTAACAGGTGTAGGTCAGCGATCCCTGGATCTAGGCAGAGACTGGATCAGGACTAGACTGAAGCAGGTGAGACAAGCCGGGTCAAACACAGGTAATCAGGTAGTAACAGCAGGCAGAGAGTGGTCAGTAGGCAGGCAGAGATTTGGCAACAGAAGGTCAGCAGGTTCAGAAATAGCAGGGTCAAGGCAGGCCGGGTCAGGAGAGGAGAAGGCAGCAGTAGTCAAACGTAGCAGGATCAGATAACAACAGCAGGTACAGGATCAGACTCAGGCAGAGCTGCAGATCAGACAGCACTGCACTGGAGCAGCTGCTGTCCTTTTAAAGGGGAACTGGCACCAATTTGAGTTAGCGCGCGCGCACATGCACCTGTTGTGCATTCCTGCGCACGCGTGCCTGTCGTGTCACTGCGGGCGTTCATGCGCCGATGCCCAGTGCGGCCTGTTCTCGTGGGAACATGTGTGCGCACGCGTGCACGTCCGTGTGCCTGTCCTGCCACAGGGTATCCCTGACAGCAGGGCAGCCAATCGACGCTAGTTTCACTAGTGTGCCCTTAGAAGCCATCACAGCCATGCCTACTAATGGCATGGCTGTGATTGGCCAGTGCAGCATGTGACCCAGCCTCTATATATAGTACACACACACAGCACACAGCGTCATTCTGCTATAGACAGGTTCCTGTGCTGCTAAGAGAGAGGATTTTTAGGAGTTAGTGCGATAAAGTCAGTCAGTCCACATTCCTTGAATTTTCTTCTAATTAGTTAGATCAGTGAGCGATCTAGATAGCTAGAGTAGAGAGTTTCTTTATTAAACAAAAGAAAGAGGCAGAGAGAATTATTGAAGAGATTCCTAAATCAATTGTACCCTGGCTGGTCTTTAACAGTGCCATGAGGCCAGTGCCAGACAAAATATAAAAGTTTTACCTGCAAGCTCAGTGCACCATTAGGACCAACACTGCATATAGTAAGAGATACACCATAGTCTGTGTGTATTCTGCTATTGGAAAAACATTGCAAAATTTTTTAATTTTGCTGTGTTTTTTTTTTCCCCAATAGCATTTTCTGCGTGTTCATAAACGCTTTAGACACTGTACGTGTATTCTGCTATATACAAAAACACCCATTTAGGGCGAGATCATAAATTTTGAAAATATGAGGAGATCATCAAAAAGGGGACGTGGCCCGGGTCGTGGTGCTGCTGGTGGCACTCCTGTTGCAGGGAGAGGACGTGGTCGATCTGTGCCAGCTACACGCACTAGTGAAACACCTTCCTCAGGTGCGAGTAGGCGACAGAGCCTGCAGCAGTATTTTGGCGCGCCTAATGAGGCTGTACGAATGTTGAGGCCAGGACAAGTACAGGCGATAGTAGATTGGGTTTCTGCTGACAGTGCCTCCGGTTCCTTCACATTGTCTCCCACCCAGTCTCCTGATGAAAGTTCAGAGTTGGCACCTGCAGCCGATGTTCATCAGTCTTTCACCTCACCCCCTTGCCAATCAGCCAATCAGTCTGAGCCCCAAATCATGCAGCAGTCTCTTCTGCTTTTTGATGACTCTGTTAGCAGGGTTTCCCAGGGCCATCCACCTAGCCCTGCCCCAGAAGTGGAAGAGATTGTGTGCACCGATGCCCAACCACTTATGTATCATGATAAGTACATGGGAGGACCAACGCAGCACGTCTCGGATGATGACGAAACACAGGTGCCAACTGCTGCTGCTTTCGCCATTGTGCAGATCGACAAGGAGGGCAGGGGTGAATTTTGGGTGGAAGATGATGTGGAGGACGATGAGGTCCTTGACCCCACATGGACATCAACATCATGCAGGTGACCAGTGTAGTTCAGAGCACTGCTGTGCTGGTGGTCGCACAGAGCCACCAGCACAGCAAGAGAGGGAGCAGGGTGCAAAAGCAGAGCGTCCGTCCCCTAGACAGTACGTCTGCTACTGCCCAACGCAGCAAGGGGCCGAGCACACCAAAGCCAGGTCCAAGGAGTTCCCTAGCTTGGCAGTTCTTCAGACAATGTCCTGATGACAAGACACGAGTGGTTTGCACGCTGTGCAATCAGAGCTTGAAGCGAGGCATAAACCTGCATGACCAGGCATCTAAGTGCAAAGCACGAGATGCAGTGGAGTAGACACCGCAAAAACCAAGAAAGGTCTCTGGCTCCTCCTGCTTCCTCTTCTGCTGCAGTCTCGGCCTCTTCATCCACCTCTGTAGTGACAGTGACACCTGCCAACCCGCAAACAAAGGATCTGCCAGCAACACTACCACCTGGGTCACCAACCATCTCCACAATGTCCCATGGAAGCTTTCAGCTCTCTTTTTCCCAAACACTGGAGCGGAAGAGGAAGTACCCCCCTAGCCACCTGCGATCCCTTGCCCTGAATGCCAGCATTTCAAAATTCCTCGCCTTTGAAATGCTGTCATTCCATCTGGTGGAGACGCAGAGTTTTAAAAGGCTGATGTCATTGGCTGTCCCACAGTACGTCGTGCCCAGCCGCCACTACTTTTCCAGACGAGCTATCCCTTCCCTGCACAACCAAGTGGGGACAAAATCAGGTGTGCACTGCGCAACGCCATCTGTGGCAAGGTCCACCTAACTACGGATGCGTGGACCAGTAAGCATGGTCAGGGACGTTATATCTCCCTAACAGCACACTGTGTAAATGTTGTGGCGGCTGGGCCTGAGGCGGATAGCAGTTTGGCGCATGTCCTTCCACCACCAAGGATTGCAGGGCACTTCAGTTTGCCTCCTGTTGCTAACTCCTCCTACTCCGCCTCCTCATCCTCTACCGCCTCCTCATCCGGTCAGCGTAACACCTTCACCACCAACTTCAGCACAGCCAGGGCTAAACGACAGCAGGCAGTTTTAAAACTTTCCTGTTTGGGGGAAAAACCCCACACCGCGCAGGAGTTGTGGAGGGACATGGAACAACAGACCGATGAGTGGTTGGTGGCAGTGAGCCTCAAGCCCGGCCTGGTGGTGTGCGATAATGGGCGAAATCTCGTAGCAGCTCTGGGCCTTGCCGGTTTGACGCACATGCATTGCCTGGCGCATGTGCTGAACTTGGTGGTCCAGAGGTTCCTTAAGAATTACCCCGATATGCCAGAGCTGCTGCAGAAAGTGCGGGCCGTCTGTGCGCACTTTCGGCGTTCTCACCCTGCTGCTGCTCGCCTGTCAGCGCTGCAGCGTAACTTCGGCCTTCCCGCTCACCGTCTCATATGTGACGTGCCCACAAGGTGGAACTCCACCTTGCACATGCTTGCCAGACTGTGTGAGCAGCATCAGGCGATAGTGGAGTTTCAGCTGCAGCACACACGCGTGAGTCGCTCTGCGGAACAGCACCACTTCACCGCCAATAACTGGGCCTCCATGCGAGACCTGTGTGCCTTGTTGCGCTGTTTCGAGTACTCCACCAACATGGCCAGTGCCGATGACGCCGTTCTCAGCGTTACTATCCCAGTTCTATGCCTCCTTGAAAAAGAGGATGTGGCACAGGATGAGGAGGAGGAGGAGGAGGAAGAGGGTTCATTTCCAAGGCTTTCAGGGCAGTCATTTACAAGTGGCAATGAGGGTGGGTTCCTGCACCAACAAGCTCCAGGTACACAATTGTCTGGCAGCAAGGGCACAGTTCTGGAGGATGACGAGGTGGAGGATGAGGAGGAGATGGAGGAGGAGGAACCATGTTCACAGCAGGGTGGCACCCAGACCAGCTCATGTCCATCACTGGTGCGTGGCTGTGGGGATACAGAGGACACAGACGATACACCTCCCACAGAGGACAGCTTTTCCTTGCCTCTGGGCAGCCTGGCACACATGAGCGATTACATGCTGCAGTGTCTCCGCAATGACCGCCAAGTTGCCCACATTTTAACTGGTGCTGATTATTGGGTGGCCACCCTGCTGGATCCCCGTTACAAGGACAACGTGCCGTCCTTAATTACCTCACTGGAGCATAAGATGCGCTGGCAGACGCGCTGCTGGTGGCATTCCCACTTGGAAGCGGGGGTACGGTGGAAGCACAAGGTGAAGGCAGAGGAGGAGGAAGAGGTCGCCAACGCAGCCGGGGCACCGCCAGCACCTCGGAAGGCAGGGTTAGCATAGCCGGAATGTGGAAAAGCTTTGTTAGCACGCCACAACAACCAGCACCACCAGCTGAGATGGAACGTCTTAGCAGGAGGCAGCATTTCACCAACATGGTGGAGCAGTATGTGTGCACACGCCTACACGTACTGCATGACGGGTCTGCCCCCTTCAACTTCTGGGTCTCCAAATTGGGCACATGGCCTGAGCTTGCCCTTTACGCCTTGGAGGTGCTGGCCTGCCCTGCCGCCAGTGTATTATCTGAACGTGTATTTAGCACGGCAGGGGGCGTTATCACAGACAAGCGCAGCCGCCTGTCCAGAGCCAATGTGGACAAGCTCACGTTCATTAAAATGAACCAGGCATGGATCCCACAGGACTTGGCCGTACCTTGTGCAGAATAGACACATATACCGGTGTTCTGACGAAAACTGTCTTGCTATCGGATAGTGTCCGGCCACTTACTGCGCAGGTGCAGTGCTTGCGCAGTACGGAGGACAAGGAGATTCACAAAATCGCCAAAGATGAACATCGCCTGCGCAGTGAGTGCAGGTTCAAGCCCGACCATCCAAGTGGACATACGGTAGCACATAGTAACAGGGCCCCTCACGGGCTCGCTTGGCAAGGCTTCAACCTCGGATGATGTGGCTTGAACCTGGAGTCACCGCGAATCATCTTCGGAGAGTTTCAAAATCCCCTTGTCCTATGTACTGAGCAAGCGCAGTACAGGGTGGACACTATGCGACGGGGGACAGAATTCGACACATCATTCACCACTAGCCTTACCCAGCCATTGTTGTATTTTTGAACCAGTGTTGGCTACCTTGTCCTCCTCCACCGCCACTTCCACCTACACCGCCACATCCACCGCCACCTCAACCTCCTACTCCATTTGAATTTCGTCCTCCTAGGTCAAGATTATAATTTTTTCATTTTTTTTAATTTCCAAGTATTTTATTTTCCCACTATCTTATCCATTAAATTGAATAATTTTTTCCAGAAAGTGCGTATTCTGGGGTATTCCCACCATATGTACGGCATCGTGCCGTTGAGTTTCTGAGGTTCTTAATGACTTCCTGTACCTCTTCTGCTGAGAAGGGGGCCTCCAGCATTTTATTTTTATTTTTTATTTTTTTATGTTATTTTAAGTTATTTCCCTATCCACATTTGTTTGCAGATCACTTGCCATGCTCTTAACAACATTTTGTTGCCATTTGCAGCCCTCTAGCCCTTTTCATTACTTTTTTACAGCCATTTTAGTGTTCAAAAGTCCGGGTCCCATTGACTTCAATGGGGTTCGGAGTTCGGGGTCAAGTTCGGGTCAAGTTCGTTCCCGAAACCAGACTTTTTTCCGAAGTTCGGCCGAACCCGAACATCCAGGTGTCCGCTCAACTCTAATAACAACCACTAAAGGGCAGCGTTTACAGGGGGGTGACCAAATGCGCAAACCAACAAGGGAAAAAATAATATATATAAAATATTTTAAAAGATAAATAAATGAATAACAACAAATGCCGCAGCCACCATTAAAAGTGTTCCCACATCAATAAGAATGATAAAATAGTAAAAAATGTGGCGCTTGCAAAAATTGAAGGATACCACTCCAAGGGGAAGCTCCAACAAGGATGGCTCCACAAACAGCATCTAAGAATTAATATCTACAATAATAAACGTATAGCAACAGGTATTCAGACAGTGCTATACAAGTACAGCACATGTATCAGGGTCCAGCAAATGAATCAGTGCAAAATAATAAACACAGTATTCATGCAGTAATAAATAAGTGCAACAAATAAATAAATAAATAATGAATTTGTGCAATATTAAATATGTGCAACAATTAGCAAATTAATATGCCAAACAACAGTTCCGTGCAAATAAATATAAAGTGCCAAAAAAATGATTGCTACTAAACATGTGCAAAATGTGCCAAAAATGTGCAAAAAAGCAAAAATGCTTTGACAGTCCAAAATAATCGTGCTTCTATAAAACGACCCGTGCAATCCAAATTGCTACTGTCAGCAAGCAGATCCCATACACAGTGCAATCTTCAAGTGCATTAGATTTTCTTGTGCAGTGAATTTTTCAAAAGTAGTTCTTATAGCAATTAAGAGATGCTCCCATCCATGCAGATTTCAGTGTATCCAAGATGTTTCCCCCAGCCTCTTACCTCTAGGTAAGGAATAAAACACCTTACACTGAACAAACCACCGGTCTCCACCTCCTCCTCTTTACTCCTTTATAGCAACGTCCTCACAAGCTCCACTCCAGGTAATCACATGGCATAGGGGTAAAAAACAGGAGGCAATCCATAGTGCAGTATTTAAAATAATTTATTTGTTTAAAAAGTAGAAAACTTACAGTTAAGTAGACAGTATAAAGCGGTAATAAAATCAGTGTGCGATCCCGGCCTGAGATCGCACACACAGCGTCCCCAGGCTCTACTCTTCTGACGCGTTGTGTCACGCCCACGTGACTTTTTCAAAGGATATATCCTTTGAAAAAGTCTTTATCCATGGAGTCTTTATCCATGGATTCCATATTTTCTTGAATTTTGGAAATTGGTTGCCTTCAATAGCAGACATTTTAGCGTGAGACATTGCAGAATTCATTCTGTTCTTGATTTCAGCCAATGACAGTTTTGGTGATTTCCATGCTTTTGCCATTGTTTGTTTAGCAGCGGTTAAAAGTTGAACAAAAAGCTTAAATTGGGAGAATGTTAGATGGTCTGGTTTTAGATTAAGTAATGCAATGAAAGGGTCTGGTGTTAGCGCGCGTTTGGAACATTTTGGAGGCAAGTTCAAATATTTTCCCCCAATAAAATTTCATTATTGGACATGTCCACCATATATGTAGGTGTGTACCTGGATCTGTACAACCCCTGAAACAGAGGGCTGAATGGTTGGGAGTGTATTTAGCTACTTTGGCAGGTACAAGGTACCATTGTGTTACAACTTTTTTTTAAGATTTAGTAGTTAACCATATTTCCAACCATTCTGCATTGTCCAGTTTTTTAGTCCCAAATCTTCCTCCCACTTTTGGACATAGATTAATTTATCAGATTTTTATTTAGTCAAAAGTTGTGTGTAAAGAGATGATATCATTCCTTTAGCAAGTGGGTAATTTTTGAACATTGATTCAAAAGTGGAAAGGCGAGGTAAGGGTGATTCAGCATTTGTGAGGGGTGCAACATTTTTTTGATTTGTAGATACCTGAATAGTTCAGACTGCGGTAAACCATAGCTTTCCCTAAGTTCCGGGAATGATCGGAAGGAATTAGGAGTAATGAATTCATGGTGCATTAAGAGGTTGGCATTTGACCAGGCTTTAAATGATTTCGGATATTCGGATATATAAGACTTTGTAGTAGCTGGCAAAATTGGGGAGACCAAGCCCTCCATTAGTTCTAGGGGCAAATAATTTACATGCCGGTATGCAAGGTTTGATAGGGTCCCAAACAAATTTTGATACCCTTTGTTGCACCAGTCTTAGATAATAAGATGGGATAGAAATTGGTAGTACTCGAAACAGGTATAATAACTCGGGCAAGATGGTAATTTTAGTTGCATTTATTCTTCCTATCCAGGATAATGGGAGTTGTGACCATTGTTTTAATAATGCTGTTATTTGTTTTAATAAGGGGGGGGGGGTAATTGGCTGTGAATAGATCTGTAGGCTGTTAGGTGGATTCCCAAATATGGGATAGACTTATCTGCCCATATAAAGGGGAATGCGGCTTTTGCTGGAATCAATTCTGCATCAGTTAGGGAGATATCAAGAGCCAGGCATTTCTTAGGGTTAATGGCCAGGCCCGATATTCATGCAAATTTACTTAGAATGGGCAAAAGATTAGGGCCTGAAATTTGAGGGGATGACAGGAAAAGAAGGATATCATCCGCAAATATGCAAGGTTTATGCTGCAGACCTCCTACTTCAATGCCAGTAATCGTAGGGTTGGTCCTAATAAATTGAGCTAAGGGTTCTAAATAAAGAGCGAATAAGAGAGGGGATAGTGGGCATCCCTGCCTTGTACCTCTTTCGATTTTGAATGATTCAGATTTGTACCCTGCATATTTTATGTATGCCATAGGCTTATTATATAATGCCATTATCCATTTTATGAAATGCGGGCCAAATCCCCATTTTTGTAAAGAGTAATTCAAGTAGGGCCATGAAACCGTGTCGAATGCCCTCTTAATGTCCAAGGAAAGAAAGCAAGAAGGGATACAAAGTTTTTTGGGCGATATGTCCCATAAGTACCGCACTGCGCACATTATCGCCCGCTTGTCTATGCGGCATAAAAACTACTTGATCTTTATGTATTAAATTATTATGACCATTATTTGGTTAAGGCGTTTTGCTAAAACTTTTGCTAACAGCTTAATATCTAGATTCAGCAGAGAGAGTGGGCGATAACCTTCACAGGAGGCAGCATCGGAAAGGGGTTTCGGGATCATGCATACTATTGCCGCCAATAGTATGCATGTATGCAAGTATTGCTTGAAAGTATGATCATTCAACAGTACATTAAATGTGTTGGCTAAAATGGGAGATAGAAGTTCTGTGAATGTATGGTAATATAGAGCCGAATAACCATCTGGGCCCGGTCTTTTATTTGTCTTTAGTTCTTTAATAGGGGCGGCCACTTCCTCCATTGATATAGGTTTTTCTAAAAGTGCTTTTTGATCATGGGATAATTCTGGTAAAGTGATGTTAGAAAAGAAGGAATCAGCTTCGGTATCATTAACATTTTGGGTTGATTTGTACAGTATAAAGATGCTAGATGTGTTTTGAATTTATGCACAATTTTGACTGGGTTGCTTGAGTAATTGTCTTTAGACACCTTCAGGCGAACTGGTTTAAATTATTTTTTTACTGAAAAAAGTGCTCGTGCTAGATAAGTGCCTGGTTTGTTGGTTTTTGTATAAAAATGATGTCTAGTGCGTTTATAGGTTTTATCTGCCGCTTCCGTAAGAAATAAGTCATATTCTATACAAGTTTTTTCTAATTGGGATTTTGCATTGGGTGACGGATTGTTTTCAAATGATATAAACGCAGCGTTAAAGTCATTTTCAAGTTTTCGTGCAAGAATTTTATGTTCCTTTTTGAATAATACCAATAGTCTCTGTATATTGCCTCGCAATACCGGTTTGTGGGCTTCCCAGAGTGTAAGCCCCCATACACATGGTCAGAAATTCCGACCACAAAATCCATCTGATTTTTTCTGACGGATTTTGTCGGACACTGGTGTTGCATACACACGGTCGGACAAAGTTGTCGGAAAATCTGATCATTCTTTTTTTTTTTTTTTCAAAATGTTTTTATTGAGGAATCTGATCATTCTGAATGTGGTGACGTTCGTTGCGTACAACGGAACTACGTAGAGGCTAGTAGCCAATAGCTTTGGTCTTATAATTTGATTTGAGCATGCGTGGCACTTTGTCCGTCGGAATTCCCTACACGCGATCGGAAAAAAACTGATCGGATTTTGTTGTAAGAAAATTTGAGAGCAGGATCTCAAATTTATTCCGTCGGATATTCCAACGGAAAAAGTCCGATGGAGCCCCCACACGGGCGGATTTTCCGACAACATGGTCCGATCGGACATTTTCCGTCGCAATTTCCGACCGTGTGTACGGGGCATAAGGGGGGATATATCTGGTGTGTTATTGTGCATCAGATATTCTTTTAAAGCCTGCTCAACTTTTTGGCATTGTGATGGATTTTTTAGCATTATATCTGGTATATACTGTGGTATAATTTTGGCTGTATGCTATGCATACAGACACATCTATTGTGCTCATATAAGCACCTATTTCTGTTTTAATGATATAGTGACTTACCTTTAGATCGTATGTCTCCCCTGGTTTCCCATTCCCCAGTAAACAGCCATCACCAGCATTCTTACATCTTTATCTCAGCATGGTCAGTCAGCATCCCTGACTCACACTAGCCAGCATGGCCTTTTATTATCACAAAAGCTTTCACAAACAGAAAGTGCAGATTCTAGCCAATCACTTCTTACATGCGAAGTGACATCACAGAAAATGACAAACAGTAACCCTTCCAACAGGGTTCATTCAAAAGAACCAATCACAGACATGTATACATTCAAATAGACTAAACAGTGATGTGTGCAAACGATCAGGTGCAGAGCCATGCTTTCTGTGAGACAAAGGTTACACTAGAAAGCTGGCTCTGCACAAAACCGCATGCAAACCGACTAACTGCTTTCAATGACGCAAACCATACAAAACCATGGCTCAGTGGGCTGTAATATTCATATAGTTATGCTATAGTTTCCATGTACACAGACATGTTTGCTCGGAGTCATTAATGCAGTCACCAAGAAGTGGCCAGTCTCTTGGTGAGGCATAAACAAACATCCCTAAAAGAGCAACCATATCTGCAGTGTCCACAGGAAGGTTTTCGCAGCCAATGGACTTCCGCCAACGTCTGTATGTGCGAATGACAGTGACATAAGATGCTGGAACGAGTTTCACCAGCACACATGAACCTCTTGCATTAGAGGAAATTACCTTATAAGCTTTAGATTCTCACCAAACTAAAGTCTTAACACACTTGTGGGCTACCTAGTTGTCCCGATACCCAAACTGCCAAGAACCAGAGCTATTATTAAAACTATAACCAATTTTACCCTCTAGAAATGTATCGTTAAATTCCATTGACAAGTGTCTGGAGTCTTTACTAGTTTGTCACAACTCCTCATACCAATATTAACATCATAAATAGCATGTACCGCTGTCATCACTGGGGACTAAAGCTCGGTGGAGATTCAGAGTAGACCCAGCAATTGGTCCTGTTCACTTTCTTTAACCAGTTCAATACCCGCCCATAGTCATATGACGCCCACAAGGTGGATCTACCATCCTGGGTGGGCGTCATATGACGTCCTCGGGTTCCCGGCCGCCTGGGGGGCGCGCGCGCGCGCGCCGGCGGCGCGCGCGCGCGCCCGCGGCATCGCTCGGGACCCGGTGCGAGTGCCCGGCGGCCGCGATGTCCGCCGGGCACCCGCGATTGCCCGTTAAAACAACGGGACCGGGCGGGACCGTGGAGCTGTGTGTGTAAACACACAGCTCCACGTCCGGTCAGCGGGGTGGAGACCGATCATGTGATCCCAGTACAGAGGATCACATGATCGGTCTCCTCCCCTTAAGTCCCCTCCCCCTACAGTTAGAATCACTCCTATTAGGGACACACATTAACCCCTCCAGCGCCCTCTAGTGTTAACCCCTTCCCTGACAGTCACATTTACACAGTAATCATTGCAATTTTATAGCAACGATCGCTGTGTAAATGTGAATGGTTCCAAAAATGTGTCAAAAGTGTCCGAAGTGTCCGCCGCAATGTCGCAGTCACGAAAAAAAAATCGCAAATCGCCGCCATTACTAGAAAAAAAAAATATAATAAATTCAATAAATCTATCCCCTATTTTGTAGACGCTATAACTTTTGCGCAAACCGATCAATATACGCTTATTGCGATTTTTTTTTACCAAAAATATGTAGAAGAATACGTATCGGCCTAAACTGAGGAAAAAAATTGTTTTTTTTTTAAAAAAATGGGATATTTATTATAGCAAAAAGTAAAAAATATTGTGTTTTTTTTGAAAATTGTCGCTCTTCTTTTGTTTATAGCGCAAAAAATAAAAACCGCAGGGGCGATCAAATACCACCAAAAGAAAGCTCTATTTGGGGGAAAAAAAGGACGTCAATTTTGTTTGGGTGTAACGTCGCACGACCGCGCAATTGTTAGTTAAAGCGACGCAGTGCCGAATCGCAAAAAGTGCTCTGGTAAGGAAGGGTGTTTAAAAGCCCTGTATTGAAGCGGTTAAACAATAAGTTGGGATGATTTTCATCGTTACTCTTGCTAAAATTTACTAAACAAAAAAATATAATAAAGGAAGATACTCCTCAATTCTTTGGTGTGGTTGAGCCGCTTCTTGCAGTGGCTGGCGTGGTCTCATCCCTTAAGCTTCTTTACAACGACCCAGTCACCTGGTTGGAAAGAATGTAAACTGGTTATTGTGTCAGGGTCCAGGAGGGGCTTGTGAACCCTGTGGTGGACCTTTTGAAGTTCATGTTACAGTAACCGCACCCACCCCATCAGCTGAGGATATAGGTGACAGTGTTGTGGAAATTATTATAAATGTATGTTGTCAGATGTCCCCCAGTGTCGTTTTTGCTGTGATGCGCTCATGTGAGCGTATTCGCACATACAGACATTGGTGGAAGACCATTGGCCGCGAAAACCTTCCTGTGGACACTGCAGATATGGTTGCTCTTTTAGGGATGTTTGTTTATGCCTCACCAAGAGACTGGCCACTTCTTGGCAACTGCATTAATGACTCCGAGCAAACATGTCTATGTACATGGGAACTGTAGCATAACTATATGAATATTATGGCCCACTGAGCCATTGTTTTGTATGGTTCACGTCATTGAAAGCAGTTAGTCGGTTTGCACACGGTTTTGTGCAGAGACAGCTTTCTAGTGTAATCTTTGTCTCACAGAAAGCATGGCTCTGCACCTGATCATTTGCACACATCACTGTTTAGTCTATTTGAATGTATACATGTCTGTGATTGGTTCTTTTGAATAAAGCCTGTTGGAAGGGTTACTGTTTGTCATTTTCTGTGATGTCACTTTCCGTATAAGAAGTGATTGGCTAGAATCTGCACTTCCTGTTTGTGAAAGCTTTTGTAAAAATAAAAGGCCATGCAGGCTAGTGTGAGTCAGTGATGCTGACTGACCATGCTGAGATGAGGATGTAAGAATGCTGGTGATGTCTGTTTACTGGGTAATGGGAAACCAGGGGAGACATACGATCTGATAGGTAAAGTATTATATCATTAAGACGGAAATAGGTGTTTATATTAGCACAAGAGATGTGGCTGTGTGCTCTGCATACAGACAGATTGCTACCACAACAGCTAATGAGGAAAGTACAACTCTGGTTTTGGTTGACCTCCAAACAAACCTCATATGACAATAACCCAGACATCAGGACTGTGGTCACTGCATAACCTGTGCGTGGCTTACCATCTGGGGTGTAATACCTGGAACCATTGACAAAACGGTTCTTAGCATCTGGGATTGGAGCCTACTTCACCAGACTGCTGCTTGCTGATTCAAAGTCTATCAAAGAAAGACAGTCTTGGCACAAACTTGGTTAGAATTACAAAGGTTAGCGTTATTAGTTTGAAAAACTGTCATTTTTACATTTATCCCCCTATTTTCTTCCTCATTAGAAACTGAAGGAAGAACTGCAGGATTTAAAGTGGTGCAGGAAAAAAGAAACAATGAAATAGCTTATGATACTTTTACCTCCTTAGACTCATGTATTTATAAACTCCTTAGACCTGAAAAAAATACTTATAAGCCAAGATTATTACTCTATCCTTCATATTTACACTGCAAAGAATGTCAAACAATAATGGCATTCCTGTACATTGGTAAATTGTTATTGACATTTCTCAAAACCATTAATAACTAAACCCTCTGTACCCCTTTCACGTTCTTACTAAAATACAACAGCCACAACACGTAAGAGGGCTGCCGTGGTAGGTTCAGACTTATGCCCCGTACACACGGTCGGAAATTCCGACCACAAAATCCGTCGGATTTTTTCCGACGGATTTTGTCCGTCACTGGTGTTGCATACACACGGTCGGACAAAGTTGTCGGAAAATCCGATCATTCTGAACGTGGTGACCATATATGTCAAACTTTAAAGGGGTCTAAAGGTCTTAGCCCCAAAACTAGGCTTTTATGTACTGTGCAGCCGCCTGACTGTGGGAAGCCTCCAATCCTTCTTTTGCATGGACCTCCTAGTGCCCATGGCGATTCAAATTGGCTTATCGTCTTACCCCTGCGTCCAGGGAAACCATTGCACCTATTTAGGAGAGCACCACCAGCTGTCTTCTTCTGCGGTGGATCGACGGACTACAGCTAGTCACCCAACTAGAAACCCCAACCGAGGTGTTATCACCTCCTGAATTAGGTCTCTACCCCTCACAGTGTATGCATACACAAGCGTTTCCGTAGTATGCCCATACACTGCGTCGCCAGATTAAGCCACACAGAAAACACAATTACTCCCGCTTACTCTACAGAACAATGTGGCTTCTCTCTGTACCTAGATATTACAACAAATAACATGGATGCCTCCTGTTTGCTCTCTACCCAAAACTGTATTACAGTATAAAACTACAAATTTAAAACACTCTTTCAAACGCCAGTGTTTTCCTGTTGTCCTTCCAAGCACAAATCAGAAGACCCCCAGCTCCTCCCACCAACTTCCTGTGGATACATCAAAATGCTGTAAACATAAATCAATCAAACTGGTTAATTTAAATATCAATGAACGGGAAGAGGGAGGGGGTGCCTAGTTTTTCAAATGCAGGCTATACAATACAAGCCAAAAAAAAAAAACAATGAATTGCCCTCTGAGAAACTCCCATACATTTGTAAAATAAAAATAACACACACTGCTGTGTAGACAAACATTTAGTTAAAGCTAGCTTCACTATCCACTGCAACCCAGTGCAAAGCAGAGATTTCAATGAAAAACAAAATTCAATACAGAAAATGCAATAGCTTTCCTTGAAAATATGTAAAAAGTACAAAAATTGTATTCACTTAAAAGGAAATGGTGCCTAGAGAGAAGGTGGATGCCCAAAGCGCATGGCTACACACACACATAAAGGAAATGGAGCAGTTTCCACTCTGGGATGATTTGCAAGCTGAAAAGCACAAAATCCTTCAAAATGTGGTTTCTCCTGGATAAAAGGCTAAAGCCCCATACACACGCTCGGATTATCCGAGGACCAGGTCCGTCGGATCATGTCCGTCGTATTTTGTCCAATGTTGGTTTTGCGTACACACGGTCGGAAAACGTTGTCGGAATTTCCGGTCTGCAAGAACGTCGTGACGTAAGTCGTCTTCCACGAGACTAGAAAAGGGAAGTTCAGCACCACGTCCTGCACCCGTTGGGCTCCTTCTGCTGATCCCGTGTTTATCGCGAGTTAGTCGAAGTTTGGGGACTTACGATTCGCGCTTCTCAGTTTTCTGACTCAGATCGTTACTGCTCTTCAGTTTGTGCTTGTCGTGCGTATCTGTTTATTAGTGCGTGTAGTCAGTTCGCATTTGTTGGTCATTGCGGCCTATATCTTGATATAGGACGCTTTGATTTTCACTGCTTATTGTCTGCTCATTTCTGGTATTCATTTCGTTGTTTCAAGCCTTGCTGTTTATCGGTGCTTTCTGTTTGTCCGTTCTGACCAGCCGACCGTTTGTGAGCGATGTTTCCCGTACGTACTCGTCACCGAGTTCGTGCTGTACGCGGAATTGGTGTTGGGCTTTTAGCTTTGAGCCAAGACCCGTCCATGAACAGAGTGACGAGGAGTATGTGGACCAAGAATTGGTTGCTTCAGCGTGATCAGTTCTCGCACATGCCTTTGCTTCGTGAGATCCGGGAGAATAATCCTGATGATTTCAGGAACTTTCTCCGGATGACGGACCCCGTTTTTCACCGTCTTTTGGCTTTGCTGACCCCTTTTATCAGCCGGCAGGATACCTGCATGAGACAAGCCATCACTCCGGAGCAGAGGCTTGTTGCTACGTTGATGTACTTGGCGACAGGGAGAAGCCTTCAGGATTTGAAGTTCTCCTCAGGTATCTCTCCCCAGGCCCTGGGAATCATTATTCCAGAGACCTGTTCTGCCATCATCCAGATCCTGCAGGAGGACTATATTAAGGTAACATTTCTACTTTACTATTCCATTCTATGTATGCTCTGTTTGCTAATGTCTTCTATTTTTGACCTCCTTCCCTAATTACCATGATTGCAATATGCTCTAATATGCTGTGCCCCTTTTCTCCTTCATGCATTTTTCCCTTCACTTACCTCCCCAGCATGCTCTTCTGGCCCAATAGACACCTATGGCCTAGTCACTTAAGCAATGTATTTTGTCTGCTGCATAGTATTGTTTTCCCCCAAACACCCCCTAAAATATGCACAAATGTTTGCTGTGTGTTTTACTTCATGTAGAGCCCCCTTTTTTTTCCCTTTTTTTGGTGGGGGGGGGGGGTGCCAAACTCATTATGAACCCCCTCCCCCAACTGCTCTGTCAGATGGTACCAATCCTCTATCTGCTGGCTTTCCAAAGGTCAATACACACTATATACATACCTCTTTATAGTGGTCATATTTAGGGATGAATTCAGCAAAGCATGTAGTGCAAGGGGCTGGCTCCATACTTTCCATTTCCTCTTTTTTTGTGTTTTTTCCCTCCTATTAGCTTGCTAGGTAATTTAAGAATGTCCAAATGTGCGTTCCTTTTTTTTGGGGGGGGGGGGGGGGGGGATTTGGAATGTTATTTTATCTTTCCTGTGGGCTGCCAATAGTGTTAAGTAAGGAGGGTCTGGCCAAACTAGCACACATTATTGAGCCATTTGGCAATCAATGAAGTGCAGAGGGTTACCTGTCCAAAAACCCCCCCCCCCCAAACCCCTAGTTATTGTCAATGGCCCTTCAGAAGTGGGGGGATTGATGGGGGGGGGAGTAATCTGCTAGGGGGACCCTCTACTTTGCGTTGCAAATACTTTCCAGCTTAAAATGTAAAAGTCTGATCTTGTTCCAAGATGTTTAGTGTCTAATCTGCTTGCAATGTTTATGTGCAAATTGACTAATTTTTTTTTTCTTGTTTCACACCACAGTTCCCTTCCACGCCACTGGAATGGTAGACTGTGGCCTCCCACTTTGCCAGCAGTTGGGACTTTCCTAACTGCAGAGGTGCAATTGATAGGAAACACGTCCGCATCGTCCCACCCCCCAACTCGGGGTCCTACTATTATAATTACAAGGGGTTTAATAGTGTAGTGATGTTGGCGGTGGTGTCGGCGACATACGAGTTTTTGTATGTGGATGTGGGGATGAACGGCCGGATCTCGGATGGTGGTGCCATTGCGCACACGGAGTTCTACTGGCGTCTCCAAAGTGGCAGTCTGTGCTTTCTACCTCCAGAGGAGAATGCTGAAGGACTCCCCTTCGTCTTTGTCGCAGATGAAGCATTTGCGTTGACTCCCCATCTGATGAGTCCCTTCCCGATGAGGACCCTCACCCCAGACCAGAGGGTCTTCAATTACAGGCTGTCGAGATCCCGCAGAGTGGTGGAGAACACCTTCGGGATCCTGGCCAGCCGCTTCCGCCTGTTTTTTGACGGCTATTAACTTGGCGGAATACAAACTGAACCACATAGTTACATAGTTCTTGCCTGTTGCATATTGCACAACTTTTTGAAAAGACACAACACCAACTATGTGGTGACCGTTGGCCCAGATGTGGAGGGCCCTTCCAATGCCGACCTCACAGCCCTTCAAGCGGCACGTCCAGGCTTGCCCCTTCTAAATGCCCGCGAGGTCCGCAAGCAATATATGGACTACTTTGTGGGTAGGAGGGCCATTGCTCTGCCTGACGATGTGTGAGAGGCATTTTTTAAATAAATATATTTTTTAACCAAACCTATGATTTCTTGTCATTTCCATATTCTAGCTTATTTGAGATATACATTTTTGCCCTTTAGCTTCAACAGTGGGAATGCACTTTCTGGGCAAAAGGAGGTAACAGTCTCTTCTTCCCAAAAAGATTCTTCTCATGTTGTGTGTTTGATACCTAATCTTTTGTCTAGAGAAGGTTTGTAGTGCATAACTGACACCCAAAATACTCCTTTTCATCACCATGACAGAAATGTGTGTATTCTCAAAAATGGTGTGCTACGTGTTTTCGTACAAATCACTGTGGGTGTCATTTACATAAGTCAAATCTACTATGCTCTACAAGTGCAGTGCAAAAGTGCCCTGGAAAAGAAACTTGCAGTGCAAACTGGACTTGCCTTTAGTAAATAACACCCATTGCCCCCCAAATCCTTTACATTTGACATACATAATGCTTTTGTGTTTTTAAATAAGGAAGCCACACATTTAGAGAATTAAAAAAGTTTACTTGCAACACATTCACAAGTGCGTTTACAAACTTCTTGGCAAAACTGACAAGATCTTGGTTCTTTACAACATTGTTTACAAACATTCCGCATTTGTTAAAACCAGGCATGGAGCAAAACAGAACATAGGAACTAGGAAAGTTCAGCTTTCTAAAGTGAAGACAAGATCAGACATGACTATATGTTCAAAGTGTGTTTGATCTTGCCTTCATCACATGGGGGGTCACCCCTGGAAAGTGGAAATTTAGAACATGCACACAATTTGGGTCTGAAAATGGACATTAGATGGTAAAACACATGCCTAGAATCTTCAAAAGTGCCATTTTCCATCATGGGGATAAATAGACGTTTTTTGGGGGTGCAACCCCTTCACCACAACCACTTTAGTAGTTCGTAAAGTGGTTGCACCCCCAAAAAAACATTGTCATTCATCCACCATGATGGGAGCTAGCACATGTGGACACAATGTGTGCATGTTCCAAATTTCACACAGTTCTTAAGTTGCAAATGTGTTCAGAAACAGCCACAAATGTGTGTTAATTACTTGGTGCGTTTTCAGATTTTTCCTAAAACATCAATGATGTTCTTCAATTTTTGTTGAACATCATTGATGTTTTGCTTTATGTCATCTAGATCTCGATTGCAGACCATTATCTCCCCGATGAGTACGTGGGCACTCTCTGTGGTAAAGTGCGATTCT
Source organism: Lithobates sylvaticus (assembly GCA_028564925.1). NCBI lineage: Eukaryota > Metazoa > Chordata > Amphibia > Anura > Ranidae > Lithobates > Lithobates sylvaticus. The sequence continues at coordinate 242,282,431 of CM053029.1, read as the reverse complement.
TCTTCCACAACATCCACGTCACCTAAAAACAACCAAAAAAAACAAAAATGTGTCTTGGAAATGAGGCAGGCATACATTGATTAGCTTACCAGTAGCTGTGTTCTCCCACACTCACCTGTTGTGGTGACAAGTTCTCCAATTTCTATGATCTCTCCTTCCTCCTCCTCCTCCTCTGCTTCTGGTCTTTCCCCTTCTTTGGGAGGTGTTGGTTTTGTGGTTTCTTCAGACGTCCCGAGTTTTCGCTCCCCTATGAGAATGTACAAAAGGAAGATTTAGCAACACAATCTATTGAGGGCAGAAATAGGAAATGACAAACATTGCTTGAAAGTGAGGGACAATATTTTTGGTTGGCCAGTTACAAATGACAACAACATGAATGTAGTCACTTTGTAAAGGTGCTAAACTTACTAGCTTTTTGGTAGAAGTTTGTCTGATGGAGACCCCCCTCTAGTATCCACTGGAGCACATGTGTGGAAAAGCATAATAAAAAGGGGGTTTGGGTGTCCCAGCACTAGTGCTCTAGAGTCCAGATGGGTAAACAGCTGCTGGGTGACCTCTCCTTTACATTGAATAAATTGGCTTTAAATTCTTGATGACATCTCTAGTGAGAACAAACTTCCTTTCCCCAAAAAAACACCAAACATCGTATTATAAGTGGCCGAACGATCGAGGTTGAGTACGATCGAATGGACACACACACGAACATGACAGTGGCAGAAAGATCGAGGTTGAGTACGATCGAATGCACAGACGAACATGAAAGTGGCCATTTTCTAATGTACAACTTTGTAAAAATACAAACACATGGAGCAGTATGCAAGCCAAAAATCAAACACAAAACACAACTACTTACTTTTTTGAAGAACTCGCTTGATCTGTCTGTACTGATCGGGCTCCCTCAGTTTCAGGTCTGACCAGTGTTTCCTCAGTTGCTCCTTGGATCGTTGTACCCCAAAATGATTGTACAGCCTCCTCACAACTTTAGACATGATCTTGGCCTTGCGGACATTGGGGTTAAGGTAAGGCCTATACTTCCCATCATAGTCGCTCCTCTTTAATATGTCCACCATCTCCAACATTTCTCCAAATGACATATTGGAGGCCTTGAATTTCAGGCTCCGGGATCGGGACGTTTCTGCCTCCGGCCTTTCCTCGTCCTCCTCCTCGTTGCTGCAATATTTCGGGCGCACCTGCTGTGTCCCCGCCATGTGCTCTCCCCACTGCGCCGTAAAGAGAAGGGGTGGGGAATAGACGAGAAAGATCGTCAGGGGCGGGCGGAGTTTGATGCATGCGCACTGTATATAAAACGTCACACGCTTGTGAGACGAGGGGAGAGAAAGCTCACGCACGAGACGATCGCTATAACGAAGGTACAATTTGACGTTGGTACATAACTAGCCTAGACTGATTAGACCTTGAGGCTTCTTTATGGAGAAGATTAGGAGAGTTTTGCCTGACATTATTTATAGTGTTTTGTATGGTGTTTTGTCTTGCAGAGATTATGCACGGATTCAACGACGTGAGTTTTCTCCCCCTGTTCATTGATAAATACAGGGAAATTCCCCTTTTATGGCAGGGCAAACACCCCTATTACGGCCACAAACCAAAGAGGTACGCAGCCATGCTGAAACTTTTGGAATTTGTAAAGCCAACGTTCCTCACGGCAACTGTTCGTAAGTTAAGACAGAAAATTGGCAGCCTGAGGAGTGCGTATATCAGGGAGCGCAAGAAGGTCCTGAAGTCCCAAGAATCTGGAGCTGCAGCAGATGAGGTCTATGTCCCCAAGCTCTGGTACTATGACAGGCTCCATTTTCTCAAAGACCAGACTGATGTCACGGAGTCACTCTCGCCTCCTCCTTCCACGCTTCCTTGCGCGCAGGCCACCCCTGATGAGGCTTCCGAGGAGCAACCTGGGCCTTCCAGTCTGGAAGATGTGGCGGAGCCCAGCTTGAGCCAGGTATAGTAGTTTGGAAACCAATTTTGTGAAAAATAAATTATGTTCAGTTAATTCAGGATCCCCAATTGCTTAGTTCCTAACGTGTTTGACATATCAACTGACAGTAGTGTTGTAGACATTTGGGGCCAGAATATAAACTGCAGGGCTGAGAATTGTATGGTTTTCTATTTGTAAACATTTTGCAACAGTCACTAGATGAAAATTGTGTGTGTTTGATGAACAAATAACTGAAACTATGTCCCTTTTTCATACACAGGAAGACCTCAGCCAGGAGGAGGCTGTGGAATGTGGCAGTCAGGAGGAGGAAGGGGTTAGTGGCAGCCAAAAGGTGGGTAGTGGCAGCCAAGAGGGGGGTAGGCCTAGGAGCCTGACTGACTCCCAAGTCCCTCCCCTCTGCCTTCCCTACAAAAGGGCGAGAAGGGGGGGTGAGGTGGGAGAGTCAGCGCTCCGGATGATCAGAGAGGCTTCAGCCTCCCTACATGCCACACCCACTGACGAGGAGACCTTTGGCTCCTTGGTTGTCATGAAAATGATGGGTATGGAGGTGGGGCAACGCAGCATGTGTGAGGATGACATCCTCAAAGTCCTAAATAAGGGGATGGCTTGGGGGATGACCCCACTCACACATGTTTGCGAAAGTCACCTTGCTCCGCCTCCTCCTCCTCCTTCTGCCACCCCACCAGCACCACAGCCACAGCGTGCAAGGAAGCGTGGAAGGAAGACCTGAGAGTGACGACCTGGATTCAGTCTGGTCTGAGAGAAGATGGAGCCTCTCGTAGGACCAGAGCCTGGGGACCTAGATGGCATCTGCTGCAGTTTCGGATGTTTTGGACTTCAGGACCAGATAGCACTCCCCTTAAGATACGTACTCCTCAGGCCCCCAATTTTAGACGCTTCAAAAATGATGTTTGCCGTGGGGGTCCAAGGCTTTGCAAATTCCCCAAGTTTCTCCATCGCTGCGTTCCTCTTTGGTTTGTTGCTGAGACCTAAATAAAGGTATTTTTGATTTGAAATAATCATTGCCTATGTGTTTTACTTTTCTACAATGACAGTTTATTTGTGAGTAGGCAGGTACATTTCACTAATCATAAAGTATAATTAACAAGGGGCACCAACAACAAACAAACTCCTAGTAAATTTAAGCAACAAATAGAAATGTTAATAATGTTGTTTTGCTAAGTTGAGACACACAACCCCCCTCAAAAAAAAAAAAAAAAATTATCCTTAAAATATGTATTCCAAACAAAATAAAAAAATGACAAATCATCCAAAAAATATAACAAATATTCTTTTACGATCTGAGGAAAAATAAACATCTAGTCTAGAAATCCTGAAAACTAATAAAGAACTAAGTTTGGGAGAAGTGCAGGTGAATAGGAGCAGCTAAAACATGTCATTCTTCTTGCATTGTAAAGAAAAAGAGAATGCGCTGCATTAAAGACATTTTAACATTGCAGCGTGACGAATGTGCTGTGTCGATTAGGAAAGGTAGTTTTACCTGACCGAGCGCTTCCGTCACAGAATTTCTTCTGAGCATGCGTAGCACTTTGTCCGTCGGACTACGCTACACACGATCGGATTTGGTGTGATCGGACTTTGTTGTCAAAAAATCTATCCAGCAGGAGATAGAACTTTGTCCGTCGGACAATCCGATGGAAACTGTCCGATGGTGCCTACACACGGTCGGAATTTACGACAACATTGTCCGATAGGACAGAATCCATCGGAAAATCCGACCGTGTGTATGGGGCTTAACACGATCGAGCTGCGCCTCTAAATCACCTTTTTAAAACAGGACAAACCGTACTACTTACCTCAGACTAATCGTTGAAATATGCCCCAAAGGCTGAACACAGCATACACAACAAGATGGCAGATGAAAGCCACAGCACAGCACATGGTAACAACCAACAAAAGAAAATGGCATCCAAATGCAGTTGTTTTTTTCCACCAAACCAAAATCCAATACAAAAATCGCCACTCTTCTACTGAAAAAATGGATAAACAGCTAAACCTACAATAGCTTACATTAAATGATGCCTAGAAACAATATGGTGGCTCATGTCACATGGTTTCACACACAAAGGAATGGTGTCCGCACCTTCCCTTGTAGGAAGACTCACAGGTCTTCAAAATGGCCACCGACCCTGGTCACATGGCAGACTACAAAAGAAAATGGCAGCCAAATGCAGTTGTTTTTCCTGCCAAAACCAAGATTTCTTCACTTAGCTACACAAACTTCTCTACTAGCCAAGACTTCTCCTCATAAATCCTGACAAACTTGGGACATCGACATGAACATTTAACACATAGACAAACACTTTAGGCTAACTCACATTTAAAAGTGTTAAAGTTACATGTAAATGCACAACTTAAAACATACAATCTTGTCCCCACCTAAAGTTCATATACTCACTATGGCATCAGCTTCCAAAACAAGCCATTGAAATACAAACTGTAATGCTTGCATGTTTGCTCAGAACATCCCACAGGGCGTAGCCCTTTCAACATAAAATCTTTTCTATTGTAGGCAATGGAGCAGCCATTTGGCTTCCCTTCCCCCGTGCATGGCCACAAACATGCAGTTACAAACTGCTCAGCCACCCACACATTGCAGGTTGCAACTAAATGCCACATTTATACTGACACATTATACACAATATACAGTTTCCATTTCTCATTCAGTTACTTACACAACTTCAATCTATTCTTTTAAACACCATACATAGCTCACACACACACACACACACACTCACACACATACACACACACACACACTGTACAGTTACTTACACAACTTCAATCTATTCTTTTAAACACCATACATAGCTCATACACTCTCACACATACACACATACACACACACACACCAGACATACGATCAAAATTCCAGCATTATTTCAAAAAGACAAACCTACCTATCACATCACATAGCTTAATGATCCAATTGCAAAAGAAGGTTCTGTTTACTCCTAACGTGGCCCGCCATTGCTGTGGTAGAATTTTGTCTGTATGCTATGCCCACAGCCACATCTATTGTGCTCATATAAGAACCCATTTCCGTCTTAATGATATAATGACTTACCTTTAGATCGTATGTCTCCCCTGGTTTCCCATTCCACAGTAAACAGCCATTACCAGCATTCTTACATCCTCACCTCAGCATGGTCAGTCAGCATCCCTGACTCACACTAGCCAGCATGGCCTTTTATTATCACAAAAGCTTTCACAAACAGGAAGTGCAGATTCTAGCCAATCACTTCTTACATGGGATGTGACATCACAGAAAATGACAAACAGTAACCCTTCCAACAGGGTTCATTCAAAAGAACCAATCACAGACATGTATACATTCAAATAGACTAAACAGTGATGTGTGCAAACGATCAGGTGCAGAGCCATGCTTTCTGTGAGACAAAGGTTACACTAGAAAGCTGGCTCTGCACAAAACTGCGTGCAAACCGACTAACTGCTTTCAATGACGCGAACCATACAAAACCATGGCTCAGTGGTCCATAATATTCATATAGTTATGCTATAGTTCCTATGTACACAGACATGTTTGCTCGGAGTCATTAATGCAGTCGCCAAGAAGTGGCCAGTCTCTTGGTAAGGCATAAATGAACATCCCTAAAAGAGCAACCATATCTGCAGTGTCCACAGGAAGGTTTTCGCAACCAATGGTATTCCGCCAACGTCTGTATGTGCGAATACGCTCACATGAGCACATTACAGCAAGACATACATTTATAAGAATTTCCACAACAATACTATGTAGGATCATGCGCCTTTGGCATAGTGGAAGCTATGGTTGTAAATACTGCATTGTGGTCTGACCATGGAATGGGGAGTATATCAGATGCGAGTATTTCAGGTATCATACCAATAGTTAAGAAAATATGGTCAATGCAGGAGAAGGATTGATGAGGGTGTGAAAAGTAGGTGTATCTTTTTTTAATTGGGTTATTTTCTCTCCAGGTATCAACCAAGTTGTACTTGGAGGGGAGTTGAGAGAACAATAATTTGGTCGAGGTATTGTGAGGTGTGTAGGGCGATTTGTCAAGAAATGGGAGGATAACCTGATTAGAATCACCACCTATAATCACTGTTCCAATTTTGCGTGTATTTACCACTTGCAAAAGATGTGAAAGGAAAGGGGAGGGATTATTGTTAGGAGCATAGTATGAAACAATAGTGACTGCCGTATTGATCAAATGTCCCAGAAGTATTATGTATCGTCCTTCAGGGTCTTTGATCTCTGATAATAAAGTGAAAGGGGTGGATTGGTGGAAAGCTATAAGAGTTCCTCTTTGTTTGGAATTTGCAGAGGCTGGAAATTTGGAATTTGCGGATAAAAAAGAAGACATATATTTAGGAGGGGAATCGTCAGTGAAATGTGTTTCCTGAAGACACACTATATGTGCCTTAGGTACATGGAAAGTGTGAAATGCTTTCGTCCTTTTTTGTGGTACATTTTAACCCTGAACATTCAGGGATAATACGTTTATTGGTACCATGGTAACCGATTATAAAGAGTGGACTTATCAAGCAGTATACAATTCTGGGTTGGTGGAGCGCCTGTGTGAACTTAAGAGGTTTAGGAGAAAAAAGAGGTTTTGTAGCGCCTGAAGTGGAAGAGAAAGAAAAAGCAGAAGCAAAAAAGGGTTAACATATATGTAGCTTGATTTGAGAAAAATAGATATGCGAAAAATTTAAAAAAAAAAAAATAATTCTAAAAATTCTAAATTGGCCTTGATGGGGTATGTGGATCCCTATCAGGGGAAAAAAGCGCCTACGCCGGACTCCCACACCATATGTGTGGGTGAACGAGGTAGACTAAGGTGAGTGCAAGGGTAATCAATAAGATGCATGTATTTCGGGTAGCAGGTAAATCGATAAAGGTAACTATTCTAGGTATTCCCACGTAGTTGCCTAAAGAATATAACATCTTAGTTAACTGGATCTATTATCTGAAGGTAATTTAGAATAGTAGTACCAAAGGAAATAATAACTGGGTTAAACCTGAAGTAATAGATACAATTTTAATAATTCTGAACTATTTTGTATATATTGCAATGGTATGCCTAAGGCTGTTACTATTTCTTTTAACTCTGTTCATATTTAAACTAATATATTGAACAACATTAAACCGAAAATTATGTTATCTCGGGTCAAATCGAGTGAGGCTATTTGGGATAATAGGATTGTTAGAGGCTAATGGTCAGGTAAAGGGATTATCAGTCTTCTTCTGACCCCTAATTAGCCTAAATGTTTGCAGTATTTTGCTACTAGTCATTTCCTGACCATTTGTGAAACTAAATCACAAAAGAATAAAAAATACATAGTTTATGAGAAAAAGCAAAAAAAGCACAAAATTTCCAAATAGCTTCTTAGGGGTTAAGTAAACAATTATGTCCCTTGGGGGACCGTCTGTTTTCTTCGCTGTGAGGGCACGGTGCTCTTTGTTTACCGTTTGTATGCAAAGATAATTGGTTTTCCATGCTTTGGCTATGGATTGTTTAGCTGCTGTTGTTATAAATAGTAATAGTTTAAATTGGCGTAGAGTCAAGTTTTGGGGTTTATAGTTTAAAAGTGCTACAGTTGGATCAGGCATTAAAGAAATTTTAAATAGTGTTGAAAGAATTTTGAATACTTTCTTCCAGAATGAGTTGGCTATGGGGCACTCCCACCAAATGCATGCCTGTGTGCCCAGTGATGTACATCCTCTAAAGCAGTTGGCAGGGTATTGATGGTTAAATTTGGCTAATCGTGCTGGAACTAAATACCATCTAGTAAGAACTTTGTAATTGGTCTCAAGGGCTACAATGTTAAAAGTAGCTGATTTAGTTGCTTGCCAAATTTAAGCCCAATCTTGTTTATATAAATGCAGGTAGAAATCATTCTCCCATTTTCCTGTGTAGGATGTAGGCTGCTGGTTTGTATGGGGTTAGAAAATTCCTAATTTGGAGATATCTGAAGGTTTATGTTTGTGGCAAATTATGTTGCTCACATAAAGTTGGGAAAGGTATTATATGTAATTTCCAAATAGCTTCTTAGGGGTTAAGTAAATAGGATTAATTTGCAAGTCACTTATAGAATTTGAAAATAAGGCATTGTCGCTGGTTGTGAATATAAGTAAGTAAAATTCCTACGGATTCATATTTTCAACCAGGATATATTTATCTCTTATAAATTAAATTGACTGAAATCACTATGAGTTAATGCTATCAATCCATGGAATCTTCTTGATCCAAAGGAGTGGAGGCATATCTTATTCTTTTGTGAGAATGATGGTTCCCGTTATTCTTTGTATTTTTCGGTGTGTTGCTTGTTGGTGAAGATGGGGCTGCTCTTCTGCGCTGTGGGGAAGTGCAGATTGTTTCATGCATCAGGTGAAGGTTTATTAGGGTTTTTTGCAATTCTTCAGCTGTTCTAGAGGTGTATCTGTTGCCTTGAGGTGAAGGTGAATTTGACGGAGAAGGGGAATCCACATTGGTAAACAATATTGTGGTGTTGGAGTTCCAGTAAATGGGGTTTCATTGAGCGTCTTTTGGCAATAGTAAGCTGGGATAGATCTGCAAACAGCTGGTACTTATAGCCTTGAAAGATTAAATCTTTTTTATCTCTGGCCGCAGTCATAATTTGCTCCTTTGAACGGTAATAGTGGAATTTTACAATTATGTCCCTTGGGGGACCGTCTGTTTTCTTCGCTGTGAGGGCACGGTGCTCTTTGTCCAATTCCAGACGTTCGATAGGAATGGATGGTTGAAGTTCTTGAAACAGCGCTGTAATTGTAGACTGTATATCTGTCGCCATTTCTGGAATTCCTCTTATGCGCAAATTGGATTTAGATTGGAGTACTACATTTCTTCTTTTAAATTCTGCATTTCAGTCATGTTGTCTTGTGTGTTTAGTTCTATTTTAATCTATTTTTAGCTCCAGAGCAGCAGTGTGGTTACCTAGCTCTCTGAGCTCTTCGGTGAAGCTGTTAGTTATCTGTTCAGAGATCTGCTTTAATGCCTTGTGGAGCATTTTCTCAAACTGATGCAAAAGTGCTGTGGATATATGTGAGGGATTATGTGAAGGAGTTAGTTCAGTTTCTGAATCAGCAGGGGAGATTATCTGGGTTGCTTTTTGCCTGTGGGAACGCACTGAGGCAGTGAATGTGGAGGGAGCTGCCGCCATTTTAGCTGCAGTGCACCCCTGTATGTTCTTTGTGAGGAGAATTTTTGACTTGTCACGGTTTCCTCCCAACACCATTATGGTGGCTTAAAATTATATCTGCCTGTTCCCTGGTACAAGGGGGTACTGAAGGATACCTTTTTATCCTGCTATGTCCCTTATGAAGGCGGCTTTTTTCCTCAGCGGAGTGGAGCTCTAGCTCTCCATGTCTGTCCTGCTAGACTCCGCCTGCAACCCTCTTCTATTAAGTAACTTTTTAATTATACCATGTTGGGTAGAATACGTGGTCTCAAAAGACCATTCATATCCCAACATTCCTCTACTTTTATCCTTAGGAGCTAGTATAGTTTCCCTATTCCACACCTGTGAAATTGTGGCATCCAAAGTGACCTCTGTATAAATATTTTCAATGAACCTTTGTTTTATTACTCCTGATTGCCTATGAAAGTCATCAATACTAGAGCTATTCTGTCGGATTCTTAAAAATGTACTTTTAGGAATGTTTGAAAGCCAATTTGGATGATGACAGCAAGACAGCAGGATGTATCCATTCCTGTCCATTTTCTTAAAATAATTTTTTGTCACAACTATTTTCCCTTGTCTTATTATAGTAAGGTCCATGAAATTAACCTCTGAATGACTGAATTCATAGTTCCATTTGATGCCCAACTCATTTTGGTTGAGTTCACCCATGAATGAAGTCAACGTATCAACTGAACCCTTCCAAATGAATAATGCATCGTCTATGTAACAACGTCAAAAAATAAGTTGATGTCAGGGTGGGCCAAAAATGACTGATTCCTCCCAGTGGGCCATGAATAAATTGGCCACACTGGGAGCAAATTTGGTACTCATGGCAACACCCGTCAGTTGTAAGAAGAAATGATTCTCATACCAGAAATAGTTGTGACTCATACAGAACTCAAGTAGAGTAAAATAATCTTTTTTGTATCCTTGGTAAATCTTTTTCAAAAATGTTTGACATCAGCAAGAGCTCTATCTTGGGGAATAATGGTGTATAATGAGGATACATCTGCGGTGATGAGTATACAATCCTCTGTGACTGTCATTTTATTTAGGGCTATTATGGTAGCCTTAGTTTCCTTAAGATAGGCAGGTGTATGCGTTACAGCTGTAGGAAAAAATCTATGTATTTACCAGCTCTGAACGTCATTGATTCAATTCCACTGACTATAGGACGACCTGGAGGGTTGCTGATTTGTGGATTTAAGGGAGGTAATAAATTCCCATAATTGTAGGGGAATGTGGAAAAAGAAAAGACCTTTCTTTCTTATTTAAAATATTTGTTTCAGGAGCCTGCTTTACTATCTGTTCTAGGGCTTTTTTATATTGAGAAGTAGGATCTCTTTTTAAGATTTGATATGTTGATCTGTCTGATAATATATTATTTTTGCATTGATAATCTTGTTTGTCCAATTATACAATCCCTCCTCCTTTATCGGCAGGGCGTATCACCAGACCTTTCCTTTCACAGAGGGTACAGACACTGTCTTGAACCTGTGTGTCCGGTATATTTTTATCTGTAAATAATTTTTATTTTTATAGATTACAATGAATTACAATAAATCAGTATTGTAAGAAAACAAGTTTTACAAGATAAAGTCAAAACATACAGTAAAACTGCTTGCATAAATAAGAGTTAATAAAATAAAGATACAATTATATTATATATTGATAGACTATATAATAAATAATGTATTGTGTTAGATTATTCACATTGAAAAAATAAAATAAATAGTACAAAATAGAATTTAGATTACAAGTGTAAGAACAAAAGTCAGGTATAAATATAAGTGCCAAATGCTATAGGGGGGTAATGATAAAATAACAATATAATGTATTATGAAAAAATAATGGATTATAAACTACAATCAGGGCCAAGGTCCTTTCTACCCCTTTTTGCACTATAAAAAGTGGTAGGGAAAGGAAAGGGTTAGTAGTAGGAAGGAGAGGAAGAAAAACCTTCCAGAGAGTAATATAATGTGGTATATTAGAAAACATGTATCAAAGAAAGTACAGTATTTATCATATTCCTTTGTATCTATATCAATGATTTATTTGTGCCTGGTGGAAGATAATGATCTATCCATGGTTTCCATATGGATTCAAATTTGAGGATTTTGTCTAGATAAATCACTTCAGTCTTTGCATGTACCATGGCTTGTGTCACTCTTTGTTTACCGTTTTTATGCAAAGATAATTGGTTTTCCATGCTTTGGCTATGGATTGTTTAGCTGCTGTTGTTATAAATAGTAATAGTTTAAATTGGCGTAGAGTCAAGTTTTGGGGTTTATAGTTTAAAAGTGCTACAGTTGGATCAGGCATTAAAGAAATTTTAAATATTGTTGAAAGAATTTTGAATACTTTCTTCCAGAATGAGTTGGCTATGGGGCACTCCCACCAAATGCATGCCTGTGTGCCCAGTGATGTACATCCTCTAAAGCAGTTGGCAGGGTATTGATGGTTAAATTTGGCTAATCGTGCTGGAACTAAATACCATCTAGTAAGAACTTTGTAATTGGTCTCAAGGGCTACAATGTTAGAAGTAGCTGATTTAGTTGCTTGCCAAATTTAAGCCCAATCTTGTTTATATAAATGCAGGTAGAAATCATTCTCCCATTTTCCTGTGTAGGATGTAGGCTGCTGGTTTGTATGGGGTTAGAAAATTCCTAATTTGGAGATATCTGAAGGTTTATGTTTGTGGCAAATTATGTTGCTCACATAAAGTTGGGAAAGGTATTATATGTAATTTCCAAATAGCTTCTTAGGGGTTAAGTAAATAGGATTAATTTGCAAGTCACTTATAGAATTTGAAAATAAGGCATTGTCGCTGGTTGTGAATATAAGTAAGTAAAATTCCTACGGATTCATATTTTCAACCAGGATATATTTATCTCTTATAAGTTAAATTGACTGAAATCACTATGAGTTAATGCTATCAATCCATGGAATCTTCTTGATCCAAAGGAGTGGAGGCATATCTTATTCTTTTGTGAGAATGATGGTTCCCGTTATTCTTTGTATTTTTCGGTGTGTTGCTTGTTGGTGAAGATGGGGCTGCTCTTCTGCGCTGTGGGGAAGTGCAGATTGTTTCATGCATCAGGTGAAGGTTTATTAGGGTTTTTTGCAATTCTTCAGCTGTTCTAGAGGTGTATCTGTTGCCTTGAGGTGAAGGTGAATTTGACGGAGAAGGGGAATCCACATTGGTAAACAATATTGTGGCGTTGGAGTTCCAGTAAATGGGGTTTCATTGAGCGTCTTTTGGCAATAGTAAGCTGGGATAGATCTGCAAACAGCTGGTACTTATAGCCTTGAAAGATTAAATCTTTTTTATCTCTGGCCGCAGTCATAATTTGCTCCTTTGAACGGTAATAGTGGAATTTTACAATTATGTCCCTTGGGGGACCGTCTGTTTTCTTCGCTGTGAGGGCACGGTGCTCTTTGTCCAATTCCAGACGTTCGATAGGAATGGATGGTTGAAGTTCTTGAAACAGCGCTGTAATTGTAGACTGTATATCTGTCGCCATTTCTGGAATTCCTCTTATGCGCAAATTGGATTTAGATTGGAGTACTACATTTCTTCTTTTAAATTCTGCATTTCAGTCATGTTGTCTTGTGTGTTTAGTTCTATTTTATCTATTTTTAGCTCCAGAGCAGCAGTGTGGTTACCTAGCTCTCTGAGCTCTTCGGTGAAGCTGTTAGTTATCTGTTCAGAGATCTGCTTTAATGCCTTGTGGAGCATTTTCTCAAACTGATGCAAAAGTGCTGTGGATATATGTGAGGGATTATGTGAAGGAGTTAGTTCAGTTTCTGAATCAGCAGGGGAGATTATCTGGGTTGCTTTTTGCCTGTGGGAACGCACTGAGGCAGTGAATGTGGAGGGAGCTGCCGCCATTTTAGCTGCAGTGCACCCCTGTATGTTCTTTGTGAGGAGAATTTTTGACTTGTCACGGTTTCCTCCCAACACCATTATGGTGGCTTAAAATTATATCTGCCTGTTCCCTGGTACAAGGGGGTACTGAAGGATACCTTTTTATCCTGCTATGTCCCTTATGAAGGCGGCTTTTTTCCTCAGCGGAGTGGAGCTCTAGCTCTCCATGTCTGTCCTGCTAGACTCCGCCTGAAACCCTCTTCTATTAAGTAACTTTTTAATTATACCATGTTGGGTAGAATACGTGGTCTCAAAAGACCATTCATATCCCAACATTCCTCTACTTTTATCCTTAGGAGCTAGTATAGTTTCCCTATTCCACACCTGTGAAATTGTGGCATCCAAAGTGACCTCTGTATAAATATTTTCAATGAACCTTTGTTTTATTACTCCTGATTGCCTATGAAAGTCATCAATACTAGAGCTATTCTGTCGGATTCTTAAAAATGTACTTTTAGGAATGTTTGAAAGCCAATTTGGATGATGACAGCAAGACAGCAGGATGTATCCATTCCTGTCCATTTTCTTAAAATAATTTTTTGTCACAACTATTTTCCCTTGTCTTATTATAGTAAGGTCCATGAAATTAACCTCTGAATGACTGAATTCATAGTTCCATTTGATGCCCAACTCATTTTGGTTGAGTTCACCCATGAATGAAGTCAACGTATCAACTGAACCCTTCCAAATGAATAATGCATCGTCTATGTAACAACGTCAAAAAATAAGTTGATGTCAGGGTGGGCCAAAAATGACTGATTCCTCCCAGTGGGCCATGAATAAATTGGCCACACTGGGAGCAAATTTGGTACTCATGGCAACACCCGTCAGTTGTAAGAAGAAATGATTCTCATACCAGAAATAGTTGTGACTCATACAGAACTCAAGTAGAGTAAAATAATCTTTTTTGTATCCTTGGTAAATCTTTTTCAAAAATGTTTGACATCAGCAAGAGCTCTATCTTGGGGAATAATGGTGTATAATGAGGATACATCTGCGGTGATGAGTATACAATCCTCTGTGACTGTCATTTTATTTAGGGCTATTATGGTAGCCTTAGTTTCCTTAAGATAGGCAGGTGTATGCGTTACAGCTGTAGGAAAAAATCTATGTATTTACCAGCTCTGAACGTCATTGATTCAATTCCACTGACTATAGGACGACCTGGAGGGTTGCTGATTTGTGGATTTAAGGGAGGTAATAAATTCCCATAATTGTAGGGGAATGTGGAAAAAGAAAAGACCTTTCTTTCTTATTTAAAATATTTGTTTCAGGAGTCTGCTTTACTATCTGTTCTAGGGCTTTTTTATATTGAGAAGTAGGATCTCTTTTTAAGATTTGATATGTTGATCTGTCTGATAATATATTATTTTTGCATTGATAATCTTGTTTGTCCAATTATACAATCCCTCCTCCTTTATCGGCAGGGCGTATCACCAGACCTTTCCTTTCACAGAGGGTACAGGCACTGTCTTGAACCTGTGTGTCCGGTATATTTTTATCTGTAAATAATTTTTATTTTTATAGATTACAATGAATTACAATAAATCAGTATTGTAAGAAAACAAGTTTTACAAGATAAAGTCAAAACATACAGTAAAACTGCTTGCATAAATAAGAGTTAATAAAATAAAGATAAAATTATATTATATATTGATAGACTATATAATAAATAATGTATTGTGTTAGATTATTCACATTGAAAAAATAAAATAAATAGTACAAAATAGAATTTAGATTACAAGTGTAAGAACAAAAGTCAGGTATAAATATAAGTGCCAAATGCTATAGGGGGGTAATGATAAAATAACAATATAATGTATTATGAAAAAATAATGGATTATAAACTACAATCAGGGCCAAGGTCCTTTCTACCCCTTTTTGCACTATAAAAAGTGGTAGGGAAAGGAAAGGGTTAGTAGTAGGAAGGAGAGGAAGAAAAACCTTCCAGAGAGTAATATAATGTGGTATATTAGAAAACATGTATCAAAGAAAGTACAGTATTTATCATATTCCTTTGTATCTATATCAATGATTTATTTGTGCCTGGTGGAAGATAATGATCTATCCATGGTTTCCATATGGATTAAAATTTGAGGATTTTGTCTAGATAAATCACTTCAGTCTTTGCATGTACCATGGCTTGTGTCACTCTTTGTTTACCGTTTTTATGCAAAGATAATTGGTTTTCCATGCTTTGGCTATGGATTGTTTAGCTGCTGTTGTTATAAATAGTAATAGTTTAAATTGGCGTAGAGTCAAGTTTTGGGGTTTATAGTTTAAAAGTGCTACAGTTGGATCAGGCATTAAAGAAATTTTAAATATTGTTGAAAGAATTTTGAATACTTTCTTCCAGAATGAGTTGGCTATGGGGCACTCCCACCAAATGCATGCCTGTGTGCCCAGTGATGTACATCCTCTAAAGCAGTTGGCAGGGTATTGATGGTTAAATTTGGCTAATCGTGCTGGAACTAAATACCATCTAGTAAGAACTTTGTAATTGGTCTCAAGGGCTACAATGTTAGAAGTAGCTGATTTAGTTGCTTGCCAAATTTAAGCCCAATCTTGTTTATATAAATGCAGGTAGAAATCATTCTCCCATTTTCCTGTGTAGGATGTAGGCTGCTGGTTTGTATGGGGTTAGAAAATTCTTAATTTGGAGATATCTGAAGGTTTATGTTTGTGGCAAATTATGTTGCTCACATAAAGTTGGGAAAGGTATTATATGTGAAAATTGAAAAAATTGGTGGATTCGTAGCAGACCTACTTTAGTCCATGCTGAAAAATAATGTGGGGAGGACCATGCCAGATAAAAGGAAGGATTATGAAGGAAAGAGAGTAAAGGGTTTCACTTAGATTGGAAACCAAATCAAGGTTTCAGCCTGTCCCATATGGAGAGGCTGTGTTTAGTGTAAGGATTAGTAATAGATCTCCGGTAAGTGAGGGTAAGCCAGAGGAGGTTTGCAGTGGAAAGGGGATCACAGTCCACTGATTCTAATGCTACCCATAAAGATATTTCTTTAGTGGCATGGTACTTCTTCAATTGAGCTAATTGTGCTGCATAATAATATTTTGTAAAGTCTGGTATCCCAAGTCCTCCTTTTAATTTGGGAGCATATAGAGTTTGTTTAGGTAAGCATGGTTTAAGTTTATTCCAGATATATTGAGTGGTTTTGCGTTGGAGTATGCTTAAAAAATATGAGGGAACTGTTATAGGAAGTACTCTAAAGAGGTAAAGAATCTTTGGGAGAATGGACATTTTGATAACAGTTATCTGACCCATCCATGCTAGAGGTAGGGATGACTATGTGGAAAGTAGTTTGTATAGTTGTGTTAACATCGGGGGATAGTTAGACATTAGTGATGAGCCGAACACCCCCGGGTTCGGTTCGCACCAGAACCTGCGAACGGACCGAAAGTTTGCGCGAACGTTAGAACCCTATTAGTTACAATGGACGCGAACGTTCAAAATCTAAAGTGCTAATTATAACGGCCAATATGCATGTTATTGTCATAAAACAGGTTTGGGGACCCGGGTCCGGCCCCAGGGGACATGTATCAATGCAAAAAGAAGTTTTAAAAACGGACGTTTTTTCTGGAGCAGTCATTTTAATGATGCATAAAGTGAAAAAAAAAAAAGTGAAATACTCCTTTAAATATGGTACCTGGGGGGTGTCTAAAGTATGCCTGTGAAGTGGCATGTGTTTCCCGTGTTTAGAACTGTCCCTGCAAAAAAATGACATTTGTAAAGGAAAAAAAAAAGCCATTTAAAACTGCTTGCAGCTTTAATGTCATGTCTTGTCCTGGCAATATGGATGAAAAGCTTTGAGAAAAATGGCATGGCTACCCCATCACCCCCCCTACCCCAGCCCATTACCAGCCCATTACCAGCCCCTTTGGGTCTTGTATGGATATTAAGGGGAACCCTGCACCCAAAATAAAACCCTATATCTACAACCCTATATACTCTGAACAGCAGTATACAGGTGGTGCAAACAAGACAGGGACTGTAGGTTTGTTCTTAAGTAGAATCTGTTTGTAATTTTGAACAGGTAAATTTTCTAGACTCACACAGCACACACACACTAACTGCTGCAGATGGCTGTCTTAGATGACAACAGGGCAGAAGGGCAGATACAGGATGAGGTGGTTTAGTGTGCTGTGCTAGACTCACACAGCACACACACACTAACTCCCTATCCCTACACTTTCCACACATGCAAAGGCTGAGAAGAATACACTATCCCTGCCTATTTTTCCTCTATCCCTACACTTTCCCCACACAGAAATGATTCAAATATAGTGTTAGTGTGCAGTACACTGTCCCTGCCTAGCAATACTCTTTCCCTCAACGCCGGAACACACTACACGAGGCCGCCGGCGCAACGGCCTTATATAGTGTGGGGCGTGTACTAGGCATCCTGCCTGTGGCCAATTATTGCTCTCCTCGCTGCTGGCTCTATGAGTGGCCAAGCATGCGGGGTCACAGTGCATGCTTGGCCAATCATCAGCCAGCAATGCACTGCGACTGGCGCAGTGCATTGTGGACCGTTCGCATCACACGAATTTGATGCGAACGGCCCTCAGAGTTCTGCCCTTGACGAGCGGACGAACGGCCGATGTTCTATTCGAGCATGGGTTCGAATCGAACACCGGGCCCATACCTATTAGACATATAAAGATCCCTTGGATTTGCTGTGAGATTAATACCTAGATTGGTGTTATGAGTCATTGACCAGGTAAATGGGAGAGAGCAGTGTAGTTGTGATTGAAGTTCAGGTGGTAATGATACGTTTAATGCCTTCGATTTTTGTGCATTAACTTTGAGGCCAGATAGATGTCCAAATTCAGCCAGGATTTTAAGAAAAATTGGTGCTGGTAAAAGGGGATTAGTGAGGATAATTAGGACATCGTCTGCAAATAGACTTATTTTATGATGATGGCTTCCAAGTTCTAATCCTCTGATATCAGTATTAGATCGGATAAGTTGGGCTAGGGGTTCTATTGCTAATGCGAAAAGGAATGGGAATAAGGGACATCCCTGGCGTGTTCCTCTTTCAATAGTAAAAGAGTTTGAGCGGAATACAGAATAGGATATAAAAGCCTTTGGATCTTGATATAGGGCATAAATCCATCTTAAGAAATGGGTACCAAATCCCCATTTATGGAGAATTGAATTTATGGGCCAGGACAAGGAATTAAATGCCTTTCTGATGTCTAAGGAAAGGAAGCAAGTTGGAATTATTCGAGTTCGGGCTGTGTGGGCTAAAATTGCAGGTCGGAGTATGTTATCTCCTACTTGTCCGGAAGGAATAAATCCAGTTTGATCTCGGTGTATTAAGGTGCCTATAATAGGATTAAGTCTGGTTGAAATGATTTTAGCCAGTAATTTAATGTCTATGTTAAGTATTGATATTGGTCTAAAATTAGACCAAGAAGTAATGTCTGCATTTGGGTTTGGTATCATAGAAATTGAGGCTATAAGGGATTCTGGACGGAAAGAGTGACCAATAAGAAGGGAATTGAAGGCATCAACCATAATCGATGACAATAGATTAGCAAATCTTTTATAATAAGTGGCTGAAAAAACATCAATACCTGGGCATTTGCGTGGTTTTAATGATTTTATTGCTGTTTGTATTTCTAGTTCGGTAATAGGTTTATCTAGAGATTCTTGTTGAGATTTAGAAAGTGAAGGTAAGGTGATTGAGGAAAGGAGGTTATTTAGTCTAGTTTAATCAAAGTCATAGGAATCTTTATAAAGTTCAGATAATCTCTTTTGGAATTCATGCAGAATTTTAATTGGTTACTAGTATATTTATCTTTGGTAAATTTCAGTCTTATTGGTTTCGGACTCTATTTTTCTTTCGTAATGCAAGGGCTAGGAAGGTATCAGGTTTGTTAGTCTTCATATAGGAAGTGTGTTTAGATTTTCTGAGAATCTTCTCTGTTGATTCCGTCAGAAATAGATCAAGTTCTAAACGTATCTTGTCATAGTGTAACTTTGTTGACAGGGATGGATTACATTGAAATTTCTCTGAAGCTTCATAGAATGTTGTTTCTAACTTCTTGTGAAGCTGTCGCTTTTGTTTATGAAAGTAAGAAGCCTGACTTGTACAGACACCTCTGATACATGGTTTAAGAGCTTCCCAATATGTTAGAGGATTTGTATCATTAGTATTATTGTTTTCAATATAATCTTTGATAGCTTTCTCAATTATCTGTCTATATGTAGGCTGTGCCAGTAAACCATCATTTATATACCACGTTTTATGGTTTGGTCGAGGGATCAATGAGGAAAGGGATGTCAGGATTATATTATGATCAGACCATGTACATTGGGTCTAGGATATATGCTGAAATATTGACATTAATAAAAAGATGGTCTATGCGGGAGAATTGTTTATGGGGATGTGAATAGTGAGTATATTGTCGTCTTGCTGGGTGTTGTTTCCTCCATGTATCTAGAAGGGAATATTGATTAAGTAGTTGTTGATAGGAACAGCGCTGAGAATGACAGAGAATAAATGGGAAAGGAAGGACAGTGGATTTTTATTTGGGGCATAGTATGAAGCTATAGTAGTTTCTGTATTTTGCAAAAGGCCCGTCAATATTATGTATTGACCTTCTGTATGAAGTGTGAATGGCGTTGTATGATGGAATGCGATTAAAACACCTCTTTGTTTAGTTTCTGCTGATGAAGTATAAAACTGAGGGTATTTGCGGCTAAAGAATCTAGGACAAGAATGGGATGAAAAATGTGTCTCTTGAAGACAGACCACGTGTGCATTTAGTTTAGAGAAATATCAAAAAACGTTAGTTCTTTTCAGAGGTGAGTTTAGACCCTGTACATTAATATTTAGAGGAGCCATTGTACAATTAGGATAGGGGGGAGATATGTAAACAATAGGTTATATCAATATCTCTCTGGGAAAATGATAGGGGGAAATAATGAAAGGGGATGTAGGAAATAAAGCAAGGGTCAATAAGTGGTTAGGTAATTTTCTATTGATGTATTTAATGAATTAAGAAGCTTTGTTTTTTAACCAGGAAGAAAAAAGCTCCTAAGAGGAGCAAGTATCCAAAGGTTGGTAATAAATACCAACCTGCGGGTACACTTAGTCCAAAGATGATCCAAACAATATGTTGGGCACTCGAGGAAGTATTGGAGGTGCAGTGACTATCTCCGGGACTACGATGGCCATCATATAAAATGATTTAAAATAAACATTAAATAACCAAGCCTTAGATAGCTAAAAGTTTGAGGTACCAATAATAATCTATGTTAGAACGGTAAGGCCGCATACACACGAGCAGACTTTCCCGCGGGATTGTTTTTCCTCCCAAAAGTCCGGCGGACTAAGTTTTAAGTTCAGACTTAAAATTGTCCGCTGGACTCGGCAGTCCGGCGGACAATCCCGCCGTCTGTGTGCTAGTCCGCGGGACTTTTGAAATGAACGGACTTGCCGACACACGATCGGAAAGTTCATTTAGAACGTGACTCCAGGTAGACGGGACAAGCGAAGGCAGCTAATGCTGCCGCGCTAGCCCCGTCACCTGGTATGGATTTTAAGGGGAATACCTACGCCGAAAAAACGCCCCCCCAAATCCATCTCAGACCCTTATCCGAGCACGCAGCCCGGCAGGTCAGGAAAGGGGGTGGGGACGAGCGAGCACCCCCCCTCCTGAGCCATACCAGACCACGTGCCCTCAACATGGGGGGTGCCCTGGGGAAAGGGGGGCCCTGCGGCCCCCTCACCCCAAAGCACTTTGTCCCCATGTTGATGAGGACAAGAGCTTCTTCCCGACAGCCCTGGCCATTGGTTGTCGGGGTCTGCGGGCGGGGGGCTTATCGGAATCCGGGAGCCCCCTTTAATAAGGGGGCCCCCAGATACCGGCCTATGTGAATGAGTATGGGGTACGATGTACCCCTACCCATTAAAATAAACTGGTTTGAAAATCGTTCGCCCTCCTACCCTGTTTCCCTGAAAATAAGACCTAGCGTGATTGTCGGTGCCTGTCGATTGCCTAGTTAAAGTCCTTGTAGGTCTTATTTTCAGGGTAGGGCTTATTTTCGGGGAAACAGTGTAGGGCTTATTTGGGGGATAGGGCTTATATTGCAGCCATCACCGACAATCACGCTAGGTCTTATTTTCAGGGAAACAGGGTACTATTCCACACCACCCAATTTCTGGAAAAGGGGTACAAAAAAGGGACCATCAATAAAATGATTGAGGAAGTCGCACTAATCCCCAGAGAACAATGTTTGAAAAAGAAGGAAAGAAATAGTGCTGACACTTCACATCAGGTGGGCTTTATCTCAGATTTTCATCACCAATATAAAGAGGTAGAGGGGATTTTTAAGAAATATCTATGTAGAGACCGACATCTGGGTGTGATTTTACCGGAGAGGCCGAAGTTTATTTATAGAAGGGCTCCAAGTTTTGGCGATAAAGTGATGCAAAAAATTCTAGACCCACCAGATAGACGTACTCAGAGTTTTGATTTCAAAGGTTTTTTCTCATGCCGCAAGTGCATTTGCTGCAGAACGGTGAATGTGATCAATAGAGGCATGACTAGCGTCACTAATCATGATGGTGAGAAATTCAAAGTTGAGCAGTTCATCACATGTAATTCGTCTTACGTGGTGTACCTATTATGGTGCCCATGTGGGCTGAGTTATGTGGGACGGACAAAGCGGCTACTTAGGGTACGTATTGCCGAACACTTGGCCAATATTAGAAAGGGTTTTAAAGATCATAGTGTTTCCCTACACTTCAAGGAAAAACACAATCAAGATCCCACTGTGCTACAGTTTTGTGGTATTGACTGCACCTTTCCTGCGTGGAGGGGCTCTAATCGGGTTCGAGATTTGTCCCAGCGGGAGATTAAGTGGATTTTTCTGCTTAAGAGTCTCCATCCGAAAGGGATGAATATCGAACTCGATTTGAATTGCTTTATCAGTAACTTATGAATAATAAGTGTGGTCTGATACGTGGAAAGATATTTGGGGTATTCTCTATCGGTTATTTTCAATAATATATATGTATTGATTTAGGTCGCACGCTAAGATAATGATATTTTAGAATTTTTTTAGTTAATTTAATATAATGAGTTTTTAAATTAATATTTTAGTTTGTTGAATTTGGGTAGAGTATAAAAGACTCTATCAGATTCACACTATTAGCCTTCATACGCTTCTTAAAATTAGCATATTGTATCTATATGCAGTTTTTATGCGTTTTTTTTTTTAAGAAATGCAGTTTTCATGCGTTTTTTAAGAATGCAGTTTTCATGCGTTTTTTTTAAGAAATTTCCATATATTAGAGTAATTGTATTAAAAAACAGGTTACCCTCATACATTGTAGGTACTGATGTATAAGATTTATTTACCTTTTCATGTTTGTATATATACTATATATTCTCCTTGTGCTGATTGTGAGCGGGGTCACCACCGATATACTGTGGTCATGGGGACCCGGTGCGCGTGCACGTAATTGCGGGATGACGCGCATGAATGCGCGATTTCCGCTTTTGTGAACACAAGGGATACTCAGCATAGGAATGCGCGAGGCCGTACGTTGGATAACGTGCGGGGCACATGTGCGTACGCAACCGCATTTGTTGCAGGATGTTATACGCAATGATAGGCCATAGGATCCCATTAAACCAGAAAGGCATATGCGCATTTGCGCGATGCATGGATGATAGTGATGCGCACGCATATGCGCTATTTGTACCACTTGTGCGCATGTGCACACTTAAGATCCAATCAGCTTGAAAGAGTTAATGATCCAATCAGCCTGAAAGAGTTAATGATCCAATCAGCCTGAAAGAGATAATGATCAGGAGAGTATAAATGGGATTGAGTAGTTCATGTAACCAACCCCAATGATTAAGTCACTTCGGCAAAACATGTCTGGGTATGGTTACATGGCAACTGTGAGGAGCATTTAACATTCAACGTTCCAGTTACTGGGTGTGCTGTGCCGTGTGCTGTGCCGTGTGAAGTGAAAGAGAAAGGAGACAGCGTGGAGGGTGAGACATATTGGTATTAACGCCGGGTCCGCCAAGACCATAATATATCGGGCTGGAGCAAGTGTGTGCGCGCGCTGTGAGGCATTGTTATGCGTGGGAGAACTACCGCGCACCCGTGAGCGCATACCCGCTGTGCCGCGTACCCGTATGCGTCGTTGTGCTACCCTGCCTCGTAGGCGCATGGGAAGCGCCGATGCTGTGGCTCGATCGTTCCCTGACAGTGCCCCCCCAAGGGGCAGCCTCCGGATGCCCAACCTGGCTGTTGGGCCAGGATGTCTCCTGTGAAAGTCTCGTAACAGACGGGGGGCATGAATGTTATGGGAAGGCTCCCAGGAGTTGTCTTCGGGGGGTACCCCTTCCATTTCACAAGGTATTGAAGTAGGTTGCCTCTCTTCCTGACATCCAAGATTTCCTCTACTTCAAATTCTTCTTCCCCCTCGATCTCCACTGGAGGAGGTGGTGGTAGAGCTCTTCCACTGAACGGGTTGGAGGCCAAGGGCTTCAGCAGGGCGGCATGGAATACCGGGTGAATCCTGTAAGTGCTGGGAAGAGCAAGTTCAAAAGCAACGGGTTGATGACCCTTTTGATCTCGAAAGGACCGATGAATTTGGGCCCGAGTTTCCGGGATGGGTATGGCAGCTTCAGGTTGATGGTGGATAGCCATACCTTCTCCCCGACGCTGAACTTTGGGCAGTCCTTTCGTCCCCAATTGTAGTGTTCTTCATAGTCCTCCTGGGCCTTCTTCATGGTTTCCTGAATTAGGGAAAAATTATCTTGGATCGATTTCACCCATTCCTGGACTGCGGGGACAGAGACTTCAAGTACCGGATCTGGAAGGAAAGAAGGGTGGAAGCCGTAATTGGCCCAGAGCGGAGATTGGTTGGTGGTGGAGTGTTTGGAATTATTGTAAGCAAATTCCGCTTATGGGAGGAGAGAGGACCAGTTGTCCTTAAGTGGGAGCAGAAACAGCAGAGGTATTGTTCCAGCGTCTGGTTGGTAAGCTCGGTTTGGCCATTGCTTTTGTGGGTGGTAGGCAGAGGGTAGGGAATTCTTGATTTCCAGAGCTTTGCAAAGATCTCTCCAAAACTTAGAGGTGAATTGCACCCCTCTGTCAGACACAATGTTGGCGGGGACCCCGTGTAACCTTACTATCTCCTTGATGAAGGGGTTCGCTGTGGAGGCAGCGGAGGGAGTACCCATCATTGGCAGGAAGTGTGCCATCTTTGAAAGGCGAGCCACGATCACTAGGATGGTCGTGAATCCATCAGAAGGCGGCAGGCCTACAATGAAGTCCATTGAAATTTCTCTCCAGGGGCGTTCAGGGATGGAAAGGGGTCTCAGAAGTCCCCAGGCCTTGTTGTTGGAACCCTTGTTGCGTTGACACGTGGTGCAGGACTGGACCATTTGGATGCCAAAGTGCCCGGACATTTTATGATCATGCAGAGTCTGTAGGACCTGGAGTTTCGCTGAAGGCGGGATGAAAATGTTATTGTGTGCCCATAGTAGGCTGTCCTTCCTCTCCAGAGGCGGAACTGTATCTTCCTGAAGCAGGTTAGTGGCTTGCTTGATGGAGGCTCTTAGGTCAGGCTGTATAATCTGCAAGAAGTTGTGGGAAGACAGGATGGTTGCGGGTTCAGGCGGTATGTCTTTTTGGGGAACATCTGGGAAAGGGCATTAGCCTTCCCGTTCTTCGAGCCAGGGCGGTAAGTAATGTGAAAGTTAAACCTGGAGAAGAAGAGGGCCCACCGTGCCTGTCGGGGTCTGAGACGCTTGACTGCCCGTAAGTACTCCAGGTTCCGATAGTCCGTAAAGATCATAATAGGTTGGGGTGCCCCTTCCAGCAGGTACCTCCATTCTTCCAGGGCAAATTTAATGGCTAGGAGCTCCCGGTCCCCGACATCGTAATTCCTCTCCAGGGGGCTGAGCTTACATGAGGCAAAGGCTACTGGATGGAGAAGGGCCTTTGGACCACTTCTTTGGGACAAGATGGCGCCAATAGCTGATTCGGAGGCATCCACCTCCAGAACGTAGCGAATGCTGGGATCCGGGTGTTGGAGGATAGGGGCTGAGATGAAAAGTCACTTTAGTTCTTCGAAGGCCCCTTGGGCTTGCTGGGTCAATTGGAATTTAGACTGACGACGGGTAAGTTAGGTGATAGGGTAGATGGTGGCGGAGAACCCCTTGATGAATCGGCGATAAAAGTTGGCGAAGCCAACAAATTGCTGTACTGCTCTTTTATCTGAAGGGGCCGGCCACTCCTGGATGGCACTAACTTTTTCTGGATCCATTGAAATCCCTCCTGTGGAGATGATGAATCCCAAGAATTGAATGGTATCTTTCTCAAATTCACATTTTTCTCCTTTCAGGTAGAGCCCGTGTTGTCTCAGGATGAGCAGGACCTTCTTGACATGAGTACGATGAAGCTCTAGTGTGTTGGAGAAGATAAGAATATTGTCAAGGTAAACAATCAAAAAGTTATCGAGATACTAACGGAAGATGTCGTTGACCAGATGCTGGAACGTGGCTGGAGCGTTACAGAGCCCGAAGGGCATGACCAGGTACTCGAAGTGCCCAAACCTGGACCTGAAAGCCGTCTTCCACTCATCCCCTTCCCGGATCCGAACTAAATTGTTGGCTCCCCAGAGGTCCAGCTTAGTGAAAACCCGAGCTGTTCTTAGGCGCTGAAAAAGTTCAGGGATGAGTGGAAGCGGGTACCTGTTCTTTATGGTGACCTTATTAAGTTCTCTGTAGTCCACACAAGGCCTGAGGGAGCCATCCTTCTTTTCAACGAAAAAGATGCCTGCACCGGCTGGAAAAGAGGATGGTCGGATAAATTTATTTTTTACGTTTTCATTTATGTAGGTGCGTAAGGTCTCTAGTTCAGTCTCTGACAGGGGAAAGATCCGCCCAAAGGGAATTGTCGATGGGGTAGTCATAAGGCCGGTGGGGCGGCAGGCAGTCAGCTTTCTTTTTGTCAAAGACATCCAGGAAGTCTCGATAGGCAGGAGGAACGTGCTGCAGGTTCTGTATGGTTAAACAAGGGATGCCCATGTTGGAGGCTGGCAGGAGGCAGTGTTGTGAGCAGTAAGCAGAGGTGAAGCGCACCTTCTTCTGGTCCCAGCAGATCTGTGGGTTGTGCGCCTGCAACCAGGGGAACCCGAAGATGATCGGGAACATCGGGGAGTGGATGACATCAAAGCGAAGAAGTTCGCGGTGCCCGAATTCCATAGATGTAACAATGGGTTCAGTCTCCATTGGCCAGGTGGATAAGGAGTTGGTGCTTCTTGGTATGAAGTGGGATGCGTAAGTGTTGAGCCAAGGTTAAGTCCGTAAAACAACTGCAGGCACCAGAGTCAATGATGGCTCCCAGATGGACCTCCCCTCCCGCCACCTGCACCGAGACCGGGAGGACAAGGTGAGACTGGATAGATTCGGCAATCTGCGAGTGCATGGTGACGCGAGGTTGGCACTTACTAGGTCTCACAGTTGCGCAGGAAGTGACCCATTTCGCCACAGTACAGGCAGAGGTTGGCTTGACGACAACAACGTTTTTCTTCTGGGGTGAGAGGAGCGCGAACTAGCCCCAGCTGCATAGGCTTGCTGTCTGGAGGGAAGGTTGGTACTGGAGCGGGTGCGGCCACTGGTGGTACCCGAGGTAGCATCCACGAGGGTCTTGATGACTGAAAACGTTCAGCCCGGCGCTCCCGTAGGCGTCGGTCAATCTTAGTGACCTGCTGAACCAGTTCTTCCAAGGAAGCCGGTAGGTCTACCCGGGCCAGTTCGTCCTTTATAGTTTCAGAGAGGCCCAGTCTGAACTGGTACTTGAGAGCAGCCTCGTTACAGCTTGTATCGCTGGACCATTTACGAAAGTCCACAATGTAGTCCTCTACTGGTCTCCTTCCCTGGGTCAGGGAGTGTAGAGTAGCTACGGTCGTGGTGGAACGTTGAGGGTCGTCGTATAACTGCGACATGACCTCAAAAAGGGTTTCTACTGAGTCCAGTAAGGGGCTTTTCTGCTCCAACAAGCCATGGGCCCATGACTGTGGTTCATCGGAAAGGAGTGCAATGACAAATCCCACCTTTACTGAGTTTGAATGGAAGGTCCTGGGCTGCAGGGCCAGATGCAGGAGACATGCGTTCTTGAATGCTTGGAACTTCTTCCTGTTACCGGAAAAGCGTTCAGGTGTGTGGACCTTGGGTTCTGGAAAAGGCATCCCCACCGAGAGTGTAGGGGAGACTTGGCCTGGTGGAGAGGAGATGCTGCTGGCTGCTGGAGGTGCGGTCTCTGGTGGAGCAGGAAAGGCGTTTAGATGCTGGAGGCGACGCTCAATTTGAAAGTACCCGTCTTGGAGGCGCTGAACCGCCTGGGTGAGAGCTGCCACCTGCTGGCAGAGGGCTTCCAGGGGTGAGCCTGTTCTGTCGGCCTCTGACATGGCTGTGTATACTGTCAGGTACTCACCGAGGCCGAGTTGCCGAGAACGGCTCCCCTTGCAGCTAGGTGCCCAATGCCCCTGAAGGTGGAACAGCGGGCGCTGGGCACGGAGGGGCACGGGTCGCCAGCAGGTGAACTGCAGAGTCTGGAAGGCTGGGATGCCCGTGGAAGGAGGGTCCTGGTTACTGCAGCAGTAGAAGCCTGGCAGGGCTCTGGCACGACTGAAGGTCGAGGTTCTAACGCCAAGGAAGTCCCGAGGGCACCGAAGTCTGAGAAAGCAAGCCGAGGTCATACACAGGAAAGACATTCAGAGGGAGGCACCAAGTTCAGGGTTCAGGCAGAGATTGTCCAGGAGCAGGCCGAGGGTCAAACACAGGAGAAGACAAGAGAGGTATCCAGGAGACAAGCCAGGGGTCAAACACAGGAGAAGATCAGCAAGGTCAAGTTCAGTCCGGGTCACAACAGGTAAATAAACAGGAAGCAGGTTCAGGCACAGGACACAGGAAGCTGAGGAGATACACAGCAATGAACCAAGGTATGATGGCCCTTTTTATAGGCCTGTCAGGGTCACATGATGCGCCTTGCAGTGCGCGTGGTCGTGCGCATAGTCGTGCGCGAGCGCGCCCGGGATCGAGGTGGAGCAAGTGTGTGTGTGCGCGCTGTGAGGCATTGCTAGGCGTAGGAGAACTACCACGCACCCGTGAGCGCATACCCCCTGTGCCCCGTACCCGTATGCGCCGTTGTGCCACCCTGCCTCGTAGGCGCATGGGGAAGCGCCGATGCTGTGGCCCGAACCTTCCCTGACACAGACCCTTATCCGAGCATGCAACCTGGCAGGCCGCAGGAAAAGAGGGGGGATAAGAGAGCGCCCCCCCCCCGAACCGTACCAGGCCACATGCCCTCAACATTAGGAGGATGCTTTGGGGTCCCCCCCCAAAGCACCTTGTCCCCATGTTGATGAGGACAAGGGCCTCGTCCCCACAACCCTGGCCATTGGTTGTGGGGTCTGCGGGTGGGGGGCTTATCGGAATCTGGAAGCCCCCTTTAACAAGGGGACCCCCAGATCCCGGTCTCCCCCCCTGTGTGACATGGGAGGAAGATGCCGGACGAGAACACCGGAGCAAGACGAAGCGGATCGGAGGAAGAAGAAGATGGAGGAAGAAGATGAAGAAACCGAAGGATGAAGAAAGGAAGAAGAACAGAAGAAAGAAGACTTTAATAAAGGAATTGTCAAAGACTGTCTCCTGTCATTTTTAACTCTTTTGTCACCTTTTTTGGTGAAATGGTAGGGGTACAATTTCATACAGGGAGGGAGGCCGGGATCTGGGGGTCCCCTTGTTAAAGGGGACTTCCAGATTCCGATAAGCCCCCCGCCCGCAGACCCCCACAACCAATGGCCAGGGTTGTGGGGACGAGGCCCTTGTCCTCATCAACATGGGGACAAGGTGCTTTGGGGGGGACCCCAAAGCATCCTCCCAATGTTGAGGGTATGTGGCCTGGTACGGTTCAGGAGGGGGGACGCTCTCTCGTACCCCCTCTTTTCCTGTGGCCTGCCAGGTTGCGTGCTCGGATAAGGGTCTGGTATGGATCTTGAGGGGGACACCCACACCATTTTTTTTTTTTTTGGGCGCGGGGTTCCCCTTAACCGCTTTCCGACCGCCCACTGCATATATACATCAGCAGAATGGCACGGGCAGGCAAAATCACGTATATATACGTGATCGTGCATTTGCCTGCCTGTGGGTCGCGCGCCGCCACACGGTCGGGAGCTCCGTGACGCCGGCCGCGGGACCAGCGGACCCGATCGCCGCTGGTGTCCCGCGATCGGGTTACGGAGCTGAAGAACGGGGAGAGGTATGTGTAAACAAACCTCTCCCCGCGCTTCCTACTCTGCCTGTCATTGATTGGCTGTTCCCGGTCATCGGGAAAGCCGACCAATGACGTCAGACGTCAGCCCCGCCCCCTAATGTAAAAAAAAACACACACGTCACAGCCCAAAACCCCTCCCCTCCCCCTAGTGGTTAACCCCTTCACTACAACTGTCATTTATACAGGAATCAATGCATTTAAATAGCATTGATTGCTGTATAAATGACAATGGTCCCAAAAATGTGTCAAAAATGTCCGACGTGTCCGCCATAATGTCGCAGTCATAATAAAAATCGCCGAATCGCAAAAAGGGGCCTGGTCCTTTGGCTGCCAATTGGTCCGGGGCTGAAGTGGTTAAAATCCATGCCAGACCTGAAGGGTCTAGTATGGATTTTAAGGGGGGCCCCCACGCCATTTATTTTTTTGGGCACGGGATTCCCCCTCAATATCCATAACAGACCTGAAGGGCCTGGTATGGAATTTCGGGGGACCCCCACACATTTTTTTTTCTTCATTTTTTAAATCTCCTAATGCTAACATGACCTGTGTTCAAATAGCCTTTAAAAAACCCATAGAAGTTAACCAGCGCAAAAAAAAAAAATCAAGTTGAGATGTGCGCCCATTCAACTTATGCAAATGAACCTACGTGGCTTGACATTTACTAAGAGTTTGCCGGCGCAGTGAACCAGAGCACACGAACGTGCACAAATGCTGCTCGCGCATGCGCAGTACATAAATTGACCTCACGTAGTTAGAAGTGTATTTGCAGGCGCAGCAAGCCTGCTCAGATAAAGTTAGTTTTCCGTTCTATTCTGGGCATGTTTGTTAGTTGGACAGTCATATCTACACTTCCTCACATCACCCACATCAACCCCATAATATTGGCACTTCCAGATTCTTTTATTTTCTGAGTTGAAGATGCCGAGCGCCAGGTCTATAGCGGCGCACAGATCGCGCCAGCCTGTGCGCCGGCAACATTATAGTAAATGGGGAATTGCGCAGAGTTGCAGGCGCAAATGCTTTGTAAATGCGAAAATGGCCTTTGCGCGGCGGCGTGCGCCGCAACTCAAGGCACAAATGATTTGTAAATCAGCCCCAATGTGTTACCTTATATAAGTTAGTTAGAGTGTAGGAAAAACTAGGTTACCATAATAACCATATTCCATTTAAATAGGTAGATATTTAGATCTCTTAATACATAAATAGTATAATAAAAACATAGAGAAATAGCTTCAAGAGATATTTGATTTCAAATAGTAAAATGATAAGCAGGTTTGGACTTATCCAAACTCTGTAAACAACCTGAGTAGAATCAATTATGGATTCTATCTAGATCTACTTGTCTAAGGAATATGTTTGTTAGGATAGTATTGTTAATATTCATACTATCAAGAAAAAAAATCATTTAGAATAGTATATATGTTATAAGTATAAATACACATATATTAATTCACTGGTTCAGTGTCTGAAGTAGATGAAGCAAAATTACTTCAGTTATGAGGTCTAGAAAAAAAGTTGTTCTGGAGTGTCCTTTTGGAGTTTTGGGGAACCAGAGTTTGCCTGTCATTTGGATCCTTCTGCAGTTGCCTCAGGAGTTGACAGGCGAAGATCTAGGTTTATAGAAAGCAATTCATCAGCCATGGGCATCCGCAGGTAGGGGCAAGGGGGGTCAAGTGCCCCCCCCTGGAATCAGGGATCGGATCTTAAATTCAGCACAGTTGCCTCTCTATCAAGTGCCGCACCCGGGTGCCACCATTAAGGTGCTGTCAGTGTAGTGTAACTTTGGGCTCTTTTCCCTGCTCAGTCCAGCAAAGAACTCAGCAGTGCTGTGATGGGAGAAAGGCTAGCTGCGGGCTATCAGAGGTTTCCCCCGCTCGCCCCACCCATTCTCCTGTCAGGGAAAAGAGACGGCGGCTCTCACCAGGGTCCCCGCCCAGCTTTCTGCCCGCTCCGTTCCTTCCCTATTGGCCATAAATGAGGGCCAATCAAAGGTGACTAGGAGAGGCAAGCTTCATGGGACATGTTGTCCCAAAAGATTGTCAGCCCCATTTTCCACAGGGAGGAGGCTACAGCTCGATGAAGAGAGAGGTTGAGAGACTGCAGCCTGGAAAAAAGCTGAGGGAGAGAGTTCTACAGGACAAAGAACGAGGAGTGTGCTGGGCAGGAGCCAGAGAGAGAGCCACGCTGTCCAGCGCCACCAGAGAGAGCCACGCTGCCCAGCACCATCAGAGAGAGAAAGACTGAGCCACTACCAGAGTACAGACATGCTACACTACTGAACAATGTCGCCCCCGGGGAAGCCAGAGTGAACGATCGTCCAGCCGGAGTGATCACTGCTCTAGTTTCGCTGGGTCTGGTAAGAGGACCTGTTGGCCATTATCCATTACTTATCCTAGGGATTGTAATATGTCTGCAGACTCTGACCATAATAATGTGATAATGACATTGTCGAAAAGGGGCGGTGCATGGGTGACCCTAAAATGATGCCCCCCCCCTGAAAAAAGTTCTGCGGACGCCCATGTCATCAGCTGTTTTACAAGTGTAGGTAGTTCCTTTGTATGTAAAACAAATTGCAAAGGGAAAAGTCCAGCAATATGTGATATGATGATATTGGAGGACCTGTAAATGAGGTTTAATTTATTTTCTCTTCAAAAGTGTTTGTTGAGAAAGGTCTTGATAGATTCGGTACCAATGACCCTGAAATGTTAAGGAATCTTTGTTGCGGGCTGCATCCAATAATTGTTCTTTTGTCCGAAAGTAATGGAATTTAATAATTATATCCCTGGGGGGACCATTATCTTTCCTTGGTTTTAGTGACCTGTGTATTCTGTCCATTTCAAGTCTTTCTATTGGAACAGAGGGCGCCAGTTCCTGAAATAGTGTTGTGGCTGTGGATTGTAAATCTTCAATATTTTCAGGAAATCCTCTAATACGGAGGTTAGATCTCCTGTTCCTTTTCTCAAAGTCCTCAAGGCGGTTTTGGAGGGAAGAATATTCTTCCCTGAGGCATTCCAATTCTTAAGCCTGATTAGATATTGTGGCATCAAGTTCATCAGTTCTCTTTTCTAGAATGAAGGTGCGCCTTCCCACCTCACGGATTTCTCTAGTTAATTTTTCTGTAATAGTGTCTGATGTATTTTTTTTTTTCTTCAATAAATTTTTATTGGTTTTTCAGAATAATACAGTGTACAATTAAACGTTGTACGTCGCGCAACGACGTTGACGGTACCATGAAAGTTGGGTTGAAGAATCAAACACGCGTTCAGTAGCATATATCAAACATTATGCAGTATTAACAATTAACATGTAGAAAGGTCGAACAGTGAGAAATAGTTTCTAGTATAACAACCTGACCACTCGAGTGGCACCCCAAATGAGTTCATTAGTGCCACAGGAGTGGACAGGTGCGAGTGCAGATACAAAAATTCTGTAGTAATTGGGTGTATGTAACTTGGCAGTCTAGGTGAAAGCAAGGGTAGGGAGGGTCCAGTAGTGTTGCTCGGTCAAGAGGAAATCGTCGGTCTATGTATTGAAGTCATTAAATACTAGTGGCAGCTGATGTCCAGTTAGTCCAGGGTTGCCAGTGGAGGGGTGTTTTGGTGGATTGAGTGTTGTTGCATGCCGTCACTGTTTCGTAGCTGTGATGCAGGGTTACCAAGTCAACGACTTGGGATAATGTCAGCGCGGCATCAGATTTCCAGTGTCTGGCAGCAAGAAGAATGTGTGTTGTCATGTATCTTGAGGGGTAGGGAAGATCTTCAACAGTTAGATTTAGGATTGCAAGGGACGGTGACAGAGGGGTTGTGAGTTTGGAAATATTTGTGATGAGCTGGAATATGTTATTCCAGTAGTTTTGTAGTTTAGGGCAGGCCCAGAAAATGTGGAGCATATCTCCAACGTTTGAATTGCACCTCCAGCAGGTGGAGGGTTTACGGGGGTCAAAGGAGGTGTCTGATGTATTTTGAAGAGCTTTATTTAGGATCCTCTCAAATTGGCTAATTAATTCAGAATTAGGTGAAGCCTGTTGTAGGGAATTATAAAAAATCCCAATGTCATATTCTCACTCAAAGCGCTGTATGGAAGCAGGCGACCACAGCAGTTTCTGTGAGTGAGTTTGTGAGGGGAGCTGTAACGCCATTTTTGAGGTGGATTTAGTCAGAGAATCCTACACTTTCCCTTTTTTCAATTAAGCTTTCCTACCGCTGTTCATCATCTGAAAAGATGCCCATAGGTATTAGCAAGGTACCTGCTACAAATTTGGGTAGGTTTTCAGTCAAGTCCTGGGTTATCAGCCGTTCATGTCCCCATCGGAGCAGAGCGCTCAGGCAGACATGTCTACCTCAGGGGACCTCGCGCATGCGCCTCCTGTCCGATCTATTTTTAATATTGAATTCTTCTCTGTCCTTAATCATAAGATCCTTGAATACTGACAAATTAGGATTCAAATTACCTGGGGGGTTAAACGTAGAAGCATTGTTTAACCACTTCAGCCCCGGAAGGATTTACCCACTTCCTGACCAGGCCATTTTTTGCAATACGGCACTGCGTCACTTTAACTGACAATTGCGTGGTTGTGCGCCGCTGTACCCAAACAAAATTGATGTCCCTTTTTTCCAACAAATAGAGCTTTCTTTTGGTGGTATTTGATCACCTTTGCGGTTTCTTCATTTATAAACAAAAAAAAAAGCGACAATTTTGAAAAAAATATATATTTTTACTTTCTATATATCCAAAAAAAATATATAAAAAAACAAAGTTATTCATCCATTTAGGCCAATATATATTATTCTACATATATTTGGCAAAAAAAATGCAATAGGCGTATATTGATTGGTTTGTGCAAAAGTTAGCACATCTACAAAGATTAGCACATCTATTTTTAGATTTAGAGACTTTCATTTTTTTTTTATTGTTTTTACTGGTAATGGCGGTGATCAGCGATTTGTAGCAGGGCTGCTACATTTCGGCAGACAAATTTGACCCCAAATTACACTTTTTGGGGACCGGTGACATTATTACATTTGATCAGTGCATAAATTACACTGGCAGGGAAGGGGTTAACACTAAGGGGCGATTGAGGGGTTAACTGTGTTCCCTCAGCGTGTTCTAAGTGTAGGAAGGGCGGGCTGCCAGGGACATGACAGAGATCGCTGTTACCGATCACTGGGAACAGAAGATCTCTGACATGTCCTCTGTCAGAACAGGGATCCGTCTTGTTTACAAAGGCAGATTCCCGTTCTGCCTCTGTACACTGTGATCGCGGGTTTCCGGCGGACATAGAGTCCGCAGGAAATGCGGGCGGCACGCACCTGCTATAAGGACTTAAGGGAGCCGATGTACATTGACGACGATTCGCGCAGCCGTGCCAACCTGCCGCAGTAAAACTGTGGTGACTGCTGGTCGGGAACTGGTAAATCCTGTGTGTCTCATTCCGATCTGGATACTAGGTACTTGGGATGATATGGGTTTGTTGAGGAAATGGCTTTTCTTTTTTTATTTCCTCCCATACTGATTAATGTCAATAAATGTTTAAAATTTATTGAGTTTTCTAGATGGAGCAAATTCTAAACCTTTATTTAATAAAGATAATTCCGGCTTGGATAATTCTATCATGCTTAAATTAACAACACCTTTATTTTCTAAGTTATTTTCCTTTTTGGCCCTGCTTCTCCTTCCTCCTCTACTTCCTCTCATCTTCTCACCTTTCCTTTTTGTTTGGGACACTCCTCTCAAAAAAGACCTGGGGGGTGGTGGATGCGGATGTTGAAATATCCGAGGTGGATAATAGGAGTATTTATATAGAGTCGGGCCATAATACCTAGAGGGGTGACAGTAATTGTTATACTCTCTCCGATTCCTAGAGGGAGATCTTGGTCTCCATCTAGGTGTAAATGTGTCTGGGGTTAAAGGAGCATACCTATTATGTAAAGGCAATGGACTCCTAAATCCTAGTGATTCATCTCTAAATCTGGGATTACCTTCAAAATTAGGTCTGTTCGGTGTATGAGTCCTATTATAACCTTTTTTATGATTAGATTTGTGGGGAGGTTTCCCTTTCTTAATGAGAGCAGGGTGCCCCACGGTAATTGTCCCTTAATTACGTTAATTATATTTTTGTCCCATGTCCTGGGCACCTTCATTCCGGGACAATACAGTGTCCCAGAATGAAAAAAAAAAAAAACGGTCCGCCTCCGCCACTGATATTTTACACAGTCACTGTCAGTCTGTCACACTCATCTGCAGAACTGGTTGCTAGGCTAGGGCCGCCCCACGTCTAGCAACCAGTAACGTCAGCTCGGCTGACACGTGGGCAGCGCACCTCCGACTCTGAAACAAGTCCACCCACCTCCTCTCTCCTTCTCCGCCTCCAGCAAGCAGCAGAGAGAGAGAGAAAGAGACCAGCCAGGCACACCAGAGCGATGAATCACCAGGATCCAGCCTGTGCCTATTGCTGCCCAGTCAGTGCCAGTGAGTCCCGACTCCCGGGGCCGCCACCAACTACTCCCGAAGCCACTACAGGGGAGCGGAGAACATTGCCTGGCCGACTTCTCCAGTCCAGTTCTCCTCCTCCCACCCACGAGGGCCACAAGTTTTGAGCCCCCACTGGGCCAGACAAATTTCCAGGACCAGGTTAGTGTTTGTTCATGTGGCAGCAAATATCATTCATGACAGTGATACAGCAACTTGCTGGCAAATTCTTGTTTAGTCACTATTCAATTATTAACCACTTAACCCCAGACCATTTTGCTGTACAAAGACCACAGCACTTTTTGTGATTTGGCACTTCATCGCTTTATCTGCAATTGCGTGGTCATGCGACATGGCTCCCAGACAAAATTTATGTCCTTTTTTCCCCACAAATATAGCTTTCTTTTGGTGGTATTTGATCACCTCTGCAGTTTTTTTTTTTTTTGCACTATGAACAAAAATAGAGCGCCAATTTTGAAAAAAACACATTATTTTTTACTTTTTGCTATAATAAATATCCCCACAAATATATAAAAAAAAATGTTTTTCTTAGTTTAGGCAGATACGTATTCTTTTACATATTTTTGGTAAAAAAAATCGCAATAAGCATTTATTAGGCTGCAAACGACAAGTCTGCAAATGATACTGGGGCAATGCTGCAAATGACAAGGCGACACTGACAAGGCTGCAAATGACACTGACAAGGCTGCAAATGACACTGACAAGGCTGCAGATGGACACTGGTAAGGTTGCATTGATGAGCATTTAAATGTAAGTTTTTTTCCTTAAACTTCACTCCTAAACTTGGGGTGCGTGTTATACGCCGGCGCATATTATACGCCAATAAATACGGTAATGTATAGAAGGTAGGGCCCAAAAGTGAGTCAAGCCCAGGGGCCCCCACCACCATAAGTCCTGCCCTGAATGAGAAGTATATATGAGAAAACCTTAGGGTTATTCTCAGTACCCTCTCTCTCTCTTGCTACTGTTAACCAGTTCTGAAGGTCCTGCCTCCATATTCTCTTCAGGAACTATATTTATATTGACATCTATATTGTCTTGCCATTTAAAAACTTTCCTAAGTCTGTAATCTTCACAGTCTCATACACATTTTTTTTTCATTTTCTTATTTCTTTGTTCATCCTCCTCTTTTGTTAAGATTTCTTGCAATTCTTTGGAATATTTAAAATATGCTTCCTCTTTGGAATGAGGCAAAAGAGTTTTCTTGATGGAATTAACTCAATAGACCTAAATTTCCTATTCTTTTTCTCAATTAGATATCCAAGGAATTTAATTCCTGCTTCATTAAAATAATGAAACCAATCTTTGATTTCATTATCATTAACATTCTTTTCCGGAAACACATGCCATCTAAGGCTTCTAGGTATCATAGCCTCTTTAACATATTGTTCCAGGAAAATAATGTTCCATCGGGTGTGTATTAATGAGACCATATTATTTTTTAGGCGCATAAAAGTGCCTCTTAGATCATATGAATCATCCTTTTGGTCCTGTAAGAATACACCAAATGGTTTGTTTTCCTATCTTTCCTATAGTCAAAGATATCCATAGCGATAAAAAAAACCTTGTTTCACCAGCAGCAATTTATAAAGTGTATAAAAATGGGTTAATAAAAATATATATTGTGTGTGTGTGTGTGTGTGTGTGTGTGTGTGTGTGTGTGTGTGTGTGTGTGTGTGTGTGTGTGTGTGTGTGTGTGTGTGTGTGTGTGTGTGTGTGTGTGTGTGTGTGTGTGTGTGTGTGTGTGTGTGTGTGAATAAATTCAAATAAATGATGATATGACAGCAGCACTCACGACATTGTACACAACAACATCCAGATAAATCTAAAGAAAACGTGTTGTGCTATCTAGTATAGATGTGAATCTGACATGCAGGAACACAGGATCAATGCCTTCCCTACTGACAGAACGGCAATCTGCCTTGTTTAGATAGGCAGATCACTGTTCTGCCTGTGTACTAAACAAACGACCAGGGCCAGCAGACATCGAGTCTGCGGTACCCGCTGCTGAGCTCTCAATGTCTGTGATCACAGCATGAGCGAGCCGCTGGCGGCGCACATGCACGTGCCCTACCTGGAAGAGCCGGATCACATATATATATATATATATATATATATATATATATATATATATATATGTGATCCAGTGCACAGGTGCTGCCCTGTAGCAGTAGAACTGCTATTGGGTGGACCTGAATTGGTTAAGGTAGTTCAGAATTGTAACATTATGATAATGGATGGGGATTGTTTATCCCTTTGATGTGTTAATTGCTGTTAACATGCATAAAGTATTCCTGAGTGTGAAATCTGATTCAATTATAGAAGTAGCGGTTTGTATGACTTGTAAGTGGGAGGAGCAATGCTCAATGTCAGTTTCTTGGTCCTTAAAAAGGCAGTTATCTTGCATTATTATATCAATGTTATTGGTAATTCGAATATAGCTAACATAGGGTTTTCTATAGTGTAGATCGGCCTTTTTCAATCAGGGTGCCATCAGGTTTCTTTAGAGGTGCCTTGGCAAAATGCCTAAAAATTGTCCCAAAGCTGTATACAAGCCAGCGGTTGGATCAAGCCTGTCTTTTAGTAACACAAATCCACAGGTTTTCATTCTGCACCATTACAACCTTCCAGCCACTAGTGTCCTAACAATCAAGGACATCTAGGTTGATATAGATGTCGGGCACCTGCCCAACATCCTTGTCAGCTCCTCTCCTGCCCCTCTCTGTCAGCACTGGAGTCACATAGCAGAGTGAGGGAGAGAAACTGAGGGACTAGTCAGTACCAGTGTGCTTTGGAAGAATAAATCACCTCTAACATTGGGATGCTAATGCATTATGTAAAACTTGAGATTGGTCAGAATTTTAAAGGGTGCCTTGACTGAAAAAAGTTTGAGAAACACTGGTGTCGATACCAAGGTAGCCACTGACTGTCTAGATGGAGGGTAAGTGGATTTAGAAGATTTAAAGAGGGGGAGGAAAATGGGAACAAGTTAGGAGATGAGAGGTGTAGATAAGGTAGAAAAAAGACAGAAGGGAGAAGAAGGCAAAAAGGGGGGGGGGGACTGAAAAATCCTTCTTCCCTCAACACTGTTGTCAAAACAAGAGATTTGGGTTATAGGTAAGTTAAAGTTTTCTCTAAATTAGAGTTTCATTTTCTTTTTCTGTCTTACTCTTTTTTTGTATCGCAATCATTCATTCAGTGAGGGACTATGAGTCATCACAATGAGGTTGTTGAATCCCACATAGAGCTTCGGCAATCATTAGATTTAAAATTCAGTTTTCAAAAGTGTGGAATCTGTGACAGCAAAGAAGAGATGTGTCATGTTTACTGAGTGATTAGTAATGAGGAAAAAGTTCTACATAATAAATAATAGAACATGAATGATAAATTAGCTTAGAGTTACCTTAACAGATGTGCTCTCCAGCCAGTAACAGAAAATTGCAATACACACTCGCATGACTGGATAATTGAAGTCAATGTTTACACAACTTATTGTACGAAGATTCTCAACTATTTTAGTGACTCACCCTTGTTATGTGCCTTGTACACTGCATCCCCCTGCCGTAATTTTACTCTTTTGGACATTGTGTAAGAATGCACAAGGGATACTTATTTCCAACAGCCCAGCCTGTGGGGTGCAAGTAACCCTTAGGCCCCTTTCACACTGGGGCGGGGAGCCGCGGTGACGGTAAAGCAGCGCTATATTTAGCGCTGCTTTACCGTCGTTTTAACCGCGGTATTCGGCCGCTCGCGGTGCGGTTTTACCCCCCGTGAGCGGCCGAAAAAGGGTTAAACACCCCCACAGAGTGCCGCGGTAGCGGCGCTTTGCGGCGGTATTGCCACACCGCTCCTATACCGCTCCAAAGATGCTGCTAGCAGGACTTTTTTTGTCATCCTGCTAGCGCCGCTCCTATACCGCTCCTATACCGTGAACACACCGCTCCTATACCGCTCCAAAGATGCTGCTAGCAGGACTTTTTTGTCATCCTGCTAGCGCACCGCTCCAGTGTGAAAGCCCACCGGCTTTCACACTGGAGTTAAAGGGGCCGGATTTTTCAGGCGGTGAACAGGCGCTATTTTTAGCGCTGCACCGCATGAAAAACGCCCCGGTGTGAAAGGGGCCTTATGCCCTTACCCTGCTTTGTGAGTAAAAGAAAGAAAAAACTTTTTTCAAACACTTTTTTTAATGAAGTAAGAAAATAAATTACCTTACTGTTCACCAGTTTACAAAATAGATGCAAAAATTGTTTGTCTTCATGTACCCTATGCTTTGACGCCAGTTTTTTTTAAATGTTTATTTTTTTTCAAAAACCCTAACCCTCCCATGATGAGAATCTTCCAGCTTCACAATAACTGCTGTACTTTAAACTTTTATACTGTAAGGGAAATTCTCCCCTGAAAGAAGCCACATACAGTAAAGGTACTTTTTGTATCAGCTTTATACGCCTGATAACCATCTTCTTCTCATCCTCTTGTCCAATGCTGTCTAATAAAAGGCCACTGTGGCAGTTTCATTATGATGAAATGGTATTTGCCACTCATTACTTTTCCACTGATTAATGATTTATAATGATTAGTAAGGCTAACAAAGCATGATAATTGTGCTTTTTATGTTTATAATTTATGTTGATTTTTATTTATTTTTTTAAATACCAGCTTACTAGGGATGAGCCCGGTGTTCGATTCAAACCCATGTTCGAATCAAACATCGGGTGTTCACCCGCTCGGCGAGCCCAGAACTATTTGGGCCGCTCGCATCAAATTTGTGTGATGCGAGCGGCCCGCAATGCACTGCGCCATTTGCAGTGCATTGCTGGCTGATGATTGGCCAAGCATGCACTGTGACCCGCATGCTTGGCCAATGAAAGAGCCAGCGGCGAGGAGAGCCATAATTGGCCACAGGCAGGATGCCTATGGCCAATTATAGCTCAGGGGGTTTAGTACACGCCCCACAGTATAAAAGGCCGCCGCGCCGGCGGCCTCGCATATTGTGTTGTCAGTGTCATGTGCTGCTGACTGCTGACATTATGTGCTGTGATTCTGGGGATTAGTGTGTGCGTGCTGTTAGTACAGCATTGCAGTATCACATCTGGGGGGTGTCTATAGTATGCCTGTGAAGGGGCGCATGTTTCCTGTGCTTAGAACTGTCCCTGAACAAAGTGTAATTTTTGCAGGAAAAAAAGCTATTTAAAATCACTCGCGGCTAATGAATTGACGGCTCCCGTAACACAGAGAACAGTCATTCATTGAAAGCCATTGATAAAAATAAAAGTCATTGATAAAAAATAAAAAAAAAGCGTGGGGGGTCCCCCCAAATTCAATAACCAGGCCCTTCAGGTCTGCTATGGATATTAAGGGGGACCACAGCAAAAAAAAAAAATTGCGTGGGGTCCCCCTCAAATTGGTCTGCATGGCTGTCATCCCAGAAGGAAGCCTCTTCTAAAGATGATGCACAAGAAAGCCTGCAAGCAGTTTGCTAAAGACAAGAAGACTAAGGACATGGATTAGTGGAACCATGTCCTGTGGTCTGATGAGACCAAGATAAATTAATTTGGTTCAGATGGTGTCAATCGTGTGTGGCGGCAACCAGGTGAGGAGTACAAAGACAAGTGTGTCTTGCCTACAGTCAAGCACGGTGGTGGGAATGTCATGGTCTGGGGCTGCATGAGTGCTGCCGACACTGGGGAGCTACCATTCATTGAGGGAACCATGAATGCCAACATGTACTGTAACATACTGTGAGACTGGGCCGCAGGGCAGTATTCCAACATAACAACCCCAAACACACCTCCAAGATGACCACTGCCTTGCTAAAGAAGCTGGAGGTAAAGGTGAGGGACTGGCCAAGCATGTCTCCAGACCTAAACCTTATTGAGCATCTGTGGGACATCCTCAAACGGGAGGTGGAGGAGCGCAAGGTCTCTAACATCCAGCAGCTCTGTGATGGCATCATGGAGGAATAGAAGAGGACTCCAGTAGCAACCTGTGAAGCTCTGGTGAACTCAATGCCCAAGAGGGTTAAGGCAGTGCTGGAAAATAATGGTGGTCACACAAAATATTGACACTTTGGGCCCAATTTGGACATTTTTACTTAGGGTGTACTCACTTTTGTTGACAGCGGTTTATACATTAATGGCTGTGTGTTGAGTAATTTTGAGGGGACAGCAAATTTACACTGTTATACAAGCTGTACACTCACTACTTTACATTGTAGCAAAGTGTCATTAATTCAGTGTTGTCACATGAAAAGATAGAATAAAATATTTACAAATATGTGAGGGGTGTACTCACTTATGTGAGATACTGTATTTCACACATATTACGTATACAGTTTGTTGGTGATATATCATCACCAGGGCCTTTAAAATCCCACAAGGTGGAACCTTGCTCTCTGTAGAGAGCAGAATTATTAAAACCCTGTCAGGTTTTGATTATGTCCTCACTGGGGAAATCCGTCCTCTCTTTTTACTTGAATGACCTTATCACTGGAACAAAACAAAACGGTAAAGTCCTACATTTTTCAGTTGTTATCACAGGAACATATGGTAAATATTCCAATGTGAACCCCTTTTGTAAATACAACTGTGTTAATAGGAATTCCCCCTTACTTTAGAGAGATTCCCTCTCACTTTCTGTATTGTCTCTGGCACAGGATATAAGGGTAAATGTCCTCAACGAGATAAAGACAGCAAAAATAAATACAAAAAATAAAATAAATCACACTCTATCTAAAACTAAAAAAGGTTTTGGGCATTAGCTATAGTATGCTTTTAAGTATGCTGCAGTTGAGAAACTCTTCCTAAATATGCTAGGTACCTAACTGTTATACTGAGTTTCTGGAGGACTGGGACGACTTCTCAGTCGATAACCGGTACTATAGAAGGGACGGACTGCACCTAAATGAGGAGGGTGCAGATCAGCTGAGATTAAGGATGGCCAAAAAGTTAGAGGGGTTTTTAAACTAGGCGATGGGGGGGGGGGGGGGTCCAGAGATAGAGATAGTCAGCGTGGAACATATTCCAGAGGGTAATATTAGGGGCATTAGTGGTAGGGTAACCAAAGCACATAAACCCAAGGTAAGTATAGTAACAAGTCCTAGATGCAACCTGGGAACACCCAAGAGGATAGTATGTGACCGGTCAAAATATATTAATGCATTAAAGTGTTTGTTCACCAATGCCAGAAGTCTGCCAAGCAAAATAGGTGAGTTGGAAGTTCTGGTGCATCAGGAGAGCTATGAGGTAATCGGTATTGCTGAAACTTGCCTTCATTCCTCACATGACTGGGCTATTAATATTCCTGGCTATGCACTCTTTCGGAAAGACAGAGTAAAAAGGAAAAGTAGAGGGGTCTGTCTGTATGTGAGAAGTGATCTCAAAGCGAGTGTGAAAGAGAAAACCTGGTGGGTGGAGAGTGTGATGAGTCTGAAGCATTATGGGTGGAACTGCATACAGATGTGTGTAGTTCAAAGTTTATCATTGGAGTTTGTTATAGACCACCCAATGTTAATGAGGAGGTGGAGACTCAGCTCCTTGCACAGATGGAAAGGGCTGCAAGGGCTGGGACAGTGATAATAATGGGGGATTTTAACTACACAGAAATTGACTGGAGTAATGGCACTGCTGGGACAGTTAAAGGGAAAAAATGTATAAACCTATTACAGGACAATTTTATGGTCCAGTTTATTGAGGCCCCAACTAGGAATGATGCTCTGTTGGACCTGGTAATCTCAAACCATGCAGAGCATATTACTAATGTTCAGATAAAGGAACACCTGGGGAGCAGTGACCATAACATGATTTCATTTGATGTTAGCTGTAAGCAAAATTCACATACGGGAAAGATAAAAACACTGGGGGCTAAGAATATGCATGCATCATACATATTAGGGGGAGTACAACTGGGGGGATCCATAGTGGAGAAGGATCTGGGGGTTTTGGTATCATAAGCTCAATAATAGCATGCAATGGGTTCCCCACCATGTCACTATACTGACATGTGTATATGTAATTTCAATGATAAACTCAAATTTGTTATTATTTTTATAATAGCAGAGCCTGTTCTGCACAATCCCCCACATTCGC
Organism: Lithobates sylvaticus; assembly: GCA_028564925.1. NCBI lineage: Eukaryota > Metazoa > Chordata > Amphibia > Anura > Ranidae > Lithobates > Lithobates sylvaticus. The sequence continues at coordinate 242,238,428 of CM053029.1, read as the reverse complement.
CGCAGGGGGAATTTGTTGGGTCCCATGATCTACTGCCTCCGCCTGTGTCAGGGCTCTAGCCAACCTGGACGGGCCAGCCTGAATGTGCGCAGGCGCACAGGTACCACTGGCCTCAGTGGGCATGTGCGCGCGCTCCCGTGCGCGATTAGCGGGCGCGCGCGCCCCCGTGCACGTGCGAGATCGGCGCCGCTTTGGTGCCAGTGGCCCTATTTAAAGGGGACAGCTGCCTGCATGCGGCACTGTCCGTCTCAGCTCCCCACCTGTACCCCACCTGAACCTGCCTGCTGACTTAATCTGTGACCCGGCCTGTCTGACCTTCGCTGCCTTCTCCGTTCCTTGACCCCGGCTTGTTTGACCCTGCTCCTGGACTGTTTATTGCTGCTGAACCTTTGGCCTGCCTTCTGACCATTCCTTTGCCTGCCGTCTCTGCCTGATTATCCTGCCTGTTGTGACCCGGCTTGCCTGACTATCCTTGCTTCCAAGTGTTCCTGCACAGGTCCTGCTGCTGCTGCTATTTGCTGTTGTTCCTATTACCGGTCTTCCTCCTGTGTTCCTGCTTGCCTGCCGGACCTTCACCTGCAGTCCAACCATCCGGACAGACCAGCACCTACCCTGCATCAGCCGTCATCACCTACACGGACACTCCTACCCGCTGTGTTCACGGGCTCTGCTGTTCCCAGTCCAGCAAGCCCTGAACCAGAGCTGTAAGAGAGGTCTCCAACTGTCAAGCCAGGCTCATCACTACCAGGTACCTAACAGTACGGACAGCCCATAATGACTGAGCCTGCGGAAGGAGCCTCTGCCATGCAGGAGATCTGTACCCACCTTGCAGCTCTTACACAAGCGGTGAAGTCCCTGCAGGAGGGATATGCCAAGCTGGAAGGACAAGTGCAACACCTCTCCAGTCCCATGGCCGCTGCACCCTCTCCACCTCCACTGCAACCTGTCTTCCAGCCTACAGTGGTGATGCTTCCTCCTGAGCCAAGGGTCCCTGTTCCAGAGAGATTCTCAGGTGACCGATCCAAGTTCCAGGCCTTCCGAGATGCTTGCCAGCTGTACTTTGCTCTGTAACCTAGGACTTTCTCCTTGGAAGCCACCAAGGTGGGATTCGTGGTGTCCCTACTGCAAGGGGAACCCCAATCTTGGGCCCACCGCCTTTTGGGTGCTAACAGCATCATGACCCAGACTTTAGCCTCCTTCTTCCAGGCGATGGCACAGCTGTACGATGACCCCCAGCGTACGGCTACAGCTGAATCTGCCCTATCTGCGCTCCAGCAAGGTCGTAGGACGGCCGAGGACTATATCATGGACTTCAGGCGTTGGAGCGCGGATACGCAATGGAACGACTCGGCCCTCAGACACCAGTTCCGCATGGGTCTATCTGAGGGTCTAAAGGACAAACTAGCCCGTGTGGGAATTCCAGAGGCCCTTGAGGACCTAATCACCCTCACGATACAGCTGGACCGCCGTCTTCGGGAAAGCCGAGCTGAACGCTCCTCACAGCCAAATCGCCCGGCCTGGATGGTCGCAAGGGCTCCTATCCCTGCCACTCTTTACCCGTTCCCTCCGCAGCTCCGGTGGGGCCTGCTCCTTATGGCTCTGAACCAATGCAGATCGGACTTTTGCGTTCCCCTTTGACGCCCGAGGAACGGGCCCGACGCCGTCAGCTGAACCTGTGTCTTTACTGCGGGGGCCCTGGACATTATGTGAACAACTGCCCTGCCAAGACACGTAAGTGCCTTTCATCCGCTTCTTCTCCTCCTGCATCCTGTCCAGCCAGTACAACCCACCTTGCTCTTCCTCTGTCGTTGCAGTGCCGGGGAAGGACAATACTTACCAACGCCATCGTTGACTCTGGAGCGTGCAGTTGCTTCGTGGATGCCACCTTTGCCAATACGCACGCCCTGCCCCTCCAGAAGAAGATTCAAGGGCTTTCCATATTCCTGGCTGATGGATCCTGCATTAAGTCAGGCCAGGTGACACAAGAGACCCTGCCTTTACCTGCTACCATTCTTTCCCAACACCAGGAACTCTTAACCTTAGATGTGATTTCCTCTCCCTTGTTCCCGGTGATCCTGGGCATACCTTGGCTCCAGGCCCATAACCCTCGGATCAACTGGTCCACTGGGGAATTTGAGTTCCAGTCCCCCTACTGCCAAGAACATTGCCTACCCACGACCTCCAGAATACCGCCTACCTTGCTTTGCCTAGACTCAGACCAGGATCTGTGCCAGTCTGTGCCCCAACCTTATCACGACCTCCTGGATGTGTTCAGCAAATGGGGGGCGGACTTCCTTCCGCCCCACCGTTCCTATGACTGTCCTATCGAGCTCCTTCCAGGGGCCGAGATCCCGTTTGGTCGCATATTCCCCCTATCCGAAAAGGAACAAGAAGCACTGAAGGTCTACATTTCCGAGAATCTGGAAAAAGGATTTATTTGCCACTCCACATCCCCCGCAGGCGCAGGAATATTTTTTGTCACCAAAACAGATCAGACCTTGAGACCCTGCGTAGACTACCGGGAGCTAAACAAGGTCACGGTCAAAAACCGGTACCCTCTGCCTCTGATACCAGAACTTTTTTCAAAAACTAAGATCGGCAACGATCTTTACTAAGTTGGACCTAAGGGGAGCTTACAACCTGGTCCGCATCCGGGCCGGAGACGAGTGGAAGATAGTTTTCCGGACCCGCTTCGGGCACTACGAATATTTGGTCATGCCCTTCGGTCTCTGTAATGCCCCTGCCACGTTCCAGCATCTCATCAATGACGTGTTTAGAGATTTCTTGACATTTTCGTAATTGTCTATCTGGATGACATTTTAATCTTCTCCCAATCCCTGGAACAGCATCGAGGGCACGTGGGTAAAGTGCTACTTCGCCTCCGGCAGCACGGCCTATATGCAAAGGCCGAAAAATTTAAATTTGAACAGCAGGAGATCCAATTCTTGGGACTTGAAATTTCCCCGGCAGGCATCAGAATGGACCCTCAAAAAGTGTCCGCCGTACTTGACTGGCCAACACCTGTGGACAAGAAAGGCATCCAACGGTTCGTGGGGTTCGCAAACTTCTATAGGAAGTTCATTAAGGGGTTCTCTGCCATCATCACCCCTATCACCCAGCTGACCAAGCAGGGCACATGCTTCCACTGGGGTCCAGAGGCTCAAGGGGCCTTCGACCAACTCAAGAGACTGTTTACTTCCGCCCCCATCCTCAGCCATCCCGACCCTGCCCTCCCGTACATCCTAGAGGTTGATGCTTCAGAGGTAGCGGTTGGTGCAGTAGTTTCGCAGCGGCAAGGTAGTAATGACGCTATGCATCCTGTGGGGTTTTTCTCCCGGAAGCTTTCTCCAGCCGAGAGAAATTATGATGTCGGGGACCGTGAACTCCTGGCCATTAAGATGGCTCTAGAGGAATGGAGGTACCTATTGGAGGGCGCAAGTCACCCAGTTCTTATTTATACTGATCACAAAAACCTTGAGTACCTGCGAACTGCTAAGCGACTCAAACCTCGACAGGTCCGCTGGGCCTTGTTCTTCTCAAGATTCTGCTTCCACATCACATATCGCCCTGGATCCAAGAATGTAAAACCCGACGCGCTCTCGCGCATGTTTGACAACCCCAAAGACTCTGCCGCCCCAGATACCATCTTGTCAACGGGCAATTTCCTATTAGTGCAACCAGATCTGCTTTCACAGATTAGAGAGGCATCCACCAACTCCCCGGGACCCCTGGGGGTCACTCTAACATCCAGAGAGGGACTTCTTTGGAGGGGAAGTCAAGTCTTTGTTCCCGAAATGGTCAGAGTTAAAGTCCTGACCCTTCTGCATGACCATCCACTGGCAGGACACTTTGGAGCCCGCAAGACTGTGGAGCTGGTGCAACGCACCTTTTGGTGGCCGGGGCTGAGGGAATTTTGCAAGACTTATGTTAACTCCTGCCCTGTCTGCACCCGCAGTAAAACCTCAAGAAACCGAACCTGGGGCCTTCTGAAACCTCTTCCAGCACCTGACCGACCTTGGAAAATGATAACTTTGGACTTCATAGTCGAGCTTCCATGTTCCGAGGGGTTCACTGCCATCTTTGTGGTGGTGGATCGGTTGTCCAAGATGGCCCAATTCCTGCCTTTAAGGGGAACCCCATCCGCTGCTGAGACAGCTCACCTTTTTATTAAGGAGATAATTAGGTTACACGGGGTGCCGGACAATATAGTCTCAGATAGAGGGGTTCAGTTCACTTCACGTTTCTGGAGAGCCCTTTGTGAAATTCTGAAAATTGAGCTAGCACTTTCTTCCGCCTATCACCCCCAAACCAATGGGCAGACAGAACGCACCAATCAAACTTTGGAGCAGTACATTAGGTGCTTCACGTCCTTTGTGCAGGACGACTGGGTGTCTCTATTACCTTTAGCGGAATTTTCTTATAACAATGCCAGCCATTCTGCCACTGGGCAATCCCCGTTCTTTGCCAATTACGGTTTTCACCTGTCTTTTCTTCCCGACTTTCTCCCAGAATCTCCAGTCCCGGCAGTCCAGGATACAGCAACCTTCCTCAGTCGCAACAACCGTATACTACAGGAAGCGGTAGCCAAGGCCCAGGCAGACAGCAAGAAAATCTTCGATCGGAAGAGAAGGGGAGAACTGAACCTACAAGTGGGTGACCAGGTATGGCTATCTACGACTAATCTTAAACTTTCCTGTCCTTCTAAGAAGCTCGCCCCCAAGTTCCTAGGACCCTTTCCAGTAAGCAGGAAGATCAACGAGGTTTCCTACGAACTGTCCCTTCCCCACTCTATGAGAATCCACCCGGTTTTCCACGTTTCCCTGTTGAAACCCTCTGTACCCGACCCCTTTCCGGATAGGGGAACTAGGCCACCCGGACCTGTTCTTGTCCAGGGTAACGAGGAGTACGAAGTGGAGGCCATCCTTGACTGTAGGAGGCGAGGGGGGAGAGACAGTTTCTGATTAAATGGAAGGGGTACGGGCCCGAGAGCAACTCATGGGAACCAGACTGTAATCTCCATGCTGAAAGACTAATCCGCACCTTCCTTTCTTCCCATCCATAAAAACGGAACCTAGTGGGCACCCGGAGGTTGCCCCTTGTGAGGGGGCAATGTCAGGGCTCTAGCCGCCCTGGACGGGCCAGCCTGAATGTGCGCAGGCGCACAGGTACCACTGGCCACGCGCCCGCCGGACATGTGCGCGCGCTCCCGTGCGCGATTAGCGGGCGCGCGCCCCCGTGCGCGTGCGCGATCGGCGCCGCTTTGGCGCCAGTGGCCCTATTTAAAGGGGACAGCTGCCTGCATGCAGCGCTGTCCATCTCAGCTCCCCACCTGTACCCCACCTGAACCTGCCTGCTGACTTAATCTGTGACCCGGCCTGTCTGACCTTCGCTGCCTTCTCCGTTCCTTGACCCCAGCTTGTTTGACCCTGCTCCTGGACTGTTTATTGCTGCTGAACCTCTGGCCTGCCTTCTGACCATTCCTTTGCCTGCCGTCTCTGCCTGATTATCCTGCCTGTTGTTACCCGGCTTGCCTGACTATCCTTGCTTCCAAGTGTTCCTGCACAGGTCCTGCTGCTGCTGCTATTTGCTGTTGTTCCTGTTACCGGTCTTCCTCCTGTGTTCCTGCTTGCCTGCCGGACCTTCACCTGCAGTCCAACCATCCGGACAGACCAGCACCTACCCTGCATCAGCCGTCATCACCTACACGGACACTCCTACCCGCTGTGTTCACGGGCTCCGCTGTTCCCAGTCCAGCAAGCCCTGAACCAGAGCTGTAATAGAGGTCTCCAACCGTCAAGCCAGGCTCATCACTACCAGGTACCTAACAGCCTGTATTGGTGAGCCAGTCTCCTTATGTTCAAAACGAATTTGTATTATTATATTATGTATAATTTTGTTGTGTTTGTTGTATATAAAATTATCATTTATCCTCAGACCATCCTCCTGACGAAGCGGTTCAAACCGTGAAACCGGTAGAGGAACTGCCCCTCACATCTTTTCAACACGAATCTTGCGGGGAAACCCGATTAAATTTGTCTTGATTTGTTATGTTGTGGCACGGTTGATTTGATTTTAATTTATTTTGACTTTTTGTATTTTCTTTATATTGTATGATTTCCTTGATCCTATATCTAGTACTGAGATAGTCCACTTTCCAAATCTTGTGGGTATAGATATTTATGGTACAGAATCAGCAACTGTCCCAATAATTCTAGAACCTCCTTGCTTCCAAAACGATTGACCTGGATGATGGTACTGTAACCTTCCTTCGTATTTTATGTTATCTGAGGCTATACTCACTTTATTGACAGAATGCTAAGCATGATAGATATGCAGTTAACATTTTTAGAAAGAGATATTAGCAATGACAGCCTCCATGTTTCTGTTAGGTTTCCTTTAATTCAAAATTCTTTAACAAGTGACAATTATAATGTCAACAATCCACAAAGGTTATATGCTATCTGTTATTTTCTTAAAATGTATGTCCTGGCAAAATGTTATTTTTTTTAGTTTTGTCAGAAGTCTGAAGTGAGGAAACCCCTTTAATTTTTTACTACTAAATACATTTTACCTCACTCTGCCATGTGGGGTCCTCGACCACTGCTTAAAGCTTCTATGCACCATATCCATATTTCAGTCCTCCAGTCTGAGTCCTCTGATCTTCCACCTGCTGCCCAGCCTGACTCCATTGATACTTCACCCATGGTCCAGTCTAAAAACCACTGATCCTCTATTCACTGACCAGCCTGCTGTCATTAATATGCCACCTGGTTCCCAGTCCGATGTCACTGATATGTTACCTACTGTCCAGTCTGACTCTGATCCTGTGCTTCCTGCCCAGCCTGAATTTATTGATCTTGTGTCTGCTGCCAAGCCTTACTCTGTTGATTTTGTACCTCTTGCCCAGCCTGCCTCTGATGGTCCAGTGCCTACTGCCCAGCCTGCCTTCACTGATCCAGTGTCTGCTACCCAACCTGCCTCTGATGATCCTATATCCGCTGCTCAGCCTACATCTGATGATCCGTTGATTGCAGCACAGCATGTCTCTGATCTGGTACCTGCTGCCCAGCTTGCCTCTGCTGATCTGGTGCCCACTGTCCAGCCTGCACCAGGTAATATGCATAAACTGTTGGATCAGCTGTTGGAGCTGATACACCTGGGTATCCATATTTGTTGCAAGTCTGTCATGGGTTACCCATCTGGTCTGAGATTCCTACAGCTTCCTTGCCCCTACTGCAGTGTATTGCTTTTGTTGTGCCAGAGCCTGGTGGTCTGGGCATTACCGCTCTAACCAATAGCAGCATTTACCATAACAGCCCTAGTGTCAGGGAGATGCTGGGCAGCACATGTGCACAATGATTCTCACGATGCGAACGCATATGAGCATGCGCACCCCTTTAACATTGGAGCCAAATGGAATATATAAGGATGACAGTTGCACTAGGGCCTTGCTGTCTGATCTGCAGTTTTTCCCTGTATCCTGTATCCTGTGCCTGTCCTTGATCTTGTTAACCCAGTTTTCCTGACCATCCTGATTATCTCCAAACCTGACCCTGGCTTGTCTGACTCTGATTCTTCTACATCTGCTTGATCCTCTGCTGCCAAACCTCTGCCTGAACTTTAACTATTCTTTGCTTGATGTCTTTGATGAATCTGACTTCCTGTGTATAACCCGGCTTGTCTAAAGCCCCATACACACGGTCTGACTTTTTCATGGATTCTGTCCGATCGGACAATGTTGTTGAAAAATCAGACCGTGTGTATGCACCATCGGACAGTGTACGTCGGATTGTCCGCCGGACAAAGTCTTATCTCCTGCTGGAAAGATTTGCCGACAACACGGTCCGATCACACCAAATCCGATCGTGTGTACGGTTGTCCGACGGACAAAGTGCTACGCATGCTCAGAAGAAATTCTGTGACAGAAGCGCTCGGTCAGGTAAAACTACCTTTCCTAATCGACACAGCACATTCGTCACGCTGCAATGTTAAAATGTCTTTAATGCAGCGCATTCTCTTTTTCTTTACAATGCAACAAGAATGACATGTTTTAGCTGCTCCTATTCACCCGCACTTTTCACAAACTTAGTTCTTTATTACTTTTCAGCATTTATACACTACATGTTTATTTTTACTCAGATCGTAAAAGAATCTTTGTTATATTTTTAGCATGATTTGTCTTTTTTTTTTTTTTTTTTTTGGGAATACATATTTGAAGGAGATTTTTTTTTTTTTTTTAGGAGGGGGGTTGTGTGTCTCAACTTAGCAAAACTACATTATTAACATTTGTATTTCTTGCTTAAATGTACTAGGAGTTTGTTGGTTGTTGGTGCCCCTTGTTAATTCTACTTTAGGATTAGTGAAATGTACCTGCCTACTCAAAGAAAAACTGTCATTGTAGAAAAGTAAAACACAATAGTCAATGATTATTTCCAATCCAAAAAAACATTTATTTAGGTCTCAGCAACAAACCAAAGAGGAACGCAGCCATGGTGAAACTTGGGAAATTTGCAAAGCCTTGGACACCCACGGCAACCATCATTTTTCACGCTTAGAAAATTGGGGGCCTGAGGAGTACCTATCTAAATAATAAGGGAGCGCAATCTGGTCCTGAAGTCCAAAACATCCGGAACTGCAGCAGATGCCATCTAGGACCCCAGGCTCTGGTCCTACGAGAGGCTCCATCTTCTCTCAGACCAGACTGAATCAAATGTCTCCAACACCACTGTCTGTTGATATGTCAATCACGTTAGGAACTAAGCAATTGGGGATCCTGAATTAACTGAACATCATTCATTATTCCCCAAAATGGTTACAAAACTACTATACCTGGAACAAGCTTGGCTCCTGCACATATTCCATACTGGAAGGCCCAGGTTGGTCCTCGGAAGCCTCATCAGGGGTGGCGTGCGTGGAAGGACGCGTGCAAGGAAGAGTCGAGAGTGACTTCCTGACAGTAGCCTGGTCTTTGAGAAAGTGGAGCCTCTCATAGTACCAGAGCGTGGGGGCATAGACATCAGCTGCTGCAGCTCCAGATGCTAGGGACTTCCGGACCTTATTGCGCTCCCGGAAATAGGTACTCTTCATGTTGTTAATCTTCACTTTTAAGTTTGCCACGGTTGCCATGGGCAGGGTTGGCTTTACAAATGCAACAAGTTTCAGCATGGCTGCGTACCTCTTTGGTCTGTTGCTGTAGTCACGGTGCTTTGGTAGCCATAAAAGGGGAAATTCCCTGTATTTATCAATGAAGAGGGGAGAAAACTCACGTCGTAGAAGGCCTCCATCACCTCTGCAAGACACAACACCACACAAAACAATATAAATAATGTCAGCCTAAACTCTCCTAATCTTCTCCATAAAGAAGCCTCAAGTTCTAATCAGTCTAGGCTAGTTATGTACCAACGTCAAATTGTACCTTCGTTTCTAGCGATCGTCTCGTGCGTGAGCTTTCTCTCCCCTCGTCTCCCAGATCGTGGCTTCGACACAGGCGTGTGACGTTTTATATACAGTGCGCATGCGTCAAACTCCGCCCGCCCCTGGCGATCTTTCTCGTCTATTCCCCACCCCTTCTCTTTACGGCGCAGTGGGGAGAGCACATGGCGGGGACACAGCAGGTGCGCCCCAAATATCCCACCAACGAGGAGGAGGACGAGGAAAGTCCGGAGGCAGAAACGTCCCGATCCCGGAGCCTGAAATTCAAGGCCTCCAATATGTCATTTGGAGAAATGTTGGAGATGGTGGACATATTAAAGAGGAGCGACTATGATGGGAAGTATGGGCCTTACCTCAACCCCAATGTCCGCAAGGCCAAGATCATGTCTAAAGTTGTGAGAAGGCTGTACAATCATTTTGGGGTACAACGATCCAAGGAGCAACTCAGGAAACGCTGGTCAGACCTGAAACTGAGGGAGGCCGATCAGTACAGAAAGATCAAGCGAGTTCTTCAAAAAGGTAAGTAGTTGTGTTTTGTGTTTGCTTTCTTGCTTGCATACTGCTCCATGTGGTTTGATTTTTACAAAGTTGTACATTCCAAAATGGCCACTTTCAGGTTCGTCTGTGCATTCGATCGTACTCAGCCTCGATCTTTCTGCCACTGTCATGATCGTGTGTGTCCATTCGATCGTACGCAACCTCGATCGGTCGGCCACTTATAATACGATGTTTGGTGTTTTTTTTGTGGAAAGGAAGTTTGTTCTCACTAGAAATGTCATCAAGAATGTAAAGCCAATTTATTCAATGTAAAGGAGAGGTCACCCAGTAGCTGTTTACCCATCTGGACTCTAGAGCACTAGTGCTGGGACACCCAAACCCCCTTTTTATTAGGCTTTTCCACACATGTGCTCCAGTGGATACTAGAGGGGGGTCTCCATCACACAAACTTCTACCAAAAAGCTAGTAAGTTTAGCACCTTTACAAAGTGACTACATTCATGTAGTTGGCATTTGTAACTGGCCAAACAAAAATAGTGTCCGTCACTTTCAAGCAATGTTTGTCATTTCCTATTTCTGCCCTCAATAGATTGTGTTGCTAAATCTTCCTTTTGTACATTCTCATAGGGGAGCGAAAACTTGGGCCGTCTGAGGAAACCCCAAAACCAACACCTCCCAAAAAAGGTGAAAGAGCAGAAGCAGAGGAGGAGGAGGAGGAAGGAGAGATCATCGAACTTGGAGAAATTGTCACCACAACAGGTGAGTGTGGGAGAACACAGCTACTGGTAAGCTAATCAATGTATGGCTGCCTCATTTCCAACACCCGATTTTTGTTTGTTTGTGGTTTTTAGGTGACGTGGATGTTGTGGAAGAAAAATCGCACTTTACCACAGAGAGTGCCCACGTACTCATCGGGGAGATAATGGTCTGCAATAGAGATCTAGATTACATAAAGCAAAACATCAATGATGTTCAACAAAAATTGAAGAACATCATTGATGTTTTAGGAAAAATATGAAAACGCACCAAGTAATTAACACACATTTGTGCCAGCTTCTGAACACATTTGCAACTTAAGAACTGTGTGAAATTTGGAACATGCACACATTGTGTCCACATGTGCTAGCTCCCATCATGGTGGATGAATGCCAACGTTTTTTTGGGGGTGCAACCACTTTACGAACTACGAAAGTGGTTGTGGTGAAGGGGTTGCACCCCCAAAAAACGTCCATTCATCCCCATGATGGAAAATGGCACTTTTGAAGCTTCTAGGCATGTGTTTTAACATCTAATGACCATTTTCAGACCCAAATTGTGTGCATGTTCTAAATTTCCACTTTCCAGGGGTGACCCCCCCATGTGATGAAGGCAAGATCAAACACACTTTGAACATATAGTCATGTCTGATCTTGTCTTCACTTTAAAAAGTTGAACTTTCCAAGTTCATAGGTTCTGTTTTGCTCCATGCCTGGTTTTACCAATTGCGGAATGTTTGTAAACAATGTTGGAAATAACCAAGATGTTGTCAGTTTGGGCGTGAAGATTGTAAACGCACTTGTGAATGTTTTCCAAGTAAACTTTTTTATTTTTCTAAATGTGTGGCTTCCTTATTTAAAAAACACAATGCATTATGTATGTCAAATGTAAAGGATATGGGGGGCAATGGGTGTTATTTACTAAAGGCAAGTCCACTTTGCACTGCAAGTTTCTTTTCCAGGGCACTTTTTCACTGCACTTGTAGAGCATAGTGGATTTGACTAAGGTAAATGACACCCACAGTGCTTTGTACGAAAACACGGAGCACAGCATTTTTGAGAATACACACATGTCTGACCTGGTGATGAAAAGGAGTATTTTGGGTGTCAGTTATGCACTACAAACCTTCTCTAGACCAAAGATTAGGTATCAAACACACAACATGAGAATAATCTTTTTGGGAAGAAGAGACTGTTACCTCCTTTTGCCCAGAAAGTGCATTCCCACTGTCGAAGGCAAAGGGAAAAAATTTCAAGGTAAAATAAGCTAAAAAGAATAGTGAAATGACCAGAAATCATAGGTTGGTTGAAATATCAGATTTATTAAAAAATGCCTCTCACACATCGTCAGGCAGAGCAATGGCCCCCCTACCCACAAAGTACTCCATATATTGCTCGCGGACCGCGCGGGCATTTAGAGGGGTCAAGGCTGGACGTGCCACTTGAAGGGCTGTGAGGTCCGCATTTGGAGGGCCCTCCACATCTGGGCCAACGGGCACCACATAGTTCCTGTTATGTCTTTTGAGGAAGTTGTGCAATATGCAACAGGCAAGAACTATGTGGTTCAGTTTGTATTCCGCCAAGTTAATTGCCGTCAAGAACAGGCGGAAGCGGCTGGCCAGGATGCCAAAAGTGTTCTCCACAACTCTTCTGGCTCTGGACAGCCTGTAGTTGAAGACCTTCTGGTCTGGGGTGAGGGTCCTCATCGGGAACGGCCTCGTCAGATGGGGAGTCAACGCAAACGCTTCATCTGCGACAAAGACGAAGGGGAGTCCTTCTGCATTCTCCTCTGGAGGTGGCAAGCACAGACTGCCACTTTGGAGATGCCAGTAGAACTCCGTGTGCGCAATGGCACCACCATCCGAGATCCGGCCGTTCATCCCCACGTCCACATACATAAATTCATATGTTGCCGACACCACCGCCAACATCACTACACTATTAAACCCTTTATAATTATAATAGTGGGACCCCGAGTTGGGCGGTGGGACGATGCGGACGTGTTTCCCATCAATTGCCCCTCCGCAGTTAGGAAAGTCCCAACGGCTGGCAAAGTGGGAGGCCACAGTCTGCCATTCCTGTGGCGTGGAAGGGAACTGTGGAGTCAAACAAGAAAAAATAATTAGTCACTTTGCACATAAACATTGCAAGCAGATTAGACAATCAACATCTTGGAACAAGAGCATTGTATAAAAATTGGAGGCTGGAAAGTATTTGCAGAGAAAAGTAGAGGGTCCCCTTCACAGATTACTCACCCCCCATCAATCCCCACACTTCTGATGGGCCATTGGCAATAACTAGGGTTTTGGGGTGGGGGGGGGGTTGTTGGACAGGTAACCCTCTGCACTTCATTGATTGGCAAATGGCTCAATAATGTGTGCTAGTTTGGCCAGACCCTCTGTACTTAACACTATTGGCAGCCCCCAGGAAAGCTAAACTAACATTTCAACCCCCCCCCCCCCCCCCCAAAAAAAAAGGAAAGCACATTGTGACATTATGAAATTTCCAAGCAAGCTAATAGGAGAGAAAGAACACAAAAAATTAGGAAATGGCAAGTATGGAGGCAGCCCCTTGCACTACATGCTTTGCAGAATTCATCCCTAAAGATGCCCACTATAAAGAGGTAGGTATATAGTGTGTATTGACCTTGGGAAAGCCAGCAGATAGAGGATTGGTATCATCTGACAGAGCAGTTGGGGGAGGGGGTTCCTAATGAGTTTGCCCCCCCCCCCCCCACCAAAAACAATAAAAAAAAGGGGCTCTACATGAAGTAAACCACACAGCAAACATTTGTGCATATTTTAGGGGGTGTTTGTGGGCAAAAAATACTATGCAGCAGACAAAATACATTGCTAAAGTGACTAGGCCATAGGTGTCTATTGGGGCAGAAGAGCATGCTGGGGAGGTAAGTGAAGGGAAAAATGCATGAAGGAGAAAAGGGGCACAGCATATTAGAACATATTGCAATCATGGTAATTATGGAAGGAGGTCAAAAATAGAAGACAGTAGCAAACAGAGCATACATAGAATGGAATAGTAAAGTATAAATGTTACCTTAATATAGTCCTCCTGCAGGACCTCGATGATGGCAGAACAGGTCTCTGGAATAATGAGTCCCAGGGCCTGGGGAGAGATACCTGAAGAGAACTTCAAATCCTGAAGACTTCTCCCTGTCGCCAAGTACCTCAACGTGGCAACAAGCCTCTGCTCCGGAGTAATGGCTTGTCTCATGCAGGTATCCTGCCGGCTGATAAAGGGGGTCAGCAAAGCCAAAAGACGGTGAAAATCGGGGTCCGTCATCCGGAGAAAGTTCCTGAAATCATCAGGATTATTCTCCCGGATCTCACGAAGCAAAGGCATGTGCGAGAATTGGTCACGCTGAAGCAACCAATTCTTGGTCCACATACTCCTCGTCACTCTGTTCATGGACGGGTCTTGGGTCAAAGCTAAAAGCCCGACACCAATTCCGCGTACAGCACGAACTCGGCGACGTGTACGCACGGGAAACATCGCTCACAAGGTCACAAAAGGTCGGCTGGTCAGAACGGACAAACAGAAAGCACCGATAAACAGCAAGGCCTGAAAGAACGAAATGAATACCAGAAACGAGCAGACAATAAGCAGTGCAAATCAAAGCGTCCTATATCAAGATATAGGCCGCAATGACCAACAAATGCGAACTGACTACACGCACTAATAAACAGATACGCACGACAAGCACAAACTGAAGAGCAGTAACGATCTGAGTCAGAAAACTGAGAAGCGCGAATCTTAAGTCACCAAACTTCGACTAACTCGAGATAAACACGGGATCAGCAGAAGGAGCCCAACGGATGCCTGACGTGGTGCTGAACTTCCCTTTTCTAATGTCGTGGACGACGACTTACGTCACGACGTTCTTGCAGACCGGATATTCCGACAACGTAGTCCGACCGTGTGTACGCAACACTAACATCGGACAAAGTACGACGGACAGGATCCGACCGACCAGGTCCGCGGATTGTCCGACCGTGTGTATGGGGCTTGACTCTGCACCAGTCTTCTCAGCCCCACCAGCTTTTACTTAGCTGCATCCACAGTATCCGGAACCTGCATCATCTCTGCATTTGCAGTACATCTGCATCCACAACATGCCTGCATCCACAGCCAACCAGCACCTGCTGCTACTGCTGTTGTCTGTTTCTCCACCCTACCTGCTAACGGAAAACACTGCAAGCACTCCTAAATCACTGTGCTCTCGTGGCCGCTGTTGCAACCTGAGTGGTCCTTGAACCGGGCTGTATGAGAGGCCTTCCTCTGCTCGTCAGGCTCTACATGAAGGTATGTGACACCTAGCAGTAGTAATATTCCATGGAGTAGCAGAGTACCATTTGTACCTTGCTGTGACGCTGTGCAGGTGCACTAGGGGACCCAGGTCAGGTAACCAGTGCCCTGGAAAGACCTAGGTGGATCTCTGAGGAGCTTGTCATATGGGCAAGTTTCCAGACCCCAACGGCGGAGCACTCTGGCAGTTGCTAGACCCCAGTGGTAGGGTATCCTGCAGGTTGAAAGACTTTGGCCTAAAGAAATCTGATACGTCTTCAGATAATCATGATGAGAGACTTTCTTTTCAGACTTATCCAGCTATGAGTCTTACCTGAGGCTGTCTGCTGGGAAGGTATACAACTCTTTCCCTAACTTCCTTCACTGGCTCAGTGTTTTGCCCATGTGCTTTGTACCTGGTTATTGATGTGCTCCTAACCTTGATCCTGATTCCTGCAATGATTCTGTTCTAGTACCTGCATACTGTACCTTGCTACTTCATATCTGCTCCCCTTGCTCCTGATCCAAGTTCTGGCCTTTTTTCCTGATCCATCTCTTTGCATCTTCTGTCATACCCTGTTTATCTGTGTTTCACTTTTGTACATATTGTATTACAATTAGGTTGTTAGGTAGTTTGTCACTTGGTTTATGGTTCACGTTTATCTTAATTTTTGCTGTATATTCTGTTTCCCTGGTGTTGGATGGGTTTTTGCTTCATTATTTAAAAAAAAAATCTTTCTTTTATCATATGCAATCTGGTTCAGCTACACTGAACTGGTCACTTCTGCTGTTGTTGGATACAAAGCCAAATATGAAGCTAATGTTGCTGTGGTTTGAGAATGAAATCCTTTAGAGCAGGGGTTTCCAAACTTTCTAAACAAAGGGTCAGTTTACTGCCCATAAACTTTAGAGGGGCCGGACTGTGGCCAGTGGGAGTAGAAAATGTCCCAGCATCGGTGGGGGTAAACCATGCCGATGGCTTGGTGGTCAGTGGGAGTAAAAAAAAAATTACATTATTGTTGTCAGTGGGAGGAAATGTACCCCATCACTGGTAAAAAGAATAATGTCGGCACATTCAAAATGAAAAAAATTGTAATTTATTTAGAAATCCATGAATAAAAATGCATGACACACGACATGATACTCTGCAGGCACATTTCACACTAATCATGCTTACTTGCTAATTGGCTCCAAGTGTGCATGTTCATTTATACCCAAAAGGCAAATAGGTGGAACCAATCAACACTGGATGGGTTGGAAATGACACCTCCCATGAAAGGAACTAACCCATACGCCCAAAGGGAACAATTGAGCCACAGTGGAAATAAAAACATAAACACACAAGGATGTACATACATACAAAATCGAATCAATAGATACATATAATGAAACAAGAAAAAATATAATATATAAAAATTTTTAATAATATATATATATATATATATATATATATATATATATATATATATATATATATATATATATGCATACATACAAACAAATACAAAAATGATGTGAATGACGACATTAACAACATTAAAATAAATACCAATTTATTAAAGAAAAATAATATATCTTGATCCTTGTTGTTAGATGTCACAAAAACACCATTAACCACACTGACCTAAATTTTCACAGTCAATCCCAAATAAATGAGACAGCTGGAAGCAAGAGAAAAATAGGAAAACAAAATAAACAAATATTATTATGCATATACATTCATGTTCAAATATATTGGAACCATGCAACAATGAATAAAGTAATTTGTATATCATTTAACAAGAAAAATTAATCATTCAATAAATGAATGAACTTCATATCAGAATACAGATAAAGCTCACTATAAAGTAAATATTGTAGGAAAATACTATAAATAATCTCATCTAGGGATGAGCCCGATGTTCGAGTCGAACGTAAGTAGTGAACAATTTGGGGTGTTCGCGGTAAATTCGAAAGCCGCTGGAACACTCTTTAAAAGTCTATGGGAGAAATCAAAAGTGCTAATTTTAAAGGTTTATATGCATGGTATTGTCATAAAAAGTGTTTGGGGACCTGGGTCCTGCCCCAGGGGACATGTATCAATGCAAACAAAGTTTTAAAAATGGCAGTTATTTAGGGAGCAGTGATTTTAATAATGCTTAAAGTGAGACAAAAGTGTAATATTCCTTTAAATTTTGTACCTGGGGGGTGTCTATAGTATGCCTGTGGCGCATGTTTCCCGTGTTTAGAAGAGTCCGAAAGCAAAATTAAATTTCTAAAGGAAAAAAAGTAATTTAAAAGTACTCGCGGCTATAATTAATTTTTTTCTGTCCCGGCAATACACATAAAAGTTCATTGATAAAAATGGCATGGGATTCCCTCACAGGCCAACCCCGAACCAAAATTTTAAAAAAATGCATGGGCCTCCCCCTAAATTCCATACCAGGCCCTTCAGGTCTGGTATGGATTTTAAGGGGAACCCCCCGCCAAAATAAAAAAAAAATGCATACCAGACCTTTATCGAAGCATGCAACCTGGCAGGCCACAGGAAAAGAGGGGAGACGAGAGAGCGCCCCCATCTCCTGAACCGTACCAGGCCACATACCCTCAACATTGGGAGGGTGCTTTGGGGTAGCCCAAAGGGCCTCATCCTCACAACCCTTGCCCAGTGATTGTGGGGGTCTGTGGGCAGGGGGCTTATTGGAATCTGGAAGCCCCCTTTAACAAGGGGACCCCCAAATCCCGCCCCCCAGGGTGAAATTGTAACGGGGTACAAATGTACCCCTACCATTTCACAAAAAATGTGTGAAAATGGTAAAAAAAGACAATACACACCTTGGGACAAGTCTTTTATTAAAAAAATAAAACTGTCCCACAAAGTCTTGTTCTTCTCTTGCTCTGACGGACCAAAAAAAAGCCTGCAAGCCGCCTACGATCTGCCTTCAAGGGAGGCACCCACCGTAATGACCGGCCTCTCAGGTGACAGTTCTTTTATAACTGAGGGCAGGGCCACACAATGATGTTGCCGGGTTATCCCGCCCCCTCTGATGCAACGGGAAAGCCATAGGGATGTCCCCGTGCGTCAGAGGGGATGGGTCACCGGGCAACATCATCGTGTAGCCCCGCCCTCAGTTATAAAAGAACTGTCACCTGAGAGGCCGGTCATTATGGTGGGCGCATCCCATGAAGTCAGATTGTAGGCCGCTTGTGGCTTTTTTTTTCTTTTTCGGATCTGTTGGAGCGAGAGAAGAAGAAGAACAAGACTTTGTGGGACAGTTTTATTTTTTAATTTATTTAATAAAGGACTTGTCCCAAGGCGTGTATTGTCTTTTTTTTTTACCATTTTCACACATTTTTTATGAAATGGTAGGGGTACATTTGTACCCCGTTACCATTTCACACAGGGGGGGGCAGGATCTGGGGGTCCCCTTGTTAAAGGGGGCTTCCAGATTACGATAAGCCCCCTGCCTTCAGAGACCCACAACCACTGGGCAAGGGTGGTGAGGATGAGGACCTTCTCCCCATCAAAATGGGGACAAGGTGCTTTGGGGGCTACCCCAAAGCACCCTCCCAATGTTGAGGGCATGTGGCCTGGTACGGTTCAGGCGCCCTCTCATCCCCCCCTCTTTTCCTGCAGCCTGCCAGGTTACGTGCTCGGATAAGGGTATGGATTTTTGGGGGGACCCCATGCCATTTTTTTTATTTGCCGCTGGGTTCCCCTTAAAATCCATACCAGACCCTTCAGGTCTGGTATGGATTTTGAGGGGGACTCCACGCCATTTTTTTTTTTTTTACATTTTGGCGCGGGGCTCCCCTTAATATCCATACCAGACCTGAAGGGGCTGGTATAGAATTTGGGGGGACCCCCACGCATTTAAAAAAAAAAAATTGGTTCAGGTTTCCCCGGTGAACTTTTATGTCTATTGCCGGGACTGACACTTCATTATAGCCGCAAGTACTTTTAAATGACTTTTTTTCCTTTAGAAATGTCATTTTGCTCTTGGACTGTTCTAAACATGGGAAACATGTGCCACTTTACAGGCATACTATAGACACCCCCCAGGTACGAAGTTTAAAAGAATATTACACTTTTATCGTTTTAAAACTTTTTTTTGCATTGATACAATGCATTGTCCCCTGGGGCAGAACCCAGGTCCGCAAACACTTTTTAAAACAATATCTTGCATATAAGCCTTTAAAATTAGCACTTTTGATTTTTCATGTACGTGTCCCATAGCCTTTAATGGTGTTCGCATGTTCAAATACATTTTTTGCCTGTTTGCATGTTCTGCTGCAAACCGAACAGGGGGGTGTTCGGCTCATCCCTAATCTCATCCTATAGTGGGACTAAATTCAAAGCTATACAAAATAAAGCCTAGAACCAGCCTCCCCTTCTCCTGTGCCCTTTGGAATGCCCGCTCTGCTTGTAACAAACTCACCACCGTCTATGACCTATTTATCACAAACTCCCTGAACTTACTTTCAATTACTGAGACCTGGATTCAAGAATATGACCTTCCTTCTCCTACTGCTCTCTCCTATGGTGGCCTCCTGTGGACTCACTTTCCCAGGCCTAGTGGACAGAAAGGAAGTGGTGTTAGAATCGTCCTATCCCCTCAAAGCACTTTTCAGGTTCTTCATCCACCCCCTCTCTGTCCCTCTCCTCAGTTGAAGCTCACTGTATTTATCTATTTTCTCCAGCTTCATTGAGAATTGCTGTGATCTATCGCCCCCCTGGACCGGTATCAAACTTCTGAAATTCCAACAATCATTCTTGGTGACTTCAACATCCCTGTTAATCTTAACACTCCCGCTACTTCTAAATTGCGTGTGGGTTGCTGAGCCTAACCTCCTCTTTTGACCTAAAACAATGGACACACGTTTCAGTCTGGATTTCGCCCACAGCTCTCCACAGAAACTGCCTTTCTAAAACTCACAAACTACTTACTAACAGCCAAATCTGACAGTCATTATTCCGTACTTTTACTCTTGGACCCTTCCGATGACTTTGATACAGTTGACCACCCCCTCCTCCTCAAAAAACTCAATTTGCTTGGTCTCCATGGCTGCACTCTCCGTTGGTTAGAATCTTACCTATCTCATCGCACCTTCAGTGTCACTTACAACTCCACTTCCTCCTCTCCAACTCCTCTTACCGTTGGGGTCCCCCAAGGTTCTGTCCCTGGACCTCTACTATTCTCGACCTACACATCCTCCCTGGGTCAGATGATAGCCTCTCAAGGCTTCCACTACCATTTATATGCTGATGACACCCAAATCTATCTCTCTGCCCCTCAGCTCACCCCATCAATCTCCTCCCACATCACTGATTTACTAACAGACATATCAGCCTGGATGTCAAACCACTACCTCAAACTGAATCTATCTAAAACTGAGCTCTTAATATTTCCTCCCACACGTGCCCCTTCCCCTGACTTCTCTGTCAAGATCAATGGCACATCTATCAGTTTGTCCCCACATGCCAGGGTGCTAGGGGTAACCTTAGACTCTGAACTGTCCTTTCAGGCCCACATACAATCCCTGTCCAAATCATGCTGCCTTAGCATCCGCAACATTTCCAGAATATGCCCCTTTTTAACTAATGTCACCACCAAGCTTCTAAATCACTCCCTTCTTATCTCTCGCCTTGACCACTGCAACTTCCTCCTCATTGGATTACGTTTACATAGACTATCCCCCTTCAGTCCATAATGAATGCCGCTGCAAGACTCATCCACCTTACCAACCATTCAGTGTCCTCCACCCCTCTTTGCCAATCCCTCCACTGGCTTCCACTCACCCAACAAATAAAATTCAAAGTACTAACAATAATTTCCAAAGCCATCTATAACTCTGCCCCCAGATAACCAAGCCGCTCTCTTCGGTCCTCCTAAGACCTCCTGCACTCTAGATCCCTTGTAACCTCCTCCCATGCTCGCCTCCAGGATTTCTCCAGAGCTTCTCCCATCCTTTGGAACTCCCTACCCCAATCTGTCTGACTGTCCCCTAATCTATCCATCTTTAGATGATCCCTGAAAACCCTTCTCTTTAAAGAAGCCTACCCTGCTTCTAACTTACACTGTTTTACTTCCTCCATCAGCTCATCCCCCACAGCTATTACCTTTTCTATAAATTGAACCTTCCTTTTTAGATTGTAAGCTCTAATGAGCAGGGCCCTCTGATTCCTCCAAATTGTACCAATTGTACCAAATTGTAATATAACTGTAATGTCTGCCTTTATTTTGTTAAGTGCTGCGCAAAACTGTCGGCGCTATATAAAACCTGTATGATAATAATTATAATGGGAAACATCCCATTCATAATTTAAACCCAAGGGAATACTAGTACATAAATAAAAAATCCAGTAATCTTCCCTTTTGCATAGAAGTCTGAACAAATCCTCACCTCTGGCTGGAAGCCTCACTCTCTCCCCTATTTGAACATTAATAAAGCTGGTGTCTCCATTGTGATGATTATTTAAATGTTTCGCTACATTTTGTGGATTTACCCAGCCTAATATCACTCAAATGTTCTCGTAAGCGATCTTGTAACCTACGGTTAGTTCGTCCCACATACTGAATGTTGCAGGACCTGCATGTAATAACATATATGACATAGGTAGTATTTCAGTTAAAGAAACCCTTTAAATGTACAATTTTGTTATTACTACCTGATGTCCTACTCTGACCCCCAAGAACATGTGGAAAGCATGGACAATCTCTTTCTCCACATCTAAAGTTACCTTTAAAGTGTAACCATGTTGTAGATTGTTTAGTGGGACAAAATTAACTAGGAGAGAGAGGGGTACTTGAAGACCAAGCTTTTCTAGGTATAAAATTAACCCCATCCTTTAAAATCCGTAGTAGGGATTCGTCTTTAAATAGGAGTGGCAGATACTTACACCCTTAGCCTGACAAAATTCCTGGCTAAAAGGGGTAACTAAGGCTGGTTTGTTGGTATATTTATGTTGCACTCTTTTATGGTTACTAAGGAGTTCTTCCCTATTCTTAATCCTAGCAATCCTATAAGCACATTCTAAAATCCAATGGGGATAACCCCGTTGTCTAAATCTATTATCTAAAGCATGAGCCTCTCCTACAAAGTCACTATCCTCACTGCAGATGCGGCGTAGATGTATAAATTGTCCCACCAGGATCCCTTTTACAGTATGTTTGGGGTGATTTGACTGTGCCATAAGAAGGCTATTACCCGCCAGAGATTTCCTATACAGACAAGTTATCATGTGGTCCTGGGATGCAACCAGAAGCACATCCAAAAAGCAAATCACTAGTTTCCATTTGTCCTGTAAATGTCAAATTACCACTACGGTACAAGCCAGAAGGATTCATACTGACGCTCTTACCATGGCGGATAGGATTGCTTTGTGCAATTTGCAAAATGACTCCTCTATAGTAATACGTATCTCTGATAAGGGTGGTGTGGTAGTTGTCATGGATACCACTACAGAGGCCATTCGACAACTATCAGACCAAAACACCTATATGAACCTGCGGGGAGATCCCACCAGAGCCTATAAAGGTGAACTGTATAATTTGATTCAGAAGGGTTTGTATTTAGGTGTTTTCAGTATTAAGGAAGCATAATCTCTTGTTCCTGAATGTCCAGTTTTGCCAATTGTTCACCATTTACCCAAACCTCATAAGGGGTTAGATCCCCTGTATGGAAGACCAATTATTGTGGGTATTGGCTCTTTAAATGAAACGTAGGGGCAATGGCTGGATGGTCAGTAGGGATGGGCCCGGTGTTTGATTCGAACCCATGTTCAAATCGAACATCGGCCGTTCGACCGATCGTCGAGCCCAGAACTATGTGGGCCGTTCGCATCAAATTCATGTGATGCGAACAGTCCACAATGCACTGCGCCAGTCGCAGTGCATTGCTGGCTGATGATTGGCCAAGCATGCACTGTGACCCCGCATGCTTGGCCAATCATAGAGCCAGCGGCGAGGAGAGCAATAATTGGCCACAGGCAGGATGCCTGTGGCCAATCATAGCTCAGGGGGTTTAGTACACGCCCCACACTATATAAGGCCGCCGCGCCTGCGGCCCCGTGTAGTGTGTTCCGGCGTTAGTCAGTGACAGTGTCAGTGACATTATCTGCTGTGATTCATTCTGCACTGTGCTGACATTATCTGCTGTGATTCATTCTGCACTGTGCTGACATTATCTGCTGTGTTATTCATTCTGCTGAGTGCTGACATTATCTGCTGCATTATCACATTAAACCACCTTTACCCTTCTGGCCTGTTGTCATCTAAGGCAGCCATCTGCGGCTAATGAATTGCCAGCTCCCGTAACACAGAGAACAGTCATTCATTGAAAGTCATTGATAAAAAAAAAAGTAATTGATAAAAAAAAAAAAAAAAAAAAAGCGTGGGGGTCCCCCCAAATTCAATTACCAGGCCCTTCAGGTCTGCTATGGATATTAAGTGGAACCCCGCTTCAAATAAAAAAAAAAATGACGTAGGGGTCCCCCTAAATATCCAGACCAGACTTTAACAAGGGGACCCCCAGATCCCACCCCCCCCTGTGTGAAATGGTAAGGGGGTACAAAAGTACCCCTACCATTTCACCAAAAAAGTGACAAAAAGGGTAAAAATTACAGGAGACGGTCTTCGACAATTCCTTTATTAACCACTTCGCAACCAGGCCAATTCTGACATTTCTCTCCTACATGTAAAATTCATAATTTTTTTGCTCGGAAATTACATAGAACCCCCAAACATTATATATGTTTTTTTAGCAAAGACCCTAGAGAATACAATGACGCTCGTTGCAACTTTTTATCTCGCACGGTATTTGCGCAGCAATTTTTCGAACACGTTTTTTTCAGAAAAAAAACAATTTCATGCTTAAAAAAAAACAAACAATAAAGTTAGCCCAATTTTTTTTGCATAATGTGAAAGATGAAGATACGCCGAGTAAATAGATACCCAACATGTCATGCTTCAAAATTGCACGCGCTCGTGGAATGGCGCCAAACTTTGGTATTTAAAAATCCCCATAGGCGACGCTTTAACATTTTTTACTGGTTACATGTTTTGAGTTACAGAGGAGGTCTAGGGCTATAATTATTGCTCTCGCTCTAACGTTCGCGGCGATACCTCACATGTGTGGTTTGAACACCGTTCTCATATGTGGGTGGGGCTTACGTATGCGTTCACTTCTGCGTACGAGCTCACGGGGACAGGGGCGCTTTAAAAAAAAATATTTTTTTTATTATTGTTAATTTGACTTTTATTTTTTAAATTTGACAGTTTAAAAAATAAAAATAAAAAAATGATTACTTTTATTCCTATTACAAGGAATGTAAACATCCCTTGTAATAGGAATATTACCTGATCGGACCTATTAACAGTGAGATATGGGGTCAATAAGACCCCACATCTCACCTCTAGGCTGGAAAGCCTAAAATTAAAAAAAAAAAAAAAAAAAGATCACCGCTTCCCAGCGGAGGCGGCGCCTTTATTCGAATGCAGAGGCCGGGCGTGACGTCATCACATCGCGCCCGGCCTCCGAACGATCATAGAGACTCCGGCGACCATCTGGTCCGCCGGAAATCTCTATAGTGATCATCCGGTGCCGGCGGTTCCTGTGACCGACTCACCGATGGAAGCGGTGAGTCGGTAGAAGCACCGGAGGGCGGCGGGAGGGGGGGGCGTCCCCTCCCGCCGCCCATAAGAACGATCAAGCGGCGGAACAGCCGCTATGATCGTTCCTATGGTGCAGGGAATCGCCGGCTGAAACCGGCAATATCTGAATGATGTCTGTAGCTACAGGCATCATTCAGATATACCCCCGCAAACCGGAGGCCGTCATATGAGGGCCGACGGTCGGGAAGTGGTTAAAATAGTCTTTCATCTTCTTTCTTCTGGTCTTCTTCCTTTCTTCATCCTTCGGTTTCTTCATCTTCTCCTTCCGGCATCTTCTTCCATCTTCTTCTTCCATCTTCTTCTTCCTCCGATCCGCTTCTTCTTGCTCTGGTCTTCTTGTCCGGCATCTTCTTCCAATGGCGTCTGTGTCTCTTCTTGGGCCGCTCCACGCAATGGGAGGCTCCCGCTGTGTGAGGCTTCGCTGCGTCTGACAGGTCTTTTATAACTGAGGGTGGGGCCACCTGGTGACCCTGCCCCCCTCTGACGCACGGGGACATCATGGGGACTTTCCTATGGCTTTCCCCATGACGTCAGACCAGAAGAAAGAAGATTTTAATAAAGGTATTGTCAAAGACCGTCTCCTGTCATTTTTACAATTTTTGTCACTTTTTTTGTGAAATGGTAGGGGTACTTTTGTACCCCCTTACCATTTCACACAGGGGGGGGGCGGGATCTGGGGGCCCCTTATTAAAGGGGGCTCCCGGATTCCGATAAGCCCCCCGCCCGCAGACCCCAACAACCAACGGCCAGGGTTGTCAGGAAGAGGCCCTTTTCCTCATCAACATGGGGACAAGGTGCTTTGGGGTGGGGGGGCCGCAGGTACGGCTCAGGAGGGGGGGGGGGGCGCTCGCTTGACCCTACCCCCTTTCCTGACCGGCCGGGCTGCATGCTCGGATAAGGGTCTGATATGGATTCTGGGGGGACCCCCAAACCGTTTTTTCGGCGTAGGGATTTCCCTTTAAATCCATACCAGGCGATGGGACTAGCAAGGTGTCAATCTCGCCGAGTAAAGCTCGGTCACGAGATCGTTTCCGAGAACATTTGAGTGATATTAGGCTGGGTAAATCCACAAATGTAGCAAAACATTTCAATAATCATCATCACAATGGAGACACCAGCCTTATAATTGTTCAAGTAGTGGAGAGAGTGAGGCTTCCAGCCAGAGGTGGGGATTTGTTCAGACTTCTATGCAAAAGGGAAGTTTACTGCATTTTTTTATTTATGTACTCGTATTCCCTTGGGTTTAAATTATGAATGGGGTGTTTCCCATTATTTTGAATAGCTTTGAATTTAGTCCCACTATAGGATGAGATTATTTATAGTGTATTTTCCTACAATATTTACTTCATAGTGAGCTTTATCTGGATTCTGATATGAAGTTCATTCATTCTCTCATTGAATGATTAATTTCTCTTGTTAAATTATATATAAATTATTTTATTCATTGGTGCATGGTCCCAATATATTTGAACATGCATGTATATGCATAATAATGTTTGTTTATTTATTTTT
Organism: Lithobates sylvaticus; assembly: GCA_028564925.1. Classification (NCBI taxonomy): domain Eukaryota; kingdom Metazoa; phylum Chordata; class Amphibia; order Anura; family Ranidae; genus Lithobates; species Lithobates sylvaticus. The sequence goes on along the minus strand of CM053029.1, from coordinate 242,212,277 downwards.
TATTTTTTTCTTGCTTTCAGCTGTCTCATTTATTTGGGATCGACTGGAAAAATGTAGGTCATTGTGGTTAATGGTGTTTTTGTGATGTATAACAACAGGGATCTAATCCAAAGACATGCAGGTAGGTTAATTGGCTTCTGTCCAAAAAAAAAAAATTGGCCCTAGTATATGAATGGGGACCCTAGATTGTGGGCTCCTTGAGGGTAGGGACTGATGTGAGTGTGCAATGTACAGGGATGGGGACAATTGTAGACACTCGCTCAGGTTGAACTGGATGGACTGATGTCTTTATTCAACCTTACTAACTATGAACTATGATCTAGATAAAAAATACATTTATTTTTCTTTAATATATTGGGGATTTATTTTAATGTTGTTAATGTCATCATTCACATGATTTTTGTATTCGGTTTTTGTTTGGTTTCATTGTTTTATAACATATATATTTTTTCCTTTGTTGGTAATGTTTTTTTTTTCTAGAAACATATATATAAAATATATGTATATGTGTGTGTGTGTGTGTGTATATATATATATATATATATATATATATATATATATATATATATATATATATATATATATATACTGTTTTCTGTTTTTGTTTCATTAAATGTATATATTTATTAGATTTTGTATGTACCGTATTTATCGGCGTATAACACGCACCCTTTTCCCCTTAAAAGCAGGGGAAAATCAGGGGTGCGTGTTATACGCCGATCCCCCGCCGTTGTGAGCCTCTGGGTGGCTTTCAGCCACCTTCGGCCCTTCTCAGAGGCTTTCGGCCGCCTTCGGCCATTCCCGGCTGGACAAGCCTGGGCAAGGCTGCAAATGACACTGAGGAGGCTGCAGATGGATGCTGCAAGGCTGCAAATGACACTGAGAAGGCTGCAAATGACACTGACAGGGATGCAAGGCTGCAAATGACACTGACAAGGATGCAAGGCTGCAAATGACACTGAGAAGGCTGCAAGGCTGCAAATGACACTGACAAGCATGCAGATGGATGCTGTGCAAGGCTGCAGATGGACACTGATAAGGCTGCATTGATGGGCATTTAAATGTAAGTTTTTTTCCTTTAAAAAGTTATTTTTTTTAATTTCCTCCTAAACTTGGGGTGCGTGTTATACGCTGATAAATACGGTATGTACATCCTTGTGTGTTTATGTTTTTTTTTTTTTTTTCCATAAAGATTTTATTGAACATATTCAGAAGGTACAGAGAAACAGAGTACGGTGTGCATCAGAGAGACTCCCCTCGAAGGGGATGCTGACGTGAGACGTCAGTTCCGGGGGAGGAGCCTGATGCCGGCGGCATGATGGGCGCTCCAGGACAGCCCGGAAGATCCAGTGCTGACGGCGTGGTGTGAGAACCCACGCCGCCCTAAGGAGAAGAACCTGCCGAGTCCCTGCCGCCTCCTGCCCCCTCCGGCTGCTTACCCCGTTCCCGTCCCTGGTGGAGGATAGACCGGAATGCAACGCCGGGACTGGTATTAAAAGCCTGCAATACAGGAGATACTGAGAACTTCCGCCTCCCGGGCCCCCGTCTCCCTCGTCTACCCCTCCTCCATCAGAACGGGAGAAACAGCATTCATAAAGTCATCAAGGGGGAGCTGTGGCGGGCCCCCCCCAGGTATGGAGATTCCTTCTTTTTCTTTTTGGAGAGATGTTGCTTGATGGATGAGGCTTTGAACCCCCTGCCATAGGTGTAGACCTCCCGGTCTCTGGACAGACACACAGCGATTGTCCCCCTTTCAAAAAAAAATTCCCTGACCCCACTCATCTGCAAAGCTCCCCCCTGGTCATTCTACAGTATCTCTTAGCGTCAGAGGATAGGAAGCTTGGACAGTAGTGGGTAACAGTGGACAGATGTGGAGACTGGCTCTTGAGCCTTCTACAATAAATTAAATTAAACGCATAAAACGCATAAAAAAGGGCCCATCCGGTCTCCTCTTTTTCTATACAACCTGGCGTTATGAAATCATGTGTGTCGGCCCGCTGCTCCCTCTCTAAAGGACAGCTTTATTAAGCAATACTCGCCATTGTGAGATTATCTGGGGCAGTTGGGACATCTGTTTTCTGTGGCGCGGGAGGGATTTTACTGAGACCTAGAGATCTTTTCTCCCCCCTCACCGTACCCGGTACCCATACCCATACCCATACTGCAGTGGGGAAGCCCTCCCTAAAAACCTGCCCTCTTGCGACCCAGTGATATAAGAATCAAAAATGAAAGGGAGGACCCTGAGGGGAACAGAACCGAAGACCCCGAAAGATAACCCCAACCCCAACACGAGCACTATTCAGAAATATCTTAAAGATATCAGCCTGAAAAGCCCAGAAATGGAGAAGAAACAGCAGGCCACAAAAGACAAAGATAAAAAAAAGGAAGCCGATCGTCAGAAAGCTGAACATATAGACCTTTCTAGTGTGGTTGGAGAACTAGATGGGGCCCGGGATCTCAGTCTCTTACTAGAACAAAGAAATCTAGCATGTATCCCCACAAAACTTGAAATTTCGGAAATGTTCTCCAAATTAGAAGGAGTGATAAAATTAGAAACCTCAAATATTAGATCTGATCTTGGCCTCATGGTTAACAGAATTGAGAAAGTAGAGGACTTGGCGGTTATCCAAGCGCAAGAAATTCTAGACCTTAAATTACAAATGAACAAAATGGAAATGAAACAGCGTGATATTGAATACCAAATGGAAAATCAGGAAAACCAAAATAGGAGGCAGAATTTGAGGATCAGATCCCTACCTGAACAGCAGGGCGAAGACTTACCATCAAAAATGCAGAGCATTTTCAATCCCTTGCTGGGGAGGCCTGAAGCATCGCCCATTAAAATCGATAGGGTCCATCGTCTTAGGAAACCCCCTGGCCTTAGCGAGGACATCCCCCGAGACGTGATCATTAAGTTCCACTCATACGAAGACAAGTGCTTAATCTGGTCCACGCTTAGAAGCAGTCCCCCGCTGTTATATGACTCTGTTGTCCTCCAGGTGTTCTCGGACCTTTCGGCAAGAACTTTGGCGCGGTGACGCCAATTGAGACCCCTGCTAGAAGCTCTGAGAGCCGCAAACATAAAATACAGCTGGGGATTCCCTGCATCTTTAATAGTTAATAGTCAGAGCAACACCCTGGGGGAAGGCGAGCCAGGAGCCCTAGAAGGATACCTCGCGGTACGTATGGTGGGGACCCGGACAGGAAGCCCCTTGGCTTGTATAGGGTCGGAGAGCAACCGGGGGGGGGGGGTGGGGGAGTGGGGTTGCATAGGGTCGGATACCGGCCGGGTTGGGGGGGAAGGGAACCTTGCAGAAATAACAATGAAGAACGATATAAGGGGGCCATTGACTTATCTCCACAGCAACAAAAATAAGTGGTGAGATAAAACTCCTAACATATAACGTGAAGGGACTAAATTCTCCGGCCAAGAGATTCAAAATACTGAGGGCGCTCCAGAGGTACCAGACAGATATAGCGTTTCTTCAGGAAACACATCTTTACCAGGGGAGCAACATTAAATTGTTCTCACGTGACTACCCAACCTGGTTCTATAGTGATTCCCCAGCTCTGGTATCAAGGGGGGTAGCAATCGGGTTCTCTAAAAATATCAAATTCACATTAATAGAGAAACTCGAGGACCCTGAGGGCCGCTTCCTCTTTCTCCGGGGGAAGGGTTGGGGAAAGTATGTTTACATTTATTAATATCTATAGTCCAAACAAAAATCCGATAAGGTTTTTGACACATCTTCTGGGACAGGTACAGAGGTTCAAGTCGGGGGAAGTGGTACTAGCGGGTGATCTCAATCTCTGCCTTGACCCCGAGTATGACAGCACATCACGGGCCCCCGGGCCGAGTTTTACGCAACTGACAAAACTTAAGCGCAAAATGTCCCAAAATCAGTTGGTCGATGGGTGGCGGGCGGTCTATCCAAAACGAAGAGATTTCACCTTTTTCTCCCCAGTCCACGGTACACATTCACGCCTAGACTACTTCCTAATAGACCATAGACTATTGGACCAGGTAGTGACAATTCAAATAGAGATAATGACCCTATCAGACCATGCCCCTGTCTCATTGAAGATTGGGATCCCTGAACCTCGAAGACAGCCGTTTTCGTGGCGCCTCAACGATCATCTGATCCTAGACACGGAATCTGCCGATACAATCAAAAGGGAAATTGAATTTTTCTTCTCCCAGAACGACACGGGAGACATATCACCTGCAACGTTATGGGAGGCACATAAGGCCTACATAAGAGGGATCCTAATCTCCATTGGAACGAGGAAAAAAAAGGAAAGCAAGGCTTTGACCCAAGAGCTAACAAAAGAGATTCAGAGGTTAGAAGAGGAACATAAAAGAAACAAGACTTTTAATCAAGATATATTTCACAGATTGATCAATAAGAGGGAGGAGTTAAAAATGGTCCTGGAATTAGAAGCTAGAAAGCACTTCCATAAAATAACAAAAGAGAAATATCTGTGGGGGAATAGATCTGGAAAGCATCTTGCTCGGATGCTCAAAAAGAAAAGAGAAATGAATTACATCGAAAAAATACAAAACGAGGCTGGGGAAATGGTCAGCTCGACCAAAGAAATAGCAAAAATATTTAAAACTTATTATGAAAAATTGTATGATGTTAGACAGAAGGGCCAGCAAACCCTTGTAGCTGGAGCCGCGGGGATGGAATTCCTAAGGGATAGTGCCCTCCCCTCGCTCACAGAGATGGAAAAGCTTAGCATGGATAGCCCCATTACTGAGGCTGAAATCTATACGGCTTTGCAGGGCTCGGCGAGTGGGAAAAGTCCGGGCCCAGACGGATTCACCTTGACATACCTTAAAAAATTTAAAGACATTCTGGTCCCAAGGCTGTGTCAATATTGGAACCACCTGGGAACTGATTGTATATTGGGGGGGAGGCTCTTCGAGCCTCTATCACACTTATTTTAAAAGATGGAAAAGACAGGACCTTGTGTTCTAGCTATCGTCCGATAGCCCTATTAAATACAGATGTTAAGCTATACGCCAAGGTCCTAGCCAATATAATAAAGGTAAAAATGGGTGATCTTGTCCACCCCGACCAGGTCGGGTTCGTCTCTGGGAGAGAGGGGCGTGACAACAGGGTTCGGACCCTCCTTTTGCTCCATGCTGCCAGGGAGGAAAAGGTCCCCAGTCTACTCCTGTCAATAGACGCCGAAAAGGCGTTTGACAGGGTAGACTGGGGACACATGATGGGAACCTTAGAGGTAATGGGGTTCGGCCCCAGGATGCGGCAATGGATCGGAATGTTGTATAACCAGCCTCGGGCCTCGGTTAAGGTGAATGGGACACCCTCGGAGTTCTTCGTCATGCAAAATGGAACGCGGCAGGGATGCCCTCTGTCCCCCCTACTGTTCGTTCTTGCCCTGGAACCCCTCCTGTCAACGGTCCGAAAAAATCGCGATATATCGGGGATCGGGGTGGGAGGCGAAGAACATAAGCTTGCTGCCTTTGCGGACGATGTTCTTTTTTACATTTCCAACCCCAGGATCACCATCCCAAACTTACTTTCAGTATTAAAATCTTATGGTACAATCTCAAACCTAAAAATAAATCTGGGTAAATCAGAAATATTAAATATTAACCTAAAAAAGGACGAAGCAGACCTACTAGCAAAAGAATTCAAATTCCCCTGGAGAGAAAGTATCAAATATTTGGGCATTAGACTGGCCGAAACTGCCAAAAAAATATATTCAATAAATTTCCTCCCCTTACTAGACGACATAAGAATAGACCTACGTAAAATGTCCCAACGACCGCTCTCGTGGATCGGTCGTATAAACGCATTAAAAATGATTGTCGCTCCGAAAATCAATTATAAATTTCAGATGCTGCCCTTGGACATCCCTAAAGCGTTTTTCAAAACCTTAAAACAAATAACCTCCGGGTTTATTTGGGCAAACAAGAAACCGCGTATCGCAGCCAGTACTCTATGTCGGGAGAAAAAATACGGGGGGCTGGCAGCCCCCGATTTTGAAAAATACTTTCGTGCGGTAGCACTTTCACAGGTGATGGATTGGGTAATTGGGGGGAAAGATAAAAGATGGATTAATTTAGAAAGCACAGTAAGTAACAGGAAATTAGAACACAACATTTGGAACCCACCTGGGTTTAGGGTATTAGAGGAAAATGCACATGAGATCACTAGGGTCACTTTGAAGTTATGGGATAATTTTTATAAAACAAATAAAATTTAATTTAACTCATCTCTAATACACCTAAAAAATAACACTATGTTTGAACCAGGGAGAAGGGGGGTGGGGGTGAATTGGATCAAGTTAGAGGGGACACAAGTGAGAGACATAATTAAAAAGGGGAAAATTTGCACATTCCAAGAGTTAAGTAGTTGCACAGAAATGATGTCAATTGACGTGTGGAGGTATGCCCAACTAAAACATTTTGTGGAAAGCCTTCCCCGCCCAATCCGCGGAGAGGACAATTTCACCCAGCTGGAAAGATTTTGCCTCCTGGATACTACGAGGAATAATATTTCTCGAATATACAAAATTCTAATAAAGCAAGAAGAGCTGGACACGCCCCCTTACGTCAAGAAATGGGAAGAAGAATTGGGGACACAGTGTAGTAAAAATAGGATAGAAAAAATATTTAAAATAATTCACTGCACGACTTTCCCCATAAAAATGGTAGAAAGTAATTTTAAATGCATGTCAAGATGGTATATAACTCCCGACAAACTGAGTAGGTTCCAGACCGGGGCCTCCCCCGAGTGCTGGAGAGGTTGCGGATCAAGGGGTATGTTGGCGCATATATTGTGGGATTGCCCGGAGATCAAAAAATTCTGGAAAGGAGTACTGGACCTGATCCATGAAATAACAAACGTAACAATCATAGAAGATCCTTGGACGTGTCTGTTCCATGGGACGGAGACTCCATGGAAACAATATAAGACATCCCTTATCCCGATCCTCCTAAACGAAGCTAAAATCCTAGTCCCGAAGAAATGGCGAGAAGCCTCTGGCCCGAATATTCGGGATTGGATTTTTAGCGTAAATGAGACCCAAAGAATAGAAAATATTGAGGGGCTAGAGGGTGGGGTCGTGGCTGCTGGAAGGGATAAATGGGCAGACTGGGAAAAGTTTAAGGAATCATGGAGATACCTAACCGAGATCTTAGGATAGGTTCCCTTCTACATTATTTATGTTGGGAGTTTTCTGGGATACAAGAGGAAGAGATGACCTGGACCCCTTAGAGTGTTGAGCAAGGAAGGGGGGAGGGGGAAGGGTAAGGGAGGGAGGGTAGAAATGAGGACGATTTTGAACCAATAAAGATGTCAAGGAAGGATAAGGGGATTATGTCCTTGATGCAGGTGAAGCCCGTTTGTTATTATGTTTCTGTTCCTCATAAATATACATATGCGTATCATTTTCATCAAAAACGTAAAAATTCCACAATGATGAATACAACATAAAAGAGAAAAATGAATGTTAAATTGAACAAAAATATCTCTTTGATGGTTTCTGATGTGGAAGGAAAGAAAAAAAAAAAAAAAAAAGAGAAACAGAGTACACAATAGTGCAAATAAAACAGATCAACTGTACATACAGAACAAGAAGGCATCAATGGTAAACATAAGTGCGACTCCAGGTCTTCTATCAGTATGGTCTAGAGCCGTTAATGGTTGGGGTCTAGTTTCAATTGGTCTGGCTAAATGACTTAGTGCTCCAGGCGCCTAGTCCATGGCACCTGCAAAATAAAGATAGAGGAAAGAAAAGTAAAGGGGGGGGGGGGGGGGGGAGCGAAGAAGAGGGTCAGCAAAAGAGGCAGGAATGAGGAGTAGGGGAGAAGGTGGGGGACTGGGGAAGGCAGGGGGAGGTGTAGGTAGGGGAGTGACCACTCGTACAAACCACTTTCGCCGGTTAGATATGGGTAGGTTCCGCCTTAATCAGGGGGTACATGCTGTTTGTATTCAGGGGTTGTTTTGAAGTGTGACCAGCAGGCCCAGGTAATCGAGAAGGTCTCCATTCTCTCCTGTGAGATGGGAATCAACTCTTCCATATCACAAATTCTTGAAACGGTCATAAACCATTCTCTGAGTGAAGGTATCTGAGTGGTGCGCCAATGCCTAGGGACACAAACTCTAGCAGCGTTGATCATATGCATGGCGAGGGATTTGTAGTATGCTCTCCTTGGTAGAGATGTGTGGTGTAAGAGAAACTGTGCCGGTGTATAATCTAAGGAATAGGTGGTGATCGATGAGGTGAGTCTGTGGACTTCCCTCCAGAAGGTTTGAATGTGCGTACATTCACACCATATGTGGAGCATGGTTCCTACTTCAGCGTTGCACCTCCAGCACATGTTGGATATTGAGGGTGAGAATTTGTGAAGGAGGGATGGCGTTCTATACAACCTGGTGAGCACTTTGTACCCGTTCTCCTGAATGGCAATGTTCAGGGAGCCCTTGTGTGCGTATTCGTGAACTCTGGTCCATTCCGTGGGCGTCAGGGGGAGGGAAGGTCCCTGTTCCAGGATTTCTGTGAAGAAGAGAGGGGTAAGTCTGTAAGAGAGGTGTATAGAAGGGAGATAAGGTGTCTTTGGGGTGTCTTATTGTTGCAGAGAGTCTCAAATGGGGTGAGCTGTCTCGTCCAATTGGCGGGAGTAGAGTGTGTGGAGAGGAAGTGACAGATTTGTCTGTAGGTCCAAAATGAGAAGGACGAGGTATTAGACATGTTCCTGAGGTCATCTATTGATGCGAGCTTACCCCCAGGGAAAAATTGGGAGGCAAGGACATCTTGGAAGGGCCATTCCTGTCTGAGAAAGGAGGACACTTCGCCTGGAGGGAAGTCAGGATTTCCTCTCAGCGTGGTTAATGGGCCGGGAGTAGGTGCAAGGGTTTTACCAGCTGGGGGTTTCCTGAGGAGCATCAAAGAGGAGTAGATAAAAGGGTGTGCGGCTAAGATTGGAGGCCACTGTTTTGGGAGTAGCCATGGGAGGAGGTGTAGTGAGGTGAGTGAGAACGCATTTTCAAGAGAGACCCAAACCTTCGCTTGGGAGTGAATATTCCAGTCAGCTATTCTCGTGAGGTGGCAGGCTATGTAATATTTGTGTAGGTCTGGGAGTGCTATGCCACCCTTAGATTTGGGAAGTGTGAGTTTGGTATGTTTAATTCTAGGGGAAGATCCCTTCCAAAGAAAGTCGAGCAAGCCCTCCTATATGAGGAAAAGAATCCCGCAGGGATGGCCATTGGGATGGTTTGGATCAGGTATAGTAAGCGTGGCAATATGATCATTTTGATCAGGGCCGCCCGGCCAAACCAAGAGACATTGAGTGTCGACCATTCTTTAAGGTGACTTTGTGCTTTAGTCAGGGCAGGGTGGAAGTTAAGGTAGTAGAGGTCCAAGAGGCAGGGCGGAATCCGAATTCCGAGGTAGGTAATGGCAGTCTTCTCCCAGTGGAATGGGAAGGATTCTTGACAATGCGCTACTTCCTGAAGGGAGAGGGAGACATTTAAGGCGTGCGATTTGGAGTAATTTATTTTAAGGTTCGAGATAGTGCCGAAGGCTCCAAGATCTAGGAGAAGAGATGGCAGGGATGTACGTGGGGATGTAAGAGAGAGCAGAATGTCGTCTGCGAGGCGGCTACTTTAAATTCACTATCCTTAATTCTCAGTCCCTTAATATCTGGGTTCCCTCTAAGCTTATTCAGGAGGGGTTCTAGGGAAAGGACGTAGATCAGGGGAGAGAGGGGGCACCCCTGGCACATGCCATTTGTTGATGGGGAAGGCTTTGACAGGTGGCCATTAACTCTTACCGCTGCAGTGGGACCGGAGTATAGTGACATTATAGAAGTGAGCATTCGGTCTTCAAGCCCAATGCCTTTTAGGACTGCCTGCATATAGTCCCAGGCCACTCTGTCAAACACCTTCTCCACATCAAGTGAAAGGAGGAATCCTGGGGTTTTGGAGGATGTAAGCCAATGGTGCAAGTTGAGGGTACGGATGGTATTATCACGTGCTTCCCTGCCCGGGACAAAACCTACCTGATCAGTGGAGACAAGGTCGGGGATCAGCGGAAGCAGTCTATTAGCAATGGAAAGAAGAGATAGTGGCGCGCAATCAATTTAAACTAAATTAAGTAAATAAGGGAAAAGCAGGTAACGAGGACATGTAACCAATGGCTATAAAAATAGTAGATATAAAGTGGTTGGAATAAAGTGCATCAAAAGGAGATGATGATTCAGCTAGTAAACATAGAGTGATGTGCCAATAGTTGAAGAAATAAATAGAAGATAAATGATAAAATATCTAAACAACATTAGAGCAATGTTTAAAAAAATAAATAAAATTATTGCATAATAAACGCAGTGAACAATAAATACAATGAGTGCGTGACTGGGTGAATGTGATGGTTCACAAAGATAAAATAAGGTAAAGAGTGGCTGGAAAAAATCCAGTAGGTAAATAAAAAATAATCAATGAATAAAATCGCAGAGTAACTGCAAGCAAATCGCAGATGGAAGTCGCAGTTGAGAAATAACTATATAGTGGTGGTAGTGGGTGCGTCCCACATTAAAATCGTGACTGAAGTGAAAAAAAAATGTTTCAAACGTATAAATATGACAAATAAAAACAGATCACAGTGGGTATGTAACAATAAAAAAGTCCATAAATATCATAGGTGCATCAAGAAAGTTTGTTTCCAAGTGCAGTGCAAGTGGTAATAGTAGTAGATCTTGGTGTACGGTGTTTTAACTGTGGCTATCTTGTGGCTATCCTGTGCTGTTATCCTGGTTACGTGCGGTCCTAGTGGGGAAAATTTGAGTGGCCCCTTACCTTACGGCTGTAAGGTTACAGCATTAGTGTATGGATCTTTGTGGTCCTTGGTGACCTTCCTCCTGTCGGTCCCAGCTGGGTATCCTAGGTCCTGTTAGTATTTCCTTAGCATAGAGGTGTATCCAGGTGTGGGTGGGGGGAGGGGGGCTCACATCAATGTATATGGAAGGAAGTAGCCTCATAGTGTAGTAAGTTTAGTATAAAACATTTATTTCAAACAGTTAAAATCAAATGCAAGGGTACTCGCATTTAAAAAAATGTGCAAACAAGCAGAGTACAAACGAGCAGCGAGCTCGATAGCGTCAATTCCGGTGTGTCAGAAGTCTATTAGCAATGATTTTCGCATAAAGTTTGATGTCCACATTGAGAAGTGATATTGGTCTGTAATTGGCTACCTGGAGGGGATCTTTACCCTCTTTAGGGATCACGGTAATGTGCGCCTCTAACAATCTGTTTGGTCGGTCTTGTGGGACGGCTAGGGCGTTAAAGGTCTGCAGAAGGCTAGGGGTGAGTATGTCTGCAAAAGATTTATAGTACTGAAGGGTGTATCCGTCGGGGCCGGGGTTTTTGCCTATTTTCATCTGTTTCAAGGCGGACTCCAGTTCCGAGGTCGAAAAGTGCCCCTCTAGGGAGCGGGCCTGTTGGAGGGATATGGATTTGGGGCCATGTTGAGAGAAGAAGTCTGCTATGAGTGTTTGGCGTGTGTCACCTGAGGAGCGAGGCGGTTGGCTAGGATGGAGGTTATAGAGTTTATGGTAGAAGTTTTCAAATTCCCACGCTATGTCTTCACTTTTGGCTAAGAGGGTGCCTTTGGGGTCGCGTAAGGAGTGTATGGTGGATGACAGTTTAGCAGCTTGAACTGAGCGCGCCAATAAACGCCCACTCTTGTTGCCCTGCTCGTAAAAGATTTGTTGACCAAGAATGTAGCGTCTTCTTGTGCGTTTCCCTAATTCTTCTGTAAGAAGAATACGAGTTTGGATCAAGTCCTGTAACATGTGTTGGGCCTGTGTCTGCTTGTGAGCGAATTCAAGTGCTCTCAGATTTTTGAGGGGAGTATTCACCCGTTCTTGATGAGATCTTTTGGATAGTGAGTTCAGGGTTAGTAGTTCACCCCGTATCACACATTTGTGCATTTCCCAAAGGGATATAGGGGAGATATCTGGGCTAGCGTTTTCCTGAAAATATAATTTGATGCGCGAACGAATGTGTTCAAGGGAAACTGGGTCCTGTAGTACCGAGGGGTTGAACCGCCAGACCTTGGTTTTGGGACTCGTTTCCGGAAATGAAAGCGTAACCGTGATGGGGTGGTGATCTGACAAAAACATTGGTTCAATGGAGGATTGGTTTAGAGCAGTTAGATCAGTCTGGGATAAAAAAAGAAGAAGTAAATTCTGGAATATTTTTGATGGGGGGATGAAAAGTAGGTATAATCTTTTGGATGATGGATGATGGGTATAAAATGCGCCATGCAGGTTTAGAGTCTGGAGTTGGGCCTTAATTTGGCGTAATGCTGCGTAGGTGAGAGAGGACGAGCCCGTGGAAGTGTCTAGGAGGGGATTTAAGGGAACATTGAAGTCGCCACCCAGGAGGACCAGGCCGCTCTGAAATGAGGACAGGAGAGCACATGTTTTGTGGAAGAATGATACCCGATGGTCATTAGGGCAATGAATATTGGCTAATGTGATTGGCTTGGAGGCGTACGTTCCTTTAATGAATATATACCTGCCTTCTGGGTCCACTAGGGAGTCAGTCAGAAGGAAGTTTGTCTAGAGATAAGGATCGAGACCCCTTTTGACTTGGCTTCAGGGTTGGTGGCATGTAGGACTGAACGATATATGTGGTTGGCAAGCTTAGGGATGGCATCAGATCGGAAGTGGGTTTCCTGTAGGAAGATGAAGTGAGCTTTGTGTTTGGAGAGAGAGGAGAGAATTTGTGACCTCTTTTCTGGCATATTGAGGCCTTTGACGTTGAGTGAAACACACTTCAATGTCAATGGGTTCCTTAATTCCATTTTGGGAGGGTTAATTAGTGTTCAAGGCGTCTACCTGTTCGTTCAGTGAATCGCGGCTTAATGGGAGGGTGTGAACGGGGGCCACTCCCCTGGGGAGGGATCGGAAGTAAGGAAAGGGGAGAGAAAAAAAAAAGAGGGGGGGAGGACCAGGGGATCAGATGGGGGTGACGAGATGGGGGAGAAGGTTAGAGTGGGGGGAGCAAAAAGTGGTCAGAGAGGGTACAAGAGCGTAGCGGGGGGAAAGGGGGAGAGATAGAGGGAGAAGATGCACCAGAAGTGGAGGTAGTCTAACTATCCACCTATAGGATCTATAGGAAATTCCTGGTATGTCAGCAAAGTCTCCGAGAGACTGCTGTGTAGGGGTAGAAGATTGAACGGATACCACAGCATGGCTGCGGCCCGGGAGTCCAGGAGATGAAGGAGAGGAGTCTTATCTAGGATAAGAGTCAATGTAGCGTATTGGGGAGCCTACCGTAATGAAGAAGAACCTATAGAGGGTCCACATACATCATATGATAATACGAGAAACATTCTGTAAAATATATAATAACACAATATATCCAGCACACGGGGTTTGCGCATTCCAGGTAAACATTGCCTGTAAAAAATAAAACTCTGAAACAAACACAATACTATTGAGAGCAACAACCTGCGAGGTAATCCCACGGAGTAGGACACTCCCACATCTTGCCAGGCAAAGCCTGACACAAAATGGGAGTAGAAATAGAAGGGGCAGGGTGGGGAGAGGGGGAGGGAGGGGAGGAGAGAGGGGGGGGGAGGAGAGAGGAGGGGGTGGGGAGGGTTGGGGGGGAGAGGTCAGGGGTAGGGAGGGGTCCCCCGGAGGGAGGTATGAGAGGGGGTATCCCGGTGTCTGTCATTACCGCAAAATGGGAGGATCATCCCGGGTCCTGATGTGGAACATTTACGCTTGGTTGGTCAAAACTATGCCCTGCTCCTGCCATGTCAAGGCAGAAGAAGGGCATAGGTCGAAGTGCAATAAGTAAAAACAAAAAGCAAAAAGTAAAAAGTGAAAATAAAGGACATAAATCCTTTATTTTCCTGGATCCTGGATTCAGGGAGGACAGCAGAAAATACACAGATACATTTCCTGAGATGAAGAAGACGTGTCGCCTACGGTGAGGATGCAAGACTGCTTTATGATGTACGAAGTGGGTGCGGAGGCATCCCTCTTAATCAGGGGAGAGATTGCCTCAGAAGGCCATAGTACAGTAATCTGAGTTTCAAGTGTGGGGGGTGACCTCCGGAGTCCAAGTGCCAAGCAGGGATCTATAGTGATTAGTTTGAAGTGCTGAGCCGGTGCACGGAGGTGAAGGCATAGTCTATGGGTCAGGTGGCCATCAATAGGAGGAGGGGAACCCATCCTCGCAGAGGTAAAACAGCGGTCCTGTAGAAAGGTTGTGTGTTGCCTGTTAGAGGGTTGTGAGCATCTCCTTTAGTAGAACTCACGTCGTACCGCCGTCAGGGAGTATAGGCGATGGCAGCTGTCCAGGATGTCAGCTCTCTGTGAGAGGATGTGATGTCCAGGACCGTGGGTGCCGTGTATTTCGAGGCTCGGGGTGACGAGCAGGGAAAAGAGGCCTGTTCAGGGGAGCTGGACCATCTTATCACGGTCACCGGCAGCAAATCTTTGTCTGGAGAGATGAGAGCGGTGGTAAGGAAAGGGCTAGGGAGAGTCACGGGGGACCCCTGGTGTGGGGATTAACGTGGAGGGTATAGAGGGGTACTCACAGATTGGAGCGTGCTGTCCGTGCATCAAGCATTCGGTCTTCCAGCGCGTCGCGTCACATTTTCAGAGGCGACGGGCTATGTTGGTGAAGGTCTCGGCGTGAAGAGCGGGCATTCGGAGACATCGGGTCTGCGGCGCCTCGATCTTTGGCGGGACGCTTTTGAAGACGGGTTGAGGGACACCGGGAGCCAGGGTTCCGCTGGGAAGTAAAGAGCGTACCATTCCGGAAGCTCGATGCTGGGTAAGTCGAGCTGTTCACAAAAAGCCTGAAGGTCTTCTGGTGTTCTAAGTAGTGCTGAGTGCCCCCTGGTGGATGCAGAGAGACCGAATGGAAATTTCCAGCGGTACTGGATGTTTCTTGCTCGTAAGGCATCCAGCAGTGGTCTGAGCGCTCTCCTGTTCTGGAGAGTGATCTGATAGAGATCTTGAAAAAGTTTCACCTCAGTTCCATTAAAAAGTATGCGCCCCCTTTCCCTTGCTTTGCGAAGGATTTCTTTTTTGAGGGGGAAATTGACAATGCAGCTTATTATGTCCCTGGGAAGCTCGTTGTCTCGGGGGGGGGGGGGGGGGGGAGCACGGGCGCTCGATCAAGTCATTAAAGATGGCGCTGATGGTTTGCTGAACAGCACCTGGATCGACGGTTTCAGGGACACCTCGTACCCTGATATTGTGCCTCCGTCCCCTGTTATCCAAAGCTTTCACGTGCCTATGGAGTTCAAAAACGTGAAAAACGCCAATTGAGAATCATAGGCAGACTGTACCTGGCGAATGGCCGCCGCGTGCGTCTGTGTTGTCTGTTCCACGCCATCAATGCGGTGGGCAACGGCTAGTAGATCCGTCCTCAGGTCTGCTATCGCCGCAGTTACGGTGCTTTTTATATCTGAGGCAACTTTCTCCAAATCGAGAAGGCTGGGGGGCAGAGCCCCACTAGGGTTGGGAGAAGACGCTCCCGGCATGGGGACGGTTGGAGGTCCGTCAGGCGAGGCCGAGGCTTGGGCCTGTGGTGGCGCGTGCAGTGGCGCAAGGGCCTGCAACTTCTGGGCCCGGAATATCTCCGGAATATTCCTCCCCAGGTGGGTATGAGAGTCTTTGGGGGTGCGGGAGGTGGACGAGCTTCTAGTGGACCTGTGCATAGCAGGGAAAGTACGGTAGGCTCCCGTTCAGGTCGCTAGATTGTCCCGGGCACGCAGGAGCTCACAAGTTAAGCGGCCATCTCAGTCTCCGTCCAGGCCACGCCCCGTGTTTATGTTTTTATTTGCATTATGGCTCAACTGTTCCCTTTGGGCGTATGAGGTGTTATTTCCAACCCATCCAATGTTGATTGGTTCCACCAATTTGCCTTTTGGAGAAAAAAGGGGGCAGAGTGGTTTTGGGACTTTACATGAGGCAATGAATGGGTAGATTCATCCGCTTCCATCCCTATTGTTTTGACAACATCAATAAAAGGAAAGGGTTGGGACTTTAAATGAAGCACAGCTAAGAAATAAAAATTGTAAAATCACATGATGAAGGATTCCAAAAGAATATACATTGATTAAAGGAATGACATGATAAAATAGAGATAAGGAACACCTTAACAATTTATTATGCATGGTAATTGCATAATTCACAACCATCTATTATCTAGGGATAATAGATACATTGGTATATGGTAATATAATTGTAAGGGTTCATGGTCAACATAATTCTGTTAATAATCATAATAAAAAAACGTAAAAATTCATAGTATTTGTAATGTGGAATCTCAAACTCGCATGATTGTATGGTGTAGCATAAGGCAAGGCTCTATGTGTTTCGTGGAGTTTTATCCACTCATCAGGAGCAGTTACAAATGCAGAGCTCTATAATAAAGAGAGGAATGCAAAATGAACAGATGCTGGACATAAGGAAAGAAAGAACAAAGGTAAGATGAGGTATTACCAAATGCCCATACCTACACGTAAAATGTATATGTAGTAGTAAGATGTTGTTAGCAACTGGGGGCGCCATAGAGGAACAGACATCAAATGGGAGTTGAGGCCGCACAGCTGCGGCCAGGTAGGTGGCCAAGGAGATAGTATGAGGACTGTGGGTGATGTAGGAAGCTCCTGTTGATGATATAGGTGTGTGCCAATTCCAGTGGGTGTGCTGTAAAAAAGTATATGACTATATTAGACTATGAAGCTGGCCTTGGGCAGGTACTGTCCAATCCGGGTGGAGTGATATACTAATTAAGGTGACTCACATATCCAACCAGGGTGGGGGTCTAAGTGGGGGAAATAAATGACTCAGTAGGTGAACGCAAACAAAGACAATATAAACAAAGATGATTACCTTAAAACTCCCAAGTATCTACTGGGGCCAATCTGTGAGAATCTAGGGGTGAAGAGGGATGTGGACTCCACCCATGTGTGATCTCAACGGTCACAGCTGGGGAAGGTAATGGGCTGCGGCAACGCCCGTACATCTGACGTCACGTGGCAAGCAGCTTCCCCTACCCTCCCACATATACAACACTGATAGAAAGACCGGCATTTGAGAGATACTGTGAGGAGAAGGGGCCTTTCTCCCACGGTATCTCTAAGATTTACGCCTTGTTGACTGCCCCTCCAGAGCACTTTAGGATGTTAAGTTTGGGAAAGTGGGAGAGAGACTTGGAACAAATTTTCACAATAGACCAACAACAGAAAATAATACATCAAACTTTAAGCTCTTCCAGATGCACCAAGATTCAGGAATTGAATTACAAACTATTAACGCAATGGTATTATACGCCCTCATTAATGTATAAATTCTCCCAAACAGCATCAGGTTCTGAAGGGGCTGCGAAGAGAGAGGCACTATAGCACATATTTTTTGGACATGTCCAATAATCAAATGCTTCTGGCAGGAAGTCCAGAGAACCACGCAATTATTTACGGAATATCGGATCCCCTGGGACCCGGCATTCTTTCTTTTGCAATCTTCACGAATTCTAATGGAGAGATATAAAAACTCACTGTTGAGCCACATAAAAGCTGCATAACCTCATGTTGGAGAAATCCAAGAGCACCTCAGATATCCATGTGGCTCAATAAAGTGAGAATTATAGGGATTATGGAAAACTTGATACCTACGTCTATGAGCAAAAAAGAACAAATATCTCAAATATGGGCCCCATGGGAGCTCTTTTTGCAAACAGAGGAAGGTAAGAGACAGATCGGAGAGGAATGCTGGGATTAATCTGGATAGGATTAGTAAAATGAGGAGAAAAGGGGTATATGTAAAGCGGCCCTAGCAGGCCGGGGGGGGGGGGCTACCGTGAGGGGGGGGGGAGAGGGAGAGACACCTGGGGGGGGGGGATTTAGTATAATGGGGAAAGTTGGGGGTAATTAAGAGGGAAATGTAAAAAAAAAAAAAACAGGTCTACAGAATTAGAATACAGAAAGGTAGAAGCATGTATGTAATATGAAGATAATGTGACATAATATGCAAACGCTACGCTGTATCTTTCTTTTATGCTTAAGATGAATATTTCTGTTTTCCTGTAAAGAAATAAAGAATAAAAAAAAAAAGAAAGACAGGCACACTGACGCGCCACGTCAGATAATGCCTCATGTCCGGTGCGCCGGGCACCCGCCTACCACCCCAACACCATTGGAGGGAGGAGGGAGGGGCCTATGCCACACAATGCAGATCCCGGGAATGCAGGGCACAGGCATCCCCAGTGAACAGGCATCACTGATAAGAAATTAATGAATAATCCAAAATGTCAAGCAAAAGTCACGATGCAGTTGATATAACCAGTAACAGTTAATAACCAATATGCTACCTTAGCTATTGTGCTTCCATCCCTGAGTCATTGCAGAAAAAAGGGGGGAGAGGGGTTTTGGGACTTTACATGAGGCAATGAATGGGTATTTTTATCCACCTCCATCCCTATTGTTTTGACAACATCATTATTCTGTTTGTTTTATTATATGTATATATTTATTAGATTTTGTATGAATGCACATCCTTGTGTGTTTATGTTTTTATTTCCATTATGGCTCAATTGTTCCCTTTGGGCGTATGGGTTTGTTCCTTTCATGGGAGGTGTTTTTTCCAACCCATCCAGTGTTGATTGGTTCCACCTATTTGCCTTTTGGGTATAAATGAACATGCGCACACAGAGCCAATTAGCAATGTGTAAGCACGATTAGTGTGAAACGCATCTGCTGAGTATCCTGTCGGTTGTGTGTCATGCTTTTTTATTCATGGATTTCGAAATAAACTAACATATTTTTTATTTCGGATGTGCCGCCATTATTCTTTTTATTGTATGGATTCTTTTGTCGCGGACCCAGGCTGGCACCCGACTCTTTACAGCAGTGTTTGAGACCTTTTATCGTCTTGGAGCGGTGTTTACCCTTTTGCTTTTCTACCCCATCATTGGTGTCAGTGGGAGAATTAGTTCCCCATCTCTGGTATCAGTGAGATGAAATATACGTTATTGTTGGTGTCAGTGCAAAGAATAGTGCCCAAGAGCCAGATAAAGGCAATCAAAAGCCACATCCAGCCCACGGCCGCAGTTTGGAGACCCTTGCTTTAGAAAATCAGAGAGCACAGCCCACATGTTCTCCACAATCTTTCCAGCATTGGTTTACCACTCTCAGCACCTAGCTTACAGGAGTAATGACACTATTGTCAATACTCCTGTCGACCCAGGGACATCATAAAAATCATAGAACCCCATACAGGGTATGTGAAGAAGCACAATAATAAGATAAGGTGGCATAACATTGATACATTGCATTTGTTGGGCATGTGAGGAAGTGAATTATTAAGATATACTGTACATTAAATAACATAATAAACTCCAAAATAATTAGGTTGGGTTGAGTCTATTGTCATGTTTGAGAAAGTTTTAGGAAACACACAAGCCATGTGTCTGTAGTCATGCTGCTTTACCGCAGGAAACACAAAACCATATGCGGGCATGAAAATATAGCATACCCTCCAATATATCTAAAAGAATAGATTGCCCATTGCCAAATGTAATTCTCAGAAAGATAAACAGAGTAAGTTACATCTCAGCTCCACTTGAGCAACAAAGGATAGACAGTTCACTGCAGAGCAAACAGCGCTGTCAGACTTCCACCCCAAAATTCTACTTTAAACCCATCAATGCAAATTATGAAACAAGTACCCTGGTATTTCCTTATTTTTAATGATGTATACAATGGTCGCAAATGTTTTAAGTATAACACATGTACAACATTGTGTATACTCTGTAGGGTCAGGTGTGTACAACATAGGGTATACAGTGCAGAGGACAGGAGAATAATGCAAAACATCGTGTATACAGTGCAGGGGACATTAGTATAAAGAACAACATAGTGTATACAGTGCAGAAGACAGGAGTATAATGTAAAACATAGCTTATACAGTGCAGGGCCAGGACTATAAGGGACAGCATGATATATACAGTGCAGGGGTCAGTAGTATAATGTCATACCTCCTAACTTTATGAGATGGGAATGAAATGGGGATAAGGGACACCTATTGTTGTGGAAATTTTATTATGTGTGTTTTATAGCTTGTCATCTGTCTCCTTGTGTCTGATTTATCTAAGGAGCACTCTAGCAGAGCGCACTTGGGTTGAATCGGGATCAGCGGTAAAACCGTTAGTATGAAAATCTTTGCATGGGCTTGGAGACGTGTTCTGTGTGGGCATTTGCCGGTTTGTAAGTATCAAGCGCAATGCGCTGGGCTTCTTGCCTTCAAATGTCTATGCACATTAGAGAAGCAAAGTCAGCATAACGAAAGAAATATATCATATCTCTGTTGTGGCTACGCTATCTCTTTTTGGATACATTTCTGCTTTAATAAGAAGACATTGATATCTGCCCTGTTAATATACTCATACCGTATTTTGACAACGGAAGTAGCAATGTCCCCGCAGATCTTCTCAATCCTGTAAGAACAAGTAGAATGATCTTATTAGATATTGGTTACTCTGAGCAGTATTGAGTGGGATCCATGCTGACCAAGATGGTGTATGTGCATGCCTGTGGCTGGGCGGAGGGAAGTGTACATGCCCAAGTGGATGAGACATATGCACTTCAACCTCCCACTCCTGTGGATGCCCTCCTCTTTAGTGTGGTAATTTCCTGTGTTGTCATTTCCTGTGATGTCATTTTACATGGAGGAAGCGATTGACTGTTGGGACCACGACTTCCTGTTTGTCAATTCCTTTTGTTGTCCATGAATAAAAACCAAGTGTCTGTGCTCGTGAGAGGAGTCGAGCGATGGAGCTAAGAACGTGAGGACGGTTACTATGTATGTTTACTTGGGGAAATGTGGGAGACACGGGTTTAATAAGATGCATTATAGCAAAAGGCTGAAAGGGCGCTTAATAGCGCAGGAGACATGGGTTATGCATAACGTATAGCGAAATCTCCACATTACTAATAGCAAAAGTAAAGACAGAAAGAAAATAGGCTCCTCTGAGTGTAGACTGTAAGCCAATTTATTAAGAGCTTTTGGGAATATAACTCACATGGAGGTGGTTAAAACGGGCATATCATAAGAGAGGTACATCCATGGGACGTCAGAGGGTGTATGGGCATCGTAAGCACATACTACAGCAGTCCACCACTTGCAAAGGCTGTTCCAGCCGGCTGAATAGTAAGAAGAGCAAAAGTATGTAGGCATAGGACACACCTCCTGCCATGTCCCCTTAAAGGAGATGTTTACAAAAAAATGTTTTGTTAAACACAAAAGTGCTTTTTTACCATTACTATTCCTTTATATTGGCTTTTGGAATTTACAAATGCATCAATATAGAAATTGGAGAAAAGTTTTAGCAGTTGCCACTCCTGCACTCTTATCCTGGCTCTGTGTATTTGTCATTCACTTTATTTGCTGCTTTTGTTCAGATTTTCCTTACTCCAAAAATCTAGTTTGAAAGCAAAGCTCTGTTCTAAATTCATATGACTAGTTTCTGAAAGTATTCTTTAATTTATGCCTATTCAGTAAATAGAGTTCTTGCAATGGGTAATAGACAGGAGCCGAGTACAGCCATAGCAGGAAATAGTGTCCTTACCCACCCCCTTTAAGATGATCCCTAGTTGTGGAAATTTTTATTAATGTATGTTGTCAGATGTCCCCCGGTGTCAGTTTTGCTGCAATATCCTCATGTGAGTGTATTTGCACATACAGACATTAGTGGAAGGCCATTGATTGCGGAAACCTTCCCGTGGACATGGCAGATCTGTTTGCCCTTTAAGGGATGTTCGTTTATGCCTCACCAAGATTGGCCACCTCATGGTGACTGTATTAACGCTCCTAGCAAACAGATCTGTGTACATGGGAACAATAGCATCACCTATATAAAATTATAGCTCATTGAGCCATGGTAGAGTATGACGCGTGTCAATGGTAGCGGTGGAAATGTGCACACAGGCGTGATAGGAGCCATGTTTGTAGTATTCACAATGTGAGGCACATCAACATCAACAGGAAACTGCCCACATGGATCTGCACAGGACTGTTTGCACATGTCACTACTGGAATTCTATTTGAATATATACATGTGTCCTTCTTCTTCTTTTGAAGGAATACAAATGTCTAATTGGCTGATTCTGAAGCCACCACCCTCTTTTGTTATCACTGTGTTACACTATAAATAAACAAGACTTGCCATTGTAAGGCAGGATTTTGCTGAGCTCAACGTGATACGAGCATATGTGTCTGTGTTACTTGGATATACAAGTGCGCTTTCCCAGCATTATACAAGAAAGCTACAACTGTGGTTTTCAGCACAACAGAATTATTTGCTTACAGAAGAAGTTTAAAATATTCCACTACAACAATGACAGGGCTATTTTGTTAAGACAATGGTCAACAACACAGACATTATGTCTATACATTTATAATTATGAACTATTCAAAAGATAATAACAAAAATGTTTAAAAAGTTTTTTTTTTTACTGGGTGTAGGCTTTCAGTTTTTCCATCTTTTTAAAAATATCTTTAGCAATGAAACCACAATGTATTTATTGTAGGCAAACTACCCTTAAGGGCTTTATTTTGTAAGGCTGATTCTTATCCATCAGGAGAATTGGTCTTAAATGTCAACAAAAGTATGTTTCTGCCAGAAATCGTATCCCAGTTACCTTGCATTCATATCAGGTTGACATTATTTGCTGGAACAATTGTATATATTTATTTATTTACAATAAAGTGTTCAAGTTGAATGCTTAGAAGCAGAAACTGGCAAGTTTCAAATTAAATGCTGTAAAACTATGTGAGTACCACATGAAGTTGATGAAAATAACTGTCTTATAGATACTAGGCATTTTAGGATGCAAGGATTAGTGTTTATGGATGAAGGGTAAAACTCACCTGTGGTCCATTTATTTGATAAATGAAAGATCTTTAGCAGTTAGTTTCATACTGAAGCGCTGCTAATACAGCCGCAAAAGTGCTGGATATTTTTGCGGTGCTTTAGGGGTGTTTTAGCTGTGCTTTTGCGACACTGTTCGGGCTCTAGCGGGGCATTTTTTTTAAGGTCACGTAACAACGTGACCTTAAAAAAAAGACCTGTTTTGCAGGGCTTCTGAAGCTACTTAGTAGGAACAAACGATATGTCTCCTCTCCCCTGACAAAACAGGGATTTGTGTGTTTATACACACAAATCCCCATGCTGGCTCGCGTGCAAGTGATCGCGCATGGCCAAAAACAATTGTTTTTGTAAAGAATGGCTTGGGTAGCCATTATACATGATGAGTTCACTATTTAGTGCACTCAAAACAAGAGAAGAGATTTTTTGGATAATATCTGATGTCTCTTTCGCAGACTTTGGATAAAAGTAACAGGTGCGGAAAAAATTGGGCTTTTGGTGTTGGTGATGACTTCACACCGTAACCCTTGATGAAAGCAAGAATTGGCCTTGCTGTCAAAATTTGCAATGATATGCACCTGTCAAACAGGTGAGGAAAAAATGGTGTTTGGGTGTCGGTGGTGCCTTCACACCATAACCCTATAGAGGTACTCTTAATTAAAGCAAGAATTGGCCTTGCTGTCAAAAATTTAAATGACATGCACCTGTCAAACAATTGTGGAAAAAATGGTCCTTGGGTGTTAATTGGTCCCATGAAACCTACATTAAAACATTTCTTCCAGATGAAATCAACACCCACAATGCTAGGCAGCCTAGATAGTCTTTCAGAGATTCCAGATCCAGAAAGCACTTAATCAGCGACATCAGCATCAGGGGCTTGATTCTGCTGATCCAGGACTGATTCATTTTGAAAAATGTCAGCCGGTTCACGGGGTTTGTGAACAGACCTGCTCTCTTATCTGTCACAAAACCCCTGGCAGCACAGAAATCACACTGGATGCAGGGCAGCCCAGCAGTTCAATTGCATACTGGGCAAGTTCTGACCAGTGGTCTATTCTCATGACCCAGTAACCCAGTGGATCTTCAACTGGAAAGCTCTCCATGTCTGTTTTTGCCTCTAGAAAATCTCCCACCATATGATGACCTGGCCTTGAGAGAAAAGAATGTCCTCCTCTTCCTACCGCTGCTCTGCCTTGAGTGCCCTGTCCATAATGCCACACAGAGTCTTCTCCAGCAGGAACACAACAGCGATTGTGTCACTGATGCATGCATTTTCACGGCTCACCATCCTTGTGGCCTCAAATGGTGACATTACAGTGCATGCATCCTTTATCAGCATCCTTTGGTGTGGGGCCTGTCGTCTTGCCATGCTCACACAGGTACTCGTTTATGGTCTTCTAATACATGTTCAGCTGCTGCAACATTGCCAAAGTTGATTTCCACCTTGTGGGCATGTCACAAATCAGGCGGTTTACGGGCAGGTGGAATTCCTGCTGAATTTCAGCCAACCGAGCAATGGCTGTGTATGCTCGCCTGAAATGCCTACAGACTCTTCTGGCCTGCTTTAGCAGATCTTCCAACCCAGGGTATCTGCTTAAGAAATGCTGCTCCACCAAATTGGGGACATTTGTCAGGCATGGCACATGTGTCAACATTCCCTGTCTAAGGGCAGACGGATGGTTTGTGCCATTATCCCACACCACCATTCCCGGCTCCAGCTGGTGTGGCTTGAACCACCTCCGGGTCTGGTCCTACAGAGCTGCAAGAATCTCTGCTCTGGTGTGGCTGATAGGGGAATGTGACTGCCAATTTGTTGTTTACCAGTGTTCTTCCCTCTTTGTAAGCTCATGTTCCTACCTTTTTCAACCTCAGAATGAGGATGGCTGTGCATCATCAAGGAGCAACTGGCTGATGCTGTGTTCAAATAACTCAGATGACTCCTCCATGCCTGATGCTGTGGCTATTGCGGGAGTAACTGTGGACAAGGAGGCAGAATAAGCCACTCTGGCAGCTGCAGTGGATTGCGCACTAGTCTCTGCTTGGGTGATGGAGGATGAGAAGGATGAGGATGGTTTAGTAAGCCAGTCCACCACCTCCTCTATATGCTGTAGCTGGATAGTATGGCAACATCACTAACAGAGGAAATTATGCCCTGCCTGAGGATGGACCATGTCCTCCCTTGCCTGTGGACATAGAAGCTGCTGGCCCACTCACAGTGCCATGGGAACATTTGCCACTCCTTGTTGGCCTTCCAGATATGATGGGGGGGGGGGGTATTATTAACAAAATGTAATAAAGGTGGAGAAATGTGTACATGAATGCACTTTAATCAATGAAAGTGGTGTTTGGTGCACTTTAACCACTCCAGCCCCGGAAGATTTGGCTGCTCAATGACCAGGCCATTTTTTGCGATATGGCACTGTGTCGCTTTAACTGACAATTATGCAGTCATGCGAAGCTGTACCCAAACAAAATTAAAGTCTTTTTTTCCCACAAATAGAGCTTTCTTTTGGTGGTATTTGATCACCTCTGCAGTTTTTTTTTTTTTGTGTTAGAATTATAAACAACATTTTGAAAAAAACACAATATCTTTAACATTTGCTATTATAAATATCCCAAATAAAAATAAATAAAAAGATTTTCCTCAGTTTATGCCGATATGTATTCTTCTACATATTTTTGGTAAAGAAAAATCGCAATAAGCATATATTGCTTGGTTTGCTCAAAAGTTATAGCGTCTACAAAATAGGGGATAGATTTATGGCATTTTTATTATTATTTTTTTTTACTAGTAACGCTGGTGATCAGTGATTTTTATCGAACTGCGACATTATGGCGGACACATCGGACACTTTTGGCACATTTTTTGGGACCAGTGACAATTATACAATGATGCACTGATTACTGTATAAATGTCACTGGCAGGGAAAAGGTTAACAATAGACGGAGATCAAGGGGTTAACTGTGTTCTCAAGTGTGTGTTCTAACTGTGGGGGGGATGCGACTGACTAGGAGGAAAGAGAGATCAGTGTCCATACTTAGTATGAACACACAATCTGTTTCTCCTCTCCCCTGAGAGAACCAGGATCTGAGTGTTTACACACACAGATCCCGGTTCTCGCTCTGTCACAATCGATCACGAGTGGCCGGCGGTCATCGCGCCTGCCGGGCACTCGCATACTGGTCAAAAGGCAAAGCAACGTAAGGTAACGTCGTTTCACCCAGAGGAGCCAACCTCCCGCAGTACAATTGTGGAGGCTGGTCGGGAAGGGGTTAACTTGAGTACTCACTACACAGATACACTCCACTGACACACTACAATATACTGAAGTAAAACTTCACTAACACACTGCATTATACTGCAGTAAACCTGCAATAGTGCACTGAAATATACTGAGTTAAGCGTTCACTAAGGCACTGCAATATACTGCGGTAAACGTGCACCAATGTACTGAAATATACTGCGTTAAACATGCACTTACACACTGCAATATACTGCAGTAAACCTGCAATAAAGCACTGCAATATACTGCGTTAAATGTGCACTAACACACTGCAATATACTGTGGTGAACCTGCAATAACACACTGAAATATACTGCGTTAAACATGCAGTAACGCACTGCAATATACTGCAGTAAATGTGCAATAACGCACTGAAATATACTGTTGTAAACCTGCAATAATGCAGTGCGATATACTGCTGTAAACCTGCAGCAATGCACTGAAAAATACTGCAGGAAACCTGCTCTGGCAAAATAAAATTACACTAAAGTAAAAATGAACAGTTGCACTACTCTCACACTGTACTATTACTAGATTCACACTAATATGACGCTAAAGTAAAAATGAACGGTACCACTACACTCATACTGCACTATCACTAGATTCGCACTGAACTAACACTAAAGTAAAAATGAACGGTCCCACTACACTCAGTGCACTATCACTAGATTCACACTAAACTGACACTCTACGCTCACAATAGAATCACATTAGTACACTATAGCACACTAAAGCCCCATACACACGGTCGGACAATCCGCGGACCAGGTCCGTCGGATCATGTCCGTCGTACTTTGTCCGATGTTGGTTTTGCGTACACACGGTCGGACAAAGTTGTCGGAAAATCCGATCATTCTGAACGTGGTGACGTTTGTTGCCTACGACGGGACTACGTAGAGGCTAGTAGCCAATAGCTTTGGTCTTGTAATGTGATCTGAGCATGCGTAGCACTTTGTCCGGTCGGACAACCGTACACACGATCGGGTTTGGTGTGATCGGACCGGGTTGACGGCAAATCTTTCCAGCAGGAGATAAGACTTTGTCCGTCGGACAAACCGACGAACACTGTCCGATGGTGCATACACACGGTCTGATTTTTCAACAACATTGTCCGATCGGACAGAATCCATGAAAAAGTCCGACCGTGTGTATGGGGCTTAACTCACTAGTGACACTGAACAGAGCCCTGTTCTATCTCTCTCCATGCCAATATCACACTGCAAATGGACGCAATGAGAAGACTATTTTTATAGTGTGGGGTGGGACTAAGAGCAATGAGCCATGATTGGATAGAGTCATCATTACAGTGTCCAATGGCTCTGACAGCGCTATGTGCCCTGATTGGGCAAAGCTTTTATTGCTGCAGCCAATCAGGGCTTCCAATGCACTGTGCTGCAGTGCAGTGCATTGTGGTCATTCGGAGTGCTGAACAAACGGTCCTATTCCCTTCGAAAATTCTGGTGTTCGACGAATGGGCAAACAGCCAATGTTCGGCACAAACTCATGCTTGGGCCGAACTGTTCGCCCAACTCTACTCTTGCTCTGGTGGCACCCATTTTGTCACTCACCTTTGTTTTCTCTTTTAGTGACACAGGGATACATCTCTACAGTGGGGGACAACGATATTTTAAAAATCTATACAGGGGTTTAATCCTTCCAAACTCTATTTGAAATAAAAAAAAAAGAGTTAAAGCGGAGTTTCACCCACTTTTACTACTTTGTCTTAAAGGAAAGACCCCCCCTCCACCACTTGATTTTGGATAATTATTTTTTATTTATTTTTTTATTACTTACCTTTTCTGAAGTACTGACTGTCCTTTAGTTCTAGCTCTGCCGCAGCCCAGGGTGTCATTTCCTCTTCTCTGCTGCTGCCTTCTGGGACCTGTGTATGTCCCAGAAGAAGACTGGGCCATTCAGAAAGAATTGTGTGACTCGCACATGCGCAGTAGGAAACCGGCAGTGAAGCCTGAAGGCTCCTCTGCCAGTTTCCCTTAGTTGGAACAGCGCTGCCTACACCCTATCCGATGGACGGATCAGTTTCAGGGGGGGGGGGGGCAACATCATGTGTTCCCTGGACAGGTAAGTGTCCTTATTAAAAGTCAGCAGCTACAGTGTTTGTCGCCGCTGACTTTAAAAAAAATTGCGGTTGGAACACCTCTTTAACCTTTACATAAACTTTACATTTAACAGCACTTTTTAACAAGGCAAAAGTTACCTTGTTGCATGTGAACGGTTAACTGCAAAAACATCATTGGCACTAGTCACTAACTGAAATATATGTTGCCCTCCAGTTCTCTGGAGGGCTATTTATTATGCATTATATCTCAGTATACACCTGGAAAAAAACATCATAGAGCAGCTGAAAACTGTAAGGTATCTGACTACATAGACAAAATAAACATCCCAGTGCTGATACAGCATAAGAGAGACCACTTCTTTATGATTCTTTATTGCTTGCCTACTTCCATGTATACAGGAAGAAGGAGGCCTGGTTGGAGACCTCAGAAATGGTGTTCTTTTAAATGGTCTTTATTGACAGCTAAGCCAAGAAAAAACAATATAAGGGAGCATATTTCAAAAATAAATATTTGTGCATATGTGCATGATTCATCATTCTGTGTTGATTGATGAAGGCTCCTCAGGCGACACCATAACAAAAAAAGAGAAAAAGAGCGCCAATCGGCCTAGTATAATACAGTTTATTAACTGAATATTAATAGCCAAAATTCAAGGCACTCACATTAAATATGATGGACCTAAAAAGGAGACCACACCTCCGAAACGTGTCATCATAGCAACCACACACGCTCAATTCCTCCTCTGTTGACAGCCTTGGAAACGCATCGTCGTTCAGTAACGGGTTGGTTCCAGACCGGGTGCACGCTTTTTCTCCTTCCCCAGTGGTGGATGCATGTGTGAGGCCGTGAAGATTCATACCATCCATTTTGGACTCTCCCCCCTTTCACCCCCCATGAGCTGACAAGAGTGACCTTTCCGAGGAGGCGACATTGACTGTACCTAAATGCCTATGTCATCATTAGGGATGAGCCGATGCTTGCCTGTTTGCTAAATAGCGAAGAAATTGGGATGTCCGCAGGAAAATTCGAAAGCCGTGGAACACCCTTTAAAAGTCTATGAGAGAAAGTAAAAGTGCTAATTTT
This sequence comes from Lithobates sylvaticus, assembly GCA_028564925.1. NCBI lineage: Eukaryota > Metazoa > Chordata > Amphibia > Anura > Ranidae > Lithobates > Lithobates sylvaticus. Next base: position 242,182,901 of record CM053029.1, on the reverse strand, counting down.
AAAGGCTTATATGCAGGGTATTGTCATAAAAAGTGTTTGGGGACCAGGGTCCTGCCCCAGGGGATATGTATCAATGTAAAAAAAAGTTTTAAAAACTGCAGTTTTTTCGGGAGCAGTGATTTTAATAATGCTTAAAGTGAAACAATAAAAGTGTAATATTCCTTTAAATTTCATACCTGGGAGGTGTCTATAGTATGCCTGTAAAGTGATGTATGTTTCCCGTGTTTAGAACAGTCTGAGAGCAAAATTACATTTCTAAAGGAAAAAAAGTAATTTAAAAGTACTCGCCGCTATAATGAATTGTCGGTCCCAGCAATACACATAAAAGTTCATTGATAAAAACGCCATGAGATTCCCCCACAGGGGAGGTGTCTATAGTATGCCTGTAAAGTGTATAGTATGCCTGTAAAGTGATGTATGTTTCCCGTGTTTAGAACAGTCTGAGAGCAAAATTACATTTCTAAAGGAAAAAAAGTAATTTAAAAGTACTCGCCGCTATAATGAATTGTCGGTCCCAGCAATACACATAAAAGTTCATTGATAAAAACGCCATGAGATTCCCCCACAGGGGAACCCCGAACCAAAATTTAAAAAAAAATTAGTGGGGGCCCCCCCAAATTCCATACCAGCCCCTTCAGGTTTGGTATGGATATTAAGGGGAACCCAACGCCAATTATTTTTTTTTAAATGCCGTCGGGGTCCCCCTCAAAATCCATACAAGACCCTTCCCACCCGCAGACCCCCACAAGCACCGGGCAAGGGTTGTGGGGATGAGGCCCTTCTCCCCATCAACATGGGGACAAGGTGCTTTGGGGGGCTACCCCAAAGCACCCTTCCAATGTTGAGGGCATGTGGCCTGGTACGGTTCAGGAAGGGGGGGCGCTCTCTCGCCCCCTATTTTCCTGCGGCCTGCCAGGTCATGTGCTCGCATAAGGGTCTGGCATAGATTTTTTTAGCAATGAACTTTTATGTGTATTGCCGGGACCAACAATTCATTATAGCTGCGAGTACTTTTAAATTACTTTTTTTCCTTTAGAAATGTAATTTTGCTCTCGGACTGTTCTAAACATGGGAAACATGCGCCACTTTACAGGCATACTATAGACACCCCCCAGGTACGAAAATTTTAAGGAATATTACACTTATATTGTCACTGCTCCATTTGCCACTGCATTGAAACATGTCCCCTGAGGTGGGACCCAGGTCCCCAAACACTTTTTAAGACAATAACTTGCATATAAGCCTTTAAAATTAGCACTTTAGATTTCTCCCATAGACTTTTAAAGGGTGTTCCACGGCTTTCGAATTTGCCGCAAACACCCCAAAACAGGCAAACACCCGATGTTCGAGTTGAACTTACGTTCGACTCGAACATCGGGTTCATCCCTAGTGCACACACTTGTATTTTTTGCATTGTCTCAGGTGACACCAGAATTCTCATGTTTGTACTCATTTGCAGGATATCAGGTCATGTTTGTACTCATTTGCAGGATTCCCCTACGTAATAGCTTCTCTGCAGTAGTCAAACCTCAGGTGAAGTGAGCAGCTGCAGCACTGTGTGGTCTGAGTAGCGAGCTGCTGACTGCCTCCCCACCACAGATGCCTTTCAGCTACAATCAAAATTTGGTCTTGTATATAATGAACCAGCAATAAACGGCTGTAAAAGCAATGTAGGATCATAGTACTCCTCCATTATTCAATGCATTTTGAAGCGGTAACTCTGCTGCTTCTTCAGAAACAGGATAAAACTAAAAATTGGCATCAGCCATTACATAAGAAAGCCTGAATTTAAAATACACCGCCAACAGGGGCTTGGCCATGCATGGCATGTGAGTAGTAGTGACTCACAGAACTCCAGCTGAAGAGCCTGTACAGATCCTTCCTCCAGTCACAATATAGAACCAAACTGGTTCAAAACCATTTTTTTTAGCTTGCCCCTTGAATATATTTAGCACCCTCTACCTAGGTAGGTGCTAGAGTTGAGATTTTGTCAGTGCAGGTAAATTTAGGCAGGCCTAGCGCCTGTTTGTTTTGATCTGTGGCCCTGAGTGGTTTAGAGCAGGCTGGTGACTCACAGCTAGTTTCATCTTTCAGTTACCTCTCTTCTGCTTCTAAAGGCTTCTAGAAGGAAGGTGGGGTGTTCTAAGGATACCTGACCAATCCCCTTAGCCTCCTTAAATACCTAGCCTCAGCCCAGCTGAGGAGGAGTTGTTCCGGTGGAAGAGCTGGAGATGGAGAGTTAGGCTGTCGGGCCTTGGAGGGAGCCCCCCAATCTAGGGGGGTGACCTTGGACCGGGGCTGAAGGAGCCCCACACAACCCAAGGGGTGCTCTGGCTCAAAATGTGTATATACTGTTAGCTGCAGGGAGTAGTTAAGAGTGCCTTATTCATTCTGTACAAATGTAAATACCAATCATAAATGTATACAGCTATTTTTGTTCATAATTTATTTGTACAGTTCCCCATCTAAGTGGTTTCCCTTTTCCCCCTTCAATGTATCTTACTTGGCCCAGGAGCCATTTTTTTTCAAAATTCCTCAGCTGAGGGGCCCGCTGATTTCTGGTGGGGGTGAGTGTAGCACCCTCTACCTAAGTAGGTGCTAGAGTTGAGATTTTTGTCAGTGCAGGTAAATTTAGGCAGGCCTAGCTGAAGCTAGACCTGATTGTTTTGATCTGTGGCAGAGTGGTTTAGAGCAGGCTGGTGACTCACAGCTAGATTCATCTTTCGGTTACCTCCCTTATGCTTCTAGAAGGAAGGTGGGGAAGAGAGGTGGAGCTGGCTGGGGTATTCTAAGGACCCCTGACCAATCCCCAACCTGGACTGGCAGGAGGCAGGCCTCCTTAAATACCTAGAGTCAGCCCAGCTGGGGGGGAGTTGTTCGGGTGGAAGAACTGGAGGTGGAGTGTTAGGCTGTCGGGATCTTGGAGGGAGCCCCCCAGTCTGAGGGGGGTGACCTTGGACTGGGCTTGGAGCTGTGAAGGAACCCCACACAACCCAAGGGGTGTCCTGAATGGGAGCAAGAGAGGACAGCAGGGAATACTACTGGGCATGTCTCCAGGAGGGATCCATCAGATGTCCGTGAGTGACAGGCACAGTTGTGAGAGCTGGGAGAGGCATACCAAAGAGGACTGAGAGACAGTCAGAGGTGGATGTAGAGCCAGCGGGAGAGACTGTGATATTACTGCCAAAGTCGGGCTGCTGCAGCTGAGAGAGCTGTCCGGGTCTGCAACAGGCTGACTGGGATCAATAGTCCATCAAAAATGGTCAGCTAGCACCAAAGACTTTTCCTATTTTTGTTGCTACACAAGAGGGGCCTGCAGTCCCTGCCTGCAGTCCCTGTAATAAGGAACTTTGCTAAGGCCTGGCTGAAACCAGAGTAAGGCCAAACCATGTGCTAGCTGAGCCTAAGGAATTGTGCTGGAGTGAAAAGGAGATATAGTCTGCAGAAAGTGTTGTGCAGAAGGAGAATATCTAAATTGTCCCATACCAAGCAAGAATCATTTTTCTGGGCATCCCATGAATTCCTTTACCCCATCCAAGATCTAATCCCTCAATAAAATACAAAAACAAAGCTGATGGACTATTCATTGTCTGGAGAGTGACTGGAAGAGAATGCCAGGCTGGGCAGGGTTACAGGTGGAACTACTATATTCTGCAGCACCTATGGGGGTACCGTTACATATACATGGATCAACAAAAGTGCAATTGATAACCAATATATGTCAGACCTCAATACATGATATCCTAACATATACTGTACATAAACTGAATAAAATGCATGCATAAAAAGCAATGTCTTACAACACTAATAATAAAAACAAATATAATAGTGTAGAACCCTCCAGGTAGGTAGGTGCTAGAGAAAGGATTTTGTAGGATAGGTAGGCCTGTTTGTTTTGATCTGATCTGGGCTAGGAGTGGCTCAGGGTAGTAGCTGAGAGGACTGGGGAGGAACACCTGAGAGGACTGGGAGGATGCAGTCTGGGATGGGTGCAGAACCAGCAGTGTGGACTGTGGTGTCATGGGCAGTGGAGAAGGGTAGCTGTAGCCAGGAGGGCTGGCAGGGCTTGAAGATGGGTTACTGGGCTACATGTAGGACAGCTAGCACCAGAGACTTTCTATTTTGCTACACTATAGGGGCCCACGGTCCCTGCCTGCAAAGGGCAATTGCTGAGGACTGGCTGAGCCAGTGCCAGGCTTAACCACTTTGTGCTGGCTGTGCCTGTAGATTAAAGAGGAAGTGATGTGCAGGAGGAGAAATGGAGTGTATATCCCAAGCAAGTGCTATCAATTCTACTGGGCATCCCACACTTCCCTTGCCCCATCCAAGTTCAATCCCCTCAATAAAACAAGAAAAAAAAACAAAGTGCATGGACTGTTCTATGTCTCTGAGTGTCTGAGAGGTGAATACTGGGCTGGGCAGGGTGACAGGTGGAACACAATACTCAGCAGCTTCTACGGGGGTACCATTACAATAATATAAGTAAAAGAGCTCCACAATAGAAACTTAGTTTATCCACAGGTTAAAAAGTGCTAATTGGATATCACAAGTGAACTCTCCTGTGGGCGAACACCAACCACAGCCTCTTACCAGAAATGACATAAAGGTCATAAACACATGAGATTTATCTAGGGTAACTATCAGATGAACCTCCTCAGGCAGGCATCACAACTCATCATAAATGGACCGTGGAGAGAGGAAAAGGGCAGACTCATGTACGTCATACAGTTTTATTATAAAAAAAAAGACAAATGGGTACTCACATGAGGAAAAGCAAAATACAGCATGCATCGGCCAAATGCGGTCGGTTACCAAGGGTGATGATGTCAGCCACTCCGGCTCTGCCCACCATGTTTCATGGCTAGAGGATGTCTTCAGTGGCCAGTACATCTGATGTCAGACATCCTCTAGAGATGCAACATGTTGGGCGGAGTGGCTGATGTCCTCATGCTTGTACATGCTGTATTAGCCAATACATGCTGGCTAGACACAGGAGACATGGATGTCTGCTAAGAATGTTCTGAGCTGTCTTTCCATCCACCTCTGGAGCCAATCTTGGCCTATTACAAGAAGGGTGAGAAAACTGGTCCCGAACATCGCAGGTAATAGGAGTAAATCTATTCTGTGACTCCAAAACAGCGTATTCACTTGAATCAATAACTCAATAACAATTCAACAATAATATTGAACTTAATATGGAAATATACATACAAATTGAAAATGTAATATTTTTAAATAAATATGTTTAATGGTGTAAAAACACTATTATTTTGTAAATCTAACCAAACAATAGTCCCTTTAATAAATATCTACCCCACATTATATTTACATTTTTTTTTTACCTATTTACCCATATTTTTATTCAGAGGATCTCAGCTTGACTAGCAACAATGACACAATGATATTCAACTGTATATATGTAGGTTTGTGGAACATTATACATAGTATCAGAGTCTTGACAACCAGTTCCTAAACCAGTCATCATTAATATACTGTAGTTTTATTATAGTTATAGTTTTGGAACCTAAAGTGGTATTAAACCCAAAACCCAAAACCAAAGTTGTAACATATTGCAGCTTACCAATCATTAGATGTGTTGGCTGCATTCGTATTCTTTTATAGGCTTTTTAAAATATGTTTTCACTTGATTATCTGATCAGTAACACACCTCCTGTTTTAGCCCCCGTACACACGGTCGGACATTCCGACCACAAAATCCGTCAGATTTTTTCAGACGGATTTTGTACGAAACTGGTGTTGCATACACACGGTCGGACAAAGTTGTCGGAAAATCCGATCGTTCGGAACGTGATGACATTTGATTATTACGACAGGACTACATTCCGGCTAGTAGCCAATAGCTTTGGTCTCGTCATTTGATCTGAGCATGGGTGGCACTTTGTCCGTCGGAATTCTCTACACGCGATCAGAAAAAGTCCGATCGGATTTTGTTGTCGGAAAATTTGAGATCCTGCTCTCAAATTTTTTCTGTCGGAAATTCCGACGGAAAAAGTCCACTAGTGCCCACACACGATCGGATTTTCCAACAACATAATCCGATCTGACTTTTTCCATCGGTATATCCGACCGTGTGTACGGGGCATTAGAGTGCCCCCACTTTGGATGAAGGAGCACAGGGGCACCTATAGACAGCCGTGTTTTCAGTCTGGGAGTGGAGTGTTAGATGTACTAGCAGATTTATATACACTAAGAAATCAAAGCCAAACTCCAGCTCACATTGCAGTTACACAAGCAGTTACAGCAACAGTTTTTTGTTCTTTTGGAATAAAGGTTTAATATGAATAAAAGCTGTTTATTGTAAGCACCCCTGTCAGTGAAATGGTTTGTTTCAACTCTCTGACTGATACACTTGCTCTTTTGAAAAACAACAGACTTGCTGGCTAGATCACATATGAAAATAAAGGAGAGATATCCTAAAAAAGAAAGCTAATGTAGCCACCACATCTAGGGATTGATACGCTGCAATATAATAAATGTTTACTTTTAGGTTTAATATCACTTTAATTTTTAATTTTTAATTTGGCCCCTTCTATCGCCTAAAAAACTTGGCTTATTCTGCCTGGCTACAACCTCCCCCCTGTAAACTGATCATGGTTTATCATGGCTGCTGAGCCCTGACACTGTGGTCAGTTTATGTGCCTCCATCATCCACAGCCCTGCTCTGTCCTTCTTCTTGTTTTTCAAATATTTACCAATAATAGATAAATGAAACAATATTCACAGAGCATTGTGGGTTTTCTAAACAGTGCACAGCAGAGTCCACATATTCAAGATCCTTTTAGTACTTTCTATCTTGGGAAAGAGCAGTTATTTTTTGTATAATGTCACAACTCTGCTACAACCCAACAACACATTTTGACAGTGATATGTTAAAACTGCAGTTCTACTACTGTGTGAGATATTGCTAATGATAAAGCGCTATATTTAAAGATGTGATTCATCAACACATGATGAATTCTTGCAAAAGAAATGAATACAGTACTATTTCTACAAAGCTGAATTTAACTTAAAGAAAAATTCACGAGCAGAAGCTTTGTATTTGAGGCCCAGTAAAAGAACAAGACGCAATTTTCCTTGCCATTTCAATTGCTACCAAATTCAACCAGAGAAAAAATAAAATTTGCATACCCTGATTGTCAGCACTCACTTTCATATAGTTGACAAGAATATTGAGTGTTACAGGAATATAATCAATTTGTCAGGTTAAGCAATATAGTTTTTTTTGCATGCAAACTCCAACACATTCAGCTTGCTCTCTTGTTGCCCGGGAGACTTCTTTAGGGTGTTTGGTAGGAACTCTGCAAACAAATTACCATTTTCCATCAAGGCTATTCAAGAAAATCAGCCAGCATCATCCCTGATGAACAGGGACAATACTGCAAAAAAAAAAAAAAAATTACACAGCAATACAGAGTATTTTCAAGCCCCTTTAGAGGGACATAAGCCATGTTCACAATTGGGTGGCACCTGTTTGCTGTTCCTAACCCAAGCTTGGTCACACATGACTGCTAACTCTAAGATTTTCTGTGTCACTTACTGTAGTTTGTTCCTGTTCCTCCCACCGAACATACCTGGGAGGGATAAGAAATTATAGGAAATTATAGAAATAATATTTTAAAAGACCAGAAACAAACACGCCCCTCACTCCTAACAGTAGAGTTGCTGTGGTGTTTTTACTTCTGGCCTAGAGATACCATTATTTACAGTTACATTCACACCAGAAACTGCAAGTAACTGCATGTTTTTGACTGCATATGTACATGTACTTGATGCACGCATGACATGCGATTGATTGCGTTTTGCGGTTCTCCCCGCTAAAACCACTGCCTGTGGAAGGGAATTCCACATCCTTGCCGCTCTTACAGTAAGGAACCCTCTACATAGTTTAAGGTTAAACCTCTTTTCTTCTAATTTTAATGAGTGGCCACGTGTCTTGTTAAACTCCTTTCCGCGGAAAAGTTTTACCCCTATTGTGGGGTCACCAGTACGGTATTTATAAATTTAAATCATAGCGTCTCTTCTCCAGAGAGAATAAGTTCAGTGCTCGCAACCTTTCCTCATAACTAATATCCTCCAGACCCTTTATTATCTTTGTTGCCCTTCTTTGTACTCGCTCCATTTCCAGTGCATCCTTCCTGAAGACTGGTGCCCAGAACTGGACAGCATACTCTAGGTGCGGCCGGACCAGAGTCTTGTAGAGTGGGAGCATTATTTTTTTATCTCTGGAGTTGATCCCCTTTTTAATGCATGCCAATATTCTGTTTGCTTTGTTAGCAGCAGCTTGACATTGCATGCCATTGCTGAACCTATCATCTACTATGACCCCCAGGTTCCTTTCCATCCTAAATTCCCCCAGATGTTCTCCCCCCAGTGTATAGATTGTATTCATATGTTTTGCCACCCAAATGCTTTATTTTAGATTTTTCTACATTAAACCTCATTTGCCATGTAGTTGCCCACCCCATTAATTTGTTCAGATCTTTTTGCAAGGTTTCCACACCCTGCAGAGAAGTTATTGCCCTGCTTAGCTTAGTATCATCTGCAAATACAGAGATTGAACTGTTTACCCCATCCTCCAGGTCTTTTATGAACAAAATAAATAGGATTGGTCCCAGCACAAAACCCTGGGGGACCCCACTACCCACCCCTGACCATTCCGAGGACTCCCCATTTATCACCACCATTTTAACTTGCCCATGTAGCCAGTTTTCAATCCATGTACTCACCATATGGTCCATGCCAACGGACCTTATTTTGTACAGTAAACGTTTATGGGGATCTGTGTCAAATTCTTTTTCAAATACCAGATACACCACGTCTATGGGCCTTCCTTTATCTAGATGGCAACTCACCTCCTCATAAAAGGTTAACAGATTGGTTTGGCAAGAACGATTCTTCATGAATCCATGCTGATTACTGCTAATGATACCATTCTCATTAGTAAAATCTTGTATATAGTCCCTTGTCATCCCCTCCAAGAGCTTGCATACTATTGATGTTAGGCTAACTGGTCTGTAATTCCAAGGGATGTATTTTGGGCGCTTTTTAAATATTAGTGCTACATTGGCTTTTCTCCAGCTGGTATCATTCCAGTCAGCACTGTACACATGTCAGAAATTGAGATTCTTACCCTTCTCTGTAAAATAGGCTATTTCCTCATAACCTAGAAGAGAAGTATGGCCAAAGCTTTTTTGGCCCTACTTCTCCTATGGATCACAAGAGTGCATTTCATTCTACACTCTTGTGGCAGGTTTTAAGCCAACAATGGGCTAATTGGTTGACATCACTCAGCTACTCCAGGCTTGGGAAAGATTCTGACTTTAAAGTTGGGATCCACCCAGATGCCTGGACCAGCAGCTGGCCCATCTGCTCTTTGGCGGAACAGATGGCCCGAAAGGGCAGGTGAATGCCCATTCAGTCAATCAGCTTATCTCTTGTACTGAGAGAAATAATAAAAAAAAATGTCTGGCCTTCTTCTGAAATAACTAGTTGCCTGGAAGTCTTTCTGAATCGCTGACCTGGAACAAGTATGTAGCTAGTGACTCAGTAAGTTTTCTATATAAGCTGCAGTCTGTTACCAGCATTAACACAGCAGTTTTTGTTTTTTTCTGATTCCCGTTCACGTAGCACCTTGGCCTAGTAAAGGAAGTAAAAAAAATGGATTTATTGGCAGAATGAACAGGTGATAAAACAATGTTACAGGGGTAGCAATAAAACAGACAGACTATACTATATCATATTTATACATTTTTTTATTTTGTCCCCAGTTTCACTTTAAAAAAACTGAACTGTATTGACATAACAATTAATTAAATGAATATGTAACTTTGCTTTGTACATACTGCAATTACAACTTAAAGTACAGAAATATCTTAACTAAAGCCTAATGTTTAAGACCCCATTCATACTTGGCAAATGGGGCTGTTTGCCATTACCCACGGTATACTCAGGTATTCCCTGCCATAAGCAAAGCAAGAGGAGTCTGAAAGTGCCCACAGCTATTCCCCCTCATGCACCTGTGGCCGATCGTCCCTGGATGCAGACAGTCTCCCACAATAAATCACAAATGGCCCCAAGTGTAAATGGGATCTTAAATGACAGCTGAAGAACATATTTTTGAAGTTGATTGGTGGTTACATTACATAAAACATTTATTTTTAGCACATTTACAATTGAGTACACCACTCTGGTTTAAGTAAATTGTAAAATGAAACTGGAACAAAAGGGCTGTTGCTCTTAAAGCCTTACTCCAGGGCATATAGATATATTATTATGCATCTATCTCTGCTGTAAAGCAACTACAAACAGGCTTTAAAAGAGTTAAATTATTGTCTTGGAGTAGTACAGCCCACTCTGGACATCATTGCTGCAGGTCTCATAAAGACACCGGCTGGTGATGTTTTTAAGTCCCTACCTCCACTTGGCCATTCACAAAAACACAATTCATAAAGAATGGGGACACATATTGTCATTACATTGTTTAAATGAATGAAAAGAATAAGAGAATGCTTTACTGAGCACTTGGATGTGGTTAACCATACACCAAGTTGATGGTGGCAAAGACGTTAGACATGATTGTTCTTGTGCTATGATTGTGGACATATACTGTACATTTGTTAATACACATTCTACTGAATATGTACCTTGTCCCAAAGCACCTTGTTCCCATGTTGATGGGGACAAGAGCCTCTTCCCGACAACCCTGGCCATTGATTTTCGGGGTCTGCGGGCGGGGGGCTTATTTACATCTGGAAGCCCCTTTAACAAGGGGGCCCCCAGATCCTGCCCTCTCTATGTGAATGGGTATCGGGTACATTGTACCCCTACCCATTCAACAAAAAAAGTGTCAAAAAGTAAAAAAACACAACAGACAGTTTTTGACAATTCCTTTATTTAAAAAAAAAAAAAAAGTGTCCCGTGATGTACATCCTTTGTCAATAATTCAACCCAACACACAAGAAAAATTGAAAAAAAAATGGAAAAACCCCTCCTCCATGGTAAGCCTCCCGGCGACTGCTGTCTTTTCGCTGCTCTTATATAGGCAAGGGCAGGGCCACCTGCTGATGTAACCGGATGACCCGCCCCCCTCTGGCATTACATGACATCATAAGGGGGTGGGGTCACTCAGTTATGTCACCAGGTGGCCCTGCCCTTTCCTTTATAAGAGCTGTCAAAGCAAAAAGACAGCAGTTGCCAGAAGGCCTCCCACGGAGGCAGCTTTTAAAAACTGCCCATGACACCACAGTCTATTAATCCTGGTTCTGCACCCATCCCAGACTGCATCATCCCAGTCCTCTCAGGCCTTCCTCCCCAGTCCTCTCAGGTCTGTGCATGTCACTCACCAGCCCTCCTGGCTGCGACCAGTTGTTCCTCTCCATGGAGACTTACCTGCTGTGCTCTCTCTCTCATTCTGTGCCTCCTGTCCAGGACACCCCTGTGGTTTGCATGAGGGTCCAGCCCACACCCGAGCCCAGGCCCAAGGTCGTTGGGTGCAGGAACTGTTAAAAATTTGTGAAAAAATTGTAATTACATGGCCCTGTCAAACAGGTGCAGAGAAATTGGGACTTGGGTGTTGGCGGTGCCTGAAAACTGTAACCCCTCACAGTTACTCTTGTTGGGCGCAGGAACGGGCCCTGCTGTTAAAAATCATTTAAACAATTTAAATTACATTCACCTGCTAAACATGTGCAGAAAAACTGGGCCTTAGGTGTTGGTGATGCCCTAAACCAAAAATATTGTTGGAAGCTAGCATAATCAAGATTCAGGAATCGGATAGGCAGCATAGTCTTCAAGGGATCCCAGATCTCTAGCATATTCAATCAGTTACATAAGCATCAGGGGCTTGATAGCTGCTGATCCAGGACTGATTCATTTTTATAAATGTGCCTACTAATGGAGTATGTGGACAGGCACACTCTTTGACACATTACAAACCCTCCAGCAGCACTGAATATCCATTCAGAAAGCACGCTGGTTGCAGGACAAGTCAGTAGCTTGATTGCATATTGAGCAAATTCTGGCCAGTGGTCCATTCTCAAGATCCAGTAACCCAGTGGATGCTCAGTTGTAAAGGTCTCCAAGTCTGCTCTTGCCCCTAGATATTCCTGCACCATATAATGCAGACGCTGCCGATGGTTGCTTAAACAGCCCTGGGCACTGAGGACTAAAGAATTGTTTAAAGGCATCGGTCAGTGGCCACCTTCTCTATCGCTCTTTCTTTAACTGAACGAAAGAAACACGTTGTCGAGGACCAGGAAATTGTTTACCTCCCAGGGTTTGGAAAGGCGTTACACAAAGTTTTCTTAAAGGCGTCCTGAAGATGTTTAATCCTCTGCTCCCTCTGTGAAGGCATGATGAGCTCTGCAACTTTACCCTTGTAACGTGGATCAAGAAGGGTTGCCAGCCAGTAATGATCCCTCTCCTTGATACCATGAATCCTCAGGTCCTTTCACAGGCTTTGCAGAATCAGGGAGTTCATGCAGCTTAAGTTTGAAGAGGCATGAGCTTCTGAGTCCTCTGGGTCACCAAGGATGACATTGTCAGGAACTACCTCCTCCCAGCCACGTACAACTCCTTGGGTTTCTGGGGACTGAAAACCATCCCTTGAAGACTGCTGCTTGTTATCCTCTACATGCATGCTGACACAATCCTCCTCCTCTTCCTCCTGTGTGTTTGGCAGCCCCACAGGAATGCAATCTGCATAAAGGGGGCCTTGAGAGCAAAGGAAGTCTTCCTCCCACTGTTCTGCCTCAAGAGCCCTGTCCATGATTCCATGAAGCTTGTGCTCCAGCGGAAGACTAGAGGGACAGTGCTCACTGCTCACCATCCTTGTGGCCTCCTGAAATGGTGACAGGACAGTGCATGCATCTTTTATCATTAGCCACTGCCGTGGCGAAAAGAAGCCAATCTCCCCTGAGCCTATCCTGGTGCCATACTCACACAGGTACTCATTGATAGCCCTCTGCTGTTTGTGCAGCCACTGCAGCATTGCCAATGTTGAGTTCCACCTCATGGGCATGTCGCAAATGAGGTGGTTGGTGGGCAGGTTGAATTCCCATTGAATGTCAGCCAGTTGAGCACTGGCATTGTATGACCGCCAGAAATGACCACAGACTTTTCTGGCCTGCCTCAGAAGATCTTATAAGCCTGGGTACCTGTTTAAAAATAACACTGCATCCTAATTCCACACTTAGTGGACGTTTACGGTTCTGCTGTTGCCTCCTCCTCATTCCCCCAAGAAATGTTATCAGCTACTATAGTTGCACTGCCTAAACCGGGTAAAACCCTGGATTCTCCTCAAAATTTCAGGCCTATCTCATTGTTAAACAATGATGTGAAGATGTATGCAAAATTGCTGGCCACAAGATTGATAGACATCCTCCCAGAGATTATCGATATGGACCAATCTGGTTTTACAAAGGGTAGACAGACCTCAGACGCAGAAAGGCGATTGGTAAACATAATACACTTGGCCAACAGAAACAAAACGCCTTCTCTGCTCCTAGCGCTGGATGCAGAGAAGGTGTTTGATAGGATTCATTGGACGTTTCTAGAAAAGGTATTGGAGAAATTTGGATTTGCTGGCACAATTTATTCAGCAATAATGGCCCTATACTCAAATCCATCAGCACAAGTCTTTGTTGCTGGTACAATGTCAAAACCATTCCAAATCACCAATGGGACGAGACAGGGGTGCCCCATGTCCCCCTTGATTTTCAATTTACTCATGGAGCCATTAGCTACCCACTTAAGAACCCACCAACACATATCAGGCATACAAATAAGTCAGAATAAACACATTATAAGCTTATTCGCCGATGACATTATACTGATGCTGAATAAGGTGGATAGCTCATTGGCTTAAGTACACCAGGCACTTCAAGCATTTAATAATGTTTCGTACTATAAAGTTAATGAGTCTAAGTCATACATATTAAATCTTGGGGTCCCAGATCAGCTCAAAAACAAGTTAGAATCCCTTTTCCCATATAAGTGGAAAAGCGACGGGGTTAAATACCTAGGTATTACACTCACCCCAAAACTGGTGACCTTATATCAGCTAACTATACACCCTATACACCCTAAAATCCATACAAAGCAAACTACAAGCATTGGCAAAATATGAACTTTCATGGCTAGGCAGGATAGCAGCCTTTAAAATGCAAATACTACCCCAACTACTTTACTTATTCAGAACTCTACCCATCCCAATCCCCAACTCGTACTTCAACACTCTACAACCCATAATTAACAGATATGTTTGGCAAGGTAAAAAGGCTAGATGTGCATTTAGTAAACTGATAAAACATAAAAAGGCGGGTGGAGTGGGACACGTACATATCCAGGACTATTATTATGCAACAGTTCTGGCACAACTTCAAAGCTGGATGGCCCCAGTGATGGACCGCACAGCTTTGTGGAACACAATAGAACAATCTCAAATTTCAATAGGAACATTAAAGGACTATATCTTGATAGCTCATATTAACCCCACACTAGACAACAAACTTCCCCCTACGATCCTAGCAGCCTTAAGAGCATGGTCGTGCCTCAGAAATAGGAACTCAGTAAAGGATAACTACCAATCCCTAAAAACACCAACTTCCTCCCTTACTCATGTCATACCAAATCTTAACCTTACAGTATGGAAGGATAAAGGCATTCAGTATATAGAGGACATAATCTCAGGTACCACAGCCAAACCCTTTAGCACCCTGCAAGAAGAATACTCCTTACCAGACACAGAAAGCTATAGGTATCTGCAAATATCTCAACTAATTAAAAGAAGCAAGCACACGTCAACTTTGTTGCCACCGAGAGTTATCCATTATTTTCTACAGCCCACTAGTAGACTGAAAGGGATATCCACACTATACATGGGGCTCCAGGAAAAGCATCTTTGTGAAAAAACTCAGAATATGTCAGCATGGGAATTAGACATAGGTGAATCCTTCACACTAACAGAATGGTTGAAAACATTTAAGTCCACTTACAACTCTACCAAGAGCACCAACCTGAGAGAGATGCAACACAAAATCTCCCTCAGGTAGTACTTGACACCCAGTCGCTTATCCAAAATATACCATGACGTATCACCTGAGTGTTGGAGGGACTGCGGTGGATATGGCACTCTGTGCCATGTTCTCTGGAGCTGCCCTAAAATTAAACCTCTATGGATTCAGATGGAGCAAACCATCATGGATACTACAGGCGTTAGATTTAGCTTGGTTCTGGCATCAGCCATATTGTCTATAGGCCTTGATGTCATCCCAATATCTTGTAGACCAATAGTATCCCACATTCTTTTTGTTTTCAGTTATTTTTTTTACGTTTTGTTTAATGTTCTCAACTACTCAGTTGAATAGTTTACTGCTATGTACATTCAACCCACTGGGACCCTGGCTGGGGGAACCCACTGGGACCCTGGCTGGGGGGGGGCCCCCCCATCGGGGGATGCGGCCGCATAGAGAGACCGCTCAGTCCAACGGTGGGGGGGCACCTCCCTCTAAGACAGGACACTTCGGAATACCAGGTGCCACACGAATGAATACCTGCAATAACATGCATCTAATTGTGTGGACATATGTAAAGCACATTACATTTATATATGTTTGGTATATTACTATGTGAGCACAAACTATATCTTTACTGTTTGTATTGTTATTGTACATGTATAATAATAATAAAAATTATTCAAATTAAAAAAAATAACACTGCATCACCAAATTCAGGATGTGTGCAAAGCATGGAACATGTGTCAAGTGTCCCTGTTGAAGGGCGGAGAGAATGTTGGTACCATTGTCGCATACAACCATTCCTGGCTCAACCACCTCTAAGCCTGCCCCTGCAGAACTGTATCTCTGCCCCAATGTGGCTCCTGTCCCCTAGACAGACCAACTGAAGCACTGCATGGCATCTTTTAGCCCCTTGAACGCTTAGGGAACACTGCTGTTTCAGAGGACAATTCAGCAGAAGAGACCATAGAGGAAGAAGAAAAGCAGGGGGTGGAGCAGACAGATGTGGCACAATAACCACCAGCTTTTTGGAGGCGTAGTGGCAGGACATGCTCCAACACTGATCCCTGACCTGCATCCTTCCCAGCTGCCAGCAGAGTTACCCAGTGCGCCGTGAAGGAAATGTAATGTCCCTGACCATGCCTGCTGGACTATGAGTCAGCAGTAATATAAACTTTGCTGCTGACTGTCCTGTTCATCGAGGCCAAAACATTGCCTTCCACATGACGGTAGAGAGCTGGAATGGCCTTACATGAAAATAAATGTCTTTTTAGAACCCGCCACTGTGGTACAGCACATTCCACAAATCCCCGAAAGTATTGCTAGCAATTTGGCCAAGCTAGCATTTAGATACTGAGCATGTGGATAGCTGGGACAGTATTCCTCTTTATGGTTCAGCAACTGGGGTAGCTAACTTTGCCTGCTGAAATCAACAAAAGGTGTACTGCTAGCAGATTGGCTGCAAGTACTTGTGGCACCTATTGCTATACCTTCGTTCCTCTCAGTGCAGGTTTTTGAGAGGACTTGAGGTATAGTAGAGGTTGAGATCCCAGATGAGGAGCAAGGAGAAGTCCAATTTTTTTAATTAAGAGGGTCTTTTAGGTTCTGTTGCCAACGGACTGCATGTCAGGTCATCATATGTCTTGTCAAGCATGTGCTGCTCAAGCGAGTTGTATTCTGGCCATGCTTGATCACCTTCAGACAGGGAATGCAAACAGCAACTGTGCGATCTACTGCACATGTGTTGAAAAAAGCCCACAACAATTAACTTTTGAAAGTCAGTGGGGAGTTAGCAGCACCCTGCACCTGTGGAGCTCTGTGGTGTGATGCAATAGGGTGGCTGCCCTTAGGCTGGCCCCTGGAGGACATCCTGCCTCGTTGGAACTGTGCCTCCTCCTCACTTTGATCCTCTCTTCTCTCAGGCACACATATACAGTCAGTGACCTCATCATCCCCTCCCTCCTCGTCAATGGAGAAAACGGCAGTATGCTGTAGCTGGGGGAACATGACTTCTAGTTTCTTGTTCTTCTGTGGCACCCCCTCTCTCTAGGCTTAAGTTTATCCCTTCCTAATCCTGGAAATCAACATTGGAGCATTCAAATTGCTGTGCATCCTCCAGCAGCATGTAACCGACACTATAGTAGAATAATTCTGGTGACTCCTCTGTGCATGATGGTGGGGCTACAGAAGGAGTAACTATAGACAAGGAGCTGGTGGAGTAGTCTGCTTTGGCAGCTGCACTGGAAGGCAAACTAGTATGAGCCTGGGTGACAGAGGATGAAGAGGATAAGGACGGCTTAGTTATTCACTTCGTCAACTCTTCTGCATGTTGTGGCTTAATAACATGGCCAGCAGCAGAAAAAAAGGACAAGCGTGTGCCGCCTTAGGAGAATGCACCATGTCCGCGACGACCACTTTTCACTGTAGATACAGAGGCTGCTTGCCCTCTTTTAGTGGCCTGCGGGCATCTACCTCTCCTTGGTGGCCTTCCAGGCATGATGGGAATGTTTTTATACACACCACACTACACTATATTATATACTGTACATGACTGCACTGTATTATATACTGTACACCGCCTGAAGTGTATTATATACTGTACACCACCGGAAGTGTATTATATACTGTACACCAACTGCACTGTATATACTGTACACTGACTGCACTCTATTATATACTGTACACCGCCTGAAGTGTATTATATACTGTACACCGACTGCACTGTATTGTATACTGTACACCAACTGCAATGTATTATATACGGTACACACTGTATTATATACTGTGTACACTGCCTGCACTGTATTATATACTGTACACCGACTGCACTGTATTATGTACTGTACCCTGCCTGCACTGTAATATATACTGTACCCTGCCTGCAATGTAATATATATATTGTACCCTGCTTACACTGTATTATATACTGTGTACAGAATGCACTGTATTATATACTGTACCCTGCCTGCACTATAATATATACTGCACCCTGCCAGCACTCTCTATATATACTACACGCTCTATCCACTAACTAACCTGCCTAATCTATCTCTCAAGTTCTCCACAACACACTACATATGGCCGCCGTGTAAGCAGCCTTATATACTGTGGGGCGTGGACTTTGCCCCTGAGCCATGATTGGCCAAAGGCACCCTGCCTTTGGCCAATCATAGCTCTCAAAGCACATCACGCTGTAAATCAGCAGCCGTCAATGCACTGCGATCTCGCAGTGCATTGTGGGGCACTTTGCGGCGCTCAAATTTGATGCAAACGCCCCATATGTTCGCTTCTTCTGCTATCTGGTGAGTTTTGCATTTCTCCTACACGAGTGATGGGGGAGCATGGATAACTAAGGTCACCTGTCACTACACAGACTCTCTGCTCTTTTGGTGTTTGAATTTCTTTCTAAGGACTTCTCTAATTATTTTTTGATCAAATTATCAAGCATTGGGGGTTATTTACGAAAGGCAAATCCACTTTGCACTGCAAGTGCACTTGAAAGTGCAGTCACTGTAAATCTTATAGGGACATACAAGGAAAATAAAAAATAAATAATTTTAGCTTGCACATGATTGGATGATAAAATCAGCAGAGCTTCCCCTCATTTCAGATCTTCCCCTCAGATCTATAGCTATTGCACTTACAAGTGCACTTTCAGTGCACTTGCATTGCACTTGTAGTGCAAAGTGGATTTGCCTTTCGTAAATATCCCCCATTGTGTCTATTTATTTTTCACTGAATGATTGTTTATAGTATGTATTTTGACATTTGATCTGAGTTAGTGCCAACCTTTTTATACATTGTTATACTGTCTAGAAGGTGATTTATTCACTTGAGAGAGGGGCAGGTCTACTCACTTTGTATTGCACTATTTTATTATACTTTCCATATACTGTTTGACGCCATTATTTGTTAATTTAACCTTTATTATACTAGATTTTTATGCTAAATTTTGACATTTGCATTTGTATTGACAAGCTGTGACAAACCAGGACTAGCTGTTTTTGTGTGGTCTTTATTGGCCATAAACGTAGGCCAGCTTGTTATCAGCTAAATGTGTACTAAAAATAATGAAGTCAGGAGACTGTGAAATCAGCATTGCCTTCCAATACTTAAAAGCATATAAAGTAATATGTTTGTATAAAAAGGATTATTTTTATGGAACTTCATACTTCAGTACTTTCTCCCATCCAGCAAATTGTAAATAGATAATAAAATGTTAGTTGAGCAAAATCATAATCATATAATGTCACAAATATTAAGAGATAAGTACAGTGAGTATTAGTAAATTATAATAGCAGATAAAGCACATGTACCACGTTGTGCAAATCCCTTAAAATATTGAAAAACAGAATTCCAGCCCAGTGGCGGCTGGTGAAGTTTTTGGATGGGGGGCACCAGATCCCGCCCATCATTTTTGACCTCTCCCACTGCTCATAAACCACACCCCTTATATAATCCACCCACTCCGTCCCCTGTATTCCACTTGCTTCCACCCATAGGGGCTGATTTACCAAGATTAATGTGCTGCGCCGGTTCATACCACAAGTGGTGCGCCAAATAAATTATTACTTGAGCGTATGAACCGGCGCACACATAAGCGCAGCACATAATATACCGGCGCACCGCGAATAGTGCACGCCGTTATCATTAACAGTCCATTCACACATGGGCAACATGACTTCCAGCGCGACTTACAACACGACTCGGGGCGACTTTACAACACGACTTCCAGCGCGACTTACAACACGACTTGGGGCGACTTACAACATGACTTTAAGTCGCCCCCAGGCCAGGTGACTTAAATTTAAAAAAAAATGGCATAGGTTTCCCTCCAAGAGCATACCAGGCCCTTCAGGTCTGGTATGGATATTAAGGGGAACCCCGCGGCAAAAAAATGGCGTGGGGGTCCCCCTCAAAATCCATACCAGACCCTTATCTGAGCACGCAACCTGGCAGGCCGCAGGAAAAGAGGGGTGGTGAGAGAGCGCCCCCCCTCCTGAACCGTACCAGGCCACATGCCCTCAACATTGGGAGAATGCTTTGGGGCCCCCCCCCAAAGCACCTTGTCCCCCATGTGCTCTGAAGGGCCTGGTATGGAATTTCAAGGGACCCCCACGCATCTTTTTTCTTTATTTTTTTAATTTCTTAATGCTAACATGACCTGTGTTCAAATAGCCTTTAAAAAAACCCATAGAAGTGAACCAGCGCAAAAAAAAAAAAAAAATCAAGTTGTGAGGTGCGCCTGTTCAACTTTTGCAAATGAACCTACGTGGCTTGACATTCACTAAGATTTTGCCGGCGCAGTGAACCAGAGCACATAAACGGGCGCAAATGCTGCTCGCGCATGCACAGTACATAAATTGACCTTACCTAGTTACAAGTGTGACTTAAAAAAGAGAAAGAAGATATATCCTTACAACAGTGTGGTACTGTGGATATATTTTGTATAATGTGCCACGTCCTATTTAGTATTTCGAAAAAGAGGGAAGATTGGGACTTGGACTTTATAGGCACGGTACAGACAAGTGTTAATATAGAAAAAATAAATTTTATTATTAAAAATTATTTTTACATGGGTAAAGATGCATATTAAAATTAATTTTAGCTTTGCCAACAATTGTTTAGATATTCAAATGACCGCAGATAACATCAAAAATGGATATAACCCTGTGGATATGGAGAAAGACACAACTAGCAAAGAGTTGAGTGTTAAGCCCCATACACACACTCGGACAATCCGCGGACCAGGTCGGTCGGACTTTGTCCGACGTACTTTGTCCGATGTTGGCGTTGCGTACACACGGTCGGACTACGTTGTCGGAATATCCGGTCCAGAAGAACGTCGTGACGTAAGTCGTCGTCCACGAGATTACAAAAGGGAAGTTCAGCACCACGTCAGGCACCCGTTGGGCTCCTTCTGCTGATCCCGTGTTTATCGAGAGTTAGTGGAAGTTTGGTGACTTAAGATTCGCGCTTCTCAGTTTTCTGACTCAGATCGTTACTGCTCTTCAGTTTGTGCTTGTCGTGCGTATCTGTTTATTAGTGCGTGTAGTCAGTTCGCATTTGTTGGTCATTGCGGCCTATATCTTGATATAGGACGCTTTGATTTGCACTGCTTATTGTCTGCTCGTTGCTGGTATTCATTTCGTTCTTTCAGGCCTTGCTGTTTATCGGTGCTTTCTGTTTGTCCGTTCTGACCAGCCGACCTTTTGTGACCTTCTGAGCGATGTTTCCCGTGCGTACTCGTCGCCGAGTTCGTGCTGTACGCGGAATTGGTGTCGGCTTTTAGCTTTGAGCCAAGACTTGTCCATGAACATAGTGACGAGGAGTATGTGGACCAAGAATTGGTTGCTTCAGCGTGACCAGTTCTCGCACATGCCTTTGCTTCGTGAGATCCGGGAGAATAATCCTGATGATTTCAGGAACTTTCTCAGGATGACGGACCCCGATTTTCACCGTCTTTTGGCTTTGCTGACCCCCTTTATCAGCCGGCAGGATACCTGCATGAGACAAGCCATTACTCCGGAGCAGAGGCTTGTTGCTACGTTGAGGTACTTGGCGACAGGGAGAAGTCTTCAGGATTTGAAGTTCTCTTCAGGTATCTCTCCCCAGGCCCTGGGAATCATTATTCCAGAGACCTGTTCTGCCATCATTCAGGTCCTGCAGGAGGACTATATTAAGGTAACATTTCTCCTTTACTATTCCCTTCTATGTATGCTCTGTTTGCTAATGACTTGTATTTTTGACCTCCTTCCCTAATTACCATGATTGCAATATGCTCTAATATGCTGTGCCCCTTTTCTCCTTCATGCATTTTTCCCTTCACTTACCTCCCCAGCATGCTCTTCTGCCCCAATAGACACCTATGGCCTAGTCACTTAAGCAATGTCTTTTGTCTGCTGCATAGTATTGTTTGCCCCAAAACACCCCCTAAAATATGCACAAATGTTTGCTGTGTGGTTTACTTCATGTAGAGCCCCCTTTTTTTTTTTCTTTTGGTGGGGGGGGGGGGGGAAACTCATTAGGAACCCCCTCCCCCAACTGCTCTGTCAGATGGTACCAATCCTTTATCTGCTGGCTTTCCCAAGGTCCATACACACTATATACCTACCTCTTTATAGTGCGCATCTTTAGGGATGAATTCAGCAAAGCATGTAGTGCAAGGGGCTGCCTCCATACATTCCATTTCCTATTTTTTTGTCTTCTTTCCCTCCTATTAGCTTGCTTGGTAATTTAATAATGTCACACTGTGCCTGCCTTTTTTTGGGGGGGGGGGGGGGGTTTTGAAATGTTATTTGATCTTTCCTGTGGCCTGCCAATAGTGTTAAGTACAGAGGGTCTGGCCAAACTAGCCCACATTATTGAGCCATTTGCCAATCAATGAAGTGCAGAGGGTTAGCTGTCCACCACCCCCCCCCCAAAACCCCTAGTTATTGCCAATGGCCCATCAGAAGTGGGGGGATTGATGGGGGGGTGAGTAATCTGTGAAGGGGAGCCTCTACTTTTCTGTGCAAATACTTTCCAGCCTCCAATTTTATACAATGCTCTTGTTCCAAGATGTTGATTGTCTAATCTGCTTGCAATGTTTAGGTGCAAAGTGACAATTTTTTTTTTCTTGTTTCACTCCACAGTTCCCTTCCACGCCACAGGAATGGCAGACTGTGGCCTCCCACTTTGCCAGCCGTTGGGACTTTCCTAACTGCGGAGGGGCAATTGATGGGAAACACGTCCGCATCGTCCCACCGCCCAACTCGGGGTCCTACTATTATAATTATAAAGGGTTTAATAGTGTAGTGATGTTGGCGGTGGTGTCGGCAACATACGAGTTTATGTATGTGGACGTGGGGATGAACGGCCGGATATCGGATGGTGGGGCCATTACGCACACGGAGTTCTACTGGCGTCTCCAAAGTGGCAGTCTGTGCTTGCCACCTCCAGAGGAGAATGCCGAAGGACTCCCCTTCGTCTTTGTCGCAGATGAAGCGTTTGCGTTGACTCCCCATGTGATGAGGCCGTTCCCGATGAGGACCCTCACCCCGGACCAGAGGGTCTTCAACTACAGGCTGTCCAGAGCCAGAAGAGTTGTGGAGAACGCTTTTGGCATCCTGGCCAGCTGCTTCCGCCTGTTCCTGACGGCATTTAACTTGGCGGAATACAAACTCAACCACATAGTTCTTGCCTGTTGCATATTGCACAACTTCCTCAAAAGACATAACAGGAACTATGTGGTGGCCGTTGGCCCAGATGTGGAGGGCCCTCCAAATGCCGAACTCACAGCCCTTCGAGTGGCACGTCCAGGCTTGCCCCCTCTAAATGCCCGTGTGGTCCGGGACCAATATATGCAGTACTTTGTGGGTAGGGGGGCCATTGCTCTGCCTGACGATGTGTGAGAGGCATTTTTTAATAAATCTGATATTTTAACCAACCTATGATTTCTTGTCATTTCAGTCTTCTTTTTAGCTTATTTTACTTTGACATTTTTTCCCTTTCCCTTCGACAGTGGGAATGCACTTTCTGGGCAAAAGGAGGTAACAGTCTCTTCTTCCCAAAAAGATTATTCTCATGTTGTGTGTTTGCTACCTAATCTTTGGTCTAGAGAAGGTTTGTACTGCATAACTGACACACAAAATACTCCTTTTCATCACCAGGTCTGACATGTGTGTATTCTCCAAAATGCTGTGCTCCGTGTTTTCGTACAAAGCACTGTGGGTGTCATTTACATAAGTCAAATCCGCTATGCTCTACAAGTGCATTGAAAAAGTTCCCCGGGAAAGAAAATTGGAGTGCAAAGTGGATTTGCCTTTAGTAAATAACACCCATTGCCCCCCATATCCTTTTCATTTTACATACATAATGCATTGTGTTTTTTAAATAAGGAAGCCACACATTTAGAAAAATAAAAGTTTACTAGGAAAACATTCACAAGTGCGTTTACAATCTTCACGCCAAAACTGACAACATCTTGGTTATTTACAACATTGTTTACAAACATTCCGCAATTGGTAAAACCAGGCATGGAGCAAAACAGAACCTAGGAACTTGGAAAGCTTAACTTTGTAAAGTGAAGACAAGATCAGACATGCTATATGTTCAAAGTGTGTTTGATCTTGCCTTCATCACATGGGGGGGTCACCCCCGAAAAGTGGAAATTTGGAACATGCACACAATTTGGGACTGAAAATGGTCATTAGATGGTAAAACACATGCCTAGAAGCTTCAAAAGTGCCATTTTCCATCATGGGGATGAATGGACGTTTTTTGGGGGTGCAACCCCTTCACCACAACCACTTTCGTAGTTCGTAAAGTGTTTGCACCCCAAAAAAACGTTGCCATTCATCCACCATGGTGGGAGCTAGCACATGTGGACACAATGTGTGCATGTTCCAAATTTCAGACAGTTTTTAAGTTGCAAATGTGTTCAGAAGCTGGCACAAATGTGTGTTAATTACTTGGTGCGTTTTCATATTTTTCCTAAAACATCAATGATGTTCTTCAATTTTAGTTGAACATCATTGATGTTTTGCTTTATGTAATCTAGATCTCGATTGCAGACCATTATCTCTCCGATGAGTACGTGGGCACTCTCTGTGGTAAAGTGCGATTTTTCTTCCACAACATCCACGTCACCTAAAAACCACAAACAAACAAAAATGGGGTGTTGGAAATGAGGCAGCCATACATGGATTAGCTTACCAGTAGCTGTGTTCTCCCACACTCACCTGTTGTGGTGACAATTTCTCCAAGTTCGATGATCTCTCCTTCCTCCTCCTCCTCTGCTTCTGCTCTTTCCCCTTTTTTGGGAGGTGTTGGTTTGGGGGTTTCCTCAGACGGCCCAAGTTTGCGCTCCCCTATGAGAATGTCCAGAAGGAAGATTTAGCAACACAAGCTATTGAGGGCAGAAATAGGAAATGACAAACATTGCTTGAAAGTGACGGACACTATTTTAGTTTGGCCAGTTACAAATGTCAACTACATGAATGTAGTCACTTTGTAAAGGTGCTAAACTGACTAGCTTTTTGGTAGAAGTTTGTGTGATGGAGACCCCCCTCTAGTATCCACTGGAGCACATGTGTGGAAAAGCATAATAAAAAGGGGGTTTGGGTGTCCCAGCACTAGTGCTCTAGAGTCCAGATGGGTAAACAGCTACTGAGTGACCTCTCCTTTACATTGAATAAATTGGCTTTACATTCTTGATGACATTTCTAGTGAGAACAAACTTCCTTTCCCCAAAAAAAACACCAAACATCGTATTATAAGTGGCCGAACGATCGAGGTTGCGTACGATCGAATGCACACACACGATCATGACAGTGGCAGAAAGATCGAGGCTGAGTACGATCGAATGCACAGACGAACCTGAAAGTGGCCATTTTGGAATGTACAACTTTGTAAAAATCAATAAAACAATAAATAAAGCCGCGCTAATTGAACAAATAGGTAATTGGTGACCTATACCTTAGTGCAAAAAGTCTTCAAACAACAATGTAATAAATGCAGAGGCAGAAAAGACAAATTATATATCAAACAATAAATACGCACAAAAATAGTATCTAAACAATAAAGTCCAGAAACATAAAAAATTAGTGAAAAAATGGTAGAAATAAAAAATGTATAATAGTGAGTGAAAAAATAGTTCATAAATGTGACACTGTGAACTCAAACTTCTGGTGCAGTAAAAACGAAAACATCGTGATCCACCACCAGTATAAAGTTGCGCTTACCAGAAGCAAGCTTTAAACACGCCTGTAGTGTGTAGTACACCGGGACAGAAGTGGACCATCAGGCATCAGCAACAATCTGGATCTCCTCGGACAGGTTAAACCAGGGGTAGAAATTCCAATGTTGTTTATCACTTGGATCAATCAGGAATGGACACACTCTCCAAGCAAAAGCATCGATCCCAGAACCATTCAACAGCCCATATGAAATATAGGAAGAAAAGGGGATGCTCCCATAGTGTGATACCAAAAATTACGTTTATTTAAAAGAAAAGCAATCCTACTTACATCAAAAGAGAAGTATATAAGCAGGACAAATAAAATCGCCGGCCGGCTTGCAATACACCCGCTCACAACGCGGAACGCGATGACGTCAGTGCGTCAGCCTCCCTACGTCCGTTTCGACCAATCGTCGTCTTCTGGGGAACGGGCGACGCACTGAATCATCGCAACTTTATAGATACAGGTAAACACACCCTGGTGAGAACCATTAATGGCGGGAAAAACCAAATTGACCATGATTTTAACCCTCTCATAGGAAAGACTGAGAATGATAGCCTTATCCATGTGTATTTTTCAACTTGAACAGCATATGAAAAAGCCAAATTGAATGTATACTTGTACAGGTCAAAATGGAAACTATGAATTAAGCTCAAGGCAAAAAATGGCCTGTATCAATGTATATGAGAAATATATAAAAAAATATATAAAAAACTAAAAAACTGAAAATTATCTAAAAAATTATCTAAAAACGGCTAACCCCATCTTGAGGACAAGTATCAGATCACAGCTAGATAAACTGACCGTGTGATACACCACAAGTGGGAAATTACCACGGCTAACCCCATGAAATGGAGCTCTGACGGTGACCAATAGCCCAATAAAAATATGTATATATCTCAGCTGATGCGCTAAAGATTAACTAATAAACATATTGAGAGATTTAATGTAATCAATATGTTATGCGTATATTTGTCACCAAAAGAGGCATAAGAGGCACAAATTACAGAAAGAAAGAAGAAAAAGATCCTCAAAGAAAAAACTTTCTTTCTTTACATCATAATTAGGTGACAAAAGCAAAAAATCAATAGAGGTCAAAAAGATCAAAAAATGGCCATTGATGTTTCTCACCTCACATTATTATACATCACAATATGTACGCTGTGCAACCAAATGTATTAATCATAGAATTACATCATAAGGACAGTGTAGCAATTAGACCCCCATGGTAGCCATCCAAGTATTCAAAAGTGATTAGGAGAATCAGGAATTGTCGATGAAAGCGTTGACATCAATGTCAACGTTTAACCCAAAAGGGGTATAGCTTTTAATCTTGTGTATCCATGACATCTCTAATCTGGAGATGCCACGCACAAGAGAACCCCCTCTCCAAGGTGCCGTATATTTGTCGATTCCCAGAAAGATCGTCTTAGAGGGGTTCTTCATGTGGGCCTCCAAATAATGTCGGGAAACTGGATGTTTAGGGAACCCTCCCAGGATATTGGTGACATGTTCATTCAACCTCACCTTCAGGGGGCGCTTTGTCCTACCGACATATTGGAGCCCACATGGGCACTGGAGTAGATAAACCACCCTCTCGGTGGCACAGGTGATGAAAGATTTAATTTCAAATTCTGTGCCCGTACTCGTAGAGGTAAACCTATGTGTCCTCCTATGGCTACAGCCACTAAGAGAGCAGATTCTACATTTCCTACATTGGTAAAAACCAGTGAGGTTATCAAAGAAACAAGTTTTAGCAGTGGGCGGGTCTAAGACATTAGGTGCTATTCTGTCTTTCAGAGAAGGGACTCCCTTAAATACTATCTGAGGTGTTTGTGGAAGGACTGTATTGAGGGTAGTGTCACTGGTAAGGATGTGCCAGTGTTTTTTAATCATTTTACCTATGTTCCTATGTTGAATAGAATAGGAAGTGATAAAAGGGACCATAGCCAAACCCCTATCTTTAGTAGGCTTCTCTTTGAGTAGGTCTGCTCTATCAATACTAGACACCTCATGAAGTACAGCCATAAGGGAGGAGATGTTATAGCCCTTCTCTAGGAACCGCTTGGTAAGAATCTCCGCCTGAGAAGAAAATTCAGTAGGATCTGAACAGTTCCTTTTTAGTCTCAGGTATTGACTCTTGGGTACAGACTTGAGCCAAGACTCGTGATGGCAACTTCCTAAGGGAATGTATGAGTTGCGGTCAGTATCCTTAAAGTGGGTTGCAGTAGTAATTGCACCACTGTTAACCCTTATTACCAGATCCAAGAAGTTGATGGAACTTTGGCTGGCCTCATAGTTGAGGGCAATTCCCCTCTGGCTAGCATTTAACTCAGCAAGGAAGATGTCTAGATCTACCTTGCTGCCATCCCACAGGAGGAGGATGTCGTCTATATACCTTGCCCATAGAACCACCTGTGGTCTATCTCGGGCATAGACGACATCCTCCTCCCATAGGGCCATGAAGAGATTTGCCAAGCTAGGGGCATATTTTGCCCCCATAGCAACTCCACGGTCTTGTCGATAAAAGGTACCCCCAAACCAAAAATAGCTGCTGGACGCAGCAAATTTAAGTAATTGTAAGATGAAAAATATCTGTTCATCAAATAAACCGGAGTCACGCCTGAGAAAATATTCTACTGCTAATATACCCAAATGATGAGGTATGACCGTATATAGTGAGGTGACGTCTGCTGTTACCAACCATAGACCGGATACAGGAGAGATTGTACCCAATAGGTTGATAACAGAGCGAGAATCTTTAATATAGGATGGCATATTTTTAACAAGGGGCTGTAGAAAATAATCAATGTACCTGCCCACCCGGGACGTGACAGAGTCAATGCCACTGACTATAGGGCGTCCCGGGGGGCAGGTAGGGTGTTTATGAATCTTGGGCAAATAATATATGGTGGGTGTGCGGGGAGATCTGGGGACTAAATACAGTGACTCCTTTTTATTTAAAATCCCGCATTCCAACCCATTCTGAACCAGCAACCTTAATTCTGATAGATATTGTGACTTGGGGTCACACCGAAGGGGTGTGTATGTTTCAGAATCGCCCAGTATCCTATGCATTTCCTCTAAATAATCTTTCTTGTCAAGGATGATGATTCCACCACCCTTGTCTGCAGGCCTAATTATTAAATTTTTATTTTGACATAAAGAATTTATACCATTAACAAGCTCCTTATCGGTCTTAACCCTCTTAATCGATATTTGGTCTAAATCAGACAACACCAAGTCTCTAAAGACTTTTATGGCTGGTGCCATGGCACCCGGAGGATTAAAAAGTGAGGCGTTTGAAAGCCCCGAATGTTGGAAGCCAGTGGTCATAGTCCCATTAACACTGATCGGGTTAATAGCCATGTGTCGTTTAATGCTGACTTTACGAATAAACTTATGTACATCCATATATGTTTGAAATTTGTTAAGCCCCCGGGGAGGCGCGAATTTCAAACCTTTGTTTAAAACCATTTTTTCAGAATCATTTAAGGTAACAGAACTTAAATTGAAAATCCCGCTACCATCTAGGATCTTTTTCTTTTTAGTTCTGCACTTCCTCCCCCCTCTGGTTCCTCTTTTCGGTCTATGGGCCTTTTTACCCCTTGATTGGGTCTGAAAAAACCCCAATGCTGATTGGACGGACAGGGGCTTGGGTATGGCATGGAATTACCCACTCCTCTAGAAGTGTCTTCATAATCTTTGGGGGGCCCTTCTAAATCTTGGAGAGGATAGAAGTTATTATGTGTACTCACATTGTAGCCACTATCCAACCCAGTGTTGTAAGCACTTGTAGTGTCAAAATGTTGATACGCCAAAGGTGGCTGCTTGTAATGGTCAATCCTATAATTGGGATTGGGGCCATACCCCCCTATGGGGTTAGCATTCTGGGGGGGTCCAAAATAGGGTGAATAATCTCCATATTGGTTAAACTGACCCTGAGGTCCCCGATTAGAGGGTGGGGGAAGCCCATAGGTGTTATTCATATTACCACGACCTCTTCCACTCCTATTCTGGATGTTAGATCCACGAGATCGTCGTGGAAAGGATGGAATATTATTAGGTGGGAAATCATTTCTCAACTGACCACCAGATCGAGAAGGTGATTGGTAGAAACCCTGTCTCCCCGAATGAGAGGAGTCTGGGGGTCTACCTCCACCTCGAATAGATTTATTCTGTGCAGGTTTGACAGTGGCAGAAACCGGGTTATTGGTACTAGAACCCACTTCCATATTGGTATTATCCGTATTGGCCTGCTCATTTAGCAACTTCTTTTGCCATTCAAATACTACACCACCCTGGTAGTCATTAAGGTCTCGATTATATTTCTTTTTCTTTTTGAGTTTTTGTTCTCTGTCCTCCTTTTCCAGGATTTTAAGTAATGTAGCGGACCTATCCTTATATTCGTTTGTATCCTTAAGGGGATTGAGTTTTTCCTTTATGCTCTTAATCTCCTCATCCAATCTTGTGAGTTTGGACGTTTTCCTTTCAACAAGAAATTTTAAAAAACTGACACCAGCCGTATTAAAATATTTAAACCAATCCTCGAGTTCTATATCTCCCTTCTGTGGATTGATTTCCCATCTAAGGCTTCTGGGTACCATATTACTCCTAATGTACGTCTCCAAGTATGCAATATCCCATTGCGTATGCATCTCAGAGACAGTGAGGTTTTTTAATCTCATAAATAGGCCACCTAAATCCCCCTCCTCATCCTTATATGATTCAAATACCCCGTCAACATTGACCACTCTCGTGGCCCTATAATCGAAGATATCCATGGTGGATGGATTTCAAAAATACTGAAAATCATCATCATCCTTGACAAGAAAGATTATTTAGAGGAAATGCATAGGATACTGGGCGATTCTGAAACATACACACCCCTTCGGTGTGACCCCAAGTCACAATATCTATCAGAATTAAGGTTGCTGGTTCAGAATGGGTTGGAATGCGGGATTTTAAATAAAAAGGAGTCACTGTATTTAGTCCCCAGATCTCCCCGCACACCCACCATATATTATTTGCCCAAGATTCATAAACACCCTACCTGCCCCCCGGGACGCCCTATAGTCAGTGGCATTGACTCTGTCACGTCCCGGGTGGGCAGGTACATTGATTATTTTCTACAGCCCCTTGTTAAAAATATGCCATCCTATATTAAAGATTCTCGCTCTGTTATCAACCTATTGGGTACAATCTCTCCTGTATCCGGTCTATGGTTGGTAACAGCAGACGTCACCTCACTATATACGGTCATACCTCATCATTTGGGTATATTAGCAGTAGAATATTTTCTCAGGCGTGACTCCGGTTTATTTGATGAACAGATATTTTTCATCTTACAATTACTTAAATTTGCTGCGTCCAGCAGCTATTTTTGGTTTGGGGGTACCTTTTATCGACAAGACCGTGGAGTTGCTATGGGGGCAAAATATGCCCCTAGCTTGGCAAATCTCTTCATGGCCCTATGGGAGGAGGATGTCGTCTATGCCCGAGATAGACCACAGGTGGTTCTATGGGCAAGGTATATAGACGACATCCTCCTCCTGTGGGATGGCAGCAAGGTAGATCTAGACATCTTCCTTGCTGAGTTAAATGCTAGCCAGAGGGGAATTGCCCTCAACTATGAGGCCAGCCAAAGTTCCATCAACTTCTTGGATCTGGTAATAAGGGTTAACAGTGGTGCAATTACTACTGCAACCCACTTTAAGGATACTGACCGCAACTCATACATTCCCTTAGGAAGTTGCCATCACGAGTCTTGGCTCAAGTCTGTACCCAAGAGTCAATACCTGAGACTAAAAAGGAACTGTTCAGATCCTACTGAATTTTCTTCTCAGGCGGAGATTCTTACCAAGCGGTTCCTAGAGAAGGGCTATAACATCTCCTCCCTTATGGCTGTACTTCATGAGGTGTCTAGTATTGATAGAGCAGACCTACTCAAAGAGAAGCCTACTAAAGATAGGGGTTTGGCTATGGTCCCTTTTATCACTTCCTATTCTATTCAACATAGGAACATAGGTAAAATGATTAAAAAACACTGGCACATCCTTACCAGTGACACTACCCTCAATACAGTCCTTCCACAAACACCTCAGATAGTATTTAAGGGAGTCCCTTCTCTGAAAGACAGAATAGCACCTAATGTCTTAGACCCGCCCACTGCTAAAACTTGTTTCTTTGATAACCTCACTGGTTTTTACCAATGTAGGAAATGTAGAATCTGCTCTCTTAGTGGCTGTAGCCATAGGAGGACACATAGGTTTACCTCTACGAGTACGGGCACAGAATTTGAAATTAAATCTTTCATCACCTGTGCCACCGAGAGGGTGGTTTATCTACTCCAGTGCCCATGTGGGCTCCAATATGTCGGTAGGACAAAGCGCCCCCTGAAGGTGAGGTTGAATGAACATGTCACCAATATCCTGGGAGGGTTCCCTAAACATCCAGTTTCCCGACATTATTTGGAGGCCCACATGAAGAACCCCTCTAAGACGATCTTTCTGGGAATCGACAAATATACGGCACCTTGGAGAGGGGGTTCTCTTGTGCGTGGCATCTCCAGATTAGAGATGTCATGGATACACAAGATTAAAAGCTATACCCCTTTTGGGTTAAACGTTGACATTGATGTCAACGCTTTCATCGACAATTCCTGATTCTCCTAATCACTTTTGAATACTTGGATGGCTACCATGGGGGTCTAATTGCTACACTGTCCTTATGATGTAATTCTATGATTAATACATTTGGTTGCACAGCGTACATATTGTGATGTATAATAATGTGAGGTGAGAAACATCAATGGCCATTTTTTGATCTTTTTGACCTCTATTGATTTTTTGCTTTTGTCACCTAATTATGATGTAAAGAAAGAAAGTTTTTTCTTTGAGGATCTTTTTCTTCTTTCTTTCTGTAATTTGTGCCTCTTATGCCTCTTTTGGTGACAAATATACGCATAACATATTGATTACATTAAATCTCTCAATATGTTTATTAGTTAATCTTTAGCGCATCAGCTGAGATATATACATATTTTTATTGGGCTATTGGTCACCGTCAGAGCTCCATTTCATGGGGTTAGCCGTGGTAATTTCCCACTTGTGGTGTATCACACGGTCAGTTTATCTAGCTGTGATCTGATACTTGTCCTCAAGATGGGGTTAGCCG
The DNA here is from genome assembly GCA_028564925.1 of Lithobates sylvaticus. Taxonomy (NCBI): domain Eukaryota; kingdom Metazoa; phylum Chordata; class Amphibia; order Anura; family Ranidae; genus Lithobates; species Lithobates sylvaticus. The sequence continues at coordinate 242,149,969 of CM053029.1, read as the reverse complement.
TTTTTAGATAATTTTTTAGATAATTTTCAGTTTTTTAGTTTTTTATATATTTTTTTATATATTTCTCATATACATTGATACAGGCCATTTTTTGCCTTGAGCTTAATTCATAGTTTCCATTTTGACCTGTACAAGTATACATTCAATTTGGCTTTTTCATATGCTGTTCAAGTTGAAAAATACACATGGATAAGGCTATCATTCTCAGTCTTTCCTATGAGAGGGTTAAAATCATGGTCAATTTGGTTTTTCCCGCCATTAATGGTTCTCACCAGGGTGTGTTTACCTGTATCTATAAAGTTGCGATGATTCAGTGCGTCGCCCGTTCCCCAGAAGACGACGATTGGTCGAAACGGACGTAGGGAGGCTGACGCACTGACGTCATCGCGTTCCGCGTTGTGAGCGGGTGTATTGCAAGCCGGCCGGCGATTTTATTTGTCCTGCTTATATACTTCTCTTTTGATGTAAGTAGGATTGCTTTTCTTTTAAATAAACGTAATTTTTGGTATCACACTATGGGAGCATCCCCTTTTCTTCCTATATTTCATATGGGCTGTTGAATGGTTCTGGGATCGATGCTTTTGCTTGGAGAGTGTGTCCATTCCTGATTGATCCAAGTGATAAACAACATTGGAATTTCTACCCCTGGTTTAACCTGTCCGAGGAGATCCAGATTGTTGCTGATGCCTGATGGTCCACTTCTGTCCCGGTGTACTACACACTACAGGCGTGTTTAAAGCTTGCTTCTGGTAAGCGCAACTTTATACTGGTGGTGGATCACGATGTTTTCGTTTTTACTGCACCAGAAGTTTGAGTTCACAGTGTCACATTTATGAACTATTTTTTCACTCACTATTATACATTTTTTATTTCTACCATTTTTTCACTAATTTTTTATGTTTCTGGACTTTATTGTTTAGATACTATTTTTGTGCGTATTTATTGTTTGATATATAATTTGTCTTTTCTGCCTCTGCATTTATTACATTGTTGTTTGAAGACTTTTTGCACTAAGGTATAGGTCACCAATTACCTATTTGTTCAATTAGCGCGGCTTTATTTATTGTTTTATCGTGTTTATGTGTGTATCCACATTTTTTTTGCTGCTGCTATCTATGTACACTTTGATTTATATTTTTAGCCCCAATATTTGCTTTGTTGGGGCATATTAACAATTTCTGCACTTATTAGCGCGGTGTTTGCTACACTTTTTTTGTAAAAATCAAACCACAATGGAGCAGTATGCAAGCAAGAAATCAAACACAAAACACAACTACTTACTTTTTTGAAGAACTCGCTTGATCTTTCTGTACTGATCGGCCTCCCTCAGTTTCAGGTCTGACCAGCGTTTCCTCAGTTGCTCCTTGGATCGTTGTACCCCAAAATGATTGTACAGCCTTCTCACAACTTTAGACATGATCTTGGCCTTGCGGACATTGGGGTTGAGGTAAGGCCCATACTTCCCATCATAGTCGCTCCTCTTTAATATGTCCACCATCTCCAACATTTCTCCAAATGACATATTGGAGGCCTTGAATTTCAGGCTCCGGGATCGGGACGTTTCTGCCTCCGGACTTTCCTCGTCCTCCTCCTCGTTGGTGGGATATTTGTGGCGCACCTGCTGTGTCCCCGCCATGTGCTCTCCCCACTACGCCGTAAAGAGAAGGGGTGGGGAATAGACGAGAAAGATCGTCAGGGGCGGGCGGAGTTTGAAGCATGCGCAGTGTATATAAAACGTCACACGCCTGTGTCGTAGCCACGATCTGGGAGACGAGGGGAGAGAAAACTCACACGAGACGATTGCTACAAACGAAGGTACAATTTAACGTTGGTACATAACTAGCCTAGACTGATTTGAACTTGAGGCTTCTTTATGGAGAAGATTAGGAGAGTTTAGCCTGACATAATTTAGAGGGTTTTGTGTGTTGTTGTGTCTTGCAGAGATTGATATGAAGGGATTCAACGACATGAGTTTTCTCCCCCTCTTCATTGCCAAATACAGGGATTTTCCCATATTGTGGCAGGGTATACACCAGGGGTCAAGTCCTGGGGAAAAAAGTGTGGGAACTCCCACCCAAGATCCCCTCCCCCACCAAAAAAAAAAAAATGATACGCGCATATGCACGAACGCTTCAAAAGTGGTATTTTTCATCCAATTTTCGTATTGTGTGTATGAAGCTTAACTGTTAGTACATTAAAAAAAAAAAACAATCCTCAATAAACATAAATAGGGTAATTCTCTGAATAATCAGCATTTAATTGAACAGAGTTTGGATAACACAGGGTTAAATGGAAAGGTCATAAATGAACTGCACATTATCTGGACAGAATGCTTGGGTAGATAGTGATGTGTGCCTGCTTAGGAGATGTATGTTAGCTTGGGGGGCTGCAAACTCTGCAGGGCTCCAACACACACTCGCTGCTATTCCAACCCTTCACATATTTCCACATAAACTTCCCTCCTGGCATTAAACTTTGCCAGGTATTGTGCTCAGCTTACCACCCCAAACTGATGTTTCTCCCTCAGCTCACCTCTCTCCCTGCATGTCCTGTGAGCAGAATAGCTGATCTACCCGTCAGCTAGACCTAGACCTGATCTACCCGTCAGCTAGCTGTGATTGACAGGTAGGTCGAAGCGGAAGCTGTCATGGGGCCCCCTACTGGCAATGCCTGAATGGTCAGGTGTGCGGCACTTACTATTGCGAGCTGTGTCGGCAGCTGCTGGTGTAGCACCTGCCACACAGCTCGCATAGTTCAAAGTCTTGCAGGACACGGCAGCTAACGGGAACTGAGTTCCTGTTGTAGAAAAAGTACAGGAACTCCGTTCCCATGCGTTCCTGCAGGACTTGAGCCCTGGTATACACCCACATTACACCAACAAACCAAAGAGGCACGCAGCCCTGGAGGAACTTGTGGAATTTGTCAAGCCAAGGTTCCCCACGGCAACTGTTGATGATATTAGAAAGAAAATTGGCAGCCTGAGGAGTGCGTATATCAGGGAGCGGAAGAAGGTCGTGAAGTCTGAGGAAACTGCAACTTCAGCAGATGAGGTCTATGTCCCCAAGCTCTGGTACTATCAGAGTCTCCATTTTCTGAAGGACCAGGCTGATGTCACGGAGCCAACCTCAACTCCTCCTTCCACGCTTCCTTGTGCGCAGCCCACCCCTGATGAGGCTTCCGAGGAGCAACCTGGGCCTTCCAGTCTGGAAGAGGTGGAGGAGCCCAGCTTGTTCCAGGTATAGTAGTTTTGTTACCATTTATGGGAATAATGCAAAAAACCAAAAACCAAAAACCCCCGAAAAAAAGCAAAAAAAAGGGAAACCCCCCTTTTTGGCCTCGGTTTGGTTTTTTTCACAAAAAAAAAAAATGGGTTTTGGAAAAAAGGTTTTGGAGGGCAAAACGAAAAATTTTTTGTGTTAAAAGGGGCCCTCTTTAAAGTTTTTAAAATAAGGGTAGGGCTGGGGAAAAAAGGTTTAACCCCGGGGTCCCCACAGTTTCCCTGAAAAGCTCCCCCTTTCCTCCCCTCCCCCCCTTTGTTTGCCCCCCACCAGAGGGAAAAACCCCACGGGGTGGGAAAGGAAAACCCGGGAGGAAACCCTGGGGATAACACGGGTTTTTAAACCCTTGGTCGGAAAAAGAAAAAAAGGCCCCCTTTGGGGGTTTCCCAAAGGAGCCTGGGGATGTTTGGCATTGCTCATTCCGGATACTTTGGTTTCCCCAGACCAAAAGATCCCCTTAAAAATAGTATCCAAAAAAGCCCCAAATTTTTGTCTAAATAAATTTTTTTCCTTTAATTTAAACAAAAGGGTTGAAAAAAACCAAAAAAAATTTTAAATTTTTCCCCCCAAATTTCCCCCATGGCCTGTTTTTTTTCCTTTTTTTTTCTTTTTTTTTTTAAAAAAATTTTTTTTTTTTTTTTTTGAAAAAATTTTTTATTGATTTAATTGTTTTTTTTCTTTTGTTTACAATTTTGGGAATTTTTTTTTTCAAAAATTTTTTACATTTCAAAAAACTTTAAAAAAATTAAAAAGGGGCAAAAAACAAAAAAAAAATTCCTAGAAATTAAAAAAAAATTAAAAATTAAAAAAATTTTTTTAAAAAATTTAAAAAAAAACCCCCCCCCAAAAAAAAAAAAAAAAAAAAATTTTTTTAATTTTTAATGAAAAATTTTTCCCAAAAAAAAAAAAAAAAAAGGGAAAAACAAAATCATTTTTTTTTTAAAAAAATAAACAAAATTTTTTCCCTTTTTAATTTTTTAAAATAAAACAAAAGTTTAAATTTTCCAAAAAATAAAATAATTTTTTTGAAAAACAAATTAATAAACATAAAAATGTAAAAAATTTGGCCATTTAAAAAAAAAAAAATTTCCTGAAAATTAAAAAATTTTAAACATTAAAAAAAAAAAATAATGGGGGGCTGTGTGGTTAAAAAAGAAAAGGTTTTCCCCTTAAAAACCGAGCGTTTCCGTAAACAGAATTTCCCTTTCTAGAAAATGGAGCAGGGGGTGGGGTTTGGAAAGGTACAGCCTGGGAAATTTGTGTGTTTCGGCCGGGGAAAAAGAACCGGGCCCCTTTTAATTTCTTTAAGAGGGGAAAAGGGGGTTTGGGGTCCCCGGAAACCCAAACCACCGCCCCGAAAACCCAACTTTTTCCCGGGGGGTTGGGGGGGGGGGGGCAAAAAACCCCAACTTTTTTTTTTCCCAAAAATTTTTGACGGACCAAATTTAATAAAAAATCCAAAAAATTTTGTTTTTAAAAAAACAATTTAAAAAGGTCAAAAGGCTGTTGCAACACAGTGGGGGCGCACATTATATAGTTAGTAACGGCAAAGCTAGATATAGATATTAAGTAATGAAGATAGCCTTACTTAATAATTGCAGAGATAATAGGATAGGCAAATAATCCCCAGTTGTAGGCAAAGCAATGAGCTTTGGTTCACAAAGAAGTGTAGGCCCCGTCTGGTCAGTATGGAAAGGAGTCTGTATCCGTATGATGAACCCAATGACCTAATTACGGTGATATTTTAAATAGAGGTAAAGGCCGTTATTTCTAGCCCATAGGGATAAGTATGTACGAGGATAGATAATACATCAACTTACTAGTAGTCAGAGGTTGTTGGCATAAAAGAATATAAATATTCGATATGCACTGGTGGGACATACGTCAAAGGAATGCACCATACTAGGTTCCTGTGAGGTAGTAATAAACAGGCAGAATCTTCATCTAAATAGGCAAATGAGCCTGTAATAGAAGAGAGGGATGGTAGGTGATAAACGGAACATACAGTGCCAATTGCGGCTAAGAGTAGCCCCAAAAGGATAAAGATTACGCTTACCATATTAGAGGGAAAAGACCAGCATGATGGCGGCGAATACACAGCTTGGGTAGGTGTGAGGAGAAGCCACTGAAGCACCGCACAATGGCGTGTGCTTTTAAATGCGCGTCCCGTCTGGGTTCAGACATCCGGCGCTTGCCGTGATGACGTCATCCAGACCGGCTGACAATCACATTGCGCATGCACAATACGAAGACGGCGCGCCTGCGCGTCAGGCGCGCAAACTCCACATAGGCTGGGCAAATTGTGATACGCAGAAAGACCTAGGGGGAAGAGGATCCCTCTAGTGGTCACTGCAAGCGTCACATTGAAGGTGTAAGTGACGCTGGGCGGCCGCACTGTATGCATACCATACCCCATGAGCCAGACAAGAGCCACATCAGCCGGCAGACACCACAGAGCAGAAGGGAGGAAATGATATAATACATTGAATCTGTTATCAACATATTAGAAGACATATATATCAGTAGTAATAAAATGGGTATTTAGTTCTTTGAATTTGTTTTTTATGTTATAGTCTTTCTTAGTAGGAAAAGAAAGGAAAAAAAGGGGGAAGGTTTTATATATACAGGGTTTCCTCCTAATTTCATAAGGATCTATTGCCAATGGTACAGCGATATAGAACAGGCTATATTGTCAGTATATTTAAGCTGTACAGTATCTTGCAATGGATAGTGAAACATGTCAATTCAAATTTAGACATAATTAAGTGATTTCAACAGATATTTCTCATATGAAATGGTTTTTCCTGTATATTTACCCATGACATATAGAAAATGCCATGGATTGACGGCAACATTCCACAGAACTTACAAAAAAGGTCTGTAGGACTGTGCCTCATTGATGCCTGGTGATTGAGTCGCATTTAAACGCTCGATCCAGGTAGTTTCATTTCTTAGGAATATTTTATCCCATTCTCCACCCCGTGGGTCCCTAGGGATCACCGCGAGGGCAATGAAGGAAGCAACTGATGTGTCGAACCTGTGATAAAGGTCCAAGTGTCTACTAACTGAGGTAATCATTTTACCTCCTGATGAATAATAAACATGGTCCTTAATGCGGGAACGAAAGTGACCCATGGTTTTACCCACATAGAACGCACCACAGGTGCATGTCATGAGGTAGACTACTCCCTTTGTATCACAGTCGGCAAAAAAGCGTGGTGTGAATATATCTCCATTAGGGAGTATAAATTTGGTGCCGGGTTTTATCCACAGACAGTAGGTACATTTCCCACAACGGTTAATGCCATGTTTACGAGAAACTTGTGCTGTTCTCTGTGTATAATGGCTAGAGGTTAGTTTATCTCGCAGAGATCCTGATCTTCTAAATGTAATGGTTGGATATGGTTCAACATATTTCGTGAGGATAGGATCCTCACGGAGAAGTGGCCAGTGCCTGTTAAGAATGTCTCGCAGTTCAGTATGTTGTTTGGAATATCTAGTAATATATCGTACAGTTTCATTGGTCTTTTTGGCTTTAGTTTTGTAAATTAGGGAGTTTTGCGATTGTCTTAGGGCTTTATTGTACGATTTACGTAGTAGTGATTTACTGTATCCCCTGGTTCTTAAACGATCTCGAGGCAATTAGCTTGAGCTTTAAATTCCTCAGTGTGTGTGCAGTTGCGTCTCAATCTAAGGTATTGTGCATAGGGTATACTACGGATTAAGTTTTCTGGGTGAGCACTATTGACATGTAACAATGTGTTTCCTGCAGTTTCTTTTCTGTAGAGTGTGGATGCTAGGCATCCAGTTGTGTCTTGGAAAATGGTAAGATCTAAAAAAGTAATTTTACCAGGGTCTACTGAGTACGTAAATTTAAGATTAAATTGGTTCTGATTAATGGCGGCCATAAATGCTGTAAGCATATTCAGAGATCCAGTCCATATCATAAAGATATCATCGATGTAGCGTAGCCAGCATAATATCTGGCCAGTGTACATCATTAAAGCATCATCTGAGAAGATAGTGTGTTCCCACCCCCCCAGGTACAGATTGGCGTAGGCAGGGGCACAGCAAGTGCCCATGGCTACGCCCTGCACCTGGATGTAGTGGGACTCCTTAAAGGTAAAACAGTTTCTGGTTAGAATGAATTGTAGTAGGTCAAGGATAAATTCACAATATTCCCATCGGTGATGATCTTGTTCGCGTAGGAAGGTCCGTGCTGTCCTGATGCCCTGCTCGTGAGGGATGCTCGAGTAGAGAGCCTCGACATCTATAGTCACGAGCAGGGCATCAGGAGGCAGGACCATACCTTCAATTTGCTTGAGAAGATCAAGAGTGTCCCTAGTATGGGACGGAATTGCTAAAACATGTGGCATTAGAACTGAGTCAACCAAGCGACTGGCATTCTCCGTGAGGGCTCCTATACCAGACACAATAGGTCTGCCAGGTGGTGAAGATGGGTGTTTATGAATTTTTGGTAATACATAAAACGTTGCCAATCTTGGGTTGGAGACGTTTAGATATTTAAAGGTGTCAGAGTCAATTAGGCCTCTCTGGTGGGCAGAGCCAATGATCAAGGCAAACTCATTTTTGAAAGAGTCTATCCTGGCTGCACTAATTAATGCGTACAATTGTCTATTTTTCAAAATGTTTAAAGCCATGGTTTCATAGAAAGATTTTGTCATTAAGACGATATTTCCGCCTTTGTCAGCTGGTTTTATTTCCGAATCTGGATGTTTTTGTAGGCGTTGAATGGCCTGAAATTGTGAAACAGTAAGATTATTGGGTTTAGATGAAATAGTGAGTAGCCTTAGATCATTAACTGTGCCCATCAGAAAGGCCCAAATATTGGGATTGCTCATTAGATCCGGGAAACATTGGGATTTTAGCTTAAATTTGGGAGCTGCCATAGTAGCTCCAATTTCACAAAGGTTCGACACATCAGTTGCTTCATTGTTGGGGTCATTGTCATCTAACAATAATATCAAGTCCCTGAGGGCTCTAAAGTCCTCCATAGTGTAGTTTTCAATCTGTTCAGAGATTTGTTTATCTTGTAGATATCTTTTACGATCACTATCGAACATGAATTTATATGTTAAATTACGTGAGAAAAGGTACAGGTCTTTTATGGCTTCATATTTATCAATATCCATAGAAGGGCAGAAGCTGAGTCCCAGACATAGAACATCCAGTTCATCATCGGAAAAAGTATAAGGGGTAAGGTTAATGACTTCACGATTAGGTATCATGTTGTCAAGGGAGGGTTGAGTACCTGCTGAAAATTTCCAGCAGTATTGATTTGAGCAACATGTGCATCTAGGGTGCTTTGTCTTGTAAATGTTTGGAGTTGTGAAGGTGTATGTGTAGAGCTAGTAGTGTTAGAGAGAGAGGATAGAGATGTATTGTCTGTAGTGTTGGTGTGAGAAGGTGCATGAATAGGGCGATTGGGTATCTCCACACCAGAGGAGATAGGTGTTAGTGATGATTGGGGTGGGTTTTGAGTGTTAAGTAGTTGAATGGCGTGAAGGGCCGTAGCTCCTAAGTATTTGCCTTGTGATTGGCCACTCGTGCATTGTGGCTGAAGGTTATCTTGTATAGGTTTATGTAAAATCAGTGTAGTATCAACTGTTGGGGGACGTCTTTTGTGAGGTGTTCGGCGCCCCCCACCACCAAGATCCCGCTTACGTGTACCCGGATGGACATGTGGCATGCTTTGATTACCCCTTCTCTGGGAAGAACCTGGAAAGGGGAATAAAGCAGAGTCAGATTCAGTATCTTCATCAGTGGTAGATTGTAAATTACTATTATTTTTAGGCATACGATAATTGTTTCTGGGGTTTCTAGTCTGGGACACAGATTGCCAACGATAGGCATAGCCTTCCATGAAGGTGAGCCTGTCTTTAGAAAGTTTGTTTTGTTTTTTTATAGATTATGTCTTTAGTGATTCTAGTAACAAAATCCTTTATATCTTGCCATCGTTTGGTATATAGAGCGTGAGTTTTTATATTTTCATTAGTTGACTGTAAACGGAGGATATCCTTATCTAGCACCAATAGTTCTGATTGATATTGAGTAACCAGAAGTTTCATTAAATTGGTGCTACAGGTAGTCAGGATACTCCCCCATGCAGTTTTGAATTCCATAGTAGCATTTTGAAAGGTAGGGGATACCTGTACTCTTAAACCTAGAGGGCTAATATTTTCTCTAACATATTTACTAAGAAATTCAATATGCCAATAGAGATTGGATTTCTTTTTTAGTAAACGTTTCATTTTAGCCATAAATTGATTTATACCTATTTCTTGTTCAGTGTCCACATTGCAATTCGTCTGTATTTCAGACATATAGCCTGTCCATGCGGTGCCTATAAAGTCCATGACAACAATTCTAATCCGAGAGAGTAGATATTTATATATATGAACTAAATAAGTAGTAATAGGGTGGCACAGTGGTGTAGTGGTTAGCACTCTCATCTAGCAGTAAAAACGGTCGCTGGTTCAAATCCCAACCACGACACTACCTGCCTGGAGTTTGCATGTTCTCCCTGTGCCTGTGTGGGTTTCCTCCGGGTACTCCGGTTTCCTCCCACAATCCAAAGACATGCAGGTAGGTTAATTGGCTTCTGTCCAAAAATTGGCCCTAGTATATGAATGGGGACCTTGGATTGTGGGCTCCTTGAGGGTAGGGACTGATGTGAGTGTGCAATATACAGGGATAGGGACAATTGTAGGTTGAACTGGATGGACTGATGTCTTTATTCAACCTTACTAACTATGAAACTAGTAATACCAGATATTAATCTATGAGGTTGCATGGGTAAGAGTATGTAAAAAACCACAAATATGGACAAGCAAAGACCATATAGGTGTTGCCCAGGTGTTTCCACCTATTAATGAGACTTAAAAAAGAGAAAGAAGATATATCCTTACAACAGTGTGGTACTGTGGATATATTTGGTATAATGTGCCACGTCCTATATAGTATTTCGAAAAAGAGGGAAGATTGGGACTTGGACTTTATAGGCACGGTACAGACAAGTGTTAATATAGAAAAAATAAATTTTATTATTAAAAATACATTTTACATGGGTAAAGATGCATATTAAAATTAATTTTAGCTTTGCCAACAATTGTTTAGATATTCAAATGACCGCAGATAACATCAAAAATGGATATAACCCTGTGGATATGGAGAAAGACACAACTAGCAAAGAGTTGAGTGTTACAGAAGATGATTTGTCCGTCCACAAGGGTTGATGCATTAGGCGATGGTGTCATCAGAAAAAATACAGCATACATACAGGCTCTACATGTTTCGCGTACAGTTACGCTTCGTCTGGAGCTGAGAATATGAGGGTTGGCAGCTAAATAGAATCAGAAGAGTGTACAGTAAATATACATACAATTGTTTTAAGTTTATATTTATATCACATACATGTATGTAACAATATATACATATATGAAAAAATATATATCAATCCTAGTTCCGCATCCATAATGGGTGTCGGCTGTGATCGGCCCGTATCCGGTAAAAAGGCTGTTGCAACACAGTGGGGGCGCACATTATATAGTTAGTAACGGCAAAGCTAGATATAGATATTAAGTAATGAAGATAGACTTACTCAATAATTGCAGAGACAATAGGATAGGCAAATAATCCCCAGTTGTAGGCAAAGCAATGAGCTTTGGTTCACAAAGAAGTGTAGGCCCCGTCTGGTCAGTATGGAAAGGAGTCTGTATCCGTATGATGAACCCAATGACCTAATTACGGTGATATTTTAAATAGAGGTAAAGGCCGTTATTTCTAGCCCATAGGAATAGTATGTATGAGAATAGATAATACATCAACTTATTAGTAGTCAGAGGTTGTTGGCATAAAAGAATATAAATATTCGATATGCACTGGTGGGACATACGTCAAAGGAATGCACCATACTAGGTTCCTGTGAGGTAGTAATAAACAGGCAGAATCTTCATCTAAATAGGCAAATGAGCCTGTAATAGAAGAGAGGGAAGGTAGGTGATAAACAGAACATACAGTGCCAATTGCGGCTAAGAGTAGTCCCAAAAGGATAAAGATTACGCTTACCATATTAGAGGGAAAAGACCAGCATGATGGCGGGGGAATACACAGCTTGGGTTGGTGTGAGGAGAAGCCGCTGAAGCACCGCACAATGGCGTGTGCTTTTAAATGCGCGTCCCTTCTGGGTTCAGACATCCGGCGTTTGCCGTGATGACGTCATCCAGACCGGTCGACAATCACATTGCGCATGCGCAATACGGAGACGGCGCGCCTGCGTGTCAGGCACGCAAACTCCACATAGGCAGGGCAAATTGTGATACGCAGAAAGACCTAGGGGGAAGAGGATCCCTCTAGTGGTCACTGCAAGCGTCACATAGAAGGTGTAAGTGACGCTGGGCGGCCGCACTGTATGCATACCATACCCCATGAGCCAGACAAGAGCCACATCAGCCGGCAGACACCACAGAGCAGAAGGGAGGGAATGATATAATACATTGAATCTGTTATCAACATATTAGAAGACATATATTACAGTAGTAATAAAATGGGTATTTAGTTCTTTGAATTTGTTTTTTATGTTATAGTCTTTCTTAGTAGGAAAAGAAAGGAAAAAAAGGGGGAAGGTTTTATATATACAGGGTTTCCTCCTAATTTCATAAGGATCTATTGCCAATGGTACAGCGATATAGAACAGGCTATATTGTCAGTATATTTAAGCTTTACAGTATCTTGCAATGGACAGTGAAACATGTCAATTCAAATTTAGACATAATTAAGTGATCTGGGGGATTTCAACAGATATTTCTCATATGAAATGGTTCTTCCTAACTGAGGTAATCATTTTACCTCCTGATGAATAATAAACATGGTCCTTAATGCGGGAACGAAAGTGACGCATGGCTTTACCCACATAGAACGCACCACAGGTGCATGTCATGAGGTAGACTACTCCCTTTGTATCACAGTCGGCAAAAAAGCGTGGTGTGAATATATCTCCATTAGGGAGTATAAATTTGGTGCCGGGTTTTATCCACGGACAGTAGGTACATTTCCCACAACGGTTAATGCCATGTTTACGAGAAACTTGTGCTGTTCTCTGTGTATAATGGCTAGAGGTTAGTTTATCTCGCAGAGATCCTGATCTTCTAAATGTAATGGTTGGATATGGTTCAACATATTTCGTGAGGATAGGATCCTCACGGAGAAGTGGCCAGTGCCTGTTAAGAATGTCTCGCAGTTCAGTATGTTGTTTGGAATATCTAGTAATATATCGTACAGTTTCATTGTTTTTTTTGGCTTTAGTTTTGTAAATTAGGGAGTTTCGCGATTGTCTTAGGGCTTTATTGTACGATTTACGTAGTAGTAATTTACAGTATCCCCTTGTTCTTCAACGATCTCGAGGCAATTAGCTTGAGCTTTAAATTCCTCAGTGTGTGTGCAGTTGCGTCTCAATCTAAGGTATTGTGCATAGGGTATACTACGGATTAAGTTTTCTGGGTGAGCACTATTGGCATGTAACAATGTGTTTCCTGCAGTTTCTTTTCCGTAGAGTGTGGATGCTAGGCATCCAGTTGTGTCTTGGAAAATGGTAAGATCTAAAAAAGTAATTTTACCAGGGTCTACTGAGTACGTAAATTTAAGATTAAATTGGTTCTGATTAATGGCGGCCATAAATGCTGTAAGCATATTCAGAGATCCAGTCCATATCATAAAGATATCATCGATGTAGCGTAGCCAGCATAATATCTGGCCAGTGTACATAATTAAAGCATCATCTGAGAAGATAGTGTGTTCCCACCCCCCCAGGTACAGATTGGCGTAGGCAGGGGCACAGCAAGTGCCCATGGCTATGCCCTGCACCTGGAGGTAGTGGGACTCCTTAAAGGTAAAACAGTTTCTGGTTAGAATGAATTGTAGTAGGTCAAGGATAAATTCACAATATTCCCATCGGTGATGATCTTGTTCGCGTAGGAAGGTCCGTGCTGTCCTGATGCCCTGCTCGTGAGGGATGCTCGAGTAGAGAGCCTCGACATCTATAGTCACGAGCAGGGCATCAGGAGGCAGGACCATACCTTCAATTTGCTTGAGAAGATCAAGAGTGTCCCTAGTATCGGACGGAAGTGCTAAAACATGTGGCATTAGAACTGAGTCAACCAAGCGACTGGCATTCTAGTTACAAGTGTATTTGCAGGCGCAGCAAGCCTGCTCAGAGAAAGTTAGTTTTCCGTTCTATTTTGGGCATATTTGTTAGTTGGACAGTCATATCTATACTTCCTCACATCACCCACATAATATTGCCACTTCCAGATTCTTTTATTTTCTGAGTTGAAGAATGCTTGCACCAGGTCTATAGCGGTGCACAGATCGCGGCCGCCCGTGCGCCGGCAACATTATAGTAAATGGGGAATTGCGCTGAGTTACAGGCGCAAATTCATACGAAAACAGCCATTGAGCGGCAGCGTGCGCCGCAACTCATGGCGCAAATGCTTGGTAAATCAGCCCCACTGTGTCAGAAGTATACAGCTCAGATCACAGGACAAATGTTAATGTTTAAGTCAACTGTTAAAGAATGCAATAAATGTACCACGAATTAGTGAATTTTTTTACAACAGCAAACAAACTTTATTGTACAACAAACAACAACAAAAAAACTGAATCAGTAAAGGTGACTGAATACAAATGCATGCCACATTCACATTAGCGCCAGTAGAACTATTTGAAAATAAATTTTGCTCTCCTTTCTTTCTGGCTTGCAAATTTATCAATGACCTTCTGGTTGAAGTCAGTCATCTCTGTCACCACTCTCTTTTCCATTGACAGCATGGCCAATGCATTCAGCCTTTTCTGGGTCATGCTATTTCTCAGAAAAGTCTTAATCCTTTTTAAGATTGAGAAGCACCTCTCAGCTTCTGCTGTGGTCATAGGTGTGGTGATGAGGATCATTAGCAGAGTGACAGTCTCTCTAAATACATAAGCAAGATTGTTCTCCACAAACAGCTGAAATAGGTACACAGCACCATTACACTTTTTGAACTCTTCTGTGTGGTAGATGAGACCAAGCTCTGTCTTTACATTATTCTTATTCAGCAGTGGATAGGCCTTCAAAGTCTCACTCAGTGCATCCTCCGAAAACTCCATAGCGTACTATTCAAACCTGTCTGCTTGAAGCAAGGTGACACTAACAAGGTGTTTCGTGAAGGAGAAACGTTGCATGGTGTGTAATAGTATGGTATCACAGACCTATAGAGTGAAGGATAAAAACAAAAATTAGGTAGTGATGACAAAATGTCAATGTCATCTCTGTTAGCTCCCTGACCATCAGAAGTGCATGAAACTTGCTAAAGCGGCAGAGGCTTTTTCTGACTCACCGACTCTGGATCACTTCAGCCGGCTGGCTGAGGTGAGGAGAGCATTGTCGCTGCACCTTGCCTCGGCCACTCACCTAGATTTGAATACTCTGGCAGGAAAGGTCTTCGAGTCTGGAGACAAAAATGGTAAACTCCTAGCTAATTTAGTAGCGGATTCAAAAATGCAGACGGTGGTGTCAGAAATTTGTGGTTTGGATGGTCAGCGGATATCTACTCCTGAGCTAATTCTAGATGAATTCAGATCCTTCTACGAAAAATTATATACGGCAGTCCCTGGCTGGCCTGAGGACAGGCGTAGGGATTTTTTGCACTCCCTGTATCTACCCACTCTTTCGCAGGAGGATCTTGAATTTTTGGACAAGGACTTTACCACCGAGGAGATAGAGGAGGAGATTTGTTCATTTCCTAGCGGGAAAACACCGGGACCTGATGGTCTACCTGGTGAATGGTACAGAATGTATGCCTCCTTAATTGCACCAAAACTGTTAAAAGTCTTCTCTGACAGTAAAAAACAGATGACATTACAATGTAATGTACCAGGCACACATAGTTCTTATCCCTAAGCCCGGCAAAGACGTATCCCTCTGTGCTTCTTACAGGCCGATCTCCCTGCTAAACTATGACCTCAAGATTTTGACAAAAATATTAGCGACCAGACTAAGGACGATTTTACCATCCCTGATTAATATAGATCAGACCGGTTTCATGCCAGGGAAGTCCACAGATATAAACTTACGTAGAGTCTTTACCCATCTTCAGCTGCCCCCCACTGAGTCCTCCACGAGGGTAATGGTTACACTGGACATCGAAAAGGCGTTCAATTCGGTAGCATGGCCTTTTATGTCCTCAGTCCTTGAGGTTATGGGTTTTGGAGAGGTATTCCGCAAATGGATTGATATTTTATATAAGGCTCCGACAGCGCAGATTAAACTTGGTGGTGCTCTATCGACACCCTTTCCTGTTGGAAGAGGTACGAGGCAAGGCTGTCCACTGTCACCGGCTCTTTTTGCCTTGGTGATGGAGCCACTTGCCTCGGCCCTCAGACATGCAGACAAGGTTAGAGGAATACAGGTGGGATCCATACACGAGAAAGTCGCTTTATATGCTGACGATCTTATCCTTTTCCTGAATGACCCTGCCCAGTCTCTTCAAGAGAAGCTGACCATTCTTTCAAATTTCACTGGCTGCTCAGTAAACTGGGACAAATCTCAAATTTTGCTGATAGATAGAGCAGCAAAAGCAGACCCCAATTTACCCTTATTATGGACAGACAAAATCAAATATTTAGGTATTCACATATCCACTTCTACCTCTGACTATCATACTCTTTTTTTTTTTTTCTGTTCCACATCAGTAAAACCGGTGAGAGATTTGTGATCAGCTCAACGTTCAATTTAGTCTCTTACGTTGTTAACATCATTGTGGAAAGATTTTTTTTTTTTTTTTGGGGGTAAAATATAAAAAGAAATTCTTTAATTATCTTTGTCTATAAGTTATGACCCCTATATATTTTCTTATCTAGGTTAGTTTATAATACCTCCCCTATATTGACCCTCCCGTCTCCCCCTCCACCCCTCCCCCGCCCCCCCCGCCTCTCTACTTAAGTCTCAAATGAACTTATTCTTTACTTTTCCTCACTTCTCTATTCTTTGATTTAGTTCATACCCCGGCCCGTGGGATTTCTCTTTTTTTTTTTTTTTTTTATGTTATTATTTCAGCATATCTCCAAGTCTGTTTAAAGTCTTGCCATTTTTTTCCATTTTGTCATGGCGTTCTCTCCTTCTTCCCCATTAAATCTAAGTTTTTCCAAGTGGTATATTTCCTCCATCCTTCCCACCCATTCTAGTTCTGTCGGTGGCTCCTCCTGCTGCCACTTCCTAGGTATTATTGCTTTTGCCGCGTTTAACATGTATGGAATTAAAGTATTCATATATGTTTTATTGAGTCTGTTGTGTTATGAAACAAGCACATCCATGGGTCTTCGCTAATTTTGGTACCCGTGATTGTTTTTATTAGCTCCAGGATATCTCTCCAATATTTCCTGAATTTTGGTTTGGTCCACCAAATGTGGGTCATCGTGCCCTTCTGGGTACATCCTCTCCAACAATCCTGTGAGGTCCCAGGCTGGTATTTACTTATTTTACAAGGTGTATTATACCATCTAGTCATGAATTTATAGTTTGTTTCCGTTGTTCTACTGTCAATTGCTGAATTGTGAATTAAACTAAAAAACATTTTTACATTGTGTTTGTACTCGTGCGTGCCTAATTCATTTCCCCATTTTGTAAGGAATGGCGGTATTTCCTGCCGACCCTCCGTGAGGAGCATTGTATATAAACGGGATGTATCCTTTTTTTTTTTTCCTAATCCCGTACATATTTTCTCTAGGGATGTATAATTCTCCCTCGTTCTAATTGGCTGGGGCAGCTTCCCCACAAAGTTTACCAGCTGGAGATAGCGCCATTCGTTTACTTTTATGTGTGTTGTCGTCTGCTGTATTTCGTTCCGTGTTTTAATTTTCCCTTCGCTTATTATATCTCCTAATTGTGCATTTTCTCCCATCCAGTGAGCACCCATTTCACTTTTTCCTGGAGGGAAATAGTTATTATTCTTCAGTGACATCAGAGGTGAATTATAACTCCATCTAAATTGTTTGTGTATTGTATCCCAAATTTTAAAAACGTGTCGTGTAATTTTTTGTGTGTTTATTCGTAGGTTCCTAAATTTCGGGGGGGTCCATATCTGTGTACTTAAATTAACCTTACTTGTGTCTTTTTCTAATTGCACCCATGCTTTATGGCTGTCTTTTCGTGTCCATTCTACAGCTCTTGACAGAATCGTCGCATAATAATATTTCTTTATATCGGGGGCACCCAGTCCCCCATGTTCTTTATTTTGGGTCAAAATATCCCGTGAAATCCTGGCTTTTTTATTTTGCCATATAAATCTGTTAATAATAGAATTTAATACTTAAAAGTAGTAATCAGGGAGGGGTATTGGAAGCATGTGGAACTTATACGTGATTTTCGGTAATAGGACCATTTTTACGGTATTTATACGTCCAATCCATGAAAGGGGTCTATGACCCACCTTTTTTATTTCGTTCTTAATTTCCTGTAATAGGGGCATAAAGTTTTCCGAGTATAATTTATCTATCGAGTTAGCTAGTTTGATCCCTAAATATTTCAAACCGCTTTTCCTCCATGGAAACTGGTGGATGCTTTGTAGCTCACTTGCCTGTTTTTTCGGCACACTTACATTTAGAATCTCTGACTTGTTAATATTCATTTTAAAGTTAGATATCTCGCCATATGCTTTTAATATCTCGAGCAGTCTAGGTATTGATGTGTTAGGTTCTGTGATATAAAACAATAAATCGTCCGCGAAAGCCGCTACTTTGTGCTCGATCTCCCCCACCTTAATCCCTTTTATGTTATGATCTAATCGAATGGTTGCAAGTAAAGGTTCTAATGATAACACAAAGAGCAACGGCGATAGGGGGCATCCCTGCCTTGTCCCGTTGCTCATAGAAAAAGGGGACGCTAAATCACCATTGATCCTTATTATTGCAGTCGGGTTTTCATATAAGACTCCTATTCTCTGTAGCATTTTAGTGCCGAACCCGACGTATTTCAGTGTCTCCTTCATGAGCCCCCAGTCTACCCTGTCAAATGCTTTCTCAGCATCAATTGACAGTAATAGACCTGGGGGCCCATCTGTTCTAAGTTTTTGTAATAGCAATAGTGTTCTGATTCCGTTATCGCGTCCTTCTCTGGTAGTGACGAATCCTACCTGTTCTGTATGTATCAGTACGTTCATATACTTTTTTAACCTATTTGCGAGGATTTTAGCGTATAGTTTTGTGTCACAATTAAGTAGGGATATCGGCCTATAACTTGTACAGCAGGTTTCATCTTTCCCCTCTTTTAGAATAACTGTTACTAAGGCTTTTTGTGCCTCACGGCTCAGTTGATAATCTGTTCCTAATCCATTAAAATAGTTGCATAATCTCGGCACCAAAATCTTCACGAATCTCTTCAGATACAGGATCGGGAATCCGTCCGGGCCCGGACTTTTCCCCGAGGCTGTGTCCGATATAGCTCTAATAATCTCGGCTTCGGATATAGGGGCATCCAATATTTCGGAGTCCTCTTGTGTTAATTGCGGGATACCTGCATTTCTCAGGAAATTTTTTATTTTATTGTTTTTTTCTTCCTTGCTCATTGTCCCTCCTGGTCTTATAATACTGTTGAAAAACGTCTGCAATATCCCCAGACTTGTAGACCACCTCTCCTTGTTTATTACGGATTTTTTGTATATAGTTTCTCGATTTTTTCTTCCTTAAGGATTTAGATAAGTGTTTTCCAACCTTATTCCCCCAGAGATATTTATCTTTTAGTATCGTGTTAAACACTCTTTTTGTATCTTGTGATAATATATCCTTTAATTCATCTCTTTTGATTATAAGCTGGTGGTATATCTCTTGGTGATTATCCGCCGCGTTTTTATGGCATTGCTCTAGTTTGAAAATTTCGTCAGTTAACTTTTGGATTCTCTTTGTTCTTCCCTTTACCTTCATTGAGCCCCTTGAAATTAAGATACCCCTTATATATGCCTTGTGTGATTCCCACAATGTAGAGTGCGATATATCATTGGATTCGTTTTTATCGAAGAAGAACATCAGTTCTTCTGCTATTTTTTCTATATCGTCTTTTTCCATAATAAGTGTTTCATTAAGTCGCCAGTTAGATAATGTTTTCGGAGTCTTAATTGCGTCTATTATCATCATAACTGGCGAGTGGTCTGAAAGGGTAGAAATACCTATGTGGGATTTTGTAACTTTGGACAGTGTATTATGATCTACGAAAATATAGTCGATCCGTGAATACGTCCCGTGCACGGGGGAAAAGAAAGTATAATCGCGTGTTGTTGGATTAAATGTTTTCCACACATCTATTAGTTGGTTTTGGTGGAGCGAGTTTTTAAACTTTTTCAGAGAAGCCCCTCCTGTTCCCAGTGCACCAGACGAACTATCCCAAAGCGGATCTATACACATATTTAGATCTCCTGAAAGGATTACCATCCCCCTTCTAAAGTGAGATAGAATCGTTATCATCTTCCTCATGAATTCTGCTGATTTTTTGTTTGGTGCATAAATATTTGCTAGCGTAAGTTGTAATTCGCCAATATACCCTCTCAGCAGAAGAAACCTCCCCTCTGGGTCCACTACTCTTTCTTCTTCTTTGAAACTCAGCGTATCGCTAAATCCTATCGCCACCCCTTTGGCTTTTTTAATATTTAAATCTGCATATATCCAAGTGGAATATTTTGGGGAGTACAACTTAATATTAGCCCCTTGAAAAAGATGTGTTTCCTGGAGGAACGCTATGTCTGCCTGGTAGAGTTTGAGTTCTTTTAATACTTTATGTCTTTTAGCCGGGCTATTTAGTCCTCGGATATTGTAAGTTATGAACTTAATCTAAAGAATTTTCCTCTTATTTTTGCTTTTTTGAGAGAGGCTCTCCCCCTTTTTTTTTTTTTTCCCTACCCCTATCCCCTCCCGCCACCCCCTCGATCCCCCCCCTCTCCCTCCTTCCCATCCATCCTCCCCCCTCCCCTTCCATCACCTGGCCAATAATGGCCTCTAGGCCTTTGGCGAATCAGAACCTTCCTCATCGCCTCTGGACTTCCTTCTCAAAGGTGGGGCTCCAGCTCCTTCCCCCCTTCCACCCCCCCTCCATCTCCCCCCATGGGGGACTGTATGAAGGGGGGGTGGGAGGGCCACCCAGTGGGAGGGCCACCCAGACAGAATTTATCTTAGAAAAAGACAGAGCCCTCACTCCCACTTCCCCTCACCCCTCCCTCCCCCTCTTGCACCCCTATTGACAAATTGAAAACCCCCAATCAAATTAGAGACGTAAGTAAACGATGACAGGTGAATTGAACCCCCCTTCCAACCCAAAAAGAAAAAACAAAAAAAGAAAAAAAAACACAACAAGAGGGTTTCACTCATAGGGAAGAGGGGAAAACCCCTCTCCCATTAAGTGGGGAAGTGGTGTTAGCCTAAACTCTCTCGGTCCCCTGTCGCCCCAAAGTCTGTGGTGGCTGATATATTGCATTTTTTTTTGTTTTGTTAATCCAGCCCTTCTCTCGCTGACCATTCTGGAAGTTCCAAAGGCTGTAAATCCAAGTTTTTACAGAATTCTGGGAGTTCTTCTGGATATTTTAATTTTACTGATCTACCATCTTTATATGCTATTAAGCACGCTGGGAAGCCCCAACCATATTTACCATTTCCTATACGCATTTGATTTAACAGCGGTCTCAGGAGGCGTCTTCTGGCCAATGTTTGTGGCGATAAATCCATAAAAATCTGGAGGTCTGCTCCTCCATACTTTAATGGGGGTTTTCCTCTTAATTTGGCCCATATTTCTGTCTTTTCCACGTAATCTTGGAAGCGTACAAGGATGTCCCTGGGCAGATCTATAATGTGTTGGGGCTTTCTAACTCTGTGTATCCTCTCAATCTTTGGTTCCCAGTCTGGTCCTTTGTTGACAATTGGATTAAATAGATCCTTCATAATTGTCCTAAGATCTTCTCCATTTGCTTCTGGGAGGGCACGTATTCTTAGATTCTGCCTTCTACTCTGATTTTCCTGTTCCTCCAATTTATATTCCGTCTGTCTTTGAGTTATCTTCATCTTCCTGAGTTGCTCCTTAATATCGGCCATTTCTTGTGCTTGTTTATCTATTTTATTTTCCGCTTCCTCTAACCGGCTAAGGAGGTGGCCGAGATCAGTCCGTAATGCTATTATTTCCTCTTTTATGGAATTTTCCATTTTGGTTAACATTTCAGACATCGCTGCTTTAGTCAAAACCTGGGAATTTCCATTCTGATCTTCTACCCTACTGCTGTCTATTTCGGATTCTTCTGTAGTATTACCTCCTGTTATCTCGTGAATCTCTTCCTTTTTTTTATTCGTCTCCTTCTTCTTAACCTGTTTAACCGGTTGTTTTTCCATACTCTGACTTTTTGGGCTCAAGCCTTGGACCATGTATTGTTTAATTGTGCTGGTATTTGCTTTTTCCTTTGTTGTCTTAGTTTCAGCTCCTTTTGTGGTTTTACCTTTCATCCCTAGTTTCTTATTTATAATCTTCCGTTTCCCCAGTCTAGCGGGAACTCCACACACAGTGGGGGTAAGAGGTTAACCCAGGATAGATGATTACTAAGGGATAGTAGTCGGTCTATAATAGTCACTGCTTTTAAAAACTGCAAATCTCTTCAAATGCAGCCTATATGTGACCACCATGGACTGGTATTGCTTAATAGTAGCAGTTCTCTTCCTTAGTATTTATCCTAGGAGGAAAGAGGCATACCTAAGTAATCAACAGGATTCCGGATTATCTCCTGATTTTGCTTCCTAATGCAGGCTGGTATGTGGGATAATTCTTTGTGTTCTCCTTTAAGAGGTTTACCTCACCCCTTCCCTCTCTATCTCTCCCCCCTATAGATGGATAAAGTAGCTGGATACGGTCTTTTCCTTGTTGCTGTAAGTTTAGTTAGCAACCAGCCAGTTCGTAGTTATTGAGGTGCAGGGGGGAAGGGAGAGGCAGAGAGATACGTTGAATATAGAACGATGTATACGGCTATGAAAAAAAAACCCAGGAGAAGGAAGGCACCAAAGAAAAAAAACAAAAGACAAAAAAAAAAACAAAAAGGCAAAGCCCCAGAGTGGATCTATTCACGTCTGAGAGGGACTATGAGTTATGAGTCTGGTATAAAGCACCCACTGTACACATTTCCTTCATAGTCCACGCCCCTCACCACCTCACATGTATATTCATTTATAATCCTCTATGTAGATCGACGATCAAATCGGGGGGAGAATGGTTACTATGAGAGTTCAAGTTAACACTTGCTGTGTATTCCAGTACATTTATCTTACAGAGTATAAGTTATAATAAACAGCCACACAGGTTTACCTCATGGATCACTCCCAGGTTACAGGCTAGTATTACTGATCATGTGAATACAGTTCTTTGCAAAATCTATTTTCCTGGGCTAACAGTCATAGCCAACAGACCCAGATAGTTTTCTCATAATTGTTATTATAACTTAGTAAGATTTCCCCTCCTTTCTTCACTTTTCCAAAACAGAAAGATATTTAAAAGGTGTTTCTTACCCTTCCCATGGAGATTCAATAAGCTGATGCTACCCCTTTAAATAAGGGGACTTACCCATCCAGCTATTTTGTTGTTTTTCCTCCTGTCACCAGGAACGGTCCTGCAGTGAGGGGTTGAGGGGGAGTGAGAGGAGTGCTGCCTCGAGATGCCGTGCGATGGTATGAGGGGGGGTCGGGATCTGTTGTGAGAGATCAGCGGGGGTGAGAGCAAGGGACTACACAGGAGATCATTGCCGCCGACGTCACGGCGTGAGCTGCTGTTGCCGCGTGATATATGCTAGAGACAGCCGGGTATTGCGCTCTGCTTGGGGGATCTGCCTCCCTCATCGTGTAGCGTGGTATCCCTGGTTCAGAGCATGCCTGCGTTCTTCCGTCTGGGCGTCCTCTCCTAGGCCGAGCCCCTCCCTCTGCTGGACGTTCTCCGACCTACGTCCTCATCCCTGTCCTGTTACATCTATTCTGAATGTCTAGATGAAGCATTGTCCTGACTATCATACTCTTAATCTGGAACCACTAATACATAGTATGAGGACGAGACTGAAGGCGTGGGCAAATCTCCCCCTCTCTCTGATAGGGAGGATTAACTTATTTAAGATGAAGCTTCTACCTGCCTTTCTCTATGCTCTCAGACACGCCCCTGTCTGGATCCCCAAGAAGGTATTTCACATGATAAACACTATCTTACTATCCTTTCTCTGGGGTGCTGGTCAACCGAGATTTAAGCTGACAGTGCTGCAGACATCTTGGGAAGAGGGAGGTTTGGCTTTTCCTGACCTCCACTCATACTACATAGCAGCTCTGCTATCCCATGCCCACAACTGGCTGGTTTAGGACGAGTCCAACGCGGCGGTGGTCCTGGAAGCAGCTTTATTGGGGTCCTACGAGGCGCTACGGAACCTACTTTACCCAGGCCCCAGGGCTCCCTTTCCTCTTACTTCAGCAATGAGAACTGTCTTGCGGGCATGGTCAGTGGCAAAATTGCTATGCCCCATGCCCTCTGGACACATTTCCCCATATAGTCCTCTTAGGTTAAATCCGAAATTGTCAGAATTCAGATCCATTCCCGACCCCGGTGTGTGGGCTGGCAGGGGCATCAAATATATATATCAGATCTGCCTTGAGGGCAAATTACAGACGTTTGACAGGTTAAAGGAACAATATAATTTACCTAATTCACACCTGTTTAGATTCCTACAACTTAGACATGCCTTCAATTCTCAATTTGAAAATGGTCCTGTTGCCTTTTATACCTCAAATCTGGAGACTCTACTCAGAGATGAAGCTCTATCTAAGCCCTTATCCACCATATATAAATCATTACTCCCTAATGTCCACATAGGACTGGAAAACCTTAGAGCAAAGTGGGAGGTAGATTTCCCTGCATTAGACACGGAATATTGGGAGGAAATGTGGGAGTATCCATTTTCACAATTAGTATCAGCCAGAGATAAATTAGTGCAATTTAAAATACTACATAGGATATACTACACGCCTGTACGCTTACACAGAATTTATCCATCTGTCTCCGCCTCCATTTTTTGGGATTGAGATTAAATTGCTGCTCCGTGCTTCTTGAATAATGTGCTCCTTCACTACAGACAACATACAGTCCAACAGCTCGTTCTGCACAGTTTTTGAAGTTCCTTTAAAAACAGTGGCATTCTCAAGGTGCTCTTTCAAAACTCAAGAGAAGCAAAAAAATCTACCAAGCCACGGAATATCCCAGGATTATCAGAGCTCTCACTTTCATCATGCACCACAAAATTTCACACAGTCTATTTTTCGAGACAGGATGTGTCGATTTTTTGTGATCTCTTCATTGTGTCTTCTAATGGCAATTCTGTAGCCTGCATCTAGCTGTTCACCAATGCTACGCTTCCCAAAAAACTCGAGCCTCATAACATTGTCAAGATGGCTTTGGGTAGTTTCATGCTGCTTGCACTTTTCAGTGAGATGCTTTAGGTCATTAACCCCTGTTGATATCCACAGTGTGTCGGTGCCCTGACTTTGGAATAGCAAACAGGTAAAACAATAATAGGCATGAGTCACATCACATCCAGCTAGCCAACTCCATTTATTATAAGAAGTGGTGGAAAAGCTTTGAGTGTAAACTCGACCACGATCACCTGACCTCTGCTGAATTTGCAATTTGGGTTGATGTGGTCAAAGCTCCTTTATCCTCTTTTTTTCCTCATCTGAACGCCTTGTGAAGGGAAATAGTTTCAAAGATGGAACCAAATTTTCACGAATGTTCCCAAAAAATTCCACAATGATCAATACCTATGAGTCAAATGAAAATATGGGTACGTTTAAAAGAGAGATAGGTATGGCGCTGCCAAATGCAAGTGTCTATTTCATTAAATGCAGCCTCACTGTGCCCATCAATTGTAGCCTCACTGTGCCCATAATGAGGGGTTCCCACCATGCCGGTGCTGAGTTCCCGGGTCTGTACAGCTGCTGGCTGCTGTGCCCATTATAAGGGGTTCCCCCCATCACTGTGCTGAGTTCCTGGCTGGCTTTTATACTGTGGCAATAGACTGCAGAGGACAAGTGTACAGGGTACATAATGTAGGTTCAATCTGATCACCAAATTTTTCCAGCTGTTCTGGATGCATGTTTATTCAATATTGCCATGTGAAAAACACAGCCAGAAATTTTAAGTTTATCTTGGAAAAACAATAGCTATCAGTTGTTATTTTGGGGTATTTCACTTTAGATTGCACACTTGAAAGGCAGTATAGACTAGGGTTCTCCAAACTATGGCATGAGAACGACATCTGACCCACTACAATATTTTACCCGGTCTGCAGCAACTCTGATATGATGGGGGCTTCTGACATACAGGGGGGAGGGGTGGCTCTTGGATGTGATGAGAGGGCTTCTAATGTGAAAGGGGGATCCTGATGTGATAGGGGTGTCTGGTGTGAAAGGAGGGACTCTTATGTCATAAGGAGGTTCTGAAGAGGAAAGAGGTACATTATACACAGGACTCTGCACATCATAGTTACATAGTTAATAAGGTTGAATAAAGACACCAGTCCATCCAGTTCAACCTGAGTGAGTGTGGGTGCATGTCTACAATTATCCCTATTAAAGGTACCCATATAGAACCGTCAATTTACGCAGCGCTCCACACATAGATCGCAAACTCACATCAGTCCCTACCCTCAAGGAGCCCACAATCTAAGGTCCCCAACTCATTCATATACTAGGGCCAATTTTGGACAGAAGCCATTTAACCTACCAGCATGTCTTTGGAGTGTGGGAGGAAACCGGAGGAAACCCACACAGGCACAGGGAAAACATGCAAACTCCAGGCAGGTAGTGTCGTGGTTGGGATTTGAACCAGCGACCCTTTTTACTGCTAGGCAAGAGTGCTAACCATTACACCACTGTGTCACAATAGTATCATATACCAGGCTGTATATTATACACAGGGCTCTGTAAATCATATACCAGGATCTACATTATACACAGGGCTCTGTACATAATATATAGATTTGTGGGTTGAAAATATCAGTCCAGTCTTTTGCATCTGAAGTTTGCCCTTTTGATGTTCAGAGAAAAATATAGCCTCTGTCTCCATTTCTTTTTTGGACATTATTAGCATTCATTTATTTAATTATTACTACTGAAATAGTTTTGACTATAAAAAAACTTCCTCTGTTAGTCCAAATTTTTTTCAGTAGTAATAATTAAAATAAACATAATCTGCCCCATGTGTCAAGTATACCAGATTACACCACTGCTTGCTCTAGGTTAGTTCTACGGCCAGAGACAGCCTGGCAAGTGGCAACTAGTACTTGCCAGCAATGAAAAGCTCTGTATATCATCAGGTACAGATTTTCTTTAAGGGCCGGTTCACACTGCTGCGATGCGGGAACCCTGCAAATCTACTGCGGGTTCCCGCATCGCAGTTCACACTGCCCTATGCGAACTGCTCGGAGTGTCAGTTAAAAGTTAATGACACCCTCAAATCAGTTTGCATATCGCAGTGTGATCTGCAAAGTTGGACAGAAATCAGATCGCATGGTGTGAACACCTATGCAATCCGATTCTGCTGCAGACCAAAAAAAGGGTCCTGTGCAAGTTTGGTCCGAATGCGATGCAAATTCAGCCATACTAGCTGTATGGCTGAAATCACATCGCACAGAGATCGCATGTGATTTGCACTGCAATGCGGTGCGAATCACATCCGATCTCGGACATCGCAGCAGTGTGAACTGGCCCTAAAACTTGCTAACATTTATTTTTTTTGGTCTCTATTCATAAGTATTTAAAACCGAATTTTTTGGAAATGTTTTTATACAACATACTATCTGAAACACAGAACCTAACAGTGCTGCAAGTATATGCAACCTTTAACAAAAGGGATGGCTATAATGCAAATAAATTGAAAGCTGTGTATTTGCTAAGTGGATTATAATATTGTAAGTGCAATTCAATAATCTCCATACCTAGCAAGGAGACACGCGCGATCGCCTCCGCCACTGCCAACGGCTCCGGTAAGCGACGGAGGGCACCGGATCGCGGTGGTAGGGGGGTCCTCTCACGCCACCGATAAAAGTAATCTTGCGGCGAATCTGCTGCAGAGATTACTTTCATCTTGTAGCGGACCGCCAGCTGAACATGGGGATACCGGGGTTATGGCAGCTAGCTGCTGCCATAACAACGATATCCATCCCCAAAGCAGGGACGTACATCGGCGTGCGGCGGTCAAAAAAAAGAAAAAGTGAAAAGTTGAAGTTTTAAAAATTACTGTAATATAAGATATGTAAATGTGATGACCTAATTTCATATATCCCAGAATCACTATTCCTAAATCAGATATTTTTTAAATCAGTTGCAATGTTATGGTGAGAATATATTTACAAATGTCTTAAAATGGAACAGACTGACACAATATGGATAAAGTATTAAAACCCCATGTTAGTGTTACTGAGAGGCTTTGATGCATCCACAGTTGTTTCACACACATTTTCTGTCAATTAATCCCTTTGCCAAAATAATGTGCGGAAGCTCCCCGGTGGCCCCTCCCCTCCTCTCCTCTCCTCTCGTTGTATGCTTATGAGATCACCTGGGATGGACGAGAGGAGGGGAGGGGCCGTCAGGGAGCAGCGTGATATGAGAGATTACAGTAGGACTTATTACAGCCGCTTCCCTCTCTGCATGTCGGCCGACGGCCGCTACTCGATCTACCCATCAGCTGTCTTTGATTGACGGGTAGATCAAGTAGTATAAAACACTGCAAATTAGGTGGCGGCGAGGCCCCTGTGAGGGGGAGATAATTTGCCTAATTATAGAGCCGCCTCTGCATATCAGCTAGGCAGCTTCTTTATTACTAACAAAAAGCCTTTGCTTTCAGCTCCTCTCGGGCCATGCAAAGAACGGAGCTGTGAGGCCACTTCCGGTTTTCGTAAAACCCAGAAGTAACCTCTAATTTAAACAGCAATGCTCCCGCATGTAGTGGTTCTACGGGTGGAATCTAATCGGCGATTTCGTTTGCGCCGCAAGGCAGGTTAAAATTCCTCAAATGAAGCGCCACGTCTGCAATCTCGTGATTGCATTGACGTGGCGCTTCCCATAGTGCACTGTGTCCGGCGCCCGGACACAGTGCGCTTGGATAGTTTAAAAAAAAGTTTTTCATTTTTTTTTCTTCGGTGACTACAGGAGGGGGGGGTGCCCGGGCGCCCCCTATGGACGGGCCGCTACTGCCTATAGCTCTATAACTCGAAATACTAGATATAAAAGACAGACATTAATCAAGCACTTTTACATCATTACATTTTTTTTCTTTAATGCAAGCAGAATAGGTACCTGGATTTGACCTGATATTAGTCCTCTTGCAGTCCCTGTACAGCAGAGCTGGATTTTGAGGAATAGTAGTAGTAGTACAAAGAGCCAAATCAGTGCCAACAAAAAGCACACTGATAGCAAACGAAAGCAGCGTGACAGATAGATGGGCTCATCACTGTGCTGCTTTTACTTTCACTGTCCAGTAGCAGGATGGGGCAGGTCAAGGAGGACCTGGGCTCAGAGAAAGTGGGTAAATAATGCTGGTTCTCAGATTGAACACATTTTGTGGCAGTAAAAAAGTATTTAAAATCTCTAGATTGAAGGTAAATATTGCAGGAGCTGGTTTTGTTATTTTATCTTTTACTGAACAATCCCTTTTGTTTTGCTATTTCTTGCTGGAGCAAAAATTTAAACGGCCCCTATCCTTTAACATAGTGCACTGTGGCGCCAGACACAGTGCACTATCAGAAGTGCCACGTCAAAGCAATCACGAGATTGCAGACATGGCACTTCATTTGCAGGCTTTTAACCCACCTTGCGGCGCAATACAGAACGCTGAGTAGCTTCCCCCAGTAAAATCTCTGTGATTCTACGAGCGGGAGCATTGTTGTTAAAAATCTCCAGGTCACTTCCAGGTTTCCTGAAACACACAAAAGCCGGAAATGACGTTGTCACATCGTCAGTTCCGTTCTTCAGCCCGAGCGGAGCTGCAGTAAGGTGAGAGAGAGTGAGAGAGAGAGAGCGCGCCTCATTCTATGAATATAACTGTTCCGGATTCCGAATCTAATTAATAATGTTCTAAAGATTAAAAAAAATCATCTCCCTGTTCCCTGACAAAAGTGGACGCTTAGTCTCTCATGTCATGAGAGATTACAGTAAGGACTTATTACAGCCGCTTCCCGCGCTACTCTGCAGTCTGCATTTAAAGGAAAGTGTGCTCTGCTGTGCCCAGTACTTTAATGTGCCCTGTTCCCTGTGCCCAGTACCCTGATGTGCCCCATACCCTGTGCTCAGTACCCTGATGTGACCCATACCCTGTGCCCAGTTCCCTGATGTGCCCTGTGCCCAGTACCCTGATGTGCTCCGCTGTTCCACATACCCTTTGCCCGTGTCCTGCTGTGACCCCCTACCCTGATGTGACCAATACCCTGCACCCTGCTGTGCCCGTACCCCAATGTGCCCAGTACTCTGATGTGCCCAGTACCCAGATGTGCCCAGTACCCAGATGTGCCCAGTATCCTGATGTGCCCTGTACCCTGTGGCCAGTACCCTGATGTGCCCCATAGCCTGTGCCCAGTACCCTGATGTGCCCCATACCCTGTGCCCAGTACCCTTATGTGCCACATACCCTGTGCCCAGTACCCTGATGTGCTCTGCTGTTCCACATACCCTTTGCCCGTGCCTTGCTGTGACCCCTACTCTAGTGTGACCAATACCCTGCACCCTGCTGTGCCCGTACCCTGATGTGCCCTGCTGTGCCCCATACTTTGTTCCCTGATGTGCCCCGTACCCTGTGCCCATGCCCTGCTGTCCCCCGTACCTTGTGCCATTGTCCTGATGTGCCCCATACCCTGTGCCCTGCTGTGCCCCATACCCTGTGCTCTGCTGTGCCCAGTGCCCCATACCCTGTGCCCGTACCCTGATGTGCCCTGCTGTGACCCATACCCTGAAGTGACTAATACCCTGCACCATGCTCTGCCCGTACACTGCTGTGCCCCATACCCTGTGCCCGAACCCCCAATGTGCCCTGCTGTGCCCCATACCCTGTGCCATGCTGTGCCCTGTACCCATGCCCTGCTGTGCCTGTGTCCTGATGTGCCCTGCTGTGCCCCATACCCTGTGCCCTGTATCCTGCTGTGCCCTGTACAATGCTGTGCCCTGTACCATGCCCCCTACTGTGTCCTGTACCCTGCTGTGCCATGTACCCTGCTGTGTGCCCTGTACCCTGCTGTGTGCCCTGTACCCTGCTGTGTGCCCTGTACCACGCTGTGTGTCCTGTACCACGCTGTGCGCCCCATGCCCTGCTGTGTGCCTTGTGATAAGCCTTGCTGTGTTCCCCATGTTATTCTGCTTGCCCCATGGCGTGCCCCATGCCCAGCCGTGAGCCCATTAAAGTGCCCCATGTTCTGCTGTGAGCCCCATAATGTACCTCATGTTTTGCTGTGTGCCCTGTGATGTGCCCCATGCCCTGATGTGTGTCCAATGCCCTGCTGTGAGAGCCATTATGTGCCCCATGTTCTGCTGTGTGCCCCATGATATTATCAAGGTTCTGCTGTGTGCCCCATGATGTGCCCCATGTTCTGCTGTGTGCCCCATGATGTGCCCAATGTTCTGTTGTGTGCCCCATGATGTGCCCCATGTTCTGCTGTGTGCCCCATGATGTGCCCAAGATTCTGCTGCGTGCCCCATGATGTGCCCCATGTTCTGCTGTGTGCCCCATGTTCTGCTGAGTGCTCCATGATGTGCCCAAGGTTCTGCTGTGTGCCCCATGATGTGCTCAATGTTCTGCTGTGCACCCCATGATGTGCCCAATGTTCTGCTGTGTGCCCCCTGATGTGCCCCATGATGTGCCCAATGTTCTGCTGTGTGCCCCATGTTCTGCTGTGTGCCCCACGATGTGCCCCATGATGTGCGCAATGTTCTTCTGTGTGCCCCATGATGTGCCCATGTTCTGCTGTGTGCCCCATGATGTGCCCCATGTTCTGCTGTGTGCCCCATGATGTGCCCCATGTTCTGCTGTGTGCCCCATGATGTGCCCCATGTTCTGCTATGTGCCCCATGATGTGCCCAATGTTCTGCTGTGTGCCCCATGATGTACCCCGGGTTCTGCTGTTTGCCTCATGATGTACCCCATGTTCTGCTGTGTGCCCCATAATGTGCCCAAGGTTCTGTTGTGTGCCCCATGATGTGCCCAATGGTCCGCTGTGTGCCCCATGATGTGCCCAATGTTCTGCTGTGTGCCCCATGATGTGCCCAATGTTCTGCTGTGTGCCCCATGATGTGCCCCATGTTCTGCTGTGTGCCCCATGATGTGCCCAGTGTTCTGCTGCGTGCCCCACGATGTGCCCCATGTTCTGCTGTGTTCCCCAATGATGTGCCCAATGTTCTGCTGTGTGCCCCATAATGTGCCCAATGTTCTGCTGCGTGCCCCATGACGTTCCCAATGTTCTGCTGCGTGCCCCATGACGTTCCCAATGTTCTGCTGTGTGCCCCATAATGTGCCAATATTCTATTGTGTGCCCCATGGTGTGCCCAATGTTCTGCTGTGTGCCCCATGATGTGCCAATATTCTGCTGTGTTCCCCATGATGTGCCCCATGTTCTGCTGTGTGCCCCATAATGTGCCCAATGTTCTGCTGTGTGTCCCATAATGTGCCCTGCCCCCCCCCCCCCCCCGTATTGTCTCCTGACCTCCTGTGATCTGCCCTGCTGTCCCCTGTACACTGCTTATCTCAAGTTAAACCCAGAACTGAGCATCTGTGGGGAAAAAAAGCACAAGTTTCACATAAAATAGGTAACTGGTAAGATTTGTTTCTATTATTTAAAGTGGATGTAAACCCTCATGTTTTTTCACCTATGCATTAGTGTGAAAAAACTTCTGTCACTCAGCAGCCCCCTCATTTTACTCACCTGAGCCCGTTCGTCCCCACGCTGGAGACGCGCTCTACCTCTCTGGCCAGGGGTTCTCGGCTCTTGACTGGATAGATTGATAGCAGCGCAGCCATTGGCTCCCACTGCTGTCAATCAAATCCAATGACGCGAGGCGGGGCTGATTCTGGCATTCTGTGTCTATGGACGCAAATACTGGACACAGGAGCGCGCCCGCAAGGTAACCCCCAGGGAGAGCGCTTCTTCTAGGTGGTTTCCCAATGTGCCCCATGATGTGCCCATGTTCTGCTGTGTGCCCCATGATGTGCCCCATGTTCTGCTGTGTGCCCCATGATGTGCCCCATGTTCTGCTGTGTGCCCCATGATGTGCCCCATGTTCTGCTATGTGCCCCATGATGTGCCCAATGTTCTGCTGTGTGCCCCATGATGTACCCCGGGTTCTGCTGTTTGCCTCATGATGTACCCCATGTTCTTCTGTGTGCCCCATAATGTGCCCAAGGTTCTGCTGTGTGCCCCATGATGTGCCCAAAGGTCCGCTGTGTGCCCCATGATGTGCCCAATGTTCTGCTGTGTGCCCCATGATGTGCCCAATGTTCTGCTGTGTGCCCCATGATGTGCCCCATGTTCTGCTGTGTGCCCCATGATGTGCCCAGTGTTCTGCTGCGTGCCCCACGATGTGCCCCATGTTCTGCTGTGTTCCCCAATGATGTGCCCAATGTTCTGCTGTGTGCCCCATAATGTGCCCAATGTTCTGCTGCGTGCCCCATGACGTTCCCAATGTTCTGCTGTGTGCCCCATAATGTGCCAATATTCTATTGTGTGCCCCATGGTGTGCCCAATGTTCTGCTGTGTTCCCCATGATGTGCCCCATGTTCTGCTGTGTGCCCCATAATGTGCCCAATGTTCTGCTGTGTGTCCCATAATGTGCCCTGCCCCCCCCCCCCCCCGTATTGTCTCCTGACCTCCTGTGATCTGCCCTGCTGTCCCCTGTACACTGCTTATCTCAAGTTAAACCCAGAACTGAGCATCTGTGGGGAAAAAAAGCACAAGTTTCACATAAAATAGGTAACTGGTAAGATTTGTTTCTATTATTTAAAGTGGATGTAAACCCTCATGTTTTTTCACCTATGCATTAGTGTGAAAAAACTTCTGTCACTCAGCAGCCCCCTCATTTTACTCACCTGAGCCCGTTCGTCCCCACGCTGGAGACGCGCTCTACCTCTCTGGCCAGGGGTTCTCGGCTCTTGACTGGATAGATTGATAGCAGCGCAGCCATTGGCTCCCACTGCTGTCAATCAAATCCAATGACGCGAGGCGGGGCTGATTCTGGCATTCTGTGTCTATGGACGCAAATACTGGACACAGGAGCGCGCCCGCAAGGTAACCCCCAGGGAGAGCGCTTCTTCTAGGTGGTTTCCCAATGTGCCCCATGATGTGCCCATGTTCTGCTGTGTGCCCCATGATGTGCCCCATGTTCTGCTGTGTGCCCCATGATGTGCCCCATGTTCTGCTGTGTGCCCCATGATGTGCCCCATGTTCTGCTATGTGCCCCATGATGTGCCCAATGTTCTGCTGTGTGCCCCATGATGTACCCCGGGTTCTGCTGTTTGCCTCATGATGTACCCTATGTTCTTCTGTGTGCCCCATAATGTGCCCAAGGTTCTGCTGTGTGCCCCATGATGTGCCCAATGGTCCGCTGTGTGCCCCATGATGTGCCCAATGTTCTGCTGTGTGCCCCATGATGTGCCCAATGTTCTGCTGTGTGCCCCATGATGTGCCCCATGTTCTGCTGTGTGCCCCATGATGTGCCCAGTGTTCTGCTGCGTGCCCCACGATGTGCCCCATGTTCTGCTGTGTTCCCCAATGATGTGCCCAATGTTCTGCTGTGTGCCCCATAATGTGCCCAATGTTCTGCTGCGTGCCCCATGACTTTCCCAATGTTCTGCTGTGTGCCCCATAATGTGCCAATATTCTATTGTGTGCCCCATGGTGTGCCCAATGTTCTGCTGTGTGCCCCATGATGTGCCAATATTCTGCTGTGTTCCCCATGATGTGCCCCATGTTCTGCTGTGTGTCCCATAATGTGCCCTGCCCCCCCCCCCCCCGTATTGTCTCCTGACCTCCTGTGATCTGCCCTGCTGTCCCCTGTACACTGCTTATCTCAAGTTAAACCCAGAACTGAGCATCTGTGGGGAAAAAAAGCACAAGTTTCACATAAAATAGGTAACTGGTAAGATTTGTTTCTATTATTTAAAGTGGATGTAAACCCTCATGTTTTTTCACCTATGCATTAGTGTGAAAAAACTTCTGTCACTCAGCAGCCCCCTCATTTTACTCACCTGAGCCCGTTCCTCCCCACGCTGGAGACGCGCTCTACCTCTCTGGCCAGGGGTTCTCGGCTCTTGACTGGATAGATTGATAGCAGCGCAGCCATTGGCTCCCACTGCTGTCAATCAAATCCAATGACACGAGGCGGGGCTGATTCTGGCATTCTGTGTCTATGGACGCAAATACTGGACACAGGAGCGCGCCCGCAAGGTAACCCCCAGGGAGAGCGCTTCTTCTAGGTGGTTTCCCAATGCGGGGAGGAGCCAAGAGCACCATTGGGGGACCCCAGAAGAGGATGTTTGGGGCCACTCTGTTCAAAACTAACTGCATAGTGGAGGTAAGTATCAATTTGTTTGGGTGACGTTAGATGTTCCTCTATTACGCATTATCTGGACATCACAGCGAAACATCACCTGAATAAGTACAGCAGTTATTCTCCAGAGCTTCAGAGCTACCTTTTGATATGTATTTAATTACTGTTGACACATTATTTTTTCCTTTTTGATTATTCTTTTTATTTACAGTTATGTAGTGCCTCCATGGGAGCCACATTTTCACCATCATTAGCAAATTTATTCATGGGGTAGTGGGAGGTGTGTTTTATCTTCTCACATCATAACCCACTTTTTCTTTCAAAAATTTTTATTAGAACAAAGTATAATGTACAACAAGAAGTAGTCATAGTTGGTGAATAAACATCATTCACGGTACAAACAAAATTTAACCATTGCAAAACATCAGAAAAGGTAACATAAGAGCTATTATTGGTTGCTGAAGGATATATGATGACATATTATCACGTTAGGGTCAGCGTGTATCAGCAAGGAGGGTTCCTAGGGCTATTACAGGAATCTTATCAGTCGTTTAGAACATGCACTAGGGGATCCACTAAGTTGAAACATGGCCATAGAGGCTTGATCTTGTTGGAGAGGTAAGAGAACAGAGGTTCAGGTAGGATTTGCGGGGAGGGGGGGAATTAGCTGGAAAGGACCGTAGGGATAGAGTGGAGAGGAGAGGAGGGGGAGGGGAGGGGGGGGGGGGGGTCAGTGTCGGCGAGGCTGCGGTGCGGTCGGGGGGACCACCGCATGAGACGGAGGGAGTAATTCAAAATCATGGGGTGAGGAGATTGTGGTCAAAGTCAGGGGGCAGAAAGTTGTCCACCCAAGGGGTCCATATTTTAGTATGTCTGGGGACCCGGTCTAGAATTGTCGCCTCAATTTTACTGTGGATCATGGCTTGGGTTACTCTGTTTTTCATTTCTGCGATGTGAAGTTTCGGGGTTTTCCAGGCCTTAGCGATGGTTTGTTTGGCTGCAGTGGTCAACTGTAGAAGAAGACTGATCTGACTTCTGGTATATTCTCCCTGGATATGGTTTAATAGTGCCAGGGCAGGATCAGGGAGTATTGTTTCATGAAGTATTGTGGAAATCATTTGGAAAATAGCTGCCCAAAATTGTTGAGCTATTTGGCAAGACCACCAAACATGAAGGTGGGTGCCAAGTTCGCTGCAACCACGAAAACAGTGTGGTGGATAGTTCGGTACAAATTTGGAAATTCTAGCTGGGACAAGGTACCATCGCATTAGTACTTTGTAATTCGTTTCCAGTGCTACCATATTTTGAGAGGAGGATTTGGTGGTGGCCCAAATATCAGACCATTCCTCGGGGGTGAGGGATATGCGTAGGTCTTTTGACCACTGTGTAGCATAATGGGGAGGGTCCGCAGGCGGTGTGGAGAAATGGTTATATAAGGCAGATATAATACCTGGGGCATGGGGATCTGACGTGCAGATTTTTTCATAGAGAGACTGAGTGTTCAGGCCAGTACAGGGACCGACCACAGTCTTGGCAAAGTGGATCACCTGGAGGTATCGGAAAAATTCAGAGGCTGGGAGTTTAGCACTGGACCTAAGGTCCGTAAATGTTTTAAAGTTGGAGTTAGTGGTAAGGTCACATATTTTTGTTATACCTGCTTGGGACCAGCATGTGAAGGCACTAGGCTCAGAGTAGGTGGGGTAAAAGGAAGGGTGGTGTAGGAAAGATAATAGGGGGTTATGCGGGGAGATTAGTTTGAAGCGTTTACATAGTCTGTCCCATATTCTTAAGGAGTGGCAAGTGGTGGGGTTGGATATATGACCTCGGATGTGAGGGGGCAACCACAGAACATTGTCGACTGTCAGAGGGTAGAGATCTATAGCTTCAAGGGAGACCCATTTTGGGGTTTCCGTGAGTGCATGTAGTAGGGTAAGTTGGGCCAATTGAGCTGGGTGATAGTATTTAATAAAACTTGGTATACCCAGACCCCCATGCAGTTTGTGTCGAAGGAGGATAGTTCTCGGGACCCTGGGCTTCGTAGAGCCCCAGATGTATTTGAAGACTCGAGATTGGATAATCCTGTGGAAGTAGGAGGGGATGTTAATTGGGAGAACTCTGTATAGGTACAGAAGTTTAGGAAGCAGGGACATTTTGACAGCTGCTACCCGGCCTAACCAGGAAACACACAGGGGTTTCCAGGAGTCCAATAGGGATGATAGTTGCGCTAACATGGGGAGGTAGTTGGCTTGATATAGTGATGTTGGGTTACCGGTCAATTTTATACCTAGATATGAGAGGGAGGTGTTGGTCCAGACGAAAGGGAAGTTCAATTGTAGGTTGGTGACTTCTCGGGGTGGGAGAGACACGTTGAGGGCTTTAGATTTGGCTTGGTTGACTTCCAAGCCTGAAATGGAGGCAAATTTATCTAAGGTGTGGATAAGATTGGGTAGGGTGGTGTGGGGTGATGTAACAAATAGTAGAGCATCATCCGCGAACAGACAAATCTTGTGTGAGGTGGAGGCTATTTCTAATCCCTTAATGTTGATGTTCGATCGGATCAGTGCTGCCAGTGGTTCGATTGCTAGAGCGAATATTAAAGGGGAAAGGGGGCATCCCTGTCTAGTGCCTCTTGCTATAGGGAAACAGTCGGAGCGAAAACCTGAGTATCTGATATAGGCTTGGGGTTGGTTGTACAGAGAACTTACCCATTGTAGAAAATGTGGGCCAAAGCCCCAGCGTTTAAGAATGTAGTCTAGGTAAGGCCAGGATACTGTATCGAATGCCTTCCTTATATCAAGAGACAATAGGTGCATTGGGATATTACGGGATTTTGCAATGTGTTGGAGGAGTATCACTCGCCTAATGTTGTCGCTTGCTTGTCTTTGGGGGATAAAGCCAACCTGGTCCCTATCTATTAATTTGCCTATGAGGGGGTTAAGGCGGAGAGCTAATATTTTGGCCAAGATTTTGGCCAAGATTTTGATGTCCAGGTTAAGCAGGGAGATAGGTCTAAAGTTGGACCAAAGGGAGTTATCAGTGTTTGGTTTGGGGATCATTGCTATAATGGCTGTCAGTGTGTCTCGACCAAAAGCATGGTTCTGTAATAAAGCATTAAATGATTTGCATAAAAGGGGGGCAAGGGTTGCAGCAAATTTTTTAAAGTATGTGGCTGAAAGTCCGTCTGGGCCAGGTCTTTTATGGGATTTGAGGGTTTTTATCGCTGCAAGTACTTCTTCTGTGGAGATAGGTGTTTCTAGGGGTTCACGGTCTGAGTCCGAAAGTTTTGGGAGTGGGGCGTCCTGTAAGAGTGTGTCAGCAGTGGAGTGGGAGAAGGTAGATTTAGCCTTATATAGGTCTTCTAACCGTTTACGGAATTCACTTAAGATCTTGGTGGGGTTACTGGTATAGGTGTTTTTGTCAGTCTTCAGTCTAATGGGCGCATGGTTTCGTTCGGGGTGGCGGAGGCGCATAGCTAGAAAGGTGTCGGGCTTGTTTGCTTTGGTGTAGATAGTGTGGTTGGATCTGCGGATGGCCTTATCGGCCGATTCAGCCAGCAGCAGGTCCAGTTCAGTTCTGGACTTTTCCATAAGTATCCTATGGGGTTCAGATGGGGACGCCTGAAATTGGAGAAAGTTTTGATGGTACTCTTTTTCGAGGTTAGCTAGCTGTTGCTTTTTGTCTCTCTTGAGATGAGTAGATACCGAGATGCACGTGCCCCGTATTACCGGTTTGTGTGCCTCCCAAAGGAGAACTGGAGAGATGTCAGGGGTGTTATTATGTCGCAGGTATTCTGTAAGGGCCACTTGAATGTCGATGCAGTAGGACGGATTAGTAAGGTGAGCTTCATTAATGCTCCATGAGCGGTCATTAGTTTGCGGGATCAGGGAGGAAACTGTTGTAATTACTGCGCAGTGGTCGGACCATGGAATGGGTTGTATAAGGGACTTGACAAGAATTGGGGAGGATGCAACCAAGAGAAATATGTGGTCAATCCTAGAAAAGGATTTATGGGGGTATGAGTAGAACGTGTAGTTCTTCTTTGTTGGGTTGCATTCACGCCAAGTGTCAAGTAATGTGGCTTGTTGTAATAGCTTCCTAAAGCGCGTGGAGGGAGTGTATTGATCGGGAGCATATGGAGATTTGTCCAGATGTGGCTGTAACACTGAGTTAGAGTCACCACAGAGAATTACCGTGCCCTTACAGTGTGTTTTTATAACTTGTAACAGGTGAGATAAGAAGGGGATCGGGTTGTCATTTGGAGCATAATAGGAAACTAATGTGGTTTCCACTTCCTGGAGGGTGCCCACAAGGATTATGTAACGCCCTTCAGGATCTTTGATTTCAGATGTCAGAACAAAGGGAAGGGATTGGTGAAGAGCTATTAATACACCTCGTTTTTTGACACTGGCTGAGGCGGTAAACACTTGGGGGTACCGGTGGCTAAAAAATTTCGGGGTCGATTGTGCCGTGTAGTGGGTTTCCTGGAGGGCTACAATGCTAGCTTTAAGCGTTGTAAAGGAGTGAAAGGCCTTCACTCTCTTATGAGGTGAGTTAAGTCCCTTTACGTTAAGGGAGAGGATGTTCAGGGGGGCCATGGGGGAAAAGATAGAGTATTAGCATGGGGGGTCCCGAGGACCCCACAACCCCGCCGACAGGGGTCTTGAGGGGGAGGGAGGCAAAAGGGGCGGGAAGGAGGGGGGAGAAGGGGGAGGATAGTGGTTGTAAGGCAAATGAATGAGTAGATAGAGTAGATAGAAGTGGTGTTCGGTCGCCCGACCAGATAGTGTACAGACTCGCCAGCCGGCCAGCCGACTTTCGAGTGTGCTCACCATGTGGGGGGGGCAATGACAACCTCCCGCCGCAAGGGAGGAATTATAACAAGTGTTGTGGAAACAGGGGTAGTAATTAGGGTTGTGGGAGAAAGATCATTGGTGGTATTAAAATTATAACATAACCTATATCTACCAGGGGTCGTGCAGACCTCCTGGTTAACCTCAGGGAGACATATCCAGGGATACTTAGATACTCAGGTTGAATGTATCCATGGATATGCGTCCTGTTGCAAACGTCCCGGATGAGAGTCAAATAAGGAAATAGAAAAGCAATTGTGCATAACATGTTAAATTATCTCAGTTCTGAATCAGTTAGTCATGAGTTGGCAGTGGTGTCCAGGTCGCCGCATGCACCCAGGGCAGGCTCAGGGGACAAGCCCGGGGGAGATGCGGCGAGCCAGACAACCAGTTCCAAGTATTGTGTAGTATAACAGCAGTTACATGTAAAGTACAATACCTCTTCCCAAAAAAAAGAGGGAAGGTGACAAAGGATAACCTTGTAGAGAAAAAAAACATTTCAAAAATCCAAGTAAAACAGTAAAATTAAGGGGTGTCTCTTTCTTGTGGGGAAATAACAAAAAAAAAAAAAAAAAAAAAAGGGGGGGGCAAGGGGAGAAAAAAAAGGGGAAGAAAAAAAAAAAGGAGAGAGTAAGAATAAAAAAAAAAAGGGGGGAGGGGGGATCTTTCTCCTTATTTGTTGGTGGTAAAAGAGATATAACAGTATGGTGGGGCCGAGCCCCTGCAACCCCGGAGGGGTGAGGAGGACTGCACAGGTTCCCCTTTTACCAGTAGGGGGTAACCTATAACGGCACAGTCCTCTTGCATCTTGACTGAAGAATCGACAGTTGTTTCAGACGATGGGAGTCAAGTTAGCTTCAGACAAGAGGCCTCCGGTGGTAGGCCTTAAGTGGTCAAGTAGACAGCTAAATGAAGTTCAGCGTGGTGAGAATACTTGGCGATCTGGCAAGTTGTCCCTGGGTGTGCGAGCTGGGGTGCCTTTACGGGTAGACGAGGGGCCAGGATTAGGCCTCTTTGGAGTGGTGGTATAAGGATGCGTTGTCGCACGGGCTGGAGTGCGAGGTAGTGATGTCTCCGCAGGCTGCTCAGGGGTAGCTAGGCGTAGGGATTCAAGAAGGCGCTGGAGGGATTCCGGTGATGTACAGGAGTGTTGGTGCCCCTGATAGGAAAATTGCAGGGCAAAGGGGAAGCGCCAGGTGTACTTTAGTTGGTGCTGTAGTAGAATCTGAAGCTGGGGCTTCATGGCCCGGCGCTTAGCAATTGTGGAGGGAGCTAGGTCAGAAAAGAGTTGATATGTGTGACCCTGGAACAGGAGAGCATCCTTGTTGCGAGCAGCAGCTAGGAGTTGTTCCTTTGTGCGGAAGAAATGTAACTTGATGATAATGTCTCGCGGTGATCCGTCTTGTTGGCGGCGGGTCAGGGCCCTGTGAATCCTATCAAATTCAAGGCGCTCTATGGGGATAGAGGGTGATAGCTCTTGGAGTAGGGCTGTGGAGAAGGACAGCAGGTCATCAACGTTTTCTGGGATACCTCTCAGGCGTAAATTTGACCTGCGGGAGCGATTTTCGGCGTCCTCAAGACGAGAAAGTAGCATGGCATTCTCATCACGGAGGGCTACCTGGTCATGGGCTTGTTCTTGCAGGGTGAGTTCCATGTCATCAACTCTAGTTTCTAGATCTGCTGTGCGCTGGCCTAGCTCCCTGATCTCCCGT
Organism: Lithobates sylvaticus; assembly: GCA_028564925.1. Taxonomy (NCBI): domain Eukaryota; kingdom Metazoa; phylum Chordata; class Amphibia; order Anura; family Ranidae; genus Lithobates; species Lithobates sylvaticus. The sequence goes on along the minus strand of CM053029.1, from coordinate 242,108,512 downwards.
GACAGTCTGCTAGTTATTTGGTCTGATGTGGATTTTAGGGCCTTGTGTAGCATAGACTCCATAAGTTGTAGAAAATCACACTGGGACATACCTGAGGGAGGCAGGAAGGGAGAACCGGCAGATGTGTAGTCAGGGTTGTCTTCTTCATCATCAGTCTCAGTGGCTTGTGCCGGTCTATCAGGTGAGGCAGCGTGCTGTTTGGCCAGGGCCTTTCCCGCCATCTTGGACGAGGCGCGGGCCAGGGCTTCCTTGATCGGCTTGGGTTTGGTTTTACCTCGGTGGCCGGTTAAAACCATCCCGGCTGATGCTGTGACCGTTCCGGAGGCTCTATCCGGGAAAAGCGGGGTTGCAGGGTGACTCAAGCGCGGCGTGTGATCCCGATGTTGCGGCGGGAGGTGCGGAGCTCTAGTGGAACACGTCCGCCATGTAGAGCCTCGCGCATGCGCCCCCATAACCCACTTTTTATCCATTTTTTTGGTATGGTCGCTTCATTGACGATCTGATAATCATTTGGGACACCCAAGGAACCACTTTTGATCTTATTATTTTGTTGGATTATGTCAACAGGAAATCTTTAAATCTTAAATTTACAGGTTGATCTGACCCTTATTCTATTAATTACTTGACATCACATTACAAGGTGATTCATACATTTCCAAAGTCTTAACAACTACTTTTAGGAAGTCCTGTGCAGGTAATGCCACTCTTATAGTCAGTAGTTGCCACCCCACAAATAGAATAAATGCCATCCCTATAGGGGAGTTTATCCATGCAAAGAGAAACTGCTCTTCTTATCTTTCCTTTTCCAGGGAGTGTGAGGTTATCAGAGATAGACTCTTCAATAGGGGTTACCCTCAATGGAGTATAGATAGGGGATTTAATGTTGTTTGTCATAAACAACGGGAGGATCTACTCTCTACTACTCATTCTGTTAAAGCGGAGCTGCACCCGCACAAAAAATATTAAAAGTCAGCAGCTACAAATAGTGCAGCTGCTGACTTTTAATGAATGGACACTTACCTGTTCCTGGTTCCAGCGGTGTAGGCAGAATGTGACGAGAGACCGCTCGTCTCTCGCTGCCCCGCCGTCAGGGAATCAGGAAGTGAAGACGCAACGTCTTCACTGCCCGGTCCCTACTGCGCATGCGCGAGTCGCGCTGCGCGCCCCTATTGGTCCCCGCTGTGTCCTGGGAAAGAGTGTTTCCCAAGACACAACGGGGCAGCTCCGGATAGGGGCAGGGCAGCTCCGGATAGGGGCGGGGCAGCTATCCGGAAGTGGGTGCAGATACCTGTATTATACAGGTATCTGCACCCCCCTCCCCCCTGAAAGGTGCCAATTGTGGCACCGGAGGGGGGGAGGAATCCGATAAGCGGAAGTTCCACTTTAGGGTGGAACTCCGCTTTAAATCTATGTCCAGGGCCAAATCCTGAAAAGATGGGAGGTTACATTTTGTTACAACATATTATGTTATTTATATTAATGAAAAAAAATACCCATTTTGTACACCAATAAGGTACTATATAACTACTTATCTAAAGGAATTGGCTTTAGCAGCCATAGAGCCCCCACATTCAATTTTGGTACCTAGTCATGTCATCTCTCATATTAGCAACAAAACCTGGCTTTCTTATCCAGGATCATTTCGCTGTGGGGTCAGTACATGCAAATATTGTAGGGTCCATAGACCCACTAAGAATATTACATCTTTTGCCACAGGAGAAACACATAAAATTGCACAGTACATTAACTGTTTCAGCCCCGGATGAATTGGCTGCTCAATGACTCAATTGACGTCCTTTTTTCCCTACAAATATAGCTTTCTTTTGGTGGTATTTGATCATCTCTGCGGTTTTTATTTTTAATGCTATAAACGAAAAAAGAGCGTAAAATTTTGAAAAAAAAACACAATATTTTTTACTTTTTGCTGCAATAAATAGCACCATTTTTTTTTTTTAACCACTATCCCTCCAAAATAAAAACTCTAACACCCCACTTCTAGCAGGCGACTGCTTCCTTAATGGACAAATTAAAGATCTTTCCTCCCTTAAAAGTGACTGCAGACTATCACACCTTCCACTATGGTCATATTTCCAAATTAGAAGTTATATTAATAGTAAAACACCTACAATCAGTCTGTGTGTCTGGTGAACACTTTGAAGGAGCTACCTCAGTTTCTTACAAATGGCTGCAAAATTCAGAACACAGTCGGGAAGATGGTTTCCGGAGGAGTTGGTCGCACAAGACTAGAATTCAATTCCCTCTTCTGTCTAAACCAAAAGAACTTGGGGGAATGGGCTTACCTGACTTCAGGAGTTATCACCTGGCATCCCACCTGACAAGTGTGATTGATTGATTGGCATTGCCATGGTGACTCCAAATATTGGGTAGCATTAGAAGCTAAGCTGAGCCCTATTCCATTGCGCTTTTCCCCATGGATTTCATGGAGTAGTTACAGAAGACAGTTAGAACATCACCCACTGAGGGAGACAACTATGATTGCCTTCCACACAATAGCTAGAAGATCCAAAATAATGTCATCATTCAGTCCCCTGACACCTCTAAGAGACAACCTTGACTTTTGTTTTTTCCCCTGGTTTAAGGGGAAACATGTAAATGTGTTGGAATGGCCTAGTCAAAGCCCAGACCTCAATCAAATAGAAAATCTGTGGTCAGACTTAAAGATTGCTGTTCACAAGCGCAAACCATCCAACTTGAAGGAGCTGGAGCAGTTTAGCAAGGAGTAATGGGCAAACATCCCAGTGGTAAGATGTGGCAAGCTCATAGAGACTTATCCAAAGTGACCTAGAGCTGTGATAGCCGCAAAAGGTGGCTCTACAAAGTATTGACTTTAGGGGGGTGAATAGTTATGCACTTTTACCTTTTCTGTTATTTTGTCCTATTTGTTGTTTGCGTCACAATTAAAAAAAAAAAAAAAATCTTCAAAGTTGTGGGCGTGTTCTGTAAATTAAATGATGCAAATCCTCAAACATTCCAAGTTAATTCCAGGTTGTGAGGCAACAAAACACGAAAAATGCCAAGGGGGAGGGGGTGAATACTTTTGCAAGGCACTGTACAACATCAGATTGTCTGCAAATGCAGATACCTTGTGTTTTTGTCTGGCCAACTCCACCCCCCTGATTTCCTGGTTTGCCCAAATAGTCGCTAAAAAAGGTTCCAGGGAAAGGACAAAAAGTAATGGCGAAAGTGGGCATCCCTGTCGTGTACCATTGCACAACACAAAGGTACCCAAGAGGATCCCATTAACTCGTACCTGGGCAGTTGGTCTGAAGTATAATGCCTCTATCCATCTATACATTCATGCCTATGCATGAATGTATAGATTGAGACTATGCCTGCATGTCTCAATGTCGCAAACATATACTCTCAATCCCATCTGCCAAAGGCCTTTTCTGCATCCACTGATAAAAATAACAATGGTTTCTTTCCCCTTTTGACTCCATGGATCAAGAGTAAAGCTCTTATTACATTATCGTTCGCTTCCCTCCCAGAGACAAAGCCTACCTGATCCTTTTCTATCCATTTTTGCTTTAGGTGTTTCAGCCTCTAGGCCAAAATCTTTGCATAAATCTTTATATCTTCATTTATCAAAGATATCGGCCTATAGCTGGCACATACTGTTGGATCCTTCCCTTCTTTAGCTATGAGAGTTATATGCGCACCCAATGCTTCTCTGCGTATTTTCACACCCCCTATAGAATTCATATATGACTGAAAATATGGAGCTAAGATTCCTGAAAATGTTTTATAGTATAATGCGATAAACCCATCTGGTCCTGGGCTTTTGCCTACTCGGATGTTTTTAATTACCTGTTTTATCTTTTGAGATCTCCATATCCAACTTATTAGATCCTTCTTCTATTATAGCTGGTAGCTTTGCCTTTTCTAAATATTGTTCTATTTTATTTCTTCTAAGTTGTATATAATCAGGGTTTTGTATATTATTTACTTTATATAGCATTTGACAGTATATTTGAAAAATCTTTGTAACATCTTTTGTGGAGTATTTTAATTCCCCCTTCGTATCTTTCATTTTTGCTATATAGTTCAGATTACTTCTAGGTTTAATTACCCCAGCCAATAATTTTCCAGGCTTGTCCCCCATTTCATAATATTTCTTGCTTATCCTATTAAATACCCATTTAATATCTTGTTCCATCAGGTCCCTCAGATTTTCTCATTTTCCTGTCAATATAGCCATAATTTGATCTTCATGTAATCTTTTATGTAAATGTTTCAAAGCCTGAATCTTTTCCAAAAGGGACTGTTTCTGAGCTTGCCATATTTTTTTCCTCTTGGCCTTCTCTGCTATCAGCCTCCCCCTCATATAAGCTTTAAGCATTTCCCAGAGTACAGGTGGAGCAATATTTTCTGTATCATTTTCTTTTAAAAATGTATTAAATGTCCTTCTCTAGATCCCCAATTATCCTAGACTTGTGTGAAAGAGATTCATCTATTCTCCAAGACCACTGTCCAGTTGGAATGTCCTTGAGCTTCAGGACTATCTCTAACGGAGCGTAGACTGAGAGAGTTATTGACTTTATTTCTGTCTTCCGTAACCCCTCCAAGAGTTAATGATCCAGTAAGATATAGTCAATTATAGAATATGACAAATGTAATAAAGAATCCTATGTAAAATCTTTATCTCTGGGATGTAAAATTATACATGCCTCTAATAAATGCAATTGATAAAGTTTATGTTTAATTGCCCTTAAATATTTTCCTTCTGACCTCAAGGAGCAAGGCTGAGTATCCAAAGCTGGATCAAAGACAAAGTTGAAATCTCCTGCCACTATTAATCTTCCCTCTCTAAAGCCCTCCAATTTATTCAAAACTTGTTTCAATAAAACAGTAGGATGTATATTAGGGCAGTATACATTCACAAAGGTATAGTAGATATTAAATAAGGACCCCTTGATGAATAAACACCGCCCCTCTGGGTCTGCTTCCATTGCCTTCAATGTGAATTGTGTATTCTTATCAAACCCTATTGCTGTCCCCCTAGAACATTTTTAGGTTCCAAACTAATTTTTGATGTCCATTTTACTTTCGAAAAATTTTATTTCAGAAAAATGCAGCAAGCATACAAACATGAAACATTAGCACAAATTAACAATAACATTTGAGATGAGGTCATGTGTTATGAGAATACATTGGATGGAAGACACCTAAGTACCGTATATGATGAGAACTGGTAGGAGTTCCAGCTGGCCTAAGTACAGAATTAGGCGACGCTTCATAAAAAAGAAAGGGGTTAGGGCGAAAAGCTCCCTATCCGGCACCCCTTATGGGAACATGTTGTGCCGGACGGGGAGATCCCGACCCCACACATCTTTCGAAGTCTTGCAACCAAGCCGAGGCGTAGTCAGGGGCAAGAATAGAAAACAAAATTTTGCTAGAGACTCAGAGCTGAATAAATCAGTGATCATGACAAAATATGTAGGTTCTTCCTAAGGTTTAAATTTTTTTTTTTTTTTTGATCCTACCCTTCCCAACTCCTGGACAATGTCTTACTCCTTCTTAGGAAAAACCCAAACATTAGTATCACATAACATCAACGGTCTCAATATACCAGAAAAAAGATCTAAACTCCTCAAAGAACTTAAACTCACGAATCCCGTATTAGTATATCTACAGGAAACACATTTCAAAGGCCAAAACATACCTAAAATTACCAACAATCTCTACACTAGAGCATACCATGCAACAAATCCTCAAGCCAAGACTAAAGGTGTCTCAATCCTTATAAACACAAATGCCCCCTTTGAACTGACTAACCAACTTATAGACCCAGATGGCAGGTACATATATAGATACAAACCCACTTAACAAGTGGGAAGCCCACAAAAGTGTCATCAGGGTGGAATTTATCAAATGGGGTGCCAGAAAGAAGAAAGAAAAAAACAAAACTATCTATGACCTATCGGTAAAAATAGCCCAACTTGAGACACAACACAAACAATCCCTCACAGCAACAGCTGCTGATGAACTTACTCAGTGTAGAAAGGATTTACTACAAATCCTGCACTTTCAAACGCAAAAAGCTCTGTTCTTTCGAAAAAGTGTTTTTTATGAACAAGGAGACAAGAGCGGTAAACAGCTGGCTAGAGCTCTGAGGGATGCAACCACAGCCAAACACGTTTACGCCATACGCAACAAGACTGGTACTCTAGAACACAACTCTGAACGAATAGCAGACCTATTCCAGGAATTTTACTCCAAACTATATAACCTAACCCCGGCACATGTACATCACACCAGAGATGACTTGATAAAACAATTTCTGGAAAACAGTAAACTACCTTCCCTGAACACTCTAGACACTGACACCCTGAATACCCCCATCTCCCTAACTGAAATCCAAGACGCAATTAAACTATTAAAAACAGGGAAAAGCCCTGGACCAGACGGATTGACTTCCCAATATTACAAAACATTTTCAACACTGCTCTCCAAACCTTTTTTTACAGCATTCAACCACTACCACTACCCACTACCCTATTCATTAAAATCTTCTTTCTTCTTTCTTCATCCTTCGGTTTCTTCATCTTCTCCTTCCGTCTTCTCCTTCCATCATCTTCTTCCATCTTCTTCTTCCATTTTCTTCTTCCTCCGATCCGCTTCTTCTTGCGCTGGTCTTCTCGTCCTTCTCGTCCGGCATCTTCTTCCGTCGGCGTCGGTGTCGGTGTCGGTGTCTCTGTCTCTTCTTGGGCCGCTCCACGCAATGGGAGGCTCCCGCTGTGTGAGGCTCCGCTCCGTCTGACAGGTCTTTTATAATGGAGGGCACCTGGTGACCCCGCCCCCTCTGACGCACGGGGACGTCATGGGGAATTCCATGATGGCTTTCCCCATGACGTCAGAGGGGGGCGGGGTCACCAGGTGCCCTCCGTTTTAAAAGACCTGTCAGACGGAGCGGAGCCTCACACAGCGGGAGCCTCCCATTGCACGGAGCGGCCCAAGAAGACACCGACACCGACGCCGACGCCGACGGAAGAAGATGCCGGACGAGAAGGACGAGAAGACCAGCGCAAGAAGAAGCGGATCGGAGGAAGAAGAAAATGGAAGAAGAAGATGGAAGAAGATGACGGAAGGAGAAGATGAAGAAACCGAAGGATGAAGAAAGAAGAAAGAAGATTTTAATAAAGGAATTGTTAAAGACCGTCTCCTGTCATTTTTACCATTTTTGCCACTTTTTTGGTGAAATGGTAGGGGTACAAAGTACCCCCTTACCATTTCACACAGGGGGGGGGGGGGAGGGGAGGGGGCGGGATCTGGGGGTCCCCTTGTTAAAGGTGGCTTCCAGATTCCGATAAGCCCCCCGCCCGCAGACCCCCACAACCACCGGGCACGGTTGTGGGGAAGAGGCCCTTGTCCTCATCAACATGGGGACAAGGTGCTTTGGGGGTCTTAGACCCCCAAAGCATCCTCCCAATGTTGAGGGCATGTGGCCTGGTACGGTTCAGGCGGGAGGGGGGGGGGGCGCTCTCGTCCCCCCCTCTTTTCCTGCGGCCTGCCAGGTTGCGTGCTCGGATAAGGGTCTGGTATGGATTTTGAGGGGGACCCTACGCCATTTTTTTGGCTAGGGTTCCCCTTAAAATCCATCCCAGACCTCAAGGGTCTGGTATGGATTTTGAGGGGGACCCTACGCCATTTTTTTTTGGCTGGGGTTCCCCTTAATATCCACCCCAGACCTGAAGGGCCTGGTTATTGAATTTGGGGGGACCCCTACGCTTTTTTTTTTCATTTTTTTTTTTTTTTTTATCAATGACTTTTTTTTTATGAATGAGTTTCAATGAATGACTGTTCTCTGTATTACGGGAGCCGTGAATTAACATTAGCGAGTGATTTTAAATAGCTTTTTTACTTTCAAAAATGACACTTTGCGCAGAGACAGTTCTAAACACGGGAAACATGCGCCCCTTCACAGGCATACTATAGACACCCCCCAGGTACGAAATTTAAAGGAATATTACACTTTTATTGAATCAATTTAAGCATTATTAAAATCACTGCTCCTGAAAAAACAGACGTTTTTAAAACTTCTTTTTGCATTGATACATGTCCCCTGGGGCAGGACCCAGGTCTCCAAACACTTTTTTATGACATTAACATGCATATTAGCCTTTAAAATTAGCACTTTTAATTTCGAGCGTTCGCATCCATTATAACTAATAGCGTTCTAAAGCTCGCACGGACTTTAGGTCCGTTCACGGGTTCTGGTGCGAGCTGAACGGGGGGTGTTCGGCTCATCCCTACTGAGCAACATAAACAAAGACCTCCGACAATGGACTACAAAACAGTTCTCATGGTTCGGAAGAGCCTCAATACTAAAAATGACAATCCTCCCCAGACTATTATATTTTTTCAATGTGTTACCCATACACATACCCAACACCTTTTTCTCTAAATTACTCTCCATTCAAAGAAATTTTCTCTGGTCAAATAAAAGGCCCAGGACCACCTTTAGTACCCTAACTTGGCCCAAAGGTCAGGGCGGTATCGGCCTCCCTGACTTTAAAAAATACTATCAGGCCTCACACCTATCTAGAATTATCGATTGGCACTGTCACGGTCAAACAAAAGATTGGGTACAACTAGAACACTCGCATAATTCCCAGCAAATACTCTATTACCCCTGGAATAGACATTCTAGATCCACCAGGGATATCACACAACCACTGGTCGCAAACACCCTTAAAATCTGGCATTCTCTAATCACAAAACACGAACTGGCCACAGTCCCAGGTCCACTGACCCCTTTAGCTAATAATCCAGACTTCCCGCCAGGTATGTACCAGAAACCGTTTTCATTCACAGGACACACCCCCAAACTCCTGGTTACCCACTGCATGAATGGAAACAGGGTTAAATCCCTGGAAACGCTCAAAACCGAATATGGAGATGTTTTCTCAACCTTTTGGTTCTATATACAGGTTAGGGACTTCCTACTTAACAGCAAAAACAAATCTTCATTCTACCAGAGACTCACACCTTTAGAAGATATCTGCCTCAAAGGCTCACAAACAGCCAACACGACCTCTCTAGCATACAAATGGCTATCCCATCCTCCCAACCAGAGCAGAAACAAACATAAGGAAAGGTGGGAAAATGAACTCGGTTCTATAATAAGCGACGCACATTGGGAAAAGGCCTGTATCTTCGCAGACAAATGCTCACTTAGTACAAGGTACCAAGAAATATCATATAAGCTTCTTACGCAATGGTATATAATGCCAGTTAAAAACAAAAAATGGTCTACTACGGCCTCAGACTTATTTTAGGTGTTTTTTAGATTGCCACCTTAGGACCCAGCAATCTACTTCTTTATGCTCAGACTTATGTTGGCGATGTGGAAACGATACAGGTACTCTTTTACATCTATGGTGGGAATGTCCCCCAATCCTTGACTACTGGAACCAAATTATCAGATGGATCAAACACATCACAGAAACGAAAATTATCCAAGACGCAGCTGCCTGCCTACTACATATTAATTCATTTTCAATTAGCAAATATAAAAAATCTTTATCCAGGCACCTTCTTACAGCGGCTAATACCTTTGCACTGGAAAACCACTCACACTCCTACGGTCAAGGATTGGTTGGACAGGGTACGTTACATGTATAGAATCGAGGAACTACTGGCAATGAAAAAAGAAGATGGTTCTAGTTTTAATTCACTATGGCATCCTTGGCTAGTTTTCACCCTATCCAGCGAATACACTGCTATAACCACCTAAACACCACAGGAACCATGAATCTGAACACTGACAAACTCTGCTCACCTATTACTCAATAGTAGTAAAAACTACACCTGAAAAAGCTTCTAAGCACTCCCCCCCCTCCAATTTTTTTAATTTTTTTTTTTCTTTCTCTCCTCCTCCCCTCCCACCTCTATTCTCCCCACTCCCCCCATACACCATCCTAAATTTACCCCACCCATTCCTACTCTCTTCCACACAGTAATTGATAACTGATCCCTTATGCATTACATTAAATCCTTCAACGCTCAAATGTTATGTTTTCTATTATTATGTTCTAATGTTGAGACGACACATGTCTCTATTCTTGTTTATGACATGTACTACAAATTGTCATTCTGTTATTCTTAATGTATGCAACATTTTCTCAATAAAAACTTTGATTGTGAAAAAAATAAATAAATACAATTTGTGGACCTCAAGTCTGAGAAAGTAACGGTTAGAGTAAAGAAAGGGGAACAGAAAAGGAAAGGCAGGAAAGCTCAGGGTGAGCACTGAGCAGAAGAGAAAAAGAGAAACGCCTAATACACTTAGATATCATTGGTTCTGTCGTGAGGGGGAACTAAAGTGACCCCTACGTGTTGGGCCCAGGGTTCCTATACCAGTTCAAAGTTTTCAATGGTATTTAGCAGTAAACTGGATAGCTTTTCTTGCGACATTATCCAATAAATCTTTTTTTTAGCAGCAGAGAACGAAACTGTTGGTGTTTTCCAAGCCCTAGCAATAGTGAGCTTGGCTCCTAGCAAGATAAAGTGGATCAGTCTCCTAGAAGGTTTTGAGAGCAATGCTATTTGATCATTTAAGAGACCAATCATTGGGGTCCTGGGAATCTGACTACCAACTAGTTTATCTATCAATTTGAATATGCGTAGCCAGAAGGGGCATATTCTTGGACATTCCCACCATACGTGGGCCATCGTGCCAACATGTTGACATCCATTAAAGCATGTGGGGTCCGCTGTCGGGAAGATGGAGGCTAGTCTAGAAGGGGTGTAATACCATCGCATGAGTACCTTAAGGCTAGCTTCCATAAGTGCAGTATTGAGGATTCCTTTGAAGGAAGTGAAGGAGGCAGTTTGCCATTTATCTAACTCCCAATGAAAGTTAAAGTCGGATTCCCAGGCATTCATATGAGATTCTTTGGAGCTCGAAGAGATAAGTGACATGTAGATTATAGATATCCCCCCCCCCCCCCGCTGGTCCAGGGCTTGTCCGCACCGAACTTCATAATCGGTAAACTTTGGAGGCATAGGCTTGTCTTTCCATAGAGATTGGAGGAAATTAATAATTTGTTGAGATCTATAGAGTTCCGAACTAGGTAAATCTAATTTGTGAATACAATGGCTGTGGGAAAAGGGGCACCGCTGCCGTGAAGTAGTGACCGATTCGGTACAGTCCCTTATCTAACCACCATTTGAAGGCCAGTGCATTCTTCCCAGGGGGAAAAATTGGGTTATTAAAGAGGTGAGAATGGGGTTTGTATGAGGAGACCAAAGTATCTGAAGTCCGCAATTTATCCCAAAGGGCAAGGGAGTGTGACAGAGTTGGGGCCAATATCGGGGGCCTACCTTTTGGAGGGTGCCATAGAAGATAGTCCAGTGTGAAACTAGGCGTAGCTAGTTTTTCTATGTTCACCCAATCCGGTTTTTCAAATCTAGTGTCTAGCAGCCTGGTAGTATTTATAAAAATGAGGAAGACCTAGGCCTCCTTTTTTCCTATGTAAGCAGAGTGCTCTTTGAGTTATTCTATATCCCGCCTTTCCCCAGACAAATTTCAGTACTTTACTTTGGAACGCTGTAATGTGGTCCTTCCTTATGGGTACGGGGGGCGAGCGGAACAGATACAACAGCCTAGGGAGTAGCCTAATTTTGATAGAGTGCAGCCTCCCTATCCATGAGAGGCTGTGTTTAGACCAGGCTGTCATATCTGCCTCAAGCTTCCTGTACATGGGGGGGTAGTTAGAAGCATATAGGGATTCTGTTTTGGATGTTAGATTAATGCCCAGGTATTTGATGGAGGAATCGCTCCAAGTAAATGTAAAGGAGTTTTTTAGCAGGTCCACTGTTTCCGACCGAAGGGAGACATTCATGGCTAGGGATTTAGAATAGTTCACCTTCAGGCCCGAGACGATAGAAAAGTCCTCTAGTGTTTTACAGATGTTTGGAAGGGAGGTTATAGGAGATGTGACAAATAGGAGAATGTCGTCTGCAAACAATCCACATTTGTGTATTTGGGGACCGCAAGTGACCCCTTGAATATTTGGATTCTGACGGAATGCGATGGCCCGAGTTTCAATGGCTATTGCAAAAATGAAAGGGGATAAAGGACATCCTTGCCTAGTTCCTGTCTGTATTGGGATAGATTTAGAGAGGAACCCTTGGATTCTGATACGGGCCGTGGGGTTAGAGTAAAGCGTGTGCATTAGACCCAAAAAACGCGTGCCGAAGCCCCAGCGTTCAAGTATAGCAAATAAGGAAACCAAGTCGAAGGCCTTGCTGAGGTCAAGTGACAGCAGCATTCCCCACTGTTTGGGGCCTCCCAACCAATTTGTTTGCATAATAGAGACTATGTCTATAGCCCGTCTTACCTGATCTGTACCCTGCCTACCAGGGATAAACCCTACTTGGTCCTTATGAATATACCTATTCATGAAAGTCGCTAGACGAACAGCTAACATTTTAGTTAAGATTTTCAAGTCACTATTAATCAGGGATATGGGTCGATAATTTCCGATGTCTTCCGGATTTTTGTCTGGCTTGGGAATAACTGTAATAAATGCTGTGTTGAGCTGCGGGTCAAGAGGGTCCCCCTTTGTTTTGGAGTTCAGAAATTGTGTTAAATGCGGCACTAGTGTTTCGGTGAACGTCCTATAATATGGATTCGAGAGACCATCCGGGCCCAGGGCCGAACCCAATTTCATGTCTTTAATCGCAACCATAACTTCCCCTTCCGTGAAGGGAGCTTCCATTTCCTCCCTGTGTTCAGGGGACAGTGTAGGAATGGGAAGGTCCACTAGGAATTTGGTCAGGGCAGCGTCTGACCCTGTTGTGTGTGGGCTGTAGAGACCAGCATAAAACTAATGGAAAGCGTCTAGAATTTTTGGGGGGAATAGAGGTAGTGCCTAATCCCAGGATTCTAAGTTTAGGCATGGTGTAGGATCGGAATTTGGGTGTTAGCTTAGGGGCCAGCATTGACCCCATTTTATCCCTGTGGGTATAAAATTTATTCCCACTCCATCTAATTTGCTTTTCAGCCTTGACTGTGAGTGCTAAATTGAGTTCCAACCTGACTTTATCAAGTTGTGTCGCCGGGGCGGTGGAAGAGTCCTTTTTATGTTGAGCTTTCAACTGTGTGTACAGGCCCTCCAGCCTTTCTATGTCTACTTTCCGTTCTCTTTGAAGTTGAGCAGACAACTTGATGAACTCTCCTTTGATAAAGGGCTTGTGAGCTGCCCATAAAGTTTCTGCTGATATTCCCTCTACTTTGTTGAGTAAGAAGTATTCCTTTAGTGCCTTATCCAGCATATTTACATGGACCGGGTTCGTGAGAATAGATTCGTTAAGCCTCCATTGTCTCCGGGCCGGCTGTGAGGATTGGGTTTTTATGAACATGACCACCAACGAATGACCTGAAAGCACCGTGTCTTTAATAAGGGATTAAACAGTGAACAGAGCGGTTCGTGACCAACAGGTGATCAATGCGGGCATATGAATTGTGTGGGTGTGAAAAGTGCGTATAGTCCCGCTTGGAAAGATTAAATTCTCTCCAAACATCAGACAGACCTTGTGCATGTATTATTTTCGCGATTTTCAAGCTTTCCCTAGTAGGCCTTGTCAATTGGGAAGACAGAGGTTTATTTCTGTCTAAGCCCTGGTCAAAGGCTGTTTTAGAATCCCCATCAAAAATGACTGTTCCTTCTAACCAGTGTTGGTCATCTTACTTTAAAAAAGTAATTAGTTACGTTACAAATTACTTCTCCCAAAAAAGTAATTGAGTTAGTAACTCAGTTACTACATTGGAAAAGTAATTAGTTACTCAGAAAAGTAACTGTGATTTTTTTTTTATATTCTTAGGGGCGGGTCTAGTATTACTGTAAGCAAGGGGCGCGTTCCCCCCTGCACGTCTATTTCACCTCTGCACCCCCCTGCACGTCTGTTCCCCCCAACACATATATCTGTTTCCCCTCTGTACCCCACTACACATCTGTCCCCCCCACACACGTATATCTGTTCCCCCTCTGTACCCCACTACACGTCTGTCCCCCCCCCCCCCCACACACATATATCTGTTCCCCCTCTGTACATCTGTCCCCCCCAAACTCACGGATCGGATCGTTGCTTGGATCAGAGTCACGGATCGGATCATTTTTCGGATCAGCAAATAATAATTGAATTTGCAAAAACCTGTGAAAATTACACCACCCTAAAGCCCCCACTGTAATATCCACAATCTCCCCCACTGTAATATCCACGTCATCTCCTCAACTGTAATATTGGCTGAGTATGGCTGGGTACGGCTGAGCATGGCTGGGTACGGCTGGGTATCGCCGAGTATGGCTGGGTATTACAGAGTATTGCAGGGTATGGCAGAGTATTGGCAGGGTGTTGCAGAGTATTGGCAGGGTGTTGCAGAGTATTGGCAGGGTGTTGCAGAGTATTGGCAGGGTGTTGCAGAGTATTGCAGAGTATGGCTGGGTATTACCGAGTATTGCAGAGTATGGCTGGGTATTACCGAGTATTGCAGAGTATGGCTGGGTATTACAGAGTATTGCAGAGTATGGCTGGGTATTACGGGGTATTGCAGAGTATGGCTGGGTATGGCGGGGTATTGCAGAGTATGGCTAGGTATTACGGGGTATTGCAGAGTATGGCTGGGTATGGCAGAGTATGGATGGGTATTACGGGGTATTGCAGAGTATGGCTGGGTATGGCAGAGTATTGGCAGGGTGTTGGCAGGGTGTTGCAGAGTATTGTCAGAGTATTGGCAGAGTATTGGCAGAGTATTGGCAGGGTATTGGCAGGGTATTGGCAGAGTATTGGCAGAGTATTGGCAGGGTATTGGCAGGGTATTGGCAGAGTATTGGCAGAGCATTGGCAGAGTATTACCTGGTATTGCAGGGTATTGGCAGGGTATTGGCAGAGTATTGGCAGAGTATTACCTGGTATTGCAGAGTATTGGCAGGGTATGTGCTGGCATCCATCTCCCCTCCACTGTAAAGATCTGTACACAGAGGGGAGAGAGGAATCGGCGTCATCTTGACGCCGGTTTGTTTACAAGTGGTGAAGAGGGAGGGGATGATGAGGTCACTGACTCCACGTGGGTGCCTCAAGGGAGAGAGGATGAGGAGGAGGACGAGGAGGAGGACGAGGAGGAGGAGGATGCGGCGTCACATGTCCAACGAGGCAGGATGCCCCCTGGAGGCCAGGTAGAGGCCAGCACAGCAACTGTACAACACCGCAGAGCTCCGCCTGTGCAGGGCGCTGCCTCTGCACGTTATCAGAAAAGTTCTTTGGTGTGGGCCTTTTTTGAGACGAGTGCAGCAGATCGCACCACTGCTATTTGCAATATTTGTCTCAAGCGTATCTCGCGTGGCCAAAACATCAGCCGCTTGGGCACGACAAGCATGACCAGACATATGGCGACCTGCCATGCAGCTCGTTGGCAGGCACACATAAAAGACCCACACCAAAGAACTAAGCGGACCTCTCCTTGCTCCTCCTCAGCTGGGATCTCCATCCCCACTACACCTTCAGTCCTCTCTGAAAGCTGCTCTGAGAGGACTGAAGGTGTAGAATTCGGTGTGTCACAACCAAGTACTTGCAGTACACCGACGTCCGAATGCAGCAGGCAAATTTCCCTGCCCCAGCTGCTGGACCGTAGAAAGAAGTACACTCCCAGCCATCCACATGCCCAGCGGTTGAATGCTAGCCTTGCTAAATTGCTAGCACTTCAACTGCTGCCTTTTCAGTTGGTAGACTCGGCCCCCTTCCGTGAGTTTGTTCAATGTGCGGTTCCTCAGTGGCAGGTTCCCAAACGCCACTTTTTCTCGCGGAAGGCGATTCCGTCTCTCTACCGGCATGTGGAGGGCAATGTCCATGCCTCGCTGGACAGGGCGGTCAGCGGTAAGGTGCATATTACCGCTGACTCATGGTCCAGCAGGCATGGACAGGGACGGTACCTTTCTTTCACGGCCCATTGGGTCACTCTATTGGCAGCTGGGAGGGATGCAGGACAAGGTGCAGTAGTGTTGGAGGTTGTTCCGCCACCACGCCTCCAAAACGCGACTACTGCTACTGGTTGTGACACACCTCTCTCCTCCACCCCCTCCTCTTCTTCTTCCTCCAGTGCTCTGTCCTTGGAACCAGCGGTGCTCCGTAGGCGTACAAGGGGCTACGCAAGTACGCAGGCAAAAAGATGCCATGCCGTGCTTGCGCTGGTGTGTTTGGGGGACAGGAGCCACACTGGGCCAGAGGTTCTGGCAGCTCTGCAGGGGCAGGCCGAGAGGTGGTTGACGCCACGTCAGCTTAAGCCAGGAATGGTCGTTTCTGACAATGGCACCAACCTCCTCTCCGCCCTGCGACAGGGGCAGCTCACCCATGTGCCCTGCATGGCTCACGTCCTCAACCTGGTGGTGCAGCGGTTCTTGGGCAGGTTCCCAGGCTTACAGGATGTCCTGAGGCAGGCCAGGAAAGTCTGTGTGCATTTCCGCCGATCTTATAATGCCAGTGCTCGGCTGACTGAGCTGCAAAAGGAGCTGAACCTGCCCAAGAACCGCCTAATATCTGACATGCCCACCAGGTGGAACTCAACGTTGGCCATGCTGCAGCGACTGCACACGCAGCAGAGGGCCATCAATGAGTACCTTTGCGACTACGGCACCAGGACAGGGTCAGGGGAGCTTGGGTTTTTTTCCCCACGTCAGTGGAGCATGATCAGGGATGCATGCACTGTCCTCTCACCATTTGAGGAGGCCACGAGGATGGTGAGCAGTGACAGTGCATGCATCAGTGACACTGTCCCTCTTGTCCACCTGTTGGAGCATACGCTGCGTGGGATAATGGACAGGGCACTTGAGGCAGAACAGAGGCAGGAAGAGGAGGACTTCCTTGCCTCTCAAGGCCCCCTTTATCCGGACAGTGTTCCTTCTGTCCCACCCATCACACAGGAAGAGGATGAGGAGGAGGAGGAGGAGGAGGAGGAGGAGGAGGAGGAGGAGGAGGAGGATTGTGTGAGCATGGAGGTGGAGCCTGGCACTCAGCATCAGCAGCAGCAGTCTTTTAGGGATGATGTACAGTCCCAACAAGCCAGTGGACTTGTACGTGGCTGGGAGGAGGTGGCTGGCGATCATGTCATCCTCAGTGACCCAGAAGACTCCGGACCGAATGCCTCAGCTAACCTACGCTGCATGGCCTCCCTGATCCTGCAAAGCCTGCGGAAGGATCCTCGTGTTCTTCGGATCAAGGAGAGGGACCATTACTGGCTGGCCACTCTCCTTGATCCGCGGTACAAGGGTAAGGTTGCGGACCTTATCTTGCCGTCGCAGAGGGAGCAGAGGATGAGACATCTCAGGGAGGCCTTGCAGAAAGGTCTGTGCAACGCGTTCCCAGAAACTGGGAGGCTACAAACTCCTGGTCCTGGGCGACGAGTTGCTGAGGCTTCGGTCAGTGGCAGAAGGAGCGGTGGGGAAGGTGGACGTCTGACCGATGCGTTCAGACAATTTTTTAGTCCGCAGCCCCAAGGTATGATCGGTTCCAGCAACCATCGCCAGCGTCTGATATACATGGTGCAGGAATACCTTGGGGCAAGGTCAGACTTGGACACCTTTCCCACCGAAAATCCTCTGGCTTACTGGGTCCTGAGGATGGATCACTGGCCAGAGCTTGCACAGTATGCAATTGAGCTACTGGCCTGTCCTGCCTCCAGCGTTCTTTCCGAACGCACATTCAGTGCTGCTGGAGGATTTGTGACTGATCATAGGGTGCGCCTGTCCACCGCCTCGGTTGATCGACTGACATTCATCAAAATGAATCAGTCTTGGATCACCACCAGCTACCAGGCACCTGAGGCGGATATAACCGAATAATTTTTAATGTCACATCCCTTCAAGACTGCCTATGCTGATGCTGAGTGACTGTCCTCTTATGTTCACTGACTATCCTCTTCCTCCTCCTCAATGATCCATGCCACAGCACCAGTGCCTAAGGCACAATTTTTCAGCCCCTGTTTAACAGGGGCGTGTACTTACAATTTTTTAAAAAAATGCTTCGCAACACGTGTGACTGCTGTGCTCCAAGTACAGTCTCTGTGAGGGCCGTGTTGCAGTGTTGTGGCACCAGCACCAGTGCCTAAGGCACAATTTTTCAGCCCCTGTTTAACAGGGGCGTGTACTTACAATTTTTTAAAAAAATGCTTCGCAACACGTGTGACTGCTGTGCTCCAAGTACAGTCTCTGTGAGGGCCGTGTTGCAGTGTTGTGGCACCAGCACCAGTGCCTAAGGCACAATTTTTCAGCCCCTGTTTAACAGGGGCGTGTACTTACAATTTTTTAAAAAAATGCTTCGCAACACGTGTGACTGCTGTGCTCCAAGTACAGTCTCTGTGAGGGCCGTGTTGCAGTGTTGTGGCACCAGCACCAGTGCCTAAGGCACAATTTTTCAGCCCCTGTTTAACAGGGGCGTGTACTTACAATTTTTTAAAAAAATGCTTCGCAACACGTGTGACTGCTGTGCTCCAAGTACAGTCTCTGTGAGGGGTTGCAGTGTTGTGGCACCAGCACCAGTGCCTAAGGCACAATTTTTCAGCCCCTGTTTAACAGGGGCGGGTAATTACAAATCTTGATCTAATAGTTCACAGCAGGGCCCATTCCTGCGCCCACCAAGAGTAACTATGAGGGCCTACAGTCTTGTGGCAACACCGTCCACCACCACCGCCAAAGGCCCAATTTTTCTGCCCTGTTCATCAGGTGCTTGCAATTACAAATCTTGATCTAATAACTCACAGCAGGGCCCATTCCTGCGCCCACCAAGAGTAACTGTGAGAGCTTACAGTCTTGTGGCAAAACCGTCCACCACCACCACCACCACCACCACCCCCAATTTTTCTGCCCTGTTCAACAGGTGCATGCAATTACAAATCTTGATCTATTAACTCACAGCAGGGCCCATTCCTGTGCCCACCAGTCTTGTGGCTACACCAACATCTAATAGGGCAAATTTCTGCAGAGTATATACGCCAGGCCCCTACTTTCAAACATCCAACTTACAAACGACTCCTACTTGCAAATGGAAAGAGAAAACAGGAAGTGAGAGGAAATCTACCCCTAGGAAGGGAAATTCTATCCTGTTAGATTTAATTTGGGAAAAAGGTATCTCCTCTCTACTGATACTTTATCACCAATCCTTGTTTCAATTAAAACCCCACTTTTCCAAAAACATTTATCATTGGGACGGAAAGTGAGGTGACATGTTCTGAACAGATGTGCAAAGACAGCAAATGTTACAGGGGTGATAACCCCTCCCTATGTTCTCCAAAAAGCTTAAAAATAGATTTTTTTGGGATGGAGCTACACTTCATAATGTACCTGCTCAGATTCTACTTAAGATCAAACCTAAAGCCGCAAGTGGTTTTAAATGGCTTCTTTTTTTTCCTTTACAAATGTCATTTTGTGCAAGGACAGTTCTAAACACGGGAAACACATGCCACTTCACAGGCATACTTTGGACACCCCCCCAGGTACCATATTTAAAGGAAAATGTCACTTTTTTTTTTTTCACTTTATGCATCATTAAAATGACTGCTCCCGAAAAAACGTTAGTTTTTAAAAGTTCTTTTTGCATTGATATATGTCCCCTGGGGCAGGACCCGGGTCCCCAAACCTGTTTTATGACATTAACATGCATATTGGCCGTTGTAATTAGCACTTTTGATTTCGAACGTTCGCGTCCATTATAACGTATAGGGTTCGAAAATTCGCGCGAACTTTCGGTCCGTTCGAAGGTTCTGGTTCGAACCGAACCCGGGGGTGTTCGGCTCATCCCTAGTAGACAGCAGAATTCATAGTTCCTTTTATCACTGCAAGTCTTCCAGGTCCTGAAGCAGCAAAACAGCCCCAGACCATCACACTACCACCACCATATTTTACTGTTGGTATAATGTTCTTTTTCTGAAATGCAGTGTTCCTTCTACGCCAGATATACTTGGACACACACCTTCCAAAGAGTTCCACTTTTGTCTCATTGGTCCACAGAATGTTGTCCCAAAAGTCTTGGGGATCATCAAGATGTGTTGTGGAGAAATTGAGACGAGCTTTGATGTTCTTTTTGCTCAGCAGTGGTTTTCTCCTTGGAACTCTGCCATGCAGGCCATTTTTGCCCAGTCTTTTCCTGATGGTGGAGGCATGAACGCTGACCTTAACTGAGGCAAGTGAGGCCTGCAGTTCCTTGGACGTTGTTGTGGGGTCTTTTGTGACCTCTTGGATGAGTCGTCGCTGCGCTCTTGGGGTAATTTTGGGAGGCCGGCCACTCCTGGGAAGGTTCACCACTGTTCCATGTCTTCGCCATTTGTGGATAATGGCTCTCACTGTGGTTCGCTGGATTCCCAAAGCTTTGGAAATGGCTTTATAACCCTTTCCAGACTGATAGATCTCAATTACTTTCTTTCTCAATTGTTCCTGAATTTCTTTGGGTCTCGGCATGATGTGTAGCTTTTAAGGATCTTCTGGTGGACCTTACTGTGTCAAGCAGCTCCTATTTAAGTGATGCCTTGATTGTGAACAGGTGTGGCAATAATCAGGCCTGGGTGTGGCTAGAGAAATTGAACTCAGGTGTGGACAACCACAGTTATAGTATGTTTTAACAAGGGGGGCAATCACTTTTTCACACAGGGCCATGATGGTTTGGATTTTTTTCACCTTTAATAATAAACACCTTCATTTACAAATTGCATTTTGTGTTTACTTGTGTTGTCCTTGACTATTGTTTAAATTGGTTTGATGTTCTGAAACACTTAAGTGTGACAAACATGCAAAGGAACAGGAAATGAGGAAGGGGGCAAACACTTTTTCACACCACTGTATCTGTTTAAGGGAAGGAGCTAGTTTCACCCCCAAGTATTGCAAGGAGGAGGTGGTCCAGGAAAATGTAAAGCTACTCTGCAGGGACTCTATCAGTGGGTTCGGTAAATTGATAGGCATAGCTATACATTTAGAGGGATTCACACCTAAGCCTGATTCAATCTGAAATTCAGCTAACGTGGCTAAGAGGTTCAGAAGGGTGGTCAGGGGATCAGTCAAGAATAGTAGAACATCGTCCGCGTATAGACTTAGTTTATAGGTGGAGCCATTACTATCATATCCTTTTATGTTGGGGTTGGTAGCAATATATCTAGATAGGGGTTCAATCGCCAGTGCGAATAATAAAGGGGATAAGGGACAGCCCTGTCTAGTTCCCCTCCCTAAGGTGAAGAATTCTGAAGTACAACCGGGGAGTTTAATACATGTACAAGGATGTTGGTACAGGGCATGGAATCCGTTCACAAACCTACCCAAGATCCCAAAACTTGTGTAGAATCTTGTCTAGGTATGGTCAAAGGACGCTATAGAAAGCTTTATTTATGTCTAAGCTAAGCATTAAGACTTTACGGGAATGGAGGTTGGCATCTTGAATAATGTTGGTTGCTAGGCGAATATTATCAGTTATCTGTCTAGTCGGGATGAATCCGGTCTGGGGAGATTAAGGTCGTAATCGTGGCCGCCAGTCTGTCTGCTAGAATGCGACTAAATATTTTCAGGTCATTATTAATGACCGAGATGGGCTTGAAGTTTTGGGGAAGTGAGTGATCCTTCCCTGGTTTAGGAATTAGAGACATGTTGGCCATTAGCATGTCACTCTGGAAGGTTTCGCCTGATAGTACTTTGTTATAGAGTTTAGTCAGTCTAGGGGCCAGTAAGTCTGCAAACTTCTTATAATATAAGGCTGAGAAGCCGTCGGGGCCTGGGGTCTTTGCTGTTTTCAGTGAGGTCATGACAGCCTTCACTACCTCTACTGTGCAGGGGGCATTCAGGGATTCCAGTTGGTCTGCTGTTAGTTGGGGCAGTAAAACTGAATCAAGCCATGTTGAGGGCTGTGGGGGGTCAGGGGGTTGGGGGGCCTCCATTAGGGATTGATAGTAGGACTTAAATAGATGTAGGACTTCTTTGAGATGAGTTGTGAGGTTACCCATGCTATTCTGTAGTCTATAGGTGTGCGTGGGTTGGATAGATTGTTTCAGCTTTCTCACAAACATTGTCGACGAAGAGTTACTGTACAAGAGAAATTTGGCTTTGGACCATCTCAGGGACTTTTCAGTTTGCTCAGTGAGGACAGCATCCAGTGCTCTCCTCTTCTGATCAATCTGCACCAATAATAACTCAGGTTCCTGAGTGAGACCATGTCTGCGATACAGCCAATCCAAATCTCCTGTAAGGGAATCAATAGCCTGCAGTCTCTGTTTTTTACGGTCAGAGGCCAAATGCATCAGCCTACCTCTCAAAACAGCCTTATGCGCGCCCCACAATGTCGCCGGGGAAATCTCCCCCACCTCATTATAGGCGAAGTATTCCGAGATGTAGCCACTTATCTGAGATAAAGCTATTGGATCAGTGAGCATGGAGTCATTAAGTCTCCAAGTTCCCAGAGCCCTCGGGAGGCCTATGTTGGCAAAAGAGCACAAAACCATCTGATGATCAGACCATGGGCAAGAGTGAATACTGGCAGAGGTAGAGTTAGCTGTCATGATTGTCCTGGAGAGAATGTAGTCCAGCCTGGAGTAACTGTCATGTGGGTGGGAATAAAAGGTGTATTCCCTAGCTCCCACATTGTGTGCCCCCCCTTTTATAAGGTGCTGTAGGGACCTAGGGAAGGTGTTAGAAGCATGTCCACTCCTGATCCTGTCAAGGGCTGGGTGTGCCACCAAGTTAAAGTCCCCCCACAATGATGTGTGAGGAGTGGAATTTATCCAGGGCCTGGAAAAAACGTTTAAAAAATGTAGCTTGGGCATCATTTGGGGCATACACTGATGCTATAGTGATAGTTTTCCCCTGAACAATACCCTTAACAATTACAAAACGACTGTCAGGGTCCTTATAAACCTGCTGCAATTCAAATTTCACAGTGTTCCTAATAAAAATAGCCGTTCCGTGGGTCCTGGACTCAAGTGTGGTGAAATACCCCTGGTGGTAGGCCTTATCGAAATAATGTGGGTGGTTTTGGGTGGAAAAATGCGTCTCCTGGAGAAGCAAAATGTCTGCACCCAATCTCTTAAGCCCCATACACACGGTCGGACAATCCGCGGACCAGGTCCGTCGGACCATGTCCGTCATACTTTGTCCGATGTTGGTTTTGCGTACACACGGTCGGACAAAGTTGTCGGAAAATCCGATCATTCTGAACGTGGTGACGTTTGTTGCCTACGACGGGACTACGTAGAGGCTAGTAGCCAATAGCTTTGGTCTTGTAATGTGATCTGAGCATGCGTAGCACTTTGTCCGGTCGGACAACCGTACACACGATCGGATTTGGTGTGATCGGACCGGGTTGACGGCAAATCTTTCCAGCAGGAGATAAGACTTTGTCCGACGGACAAACCGACGAACACTGTCCGATGGTGCATACACACGGTCTGATTTTTCAACAACCTTGTCCGATCGGACCAAATTGATGAAAAAGTCCGACCGTGTGTATGGGGCTTTATATGCTTTAAAGGCTTTTCTCCTTTTGATCGGAGAGTTAAAACCCTTAAGGTTATTTGAGATTACTGTAGTACCCATTAGAGTGAATTAAAAGGCAGCGTACCAGTTAGGAAATGCAATGTGAGTCCAGAATCCGCAGGAACCCCTAAAGCAGGGTGAGTCAAATCCCAGCACCCGCACAGTGACCAGTGCAATGACATATACATTATCAGACCTAAGTGAAAGGTTGAAACCGTAGGCCCCCAGCCAACCCCTGGAGGAGTCAGGGGCAGGTCGAGCACCCAGGAGCGTCAACCAGTGAGAGGAGAAAAAACATTGGGTTAGAAGCAGTACCATACTTGTTGAGCAAAAAAAAATAATAAAAAAAAGCAAAAAAACTAATTAACGAACGACCATGTATCAATTGCAAGCGTTGCGATTGCAATGGATACAAGCTAGGTATCAGTTGAAGTAGCATCATTGTCAAGGGGGTCAGGGGTAAAACAGACACCCTGACCAAAAGAACAAAAGGCCTGAGAAAGAGACAGGAAAGGGCCAAAAAAGAAAAAAAAATGCCCCCTCCTCTCTCCTTCTGCCATAACTTCAATAATGAACTTTGACCAGTTGGTCCAAACCTCCAAGCAAGGAGAGGGAGCCGATCTGTCCAATTGATCAGAGCGGGTTCTCCATGTGTGACTTCCAGGGACGTCAGGGTCTCCATCCACCTTGCTCGGAGTGAGGGGTAGTTCTAGACAAATTCCTATAGGGATTAGAGATAAGATAACGTTGAATATTTATCTTTCTAATATATTTGTGTATGTCAATAAAATATTGAATTTATCAAGCTTTCTTGGCGGATCCAATTTAAGACCTTTATCCAAGATAAATTGTTCCTCTCTACTCAATTCCTTGTTGCTAAGGATGAACACACCTAAACAGGTTATGTACTCCTTTTTCCTCTGAGTCCCCCTCCCTCCTCTCTTAGGTCTGGACCCCTTTTTTGCCCTTGGGGGTCCTCGTGAAAAACCTGAGAGTTGGGACTGGTCATAGTCATTATTCATATAAGAATGCCTACCCTCATTGTATGGATTGCAGAGTGGGGAAAATCGATTATAAGTAGTCACTGGGAGGTGATCATACTGGTAGGAATTAGAACGGGTAGCTGAGTGGACATAATACCGTGCGGAAGAGCGTCCGTGATGGGGACGTGATGTTTTCCTGTTGGGGGAGGGGCCTGAGCATGCCACGACAAAGGTGTGAGGGGAGACCCGGGATATGCTCTGGTGGACCCGCAGCGTGAGAGACTGTGCTGCTGCCACAAAACAAAGGGTGAGACCCGCTCTGGTTCGCGACCCCCCGCCCAGCTGGCAAAGCAGATATGCTGCATGAGTAGAACAGAACGCCGGAGGGCTGAGCTGACGGATTCCGCTCCGCCGCTGCCCCGCATGGACTCGTCAACCCACTGAAAGGTTAAGTCAATGTAAGGGGATGAAGAGAAGCTGAATGGAGGACACGCGATAAGGAAGTATGCACTAGCAGTCTAAAATTCCTAAGCGGCGCAGCAGACACAGTGAACGGGAAGATATAGAGGTACTGTTTTTATGTCTGTTTTAAACTGCAAAGGAAAATACCAGTCTCAGCCTCAAGATACCTGCATATCTCCATGTATACCCTGTACATATGCTAAGGAAATCCTAGCAATATCAAACCTGGCTGATTGATAGGACTGTTACTATACACTGCATAAATGTCAGCATAAGGAACTGTGAGGAGGCCTGCCTTTGAAACACAAGCACAGCTGACTATAAGAACTATTGGTCTTTTTTGTTCATTAATCAGCATCAGATCTGTGAGGAGGCTTTTTCCCAAGTACAACATTCCTAGTTGATAATTGGAAATGCTACTTAATTTATGTACATACCAGCATTGTGTACTGTGAGGAGGGTCTTCTTTTCTAGGCCAACCATGTACAGCCAGTAATAAAACCCCTGGTACTTTTAGGTACCTCCAGATCCGGCACTTCTTTGACTCCCATTTCCCCTGTGTACAGGCAAACCCTCAACCCACATTTGAAGACCTTTGCGGTCCTTCCGCTAGAGATAGGGGTACGATCTCTCTGTTGTATAGTTATCTGGGTGGCCTGGGCCTCTCAGATAAATCTTCGGCGATTCTTCAGTGGGAGGCTGAGACGGGCGATGAGGCCTCCTCTGGAGAATGGTTGACCCGCATCTCCAATATGCATAAATGCACAAAATCTGTGACTGTGAAGGAAACAGTAGTTAAGCTCCACAATGTGGTACTATACCCCTGCTAAAATCCATAAGTTTTTCCCCACAGTCACGGAGGCTTGCTTTCGGGGATGCCCCGAGAAGGGTACCCACCTACATATATTTTGGAGCTGTGGCTCACTAAGAACCATTTGGCAACGAGTGTCAGATAAAGTTGCAGAAATTACTGGCATCTCACTCACACTTACTTACCAGATGTGCCTGTTTTTTGCTGACATCCCTGGGGCCTCCCCACCCGACCAAAAACTCGTTCACACTTTGTTTAGCACTGTTCACTGGGCTATTGCCCTATTCTGGCACACACCAGGGGTCCCATGGGACCAAGTCCTAAAGCGCATGGTCCAATCCAACTGATGGAAAAAGTGTTCTATACGATTATGGACACACACCCTATTTACGAACTAAAATGAAAATCCTGGTCCCCGGGTCTATAACCCCTCTCCCTATGTTGCCACATTATGCCCTACTACACTTAATGAATTTGCAATATCACCTCTGTTTTGTATTTCCCGTTGCTCCGGTTTGCCCTGTTGGGCACTGGTTTGTTTTATCTTTTGTTTGTCTCTCTTGCGTATTTAGCCTATGGACTACATGTACCGTTAAGCTCCACAGATGGGGCCCCGGGGGATTGACATCACTCACCCTCCCAGAATCCCAGATCATACCTCTATGGGTCCCCTCCCCTGGTTCCCCATATGTTCTACCACCTGCACTTTTCGGCCACGATACCATCTCAAGACTATGTATGTGTACTCCTCATTGTTTTATATACGAATGTTATGTTGATCCTCTGTATTATGCTGAATTTTTTCAATAAAATCGTTTGTATTAAAAAAAAAAAAAAAAAACCCTGGTACTTTTTTTTTTATCCTTATCTTGTCAGCATCAGGCAGCAATTTGAACTGTGATGATGAAGTCTCCATGAAAATAACGTACAATTGAGTACTAGAATTTCCGCTATCCCTATATATTCGCCAGTGCATCTAAATATGAAGTGGTTCTATCTTTGCAGAGGAGGCTTCCCCTAAAGTTATTTTTCTGTGCTGAGTAAAAGAGAGGCCACTGTGCGTTTACATACAACATTTCTCTGAACATTTTTGAACTGTGAGGAGGCCCACACCCATGCACATCACTAGAGACATTGCAATACTTGCAAATGTATCAGCAATTTGAACTGCGATGAAGAAAATAATGTACAACTGATTATTTGAATTTTTGCTAATTTTACATATAAGTCAGCACATTTAAATCCGAAGTAGCTCTACCTTTGTCTATAACAAACATACATAGTTGATTACCAGAACTCCCACGTATAAGCGGACCATATAGGTCTGTTGCTATACCTTCACATCTGCCAGCGTTGAAAGTTTTTGACATTTTTTTACATCTGAGTATTAAGTTGTCTGATATGTATACTTGTATGCTTCTCAACACCTGGAAATAAGAGGAAGCCCTGTTTTAAAAAAATATATATAGCGGACTACTGGGACTACTAAGATCCCCGCAACATCTATTGACTTGATAGCACTTCGAAGTTAACCAGGGCCGGGCCGGAAAACCATTAAACCCCTATACTGCTCAAGTATATATTTACAACTGAAGAGAGGAGAGAGGAAAAAAAAAAGGGGAAAAGAGTGTAGAGAAAATACAAAACTGGGTAAACAAAAAAACATAAATTGATAGCTGAGCGGGAAGGAACATCTATGACATGAGCGAAGGATGGACTTGGCAGGATTGTGAAGAAGTGGAAGGGGAAATATAGATATTGAAAAAAGAAAAAAAAACATAAACAAAGAGAAGGCGGGATGTGCGGGGGTGGGGTGCCTAGGATCTGTGTTAAGAGTATTAAGGGTCTTCCCTTGTGCCCGGGACCCACCGCGGGTCCCCGATATAAGGGGAACGGTGGTGGGTGGCAGGGGCATGGTTGGAGTTTCACCTAAAGGTGAGAGAGTCTCAGGTGGGAGGGGGTAGAACTCACACGGGAGAATCCCGGGCCAGGAGTTGGCCAGGGGGAGGTGGGGGTGTAGGAAGGGGGGCACCAAGCAGGGTAAAGTTTTATTCACTTAAAAAAAAAAAAAGAGAACAGACGTGTAACATGTGGTATTGGCGGTACCAGTGGAAAAAAGGAAACGAATCAGGAATCTCCTAATGAATGAAATAAATATATTAACATACAATGTCAGAGGTCTAAACGCCCCCACAAAGAGACACAGAATTTTGGAAGAACCTAAGCAATATAAAGCAGGAATTATAGCCCCCGAAGGCAGATACCTTTTTTTTGAAAGGTAGACTGGGAGAAAAGATAATTACACTAGCCAATATCTACAGCCCGAATAAAAACCCCATTAATCTTTTTAAACAGATTTTGGGAAGACTTATGGATTTTAAGGTAGGGGATCTGATCCTAGCGGGATATTTGAATTTCTGCATGGATACTATGGTGGACAGTACGTCCCGGGTACAGGGGACAAGTAAAGCAACTCAAGAAATGATAAAACAGAAAATGCACCAGTATCAATTGATGGATACATAGAGGACGCAGCATCCAAAGATACGAGATTATACTTTTTTCTCCCCTGTACACGGGATGTACTCGAGATTAGACTACATATTGGTGGACCACAGGTTATTAGAGCAGGTAAAAGCAATATAGAAATATTGTCGTTATCAGATCATTCCCCGGTAATAATGAGGTTGGGGATGCCAGGCATCTTAAGACAACCGTGCATGTGTCGGTTAAATGAAGCCCTCCTTCATGATGAGAAGATAGCAGAAATAGTATATAAAGAAATAGAACAACATTTTACAATCAATGACACTTGTGGGAGGCACACAAAGCCTACATAAGGGGCATTCTTATTTCTATTGCGGCCGAGGAAAAATAGAAAGGGACAGAAAAAGGAAAATTCTGATTGAGGACATCCAGAAATTAGAACAAGATCATATAAAACATAAGGGACAACACCAGGGTATACTCCATCAACTAGTGGGTAAAAGAGACGAACTTAGAGATATTTTGGACCAAGAGACAAATAAAATATTTCATAGAGTAGCAAAAGAAAGATTTATGGGGGGGAATATAGTGGGAAAGCATTTGGCAAATATGTTGAAAAAAAACATCAATTCCAATGGCACCCCGATTGGGTGACAATCACTGTAAAATCACACAAACAGAATTGTGGGACGCCTGCCGGGCGACAACCTTGGCAAAATTGTGCAGTTCGGGGTGCAATTGGAATTGACAGGGATTGGAAGGGTGTCCTGCGATTTGCCATGATTCGGGATCACAGGCAGAATCACTGAGATTCTGCCTGCGATCCGGGGATGCCTAGATGTGAACGGAGCCTTAGACGTCGAAGTTCACACTGGCATTAAAAGCAGGCGTTTGAGGGGACGTTAAAATGCAAATGCCTATGCAAATTATACAATGGACAGTACACAGTGCTATTCGCATAATCAGAACATGAATCGTTAGTATCGCTTCACTTTAAAATTGAAGCCTCATGTTGAGTCAGGAGGTGTTTCAAGCCTTTCAACGCCTCCCATTCAAGTCTATGGTAACACATTGCAAATGCTCTGGCAGGCATTTGCCGCGTGGTTGTGAGGCATTAAGATTAGTTTATTTGCTGTAATGGAATAGGTGTTCGTGGAGCATTAGTGGAGTTTTAGCATGCTTAACGCTAATCAAATGCTTCAAACATGCGCATAGGGTGTTTGGGGAGCGTTTTCAAATTGTCATTAACGTTTGTAAAATGCATGTCTAACGCCCATACTAACTCTACAGGAGCAAGGAGAAGGACACAGGAGCCGCTGCCCGCAACCTGCTTGCTGCCCACCACCTGTAGGAGCTTGCAACCCAGCCGCCACCTAGATGGGGTAAGTGCTGGAGGGGGAGTGCCATGGATGGACCAACAAACTATGAGGGTGGTTGTTTGCCACCTCCCCAAAAAAAACACCAGCCACCACTGACTTTAACCTCTTCCGGACCAGCTACCGCAGTTGTACTGCAGCAGGTTGGCTCCCCTGCGTGAGCCCTCGTAACTGTACATCGCAGGCCCGCAGTGTGTCCCCAGAGCCGATGCTTGTGCCCGGTGGGCACGATAACCGTTGGGCACCTGCGATCTCTCGTGACAGAGCGAGAACCGGGATCTGTGTGAGTAAACACACAAATCACGGTTCTCTCAGGGGAGTAGAGACAGATTGTGTGCTCCTACTAAGTAACAACACTGATCGATCTCCTCCCCTAGTTAGTCCCATCCCCCCTACAGTTATAAACACACCTAGGGAACACAGTTAACCCCTTGATCGCCCCCTAGTGTTAACCCCTTCCCTGCCAATGACATTTATAAAGTAATCAATGGCTATTTTTAGCTCTGATTGCTGTATAAATGTCACTGGTCCCAAAAAAATGTCCTATCTGCAATGTCGCAGTCGTGATAAACATCGATGATCACCACTAAGGATGAGCCCGGTGTTCGATTCGAACCCATGTTCGAATCGAGCACCGGGTGTTCGCTCGCTCGGCGAGCCCAGAACTATTGGGGCCGCTCGCATCAAATTCGTGTGATGCGAGCGGCCCCGCAATGCATTGCGGCCCGCGCAGTGCAATGCTGGCTGATGATTGGCCAAGCATGCACTGTGACCCCGCATGCTTGGCCAATCACAGCGCCGGCAGCGAGGAGAGCCATAATTGGCTACAGGCAGGATGCCTGTAGCCAATTATAGCTCAGGGGCTTTAATACACGCCCCACGGTATAAGAGGCCGCCGCGGCGGCGGCCTCGCATATTATGTTTCACTCACAGTGTCAGCGTGTCAGTGTGCTGCTGACTGCTGACAACAATATGTGCTTTATTTCTGGGGATATGTGTGTGCATGCTGTTAGAACAGCATTGCAGTATCACATCTGGGGGGTGTCTATAGGTAACCTGTGAAGGAGGGCAGGTTTCCTGTGCTTAGAACTTTCCCTGCAAAAAAGTGTCATTTTTGCAGGAAGAAAGCTATTTAAATCACTCGCGGCTAATGAATTGATGGCTCCTGTAACACAGAGAGCTGTCATTCATTAATAAAAAACAAAAAAAAAAGCGTAGGGGTCCCCCCAAATTCAATAACCAGGCCCTTCAGGTCTGGGATGGATATTAAGGGGGATCCCAGCCAAAAAAAAAAAAAAAAAAAATGGCGTAGGGTCCCCCTCAAAATCCATACCAGACCCTTGAGGTCTGGTATGGATTTTAAGGGGAACCCTAGCCAAAAAAAATGGCGTGGGGTCCCCCTCAAAATCCATACCAGACCCTTATCCGAGCACGCAACCTGGCAGGCTGCAGGAAAAGAGGGGGGGACGAGAGCGGCCCCCCCTCTCGCCTGAACCGTACCAGGCCACATGCCCTCAACATTGGGAGGATGCTTTGGGGGTCTAAGACCCCTAAAGCACCTTGTCCCCATGTTGATTAGGACAAGGGCCTCTTCCCCACAACCCTGGCCGGTGGTTGTGGGGGTCTGCGGGCGGGGGGCTTATCGGAATCTGGAAGCCCCCTTTAACAAGGGGACCCCCAGATCCCGGCCCCCCCCCTGTGTGAAATGGTAAGGGGGTACAAAAGTACCCCTACCATTTCACCAAAAAAGTGGCAAAAATGGTAAAAATGACAGGAGACAGTCTTTGACAATTCCTTTATTAAAATCTTCTTTCTTCTTTCTTCATCCTTCGGATTCTTCATCTTCTCCTTCCTTCATCTTCTTCCATCTTCTTCTTCCATTTTCTTCTTCCTCCGATCCGCTTCTTCTTGCGCTGGTCTTCTCGTCCTTCTCGTCCGGCATCTTCTTCCGTCGGCGTCGGTGTCTCTGTCTCTTCTTGGGCCGCTCCGCGCAATGGGAGGCTCCCGCTGTGTGAGGCTCCGCTCCGTCTGACAGGTCTTTTATAATGGAGGGCACCTGGTGACCCCGCCCCCTCTGACGCACAGGGACGTCATGGGGAATTCCATGATGGCTTTCCCCATGACGTCAGAGCGGGGCGGGGTCACCAGGTGCCCTCCGTTTTAAAAGACCTGTCAGATGGAGCGGAGCCTCACACAGCGGGAGCCTCCCATTGCGCGGAGCGGCCCAAGAAGACACCGACACCGACGCCGACGCCGACGGAAGAAGATGCCGGACGAGAAGGACGAGAAGACCAGCGCAAGAAGAAGCGGATCGGAGGAAGAAGAAAATGGAAGAAGAAGATGGAAGAAGATGAAGGAAGGAGAAGATGAAGAATCCGAAGGATGAAGAAAGAAGAAAGAAGATTTTAATAAAGGAATTGTCAAAGACTGTCTCCTGTCATTTTTACCATTTTTGCCACTTTTTTGGTGAAATGGTAGGGGTACTTTTGTACCCCCTTACCATTTCACACAGGGGGGGGGCCGGGATCTGGGGGTCCCCTTGTTAAAGGGGGCTTCCAGATTCCGATAAGCCCCCCGCCCGCAGACCCCCACAACCACCGGCCAGGGTTGTGGGGAAGAGGCCCTTGTCCTAATCAACATGGGGACAAGGTGCTTTAGGGGTCTTAGACCCCCAAAGCATCCTCCCAATGTTGAGGGCATGTGGCCTGGTACGGTTCAGGCGAGAGGGGGGGCCGCTCTCGTCCCCCCCTCTTTTCCTGCGGCCTGCCAGGTTGCGTGCTCGGATAAGGGTCTGGTATGGATTTTGAGGGGGACCCCACGCCATTTTTTTTGGCTAGGGTTCCCCTTAAAATCCATACCAGACCTCAAGGGTCTGGTATGGATTTTGAGGGGGACCCTACGCCATTTTTTTTTTTTTTTTTTGGCTGGGATCCCCCTTAATATCCATCCCAGACCTGAAGGGCCTGGTTATTGAATTTGGGGGGACCCCTACGCTTTTTTTTTTTCATTTTTTTTTTTTTTTATCAATGACTTTTTTTTATGAATGAGTTTCAATGAATCACTGTTCTCTGTATTACGGGAGCCGTGAATTAACATTAGCCGCGAGTGATTTTAAATAGCTTTTTTACTTTCAAAAATGACACTTTGCGCAGAGACAGTTCTAAACACGGGAAACATGCGCCCCTTTACAGGCATACTATAGACACCCCCCAGGTACGAAATTTAAAGGAATATTACACTTTTATTGTTTCAATTTAAGCATTATTAAAATCACTGCTCCTGAAAAAACGGCCGTTTTTAAAAAAAAAATTTGCATTGATACATGTCCCCTGGGGCAGGACCCAGGTCCCCAAACACTTTTTATGACATTAACATGCATATTAGCCTTTAAAATGAGCACTTTTAATTTCGAACGTTCGCATCCATTATAACTAATAGGGTTCTAAAGCTCGCACGGACTTTAGGTCCGTTCGCGGGTTCTGGTGCGAGCCGAACGGGGGGGTGTTCGGCTCATCCCTAATCACCACCATTACTAGTAAAAAAATTATAAAAATGACATAAATCTATTATACCTATTTTGTAGACATTATAACATTTGCGCAAACCAATCAATATTTGCTTATTGCGGGGCGTGGCTTGCGTGCAACCATAGATGGCTGCCTGAGCTGAGAGCTCCGCTCACCGGACTGGACAAAAAGCACTTTGGGGGGCTATTAAAGCAACATCCGTGGCACCGCTGATCCCCCTGACATCCCCTGCAAGCTCCACTGCCGAAATGTCCTGCAAACAAAGCCAGGAAACGGGCCCAAAGCGGCTCCAGGCCTTCGCCTATCAGCCCCACAACACACAGCATGGAGAACAAGATGGAGCAGCCGGAGGGACATCGCGCCATTCCCTGAGCCATCCAGGGATACCTGGGGACCATCCACAAGAAATGAGGTTCAGATTTCCCCCAGGACCCTCACAAGACTCCTCACCTGCAACCTCGGTCTCCCAGAGCCCAGCAAAATCGAGGATGAAGATGGATCTGTCTGGCAAGGCCTCAGAAACTGTGAGTACAGGCCTACACAATGACGCAGCAATATCCTCCCTGCAGTCCTCAATAGCTCAGTTTCCAACTCTGGGACAACCAGTTCTGGACACTACTATGAAGGACATGCTAATGTCACTACAATCCTCTCTAATGACCAATCTTTCATCTCTGATCAACAAATTTTCCTTAGAAATGAAACATATGGACAATAGGGTACAATCCATTGAAAACAGTATGGAAGAATGCTCTAAAACGGTCAATGAACTAGTAGATGCATACCATGGTCAAAGAGATGAATCTCTGTGGGTCAAATCTAAGCTCGTGGACCTCGAGGACCGCTCCAGACGCAATAATATTAAAATCCACTGTATCCCAGAGTCTGTTCAACCTAAAGAATTGCATAACTTTGCAAGCACCATATTTTCTAGCATGCTTCCTGAGCTGACCCCGATCGAGCTTACTATTGACCGCATACATAGACTGCCAAAACCTCGCCATCTTGAGGCGGACGTACCCAGAGATGTTCTCCTCAGAATACATTTCTTCTAAGCCAAAGAACAAATTCTCATGAAGGCAAGAGAGTTGTCACCTTTACCTGCACCCTACTCTGACATTCAACTTTACGCCGACCTGTCGCAGTACACACTACAGTTGCGCAGGCAACTTAAAACCATTACAAAGGCCATGAATAGTCACAAAATCGTATACAAATGACGTCACCCTGTCACTATACTGGCTACCTATAATGGCATACCCCACACCATCTCTATCCTTGAAGGAGGCATGAAACTCATGCGAGACTGGGGTATCATACCTGATCCCCCTCCTACCCGACAAGACCCCTCCGGAGCGCCAAACCCCTTCACCTTTGGCACGGGCCGTGGATCCCGCAAGAATAACCGCCACTAATAACAGAGCCGAAATCTACTTGCTCATGAGCAACAACTTGTCCGGGATGGTTCTGCGATTTTTCATCTACCAGCTGAACTATACCCCTCACCTTGACCAGTTGCTCCAAGAGCTTCCAGTTACTGGTCCACCTACTCTGTTTTGGTCCTTTTTTTTTTCTCTTTTTTTTTGTGCCAGTTTTATCTGGTGTATTTCTCTTATTTTGTTTTACTTCCACTTTCTCACATCGGTTAAGCACAGTGAACACAGTCTGCCTGCTTGTTGGGTTGCAATACATATCACTAACTTGTTCTGTATACTATAGTTCATATCTGGAGTAGTTGCTCTTGACTCCTCAACCAGCGAAGAAGGCCTTCTCATCCAACATCATCCGAACTTACAGCGACTGATCCCACTCTATCCAGTTCCGTAAGGTATTATACGCTTATTGTTTACATAATTTACTGTACACTACTATGGGGTTCACTATCCTCTCCATTAATGCAAAGGGATTCAATCACCCTGCCAAGAGGGCCTCTTTATGGAATACCGCTATCGCCCATAACAGTGACATTCTATGTGTCCAAGAGACACACATTGGAATCGATGCTCCCCCTAACTGCCACCACAGGCTATTCCCTCATGTGTTCAAATCCTCCTATCACAAAAAGCAGAGGGGAGTGATGATAGCTATTAGAGACTCAGTGAACTTCCAACTAATGAAATGTGAATCTGACCCAGGGGGAAGGTTTATAATATTGGTATGCACTATTAACAACACTCTATATACTATTGTATCTGTTTATGCTCCTAACCAGGGCCAAATAGCTTTCCTTAAAAGAACCATGCACAGGAACTCCAACAGGGCCACATCCTTGTATGTGGGGACTTTAACATGATCCCTAATGTTGACATGGACTCAACATCAGGTACTAAAAGACGCCCCTCCCCTTTGGAGGGCTTTATTTCATCTAATGACTTGTACGATGTGTGGCGGTTCTGTCATGCGAATGAGAGGGACTTCACCTTCCTCTCGTCGCGTCACAACACCTATTCACAAATTGACCTATTTCTTACTGATAAAATCTTACTGCAGAAGGTTTCTAAATCCAATATACATACCACCACCTGGTCTGACCATGCTCCTGTCAGCATTTTCATATCTGACTACTATTCCCAACCCAACTCCTATATTTGGAGAACTAACAACTACCTCCTGCGCACTCCTAGCTTCTCTTCACATATCAAAAAACATCTGGAAGAATACTTTACAATCAACCAAGAAGCGGTGTCGGACCCGGTGGTGGTATGGAACGCCCATAAGGCAGTAATCAGGGGGGTCTTCTTACAATTAGGGGCCAGAGCAAAAATAGCCAGAACCCTAAAACTAGACAAACTAACAACTGATATAGCCGAAGCTGAGTCTCAAAACAAACTGTCACCTTCCCCCGCCCTCCAAGCAAAAAATTTTACGCCATGAGCTGAGATCCCACCTCCTCAAAAAACATGAAAAATCCGACAGATTACTCAAAGCTAAATCCTATACAACAGGAAATAAAGCTGGTAAATCAATGTCACTCAAAATTAAAGGCTATAGGAATAAAACTAAAATCATTCATCACCCCCATACCAATGAAAAACTCCTCTAGCCCCACGATATTGCGAACGCCTTTAGCACGTTCTATGAAGACCTCTATAATCTTAAGAAAGATCCCTCCACAGTCCAACTGACCCCAGAGTCTATCCAATCATTTCTAGAAAAAAATCAACTCCCTGTGGTATCTCCACTACAACTCTCCTCCCTGAACAGTCCTTTTACGTTAGATGAAATTCTACAAGTGATAAACAAACTCCCCTCAGTAAATCACCTGGCCCGGATGGGTTCACTGGGGAGTATTACAAGCTATTCCAAAATATTCTAGCCCCCTCCCTGTGCCAAACCTTTAATACAGCGGCCAGGTCCACACAATTTCCCACTGAAATGCTGGGTGCAAGAATAGTGACCCTCCCTAAACCCGGTAAGGAGCCCACTTCCCCTAAAAACTTTCGACCCATATCGCTGCTCAACCTAGATGTAAAGATCTACGCCAAACTCCTCGCCAACAGAATAGAAAACATCCTTCCCTCCCTGATCCATCAAGATCAATCTGGTTTTACCAAAGGTCGCCAGGCGTCAGATGCCACCAGACTAATGATCGACCTTATCCATCAAGTAGAAAATAAAAAAAATCCCTTCCCTCCTTCTATCCCTTGATGCTGAAAAGGCCTTTAAAAAAGTACACTGGGGTTACATATCAGCAGTTCTAAATAAATTCGGGCTCACTGGCCCAATCCACGACTCTATAATGGCACTCTACACTAATCCATCTGCCCGGCAAATATGGTGCTCTCAGCTGATACTCTATCAACCCCCTTCCAAATCTCTAATGGAACTAGACAAGGGTGCCCACTTTCCTCCCTAATCTTTAATCTAGTTATGGAAACACTCGCAGAGAGCATAAGAACCAACACAAAAATTAGAGGAATCCCTATAGCAGACAACGAACACAAGATAAGCTTATTTGCGGATGATGTGATCCTCATAATCACTGAACCGGAACAATCATTACCAGAGATTCAAAAGACGCTAGCCTGGTTCAGCGCTATATCCTACTATAAAGAAAAAAAAAAAATCAAATATTTTAAATCTAGGAGTGTGTGAAGCTGTTAGTGATCGACTTAAAAACGTATTCCCATATGTATGGGCAAAAAATAGCATAACAGGCTCACTCCCACAACGAATTCTCTATTCTCAGCGAATGACTTACCTCTTCGAGATAAACTCCAAGGCTGGCGTCAGTTGAATTCTCATGTCTAGGACGTCTGGCGGCGTTTAAAATACTCCACCTTCCCAAAATCCTATATCTGTTTAGGACCATCCCCATTCCTATACCCACCAAATATTTCAAATCTCTACAATCACTCCTCCTGAAATTTGTGTGGCAAGGCAAAAAGCCCAGATGTGCCCAATCTCATTTATCCAAATACTGCATGGCAGGGGGGCTGGGATTTATTCATTTCCAAGACTATTACTGGTCATCTATTTTGATCCAAGCTAAAGAATGGTTCTCAAGCGCCCCATCCCCAACTACTTGGAGGAGCATAGAATCCACACTAATTCCTGGTAATAATCTTGTATCTTGGTTAATGGCACTCTCTCTAGGAGCAAAACCCTTGCACCACCTGTCACAAGAACAGTACCGTCTCCCCAGCTCCCACATTTTTCCTTATCTTCACACCAAACACTGTATCACCTCTCTGGAGAAGTGGATAATCACAATTCCCCAGATAGCATGGATATTCCTTACATCTGCACCAAAACACAGTAAAGGGATTTCCTTATTCTATAAATTATTCGACCAAAAGACTACATTTGTCAAATCAACCCCTTTAATCAAATGGGAAATGGAATTAGGACATACCTACACAAGTGAAGACTGGGAAAAAGCTTGCAAATCCACTTACAAAGCAACTAGTTGCTCAACAATGTGGGAGCTTGCATACAAGATAACCTACCGCTGGTACCTGACTCCAGTAAGAATCTCAAAATTTAACTCCTCTATAGCTGACGCTTGCTGGAGGAAATGCGGAATGAAAGGTAGTTTACTGCACACACTAGGGAACTGCCCCAAACTCACCAATTTCTGGAACTCAGTGTTCCAACTAATCACAGAAGTGACAGGGACTTATGTGCCAAAGAAACCATCTCTAGCCTTACTATCCCTTTCTATTGATAAATACCCCAACCCAACTAGAAATACAATCTTACATATTCTATTAGCAGCAAGACTCAGCATAACCATGAAAATGGAAAGACCTGTTCCCTCCCACCCTGGAAGAGGTAGTACACACCACACAGGTGCACTTTACTCATGAGTTGGTTCTTGCACTTCACCATAAGGATACAGAACAGGCTAACCTCATGTGGAAACAATGGAAAGAGTGGACCAACTCCCCTACTATATGTTACTTTTACCCATGCTAATGGGAGGGGGGGGCCTCTCCTCTTGGACACAGCTGTGATCCCCATGGGGGGTGTTCGGGAGGAGAGGCCCATCCCGACCACTTCTATGTGTTCATCCTACTAAAGGGAAATGATTGAAATTACTCCAAATGTTGCCTATTCTGCATTGTTCATTATAAGTACTATTCCAAATAGCTGATCTTCCACACTGAAGATGTAGTCAATAAGTGTTCACCAAACCTAAGTTTGTCCTCAGTTCAACTATGATTGTGAGATCATATGCACTAATGTTACACCTGTTTGTATAAATTCAATGTATGTACACCGTGTCACCAAATGTTCTGTTAAACTCTGTTTAACTTGGAAAACTTTTCAATAAAAATCTATTGAGGAAAAATATTTGCTTACTATAATTTTTTTTACCAAAAATATGTAGAAGAATACATATTGGCCTAAACTGAGGAAAATGTCTTTCTTTTTTTTTTAATTGGATATTTATCATAGCAAAAAGTACAAAATATTGGGGGTTATTTACGAAAGGCAAATCCACTTTGCACTACAAGTGCACTGCAAGTGCAGTTGGAAGTGCAGTCACTGTAAATCCGAGGGGGACATGCAAGGACAATAAAAAACAGCATTTTAGCTTGCACATG
The DNA here is from genome assembly GCA_028564925.1 of Lithobates sylvaticus. NCBI lineage: Eukaryota > Metazoa > Chordata > Amphibia > Anura > Ranidae > Lithobates > Lithobates sylvaticus. The sequence continues at coordinate 242,069,294 of CM053029.1, read as the reverse complement.
ATTGGATCAGAGCTTCCCCTCATTTCAGATCTACCCCTCAGATTTACAGTGACTGCACTTCCAAATGCACTTGTAGTGCACTTGTAGTGCAAAGTGGATTTGCCTTTTGTAAATCGCCCCCATTGTATTTTTTCAAAATAGTGTTCTGTTAGCGCAAAAAATAAAAGCTGCAGAGGTGATCAAATACCACCAAAAGAAAGCTCTATTTGTGGGGGGAAAAAAGGACATACATTTTGTTTTGGTACAACGTCGCACAACCGCGCAATTGTCAGTTAAAGTGATGAAGTGCCCAATTGCAAAAAATTGCCTGGTCAGGAGGGGGGGGGGGGGGGGGGTTGACTACGAGGGACCCCCTAGCAACAGGCATTTAGAGGTGAATAAAAAAAAAAGGTTTTTGCAATTATTATTTATTTATTTTTTATGATTTTTAAGCTATTTTTTTTTTTTTTTTTGGGTGGAAACACCACTTTAAGGTTGGCCCTGATGCCATAAGAAAGTATCCACTTCCTGATGAATGGTATTTAATTTTTTTGCTCTGGTATATGTACCCTATGGCAGTGACAGGCTACCCATAAACCTTTTTTAGTAAAAGCTTGGAAACTGGCTCTGAAAAAAGGGCAAAAAAAAACTAGTTTTAGCTATAAACTTCCTTGAGGTTTACGTGCTATGTTTTAGGTTTGTGAATTTTGGTGACCATCCAACAAGTCTAAACATTGCTTGGTTCAGTCATCACCAGTGGTGGCTGTTTTTTTTTAAGGGGGGTGGCAAACAACCACCCACTCCCCCTGAGCGGCACCCACTCCCCACTGTTTGCCGGTCAGTCTGGGACTTACCGCATCATGGGTGTCAGTCAGTGTGGTGCAGCGGCTCAGCTCTGAGTCCTCTCCTCCATGGCGGCTGCCAGCATCTCTCCTCCTAAGCATCCAATAGAATCGTCTGTCCTTTCAGCCAATCAGGTGACCGGTGTCAAAACTTGCTTCCTGATTGGCCAGGAGGAGGATCAGTGTTACAACAGTGAATATTGACTCACTATTGTATCACACCTGGGTGGGCTCTGAGCGCACTCTCTGCGACCCGAGCCCACCCTATATTGAAGACTATTAGAGCCTCTGGCTCTAATCGGTGCTTCAAAAAAAACAGCCCCTCCACATTCAAATCCATGCACCGGTGTCCTGAAAGGGGCCAGACGCATGGGTAGGGGAGGCGATGGATGGGGGGGTGGTGCCGTGCACCCTTAATGGACAGGCCGCCCCTGCTCATCACTAGTAACCAGTAGGTCTCCAATGAAATAGGTGATGGCCCAATGAACTTGTTAGCCAGGAGTAGGGATGGGCCCGGTGTTCGATTCGAACCAATGTTCAAATCGAACATCGGGCGTTCGCCCGTTCGGCGAGCCCAGAACTTTTTGGGCTGCTCGCATCAAATTCGTGTGATAGGAGCGGCCCGCAATTCAATGCGCCAGTCGCAGTGCAATGCTGGCTGATGATTAACCAAGCATGCACTGTGACCCTGCATGCTTGGCCAATCACAGCGCCGGCAGCAAGGAGAGCCATAATTGGCTACAGGCAGGATGCCTGTAGCCAATTATAGCTCAGGGGCTTTAGTACATGCCCCACGGTATAAGAGGCCGCGGCGGCGGCGGCCTCGCATATTGTGATACTGTGTTTCAGTGTCAGCGTGTCAGTGTGCTGCTGACTGCTGAGAATATGTTGTCTATTTCTGGGGATTTGTGTGTGCGTGCTGTTAGTACAGCATTGCAGTATCACATCTGGGGGGTGTCTATAGGTTGCCTGTGAAGGGGGGCAGGTTTCCTGTGCTTAGAACTGTCCCTGCAAAAAGTGTCATTTTTGCAGGGAAAAAAGCTATTTAAAAGCACTCGCGGCTAATGAATTGATGGCTCCCGTAACACAGAGAACTGTCATTCATTGATAAAAAAAAAAAAAAAAAAAGCGTGGGGGTCCCCCCAAATTGGATATTAAGGGGGACCCCAGCCAAAAAAATGGCGTAGAGTCCCCCTCAAAATCCATACCAGACCCTTGAGGTCTGGTATGGATTTTAAGGGGAACCCCAGCCAAAAAAAATGGCGTGGGGTCCCCCTCAAAATCCATACCAGACCCTTATCCGAGCACGCAACCTGGCAGGCCGCAGGAAAAGAGGGGGGATGAGAGCGCCCCCCCCCTCCCGCCTGAACCGTACCAGGCCATATGCCCTCAACATTGGGAGGATGCTTTGGGGGTCTGAGACCCCCAAAGCACCTTGTCCCCATGTTGATGAGGACAAGGGCCTCTTCCCCACAACCCTGGCCGGTGGTTGTGGGGGTCTGCGGGCGGGGGGCTTATCCGAATCGGGAAGCCCCCTTTAACAAGGGGACCCCCAGATCCTGCCCCCCCTGTGTGAAATGGAAAGGGGGTACAAAAGTACTCCTACCATTTCACCAAAAAAGTGTCAAAAATTGTAAAAATGACAGGAGACGGTCTTTGACATCTCCTTTATTAAAATCTTCTTTCTTCTGGGCATCATTTCTTCATCCTTCAGTTTCTTCATCTTTTCCTTCCGGCATCTTCTTCCATCTTCTTCTTCCATCATCTTCTTCCTCCGATCCGCTTCTTCTTGCGCTGGTCTTCTCGTCCTTCTCGTCCGGCATCTTCTTCCATGGCGTCGGCATTGGTGTCGGTGTCTCTTCTTGGGCCGCTCCTTGCAATGGGAGGCTCCTGCTGTGTGAGGCTTCGCTGCGTCTGACAGGTCTTTTATAACGGAGGGCACCTGGTGACGTCAGAGGGGGGCGGGGTCACCAGGTGCCCTCCGTTATAAAAGACCTGTCAGACGGAGCGAAGCCTCACACAGCGGGAGCCTCCCATTGCGAGGAGCGGCCCGAGAACAGACGCCGACGCCAAAGCCATGGAAGAAGATGCAGGACGAGAAGGACGAGAAGACCAGCTCAAGAAGAGGCGGATCGGAGGAAGAAGATGATGGAAGAAGAAGATGGAAGAAGATGATGGAAGGAGAAGATGAAGAAACCGAAGGATGAAGAAAGAAGAAAGAAGATTTTAATAAAGGAATTGTCAAAGACCGTCTCCTGTCATTTTTACAACTTTTGACACTTTTTTGGTGAAATGGTAGGGGTACTTTTGTACCCCCTTACCATTTCACACAGGGGGGGGCGGGATCTGGGGGTCCCCTTGTTAAAGGGGGATTCCAGATTCCGATAAGCCCCCTGCCCGCAGACCCCCACAACCACCGGCCAGGGTTGTGGGGATGAGGCCCTTGTCCTCATCAACATGGGGACAAGGTGCTTTGGGGGTCTCAGACCCCCAAAGCATCCTCCCAATGTTGAGGGCATGTGGCCTGGTACGGTTCCACCCCCCCTGGTACGGTTCGCCCCCCCCTCTTTTCCTGTGGCCTGCCAGGTTGCATGCTCGGATAAGGGTCTGGTATGGATTTTGAGGGGGACCCCACGCCATTTTTTTTGGCTGGGGTTCCCCTTAAAATCCATCCCAGACCTCAAGGGTCTGGTATGGATTTTGAGGGGGACCCTACGCCATTTTTTTTTTTTTTTTTTTGGCTGGGGTCCCCCTTAATATCCATCCCAGACCTGAAGGGCCTGGTTATTGAATTTGGGGGGACCCCCACGCTTTTTTTTTAAATTTTTTTTATTTTTTATCAATGACTTTTTTTTTATGAATGACTTTCAATGAATGACTGTTCTCTGTGTTATGGGAGCCGTCAATTCACATTAGCCGAAAGTGATTTTAAATAGCTTTTATTCTTGCAAAAATTACACTTTTTGCAGGGACAGTTCTAAGTACAGGAAACATGCGCCCCTTCACAGGCATACTATAGACACCCCCCAGGTACGAAATTTAAAGGAATATTACACTTTTATTGTTTCAATTTAAGCATTATTAAAATCACTGCTCCTGAAAAAACGGCCGTTTTTAAAAAAAATGTTTGCATTGATACATATCCCCTGGGGCAGGACCCAGGTCCCCAAACACTTTTTATGACAATAACATGCATATTAGCCTTTAAAATTAGCACTTTTGATTTCGAACGTTCGCATCCATTATAACTAATAGGGTTCTAAAGCTCGCACAGACTTTAGGTCCGTTCGCGGGTTCTGGTGCGAGCCGAACGGGGGGGTGTTCGGTAGGGATGAGCCGAACACCCCCGGGTTCGGTTCGAACCAGAACCTTCGAACGGACCGAAAGTTCGCGCGAATTTTCGAACCCTATACGTTATAATGGACGCGAACGTTCGAAATCAAAAGTGCTAATTACAACGGCCAATATGCATGTTAATGTCATAAAACAGGTTTGGGGACCCGGGTCCTGCCCCAGGGGACATATATCAATGCAAAAAGAACTTTTAAAAACTAACGTTTTTTCGGGAGCAGTCATTTTAATGATGCATAAAGTGAAAAAAAAAAAGTGACATTTTCCTTTAAATATGGTACCTGGGGGGTGTCCAAAGTATGCCTGTGAAGTGGCATGTGTTTCCCGTGTTTAGAACTGTCCTTGCACAAAATGACATTTGTAAAGGAAAAAAAGAAGCCATTTAAAACCACTTGCGGCTTTAGGTTTGATCTTAAGTAGAATCTGAACAGGTACATTATGAAGTGTAGCTCCATCCCAAAAAAATCTATTTTTAAGCTTTTTGGAGAACATAGGGAGGGGTTATCACCCCTGTAACATTTGCTGTCTTTGCACATCTGTTCAGAACATGTCACCTCACTTTCCGTCCCAATGACAAATGTTTTTGGAAAAAGTGGGGTTTTAATTGAAACAAGGATTGGTGATAAAGTATCAGTAGAGAGGAGATACCTTTTTCCCAAATTAAATCTAACAGGATAGAATTTCCCTTCCTAGGGGTAGATTTCCTCTCACTTCCTGTTTTCTCTTTCCATTTTCAAGTAGGAGTCGTTTGTAAGTTGGATGTTTGAAAGTAGGGGCCTGGCGTATATACTCTGCAGAAATTTGCCCTATTAGATGTTGGTGTAGCCACAAGACTGGTGGGCACAGGAATGGGCCCTGCTGTGAGTTAATAGATCAAGATTTGTAATTGCAAGCACCTGTTGAACAGGGCAGAAAAATTGGGCCTTTGGCGGTGGTGGTGGACGGTGTTGCCACAAGACTGTAGGCCCTCATAGTTACTCTTGGTGGGCGCAGGAATGGGCCCTGCTGTGAGTTATTAGATCAAGATTTGTAATTGCAAGCACCTGATGAACAGGGCAGAAAAATTGGGCCTTTGGCGGTGGTGGTGGACGGTGTTGCCACAAGACTGCAGGCCCTCATAGTTACTCTTGGTGGGCGCAGGAATGGGCCCTGCTGTGAACTATTAGATCAAGATTTGTAATTACCCGCCCCTGTTAAACAGGGGCTGAAAAATTGTGCCTTAGGCACTGGTGCTGGTGCCACAACACTGCAACCCCTCACAGAGACTGTACTTGGAGCACAGCAGTCACACGTGTTGCGAAGCATTTTTTTAAAAAATTGTAAGTACACGCCCCTGTTAAACAGGGGCTGAAAAATTGTGCCTTAGGCACTGGTGCTGGTGCCACAACACTGCAACCTGGCCCTCACAGATACTGTACTTGGAGCACAGCAGTCACACGTGTTGCGAAGCATTTTTTTTAAAAAATTGTAAGTACACGCCCCTGTTAAACAGGGGCTGAAAAATTGTGCCTTAGGCACTGGTGCTGGTGCCACAACACTGCAACCCGGCCCTCACAGATACTGTACTTGGAGCACAGCAGTCACACGTGTTGCGAAGCATTTTTTTAAAAAATTGTAAGTACACGCCCCTGTTAAACAGGGGCTGAAAAATTGTGCCTTAGGCACTGGTGCCACAACACTGCAACACGGCCCTCACAGAGACTGTACTTGGAGCACAGCAGTCACACGTGTTGCGAAGCATTTTTTTAAAAAATTGTAAGTACACGCCCCTGTTAAACAGGGGCTGAAAAATTGTGCCTTAGGCACTGGTGCCACAACAGTGCAACACGGCCCTCACAGAGACTGTACTTGGAGCACAGCAGTCACACGTGTTGCGAAGCATTTTTTTAAAAAATTGTAAGTACACGCCCCTGTTAAACAGGGGCTGAAAAATTGTGCCTTAGGCACTGGTGCTGGTGCCACAACACTGCAACACGGCCCTCACAGAGACTGTACTTGGAGCACAGCAGTCACACGTGTTGCGAAGCATTTTTTTTAAAAATTGTAAGTACACGCCCCTGTTAAACAGGGGCTGAAAAATTGTGCCTTAGGCACTGGTGTGGTGGCATGGATCATTGAGGAGGAGGAAGAGGATAGTCAGTGAACATAAGAGGACAGTCACTCAGCATCAGCATAGGCAGTCTTGAAGGGATGTGACATTAAAAATTATTCGGTTATATCCGCCTCAGGTGCCTGGTAGCTGGTGGTGATCCAAGACTGATTCATTTTGATGAAGGTCAGTCGATCAACCGAGGCGGTGGACAGGCGCACCCTATGATCAGTCACAAATCCTCCAGCAGCACTGAATGTGCGTTCGGAAAGAACGCTGGAGGCAGGACAGGCCAGTAGCTCAATTGCATACTGTGCAAGCTCTGGCCAGTGATCCATCCTCAGGACCCAGTAAGCCAGAGGATTTTCGGTGGGAAAGGTGTCCAAGTCTGACCTTGCCCCAAGGTATTCCTGCACCATGTATATCAGACGCTGGCGATGGTTGCTGGAACCGATCATACCTTGGGGCTGCGGACTAAAAAATTGTCTGAACGCATCGGTCAGACGTCCACCTTCCCCACCGCTCCTTCTGCCACTGACCGAAGCCTCAGCAACTCGTCGCCCAGGACCAGGAGTTTGTAGCCTCCCAGTTTCTGGGAACGCGTTGCACAGACCTTTCTGCAAGGCCTCCCTGAGATGTCTCATCCTCTGCTCCCTCTGCGACGGCAAGATAAGGTCCGCAACCTTACCCTTGTACCGCGGATCAAGGAGAGTGGCCAGCCAGTAATGGTCCCTCTCCTTGATCCGAAGAACACGAGGATCCTTCCGCAGGCTTTGCAGGATCAGGGAGGCCATGCAGCGTAGGTTAGCTGAGGCATTCGGTCCGGAGTCTTCTGGGTCACTGAGGATGACATGATCGCCAGCCACCTCCTCCCAGCCACGTACAAGTCCACTGGCTTGTTGGGACTGTACATCATCCCTAAAAGACTGCTGCTGCTGATGCTGAGTGCCAGGCTCCACCTCCATGCTCACACAATCCTCCTCCTCCTCCTCCTCCTCCTCCTCCTCATCCTCTTCCTGTGTGATGGGTGGGACAGAAGGAACACTGTCCGGATAAAGGGGGCCTTGAGAGGCAAGGAAGTCCTCCTCTTCCTGCCTCTGTTCTGCCTCAAGTGCCCTGTCCATGATCCCACGCAGCGTATGCTCCAACAGGTGGACAAGAGGGACAGTGTCACTGATGCATGCACTGTCACTGCTCACCATCCTCGTGGCCTCCTCAAATGGTGAGAGGACAGTGCATGCATCCCTGATCATGCTCCACTGACGTGGGGAAAAAAAACCAAGCTCCCCTGACCCTGTCCTGGTGCCGTAGTCGCAAAGGTACTCATTGATGGCCCTCTGCTGCGTGTGCAGTCGCTGCAGCATGGCCAACGTTGAGTTCCACCTGGTGGGCATGTCAGATATTAGGCGGTTCTTGGGCAGGTTCAGCTCCTTTTGCAGCTCAGTCAGCCGAGCACTGGCATTATAAGATCGGCGGAAATGCACACAGACTTTCCTGGCCTGCCTCAGGACATCCTGTAAGCCTGGGAACCTGCCCAAGAACCGCTGCACCACCAGGTTGAGGACGTGAGCCATGCAGGGCACATGGGTGAGCTGCCCCTGTCGCAGGGCGGAGAGGAGGTTGGTGCCATTGTCAGAAACGACCATTCCTGGCTTAAGCTGACGTGGCGTCAACCACCTCTCGGCCTGCCCCTGCAGAGCTGCCAGAACCTCTGGCCCAGTGTGGCTCCTGTCCCCCAAACACACCAGCGCAAGCACGGCATGGCATCTTTTTGCCTGCGTACTTGCGTAGCCCCTTGTACGCCTACGGAGCACCGCTGGTTCCAAGGACAGAGCACTGGAGGAAGAAGAAGAGGAGGGGGTGGAGGAGAGAGGTGTGTCACAACCAGTAGCAGTAGTCGCGTTTTGGAGGCGTGGTGGCGGAACAACCTCCAACACTACTGCACCTTGTCCTGCATCCCTCCCAGCTGCCAATAGAGTGACCCAATGGGCCGTGAAAGAAAGGTACCGTCCCTGTCCATGCCTGCTGGACCATGAGTCAGCGGTAATATGCACCTTACCGCTGACCGCCCTGTCCAGCGAGGCATGGACATTGCCCTCCACATGCCGGTAGAGAGACGGAATCGCCTTCCGCGAGAAAAAGTGGCGTTTGGGAACCTGCCACTGAGGAACCGCACATTGAACAAACTCACGGAAGGGGGCCGAGTCTACCAACTGAAAAGGCAGCAGTTGAAGTGCTAGCAATTTAGCAAGGCTAGCATTCAACCGCTGGGCATGTGGATGGCTGGGAGTGTACTTCTTTCTACGGTCCAGCAGCTGGGGCAGGGAAATTTGCCTGCTGCATTCGGACGTCGGTGTACTGCAAGTACTTGGTTGTGACACACCGAATTCTACACCTTCAGTCCTCTCAGAGCAGCTTTCAGAGAGGACTGAAGGTGTAGTGGGGATGGAGATCCCAGCTGAGGAGGAGCAAGGAGAGGTCCGCTTAGTTCTTTGGTGTGGGTCTTTTATGTGTGCCTGCCAACGAGCTGCATGGCAGGTCGCCATATGTCTGGTCATGCTTGTGGTGCCCAAGCGGCTGATGTTTTGGCCACGCGAGATACGCTTGAGACAAATATTGCAAATAGCAGTGGTGCGATCTGCTGCACTCGTCTCAAAAAAGGCCCACACCAAAGAACTTTTCTGATAACGTGCAGAGGCAGCGCCCTGCACAGGCGGAGCTCTGCGGTGTTGTACAGTTGCTGTGCTGGCCTCTACCTGGCCTCCAGGGGGCATCCTGCCTCGTTGGACATGTGACGCCGCATCCTCCTCCTCCTCGTCCTCCTCCTCATCCTCTCTCCCTTGAGGCACCCACGTGGAGTCAGTGACCTCATCATCCCCTCCCTCTTCACCACTAGAGCAAACCTGGCAGTAAGCTGCAGCTGGTGGAACTGTACTGCCAGATTCCTCAAGCTGGGTATCGTCATCCGAGCCTTCGAATCGTTGGGCATCCTCCTGGAGCATGTACCCAACACTGTGCTCAAAGAGTTCGGGGGACTCCTCAGGAGGACATGGTGGGTCTAGGGAAGGGGTGGCTGATGATGCTCTGTCAGTACCCTGAGCCTGGGTGAGAGAGGATGAGGAGGATGAGGAGGGCTTGGTCATCCATTCTACCAAGCCTTCAGCATGATGCGGCTCCACATGTCCAGCTGCCGAAAACAAAGACGCGCGTGTCCCATGGCCACGTGCTGATGACGATGCACGACCACGTCCACGTCCACGGCCACGTCCACTAGAAACAGAGCCTGCCTGCCCTGTGTTCTTGGCTCTGCACGCTCTGCCTCCCCTTGGCGGTCTTCCAGCCATTGTAGTCGGTAGTCCTGTGGGTGCTGCTGAGAAGAAAATATAGGAGCTCTGTGTGATGCCACTAACACACTAGAAGTCCTATGGGTGCTTCTGCAAAGAAAATAGAGGAGCTCTGTGTGATGCCACTAACACACTAGAAGTCCTGTGGGTGCTGCTGAGAAGAATATATAGGAGCTCTGTGTGATGCCACTAACACACTAGAATTCCTATGGGTGCCTCTGCAAAGAAAATAGAGGAGCTCTGTGTGATGCCACTAACACACTAGAAGTCCTGTGGGTGCTTATGCAAAGAAAATAGAGGAGCTCTGTGTGATGCCACTAACACACTAGAAGTCCTGTGGGTGCTTCTGCAAAGAAAATAGAGGAGCTCTGTGTGATGCCACTAACACACTAGAAGTCCTGTGGGTGCTTATGCAAAGAAAATAGAGGAGCTCTGTGTGATGCCACTAACACACTAGAAGTCCTGTGGGTGCTTATGCAAAGAAAATAGAGGAGCTCTGTGTGATGCCACTAACACACTAGAAGTCCTGTGGGTGCTTCTGCAAAGAAAATAGAGGAGCTCTGTGTGATGCCACTAACACACTAGAAGTCCTATGGGTGCTTCTGCAAAGAAAATAGAGGAGCTCTGTGTGATGCCACTAACACACTAGAAGTCCTGTGGGTGCTTCTGCAAAGAAAATAGAGGAGCTCTGTGTGGTGCCACTAACACACTAGAAGTCCTGTGGGTGCTTATGCAAAGAATATATAGGAGCTCTGTGTGATGCCACTAACACACTAGAAGTCCTATGGGTGCTTCTGCAAAGAAAATAGAGGAGCTCTGTGTGATGCCACTAACACACTAGAAGTCCTGTGCGTGCTGCTGAGAAGAATATATAGGAGCTCTGTGTGATGCCACTAACACACTAGAAGTCCTATGGGTGCCTCTGCAAAGAAAATAGAGGAGCTCTGTGTGATGCCACTAACACACTAGAAGTCCTGTGGGTGCTTCTGCAAAGAAAATAGAGGAGCTCTGTGTGGTGCCACTAACACACTAGAAGTCCTGTGGGTGCTTATGCAAAGAAAATAGAGGAGCTCTGTGTGATGGGACTAACACACTTCAAGTCCTATAGGTGCTTCTGGGAACAAAATATAGCTCTGTGTGTGTAATGGGACTAACACACTTCAAGTCCTATAGGTGCTTCTGGGAACAAAATATAGCTCTTTGTGTGTAATGGGACTAACACACTTCAAGTCCTATAGGTGCTTCTGGGAACAAAGTATAGCTCTTTGTGTGTAATGGGACTAACACACTTCAAGTCCTATAGGTGCTTCTGGGAACAAAGTATAGCTCTTTGTGTGTAATGGGACTAACACACTTCAAGTCCTATAGGTGCTTCTGGGAACAAAATATAGCTCTGTGTGTGTAATGGGACTAACACACTTCAAGTCCTATAGGTGCTTCTGGGAACAAAATATAGCTCTGTGTGTGTAATGGGACTAACACACTTCAAGTCCTATAGGTGCTTCTGGGAACAAAATATAGCTCTTTGTGTGTAATGGGACTAACACACTTCAAGTCCTATAGGTGCTTCTGGGAACAAAATATAGCTCTGTGTGTGTAATGGGACTAACACACTTCAAGTCCTATAGGTGCTTCTGGGAACAAAGTATAGCTCTTTGTGTGTAATGGGACTAACACACTTCAAGTCCTATAGGTGCTTCTGGGAACAAAATATAGCTCTGTGTGTGTAATGGGACTAACACACTTCAAGTCCTATAGGTGCTTCTGGGAACAAAGTATAGCTCTTTGTGTGTAATGGGACTAACACACTTCAAGTCCTATAGGTGCTTCTGGGAACAAAATATAGCTCTGTGTGTGTAATGGGACTAACACACTTCAAGTCCTATAGGTGCTTCTGGGAACAAAATATAGCTCTTTGTGTGTAATGGGACTAACACACTTCAAGTCCTATAGGTGCTTCTGGGAACAAAATATAGCTCTGTGTGTGTAATGGGACTAACACACTTCAAGTCCTATAGGTGCTTCTGGGAACAAAATATAGCTCTTTGTGTGTAATGGGACTAACACACTTCAAGTCCTATAGGTGCTTCTGGGAACAAAATATAGCTCTGTGTGTGTAATGGGACTAACACACTTCAAGTCCTATAGGTGCTTCTGGGAACAAAGTATAGCTCTTTGTGTGTAATGGGACTAACACACTTCAAGTCCTATAGGTGCTTCTGGGAACAAAATATAGCTCTGTGTGTGTAATGGGACTAACACACTTCAAGTCCTATAGGTGCTTCTGGGAACAAAGTATAGCTCTTTGTGTGTAATGGGACTAACACACTTCAAGTCCTATAGGTGCTTCTGGGAACAAAATATAGCTCTGTGTGTGTAATGGGACTAACACACTTCAAGTCCTATAGGTGCTTCTGGGAACAAAATATAGCTCTTTGTGTGTAATGGGACTAACACACTTCAAGTCCTATAGGTGCTTCTGGGAACAAAATATAGCTCTGTGTGTGTAATGGGACTAACACACTTCAAGTCCTATAGGTGCTTCTGGGAACAAAATATAGCTCTTTGTGTGTAATGGGGCTAACACACTTCAAGTCCTATAGGTGCTTCTGGGAACAAAATATAGCTCTGTGTGTGTAATGGGACTAACACACTTCAAGTCCTATAGGTGCTTCTGGGAACAAAGTATAGCTCTTTGTGTGTAATGGGACTAACACACTTCAAGTCCTATAGGTGCTTCTGGGAACAAAATATAGCTCTGTGTGTGTAATGGGACTAACACACTTCAAGTCCTATAGGTGCTTCTGGGAACAAAGTATAGCTCTTTGTGTGTAATGGGACTAACACACTTCAAGTCCTATAGGTGCTTCTGGGAACAAAATATAGCTCTGTGTGTGTAATGGGACTAACACACTTCAAGTCCTATAGGTGCTTCTGGGAACAAAGTATAGCTCTTTGTGTGTAATGGGACTAACACACTTCAAGTCCTATAGGTGCTTCTGGGAAGAAAATATAGCTCTGTGTGTGTAATGGGACTAACACACTTCAAGTCCTATAGGTGCTTCTGGGAACAAAATATAGGAGCTCTGCCTGCCTGCCACGAACACACTACAAGTCCTATAGGTGCTTCTGGTAACAAAATATAGGAGCTCTGCCTGCCTGCCACTAACACACTACAAGTCCTATAGGTGCTTCTGGTAACAAAATATAGGAGCTCTGCCTGCCTGCCACTAACACACTACAAGTCCTATAGGTGCTTCTGGTAACAAAATATAGGAGCTCTGCCTGCCTGCCACTAACACACTACAAGTCCTATAGGTGCTTCTGGTAACAAAATATAGGAGCTCTGCCTGCCTGCCACGAACACACTACAAGTCCTATAGGTGCTTCTGGTAACAAAATATAGGAGCTCTGCCTGCCTGCCACTAACACACTACAAGTCCTATAGGTGCTTCTGGTAACAAAATATAGGAGCTCTGCCTGCCTGCCACGAACACACTACAAGTCCTATAGGTGCTTCTGGTAACAAAATATAGGAGCTCTGCCTGCCTGCCACTAACACACTACAAGTCCTATAGGTGCTTCTGGTAACAAAATATAGGAGCTCTGCCTGCCTGCCACGAACACACTACAAGTCCTATAGGTGCTTCTGGTAACAAAATATAGGAGCTCTGCCTGCCTGCCACGAGCACACTACAAGCCCCTCTTTGTCAATCAATCTTTGTAACTGAATCTATCTAACTCAATCTCTGTAAGTGAATCTATCTAACTATCTCAATGCAGCAGAGTGTCACAGAATCTGCCTGCTCAATCTGCGCCGGAACAGCATGTGACCGGCGCAGACGGCGTGGCGGCGTTTTATAGGGGGGGGCGTGTACTACAGCCCCTGAGCTGTAATTGGCTACAGGCGTCCTGCCTGTAGCCAATTATGGCTCTTCGATTTTCCGGGGCTGTGATTGGCCAAGCATGCGGGGTCACAGTGCATGCTTGGCCAATCATCAGCCAGCAATGCACTGCGTCGGCCGCGCCGGCCGCAATGCATTGCGGGGCCGCTCGCATCACACGAACGTGATGCGAGCGGCCAAAATAGTTCTGGGCTCGCAGAGCGAGCGAACGCCCGGTGCTCGATGCGAACGTGGGTTCGCATCGAGCACCGGGCCCATCCTTAGTGTTCGGCTCATCCCTAGCCAGGAGAGGTTAGATGCACAAAAGCCTAACTTTTCATTCTTGCACCATCTCCTGGGGCAGAGATGGTGCTGAAGAGCTAAATAACCAGCAATCCGTATATATATATTACATTAAAAAACCCCATAAGGAACAAAGTTCATTTTGAACCACCCACTAGAAAATAAAGGGCATAGGGGATTGTATCAGCATAGCCGGAGCTCTCCAGCCCTAGAAACCTGTCTGCAGTATCATTTAGGGTTAGGGGCATCCTTTACTTTGTATTTCAATTCCAATTAAGGATGATTTAAAACTGAAAAAAATATATAAATTATAAAAACTGATGGATGAGCAACAGTGTATAGTTTACAGCTATCATTCTGGTCAAATGTACAGCATTTTTTTTTTTTGTGAAGTTTAAAACAATTGTCCGTTTAGCTGCTAAATTGAAAATCTTTTTGTTTCCTCAGTTATAAAAAAAAGTGAAAAAAGAAACTTGAGAAAAAATGCATATATGGCATAGTTATATTTACAGTTTGGTGGAAGCACTCATACTGTGAAAAAAAAAAATCATGTTTGCTCTGTTTTGTATCTCTGATGATTAGGATAATCAGAAACTATATTTTATTTAAATTACCCATCGGTGTTCTACATCACATAGGTGATTTTTTATGGTCATGTTTGAAAACTAAAGAAAATGTTGACTGTACAGACTATGCCAGTTAACTGTGACTGGCAGTGCAGGTGATTAACCCCCTGCCTCTATGCAGCCTGCTAGAAAGCTGAGATTTTTTGATTGCCAGTCACCTGAGGTCACATCATTTTTTATGGATGGATGGAAAAGTGGAACAGACAGCACAGCCTTTCAAAGTCACACATTAACTTTATTTTGGCTTTCCTTTGCTACAGTGGTGCCAGGAATACACAGGTGTCTTTGACAGCTGCATTGAGCTGCTGATTTTATTTCTCCACCCACAGATGCTGACATTTGAACATCACTCTTGAGGATTTGCGTTTGGCCTTAGAACTAGCTAACATAAGGTCTAATTGAATAGAATAGGGTCATTTATAATATACCATTGACATAACTAGTAAATAATATTTTAAAGATTGAAATGTGCAGCATCCTTTTTTTTCACAAAGATATACACTACAATGTAATATAGGAATGATATATATAGTAAGAACAGTTGAAACTATATTATAAACAGGCTTTTTTATGATATGCATTTTGTCCTGTTAGCACCCCTACATAAAAAGAACTTGACCTTTTTTTATATTTTATTCTAATTAATTAATTTCTGTAATATATAAATTGTTGGCCAAAAATAACTTTTTGCAGAAACTTCCACAGCAAAAGCCATGTTGAGTGTCAAACTTTTGGCGCCCCTTTTAAAACAATTCTACATACAGGCATACCCCACTTTTAAGTACACAATTGGGTTTATTTACTAAAGCTGGAAAGTGCAAAATCAGGCTCACTTCTGTATAGAAACCAATGAGTTTCCAGGTTTTATTACAAAAGCTTCATTGAACAAGCTGGGGTTAGAAGCTCATTAGTCACAGGTACTTGCTCCTAGAGTGGAACTTCAGGCAAACAGCTATATATTCATATAGTTATATTTTTAAATATATTTTACCTACCAAAAATTTTGTAGACCTTTATAGCTCAGCTGCTCTTGCAATTCTCTGCAAAGGAGCAAGTTTTTTATATCAGCTGCAGCTGAAAAAATAGGGTTTGCAGACTCTTTTTTACAAGAAAGTTTCCCCATAGAATTACCTATGGTACAATACGATTGTGTCAGGGCTGGGCTCAGCCCTTCCTTCTCTGAGCTGGCCACTCAGCTGTAGGCTAGTTGCCAGCTCCTATCTCTCCAGTTTCTCAGCTGTTGATGATATCCTGCTCGTCAGTCCCGCCTACTTAAGCCATCCAGTCCAGAGGATCTCTGCCTTTGCCTTGGTCAACATCACAGAAACTATCTCCTGCAATCCTGTTTAAGACTTGTTTTGCTGACATCCCTTCTGGCTCTAGATCCTGCTTGCTGTTCTTCTACATTGATCCCTGACTTCTGGCTTGGCTGACTATCCGTTACCAAACTTTGGCTATGTTTTGACTACGTTTGTTCTTTTTACTTTTATTATTAAACAAGTGTGATTCAACTGTACTTCTGTCTTAGCCTGATTTCATGATTTCTGACAGTAGGCAAAGGCCATGAATTCAGAAGATGCAGTCAATACACTTGTTGGTAATATTTTTTCCAGATTGGATGAACTGGATCACCGTATGGATCAGTTTGCCATGGCGTTACAAATGCTCCTGAGTTGCATGACTCCCCTGTCAGAAGTACAGTTAAATCACACTTGTTTAATAATAAAAGTAAAAAGAACAAACGTAGTCAAAACAGCCAAAGTTCAGTAAACGGAACGGATAGTCATCCAAGCCAGAAGTCAGGGATCAGATGGCTTGCACCCGAGAGTACTTAGTACTTAGTGACTTAGTACTTGCACCCGAGAGTTTACCACGTGATCAGCCGTGTCAAATCACGGCTGATCACAGTGTAAACAGGAAGAGAAGTTTATTGGCTTTTCCTCACTCGCGTCTGACAGACTCGAGTAGAGGAGAGCTGGTCGGCTGCTCTCCTGTCAGCTCTGAAAGCTGAAAATTGTCTTGGGCAGGAAGGGGGTGAAGTGCCTGGTATTGAAGTGGTTAGAAACTTTCCTTGAATCGCTTTGTCCTCACCTTTATATTTTTTAACCTCCTGCCAGATGCCAGTAGTTCAAAAAGTTAATATCATGGGTGGGTCGGGTCAGTTACTATTTTGCTGCCCTGCTGACACAACGTGACTTGTAAATTTTATTCTAAGAATCTAAACTACAGCCCACATCCTTCTGTGCAGCATTTATTATTTTATGAACAGCAGCCTTTTCTGCCAATGTGCAGTTGGGATCCCAGGACAAAATACAATATATCGGCACACTCTCAATGAAGGAGCCCTTTACGTTCAGTGACCAGGATAAATTTTCTGAGATATTAGTACCTAAAAATATAAAAGCAGGAACCCACTACCAATTCACCTCTAATGTAGAGTGGGGCCATGTCAGTCTAAAGCCTCGTACACATGATCAGAGTGTTGGCCAACAAAACCATGGAATTTTGTCCGAAGGGAGTTGGCCCAAACTTGTCTGGCATACACACGACCACACAATTGTTGGCCAACAATTACGAACATAGAAATGTACTAGACGTACAACAAGCTGATAAAAAGGAAGTTCAATAAACATACGCTACCCTTTGGGCTCCTTCTGCTAATCTCATGTTTGGTGAGTAGGGATGAGCCCAGTGTTTGATGCGAACCCATGTTCAAATCGAACGTCGGCCGTTTGTCCGTTCAACGAAACCAGAACTTTGTGGGCCGTTTGCATCAAATTTGTGTGATACGAACGGCCCACAATGCACTGCGCCAGTTGCAGTGCATTGCTGGCTGATGATTGGCCAAGCATGCACTGTGACCCCGCATGCTTGGCCAATCACAGCGCTGGCAGCGAGGAGAGTCATAATTGGCCACAGGCAGTATGCCTGTGGCCAATTACAGCTCAGGGTGTTTAGTACACACCCCACACTATATAAGGCCGCCAGCGCGGCGGCCTTGTGTAGTGTGTTCCGGTGTGCAGGGAGAGAGATAGATAGGCAGGGATAGTGTGTTATTGACTCAGGCATCTGCAGGAGTTAGTGTGTGTTCTGCGCCACCAGCACAGCACAGTATACACCTGTATCTACCCATATTTGCTGGTGTTCTCTGATAAAGCCATCTGCAGGAGTTAGTGTGTGTTGTGTGCCTCCAGCACAGTATACACCTGTGTCTACCCATATTTGCTGGTGTTCTCTAATACAGCCATCTTCAGGAGTTAGTGTGTGTGGTGTCCCTCCAGCACAGCACAGTATACACCTGTATCTACCCATATTTGCTGGTGTTCTCTAATACAGCCATCTGCAGGAGTTAGTGTGTGTTGTGTGCCTCCAGCACAGCACAGTATACACCTGTATCTATCCATATTTGCTGGTGTTCTCTAATACAGACATCTGCAGGAGTTAGTGTGTGTTGTGTGCCTCCAGCACAGCATACACCTGTATCTACCCATATTTGCTGGTGTTCTCTAATACAGCCATCTGCAGGAGTTAGTGTGTGTTCTGTGCCTCCAGCACAGCACAGTATACACCTGTATCTACCCTTATTTGCTGGGTATATAGGGTTTTAGGTATAGGGTTTTATTTTGGGTGCAGGGTTCCCCTTAATATGATGGGGTAGCCATGCCATTTTTCTCAAAGATTTTCATCCATATAACCAGGACAAGACATGACATTAAAGCCGCAAGCAGTTTTAAATGGCTTCTTCTTTTTTCCTTTACAAATGTCATTTTGTGTAGGGACAGTTCTAAACATGGGAAACACATGCCACTTCACAGGCATACTTTAGACACCCCCCAGGTACGATATTTAAAAGGAATATTTCACTTTTTTTTCACTTTATGCATCATTAACCACTTTGCTGGCTTAAGACCAGACCACTTTTTGCGATTCGGCACTGCGTCGCATTTTTATTAATAATTTTTTTTTTACTAGTAATGGTGGCGATCATCGATTTTTATTGTGACTGCGACATTATGGCGGACACATCGGACATTTTTGACACATTTTTGGGACCATTGTCATTTATACAGCAATCAGTGCTATTTAAATGCATTGATTCCTGTGTAAATGACACTGGCATTGTGATGAAGGGGTTAACCACTAGGTGGCAGTGTAGGGGTTACATGTTCTTAGAGGCGTGTTTCTAACTGTGGGGGGGCGTGGCTGTCAGCTAGTGAATGCTGATCTCTGCTCCAATCACAGGGAGAACGCTGTTTATTTCCGCATCTCCCCATTCAGCCTTCCCGTGAGACGATCGCGGGTATCCCCGCGTCGATCTAGTCCGCGGGACCCGTGACCGGCTTCAGGGGGTCCCGACCGACGCGAGCGCGCGCGCGCCGCCGGCGGCGCGCGCTCGATGGCACGGCGGCATCTTAAAGGGGACGTACCTGTATGCCCTTATGCCGGCGGCGCGCGCTCGATGGCACGGCGGCATCTTAAAGGGGACGTCCCTGTATGCCCTTATGCCTGTCTGTGCCATTCTGTCGACGTACATCGTCGTGCGCCGGTTGGGAAACGGTTAAAATGGCTGCTCCAGAAAAAACGTCCATTTTTAAAACTTCTTTTTGCATTGATACATGTCCCCTGGGGCAGAACCCGGGTCCCCAAACCCTTTTTAGGACAATAACATGCATATTAGCCGTTATAATTAGCACTTTAGATTTCGAACGTTCACGTGCATTGTAATTATTGGGTTCTAACGTTCGTGCAAACTTTCGGTCCGTTTGCAGGTTCTGGTGCGAACCAAACCGGGGGGGTGTTCGGCTCATTGGTGAGTGTGGATTCGCACTTTTCAGCTCATGTTAGTCAGTTAATTTCTGTTTTTCAGGTCATGCTTGTCAGTGCATTTCTGTTTTTCAGTGTGTGCTTGTCAGGTCGTTACAACATTTTTGTGCGTTCTTTTCAGTTTGCTTCTGATTTTCAGTGCGTGCTTGTCAGTTTGTTTCTAATTTCCAGGTCGTGCTTGTCAAGTCCTTTCTGATTTTCAGTGCATGCTTGTCAGTACATTTCTGAACGGCCGTTCATCTACTAGCCATGTGGCGTTCTCGTCGGAGAGATCGTGCTATCATTGGGCTTGGATTTTTTGCTTTGACCCAAGTCCAGGAACAGGAGGAGGAGCAGTTCTTGGACCAAGAATTGGTTGCTTAATCGTGACCAATTATGTCATATGCCTTTGCTGAGGAAGCTCCAGGAGAATAATCCTGATGATTTCAGGAATTATCTCCGGATGATGGACCCCTTCTTTCACTGTCTATTGGCATTGCTTACCCCCTATATTAGTAAGCAGGACACATGCATGCGGCTTGCAATTACTCCTGAGCAAAGGCTCATTGCCACCTTGCGGTACAACTGGGATCTCTTCTCAGGCTCTGGGATGCATTATTCCAGAGACCTGTTTTGCGATTATCCAAGTCCTGCAGAAGGACTATATTCGGGTAAGTTTTAGCCTTTAACATCACATTCTATGTATTTAATGTTTGCTAATAAATTGTATTAATTTCTACATTCCATAATTACCATTATTGTAATATGGTGTGAATGTCCTCTTTGTCCTCATGCATGCTGTAAGCTTTTAATACTCCTTTTTTGTCCTTCATACATATTTTCCTTCACTAACCTCCCCAGCATGCTATCCTGGGCCCATACACACCTAGCCTAGTAACCTAATAATGTATTTTGCCAGCTTCATTTTTGTGCTTACCCTAAACACCCCCTAAAATATGTACAAATTTTATTGTGCTCAAATTCAGGCATAGTTCAAGATGCCATTTTTTTGGGGCACAAACTCACTTTTAACCCTCCCACCCCCCACCATAACATTTTTAGAATGGGCCACCAGGGGAGGGGAGGAATCTGATAAGTTTACCTTATACTTTTGTCTTTAAATACTCACTTAAATAAATGTTATACTTATGTTGGCCAAGAATGTTTGTGTCAAATCTGCTTACAATGTTATGTGCAAAAGTAGTATTTTTTTTTCTTGTTTGACTCCACAGTTTCCTTTCAACCCACAGGAATGGCAGGCTGTTGCAGCCCAATTCCACCATCAGTGGGATTTTCCCAACTGTGGCGGGGCGATTGATGGAAAGCATGTCTGTATTGTCCCACCACCCAACTCGGGCTCTTATTATTATAACTATAAGGGCTTTTGCAGCATAGTCATGCTAGCGGTAGTGTCTGCAAATTACGAGTTCCTGTACCTGGATGTTTGGAAGAACGGTCGCTACTCGAACGGAGGAGTGATTGCACAGACCGAATTCTACTGTCAGCTACAGAATGGCAACTTACATTTGCCACCTCCTGAGGAGAATGTTGAGGGCCTCAATTTTGTCTTTGTGGCAGATGAGGCCCTTTCCTACGAGGAACCTTACCCCAGAGCAGAGGATCTACAACTACACACTCTCTCGTGCCTGAAGGGTTGTAGAAAATGCCTTTGACATACTATCCAGTCGGTTCAGGCTGTTTATAACATCAATTAACCTGGCCGAATACAAGATAAACCATGTCGTATTGTGGTGCTGCATACTACACAATTACTTACGTAGGAATGCAAGCAGCTACCTTGCCTCACTTCAAAGTGTGGTTGACTTTTCTGTGTCAGGCCCAGCTGATCCTGGTGTGATGACGGCTCTGGAAAGTGCTTCATCGCAGTGCTTTGCTGGCTGATGATTGGCCAAGCATGCACACATGCTTTGGCCAATCACAGCGCCATAAGCAAACAGAGCCATAATTGGCCAAAGGCAGGGTGCTTTTTTGCCAATTATGGCTCAGGGGGTTAAGTACAAGCCCCACACTATAATGCCACCTACACGTTGGCCCTGTGTAGTGTGTTGCTGGTGTTATAGAGACTATAGATATACTTTGAGCAGGCAGTTTATTCAGTTAGCTAGATCTCACTGCAGACCGTTCCTGCTGCACTATTTCTAATCTACTTCAGGCAGGCAGTTGATCCAGTTAGCTGCAGTGTATTTCATATATATATGTATACAGTCAGACTGCTATATATATATATATATATATATATATCCACTGTATCCAGTTTAGCTAGATCTCACTGCAGCCCATTCCTGCTCTACTGTTTCTAATCTACTTCAGGCAGGCAGTTGATTATGTTAGCTGCAGTGCATTTCATATATATATATATATATATATATATATAGTCTAGCCAAGCTTATACCTGACTGTAGGCTATTCCTGGAGTACGAGTTCAAAGACACTTTCAGGCAGGTGACTCAGTGAGGTGCAGTTCATAAAATATATATCCACTGCATTGTAGTCCAGCCAAGCCTATACCCAACTGTAGGCCATTCCTGGAGTACGTGTTCAAAGACACTTTCAGGCAGGTGACTCAGTGAGCTGCAGTTCATTTAATATATATATATATATATATATATATATATATATATATATATATAGTCTAGCCAAGCCTATTCCTGACAGTAGGCCATACCTGGAGTGCATGTTCAAAGACACTTTGAGGATGAAGGCAGTAACGTGAGCCCAGAGAGAGGGGGTGCCCAATAAGGACAAGAAACTGGCAGTCATGTTCCCCCAGCTGCAGCATACTGCCAGGTTTGCTCCAGTGGTGAGGAGGGAGGGGATGATGAGGTCACTGACTCTATGTGGGTGCCAGATAGAAGAGAGGAGAAGGAGGCACATCTCCAACAAGGCAGGATGCCCTCCAGGGGCCAGATTAAGGGCAGGCAACTGCATCACACCATAGAGCTCTGCATGTGCAGGGCTCCCTGGACAGATCAATTGGCCCTGGTTCTACACTCACCATATCTCATCGTAATGAACTCCTGTAAGTACCCAGGGCATTTGTTTGGCCCTTTTTTTGATATGTACAGTTATACTCCCATTAATAGTATTTTATCATTCTGTAGATACCCTTCAGCATCAGCCCCTAATGAGAGCGATACACTCGAAACGCGTCGGAAATTTTGCTCCCATCCATTCACCAATTTTGGGCACGTTGACACACACTCTTATTCAACCATTTATTGTGAACATTACCTCTCTATTTATTGTGGTCTTACTGTTTTTTATAATTCTTTCATCTGCTAGTGCTGTTTATATGTTATATGTATATTTATGAATTTAATTGTAATTAGAGTTGAGCGGACACCTGGATGTTCGGGTTCGGCGGGTTCGGCGGAACTTCGGAAAAAAGTCCGGGTTCGGGACCGAACTTGACCCGAACTTGACCCCGAACTCCGAACCCCATTGAAGTCAATGGGGACCCGGACTTTTGAACACTAAAATGGCTGTAAAAAGATAATGGAAAGGGCTAGAGGGCTGCAAATGGCAACAATATGTTGTTAAGAGCATGGCAAGTGATCTGCAAACAAATGTGGATAGGGAAATAACTTAAAATAACATAAAAAAAATAAATAAAAATGCTGGAGGCCCCCTTCTCAGCAGAAGAGGTACAGGAAGTCATTAAGAACCTCAGAAACTCAACGGCACGATGCCGCACATATGGTGGGAATACCCCAGAATACGCACTTTCTGGAAAAAATTATTCAATTTAATGGATAAGATAGTGGGAAAATAAAATACTTGGAAATTAAAAAAAATGAAAAAATTATAATCTTGACCTAGGAGGACGAAATTCAAATGGAGTAGGAGGTTGAGGTGGCGGTGGATGTGGCGGTGTAGGTGGGAGCGGCGGTGGAGGAGGACGAGGTAGCCAACACTGGTTCAAAAAGACAACAATGGCTGGGTAAGGCTAGTGGTGAATGATGTGTTGAATTCTGTCCCCCGTCGCATAGTGTCCGCCCTGTACTGCGCTTGCTCAGTACGTAGGACAAGGGGATTTTGAAACTCTCCGAAGACGATGCGCGGTGACTCCAGGTTCAAGCCACATCATCCGAGGTTGAAGCCTAGCCAAGCGAGCCCGTGAGGGGCCCTGTTACTATGTGCTACCGTATGTCCACTTGGATGGTGGGGCTTGAACCTGCACTCACTGCACAGGCGACGTTCACCTTTGGAGATTTTGTGAATCTCCTTGTCCTCCGTACTGCGCAAGCACTGCACCTGCGCAGTAAGTGGCCGGAAACTATCCGAAAGCAAGACAGTTTTCGTCAGAACAACGGTATATGTGTCTATTCTGCACAAGGTACGGCCAAGTCCTGTGGGATCCATGCCTGGTTCATTTTAATGAACGTGAGCTTGTCCACATTGGCTCTGGACAGGCGGCTGCACTTGTCTGTGATAACAGACCAGGGCAGGCCAGCACCTCCAAGGCGTAAAGGGCAAGCTCAGGCCATGTGCCCAATTTGGAGACCCAGAAGTTGAAGGGGGCAGACCCATCTTGCAGTACGTGTAGGCGTGTGCACACATACTGCTCCACCATGTTGGTGAAATGCTGCCTCCTGCTAAGACGTTCCATCTCAGCTGGTGGTGCTGGTTGTTGTGGCGTGCTGACAAAGCTTTTCCACATTCCGGCTATGCTAACCCTGCCTTCCGAGGTGCTGGCGGTGCCCCGGCTGCGTTGGCGACCTCTTCCTCCTCCTCTGCCTTGGCCTTGTGCTTCCACCGTACCCCAGCTTCCAAGTGGGAATGCCACCAGCAGCGCGTCTACCAGCGTGCGATTGTACTCGCGCATCTTACGATCACGCTCCAGTGAGGTAATTAAGGACGGCACGTTGTCCTTGTAACGGGGATCCAGCAGGGTGGCCACCCAATAATCAGCACCAGTTAAAATGTGGGCAACTCGGCGGTCGTTGCGGAGACACTGCAGCATGTAATCGCTCATGTGTGCCAGGCTGCCCAGAGGCAAGGAAAAGCTATCCTCTGTGGGAGGTGTATCGTCTGTGTCCTCTGTATCCCCCCAGCCACGCACCAGTGATGGAGATGAGCTGGTCGGGGTGCCACCCTGCTGTGAACATGGTTCCTCCTCCTCCTCCATCTCCTCCTCATCCTCCACCTTGTCATCCTCCAGAACTGTGCCCTTGCTGCCAGACAATTGTGTACCTGGCGCTTGTTGGTGCAGGAACCCACCCTCGTAGCCACTTGTAAATGACTGCCCTGAAAGCCTTGGAAATGAACCCTCTTCCTCCTCCTCCTCCTCATCCTGTGCCACATCCTCTTCCATCATCACCTTAGGAGTTGTTTCAAGGAGGCATAGAACTGGGATAGTAACGCTGAGAACGGCGTCATCGGCACTGGCCATGTTGGTGGAGTACTCGAAACAGCGCAACAAGGCACACAGGTCTCGCATGGAGGCCCAGTTATTGGCGGTGAAGTGGTGCTGTTCCGCAGAGCGACTCACGCGTGCGTGCTGCAGCTGAAGCTCCACTATCGCCTGCTGCTGCTCGCACAGTCTGGCAAGCATGTGCAAGGTGGAGTTCCACCTTGTGGGCACGTCACATATGAGACGGTGAGCGGGAAGGCCGAAGTTACGCTGCAGCGCTGACAGGCGAGCAGCAGCAAGGTGAGAACGCCGAAAGTGCACACAGACGGCCCGCACTTTCTGCAGCAGCTCTGGCATATCGGGGTAATTCTTTAGGAACCTCTGGACCACCAAGTTCAGCACATGCGCCAGGCAAGGGATGTGCGTCAAACCGGCAAGGCCCAGAGCTGCTACGAGATTTGCCCATTATCGCACACCACGAGATTTCGCCCATTATCGCACACCACCAGGCCGGGCTTGAGGCTCACTGCCACCAACCACTCATCGGTCTGTTGTTCCATGTCCCTCCACAACTCCTGCGCGGTGTGGGGTTTTTCCCCCAAATAGGAAAGTTTTAAAACTGCCTGCTGTCGTTTAGCCCTGGCTGTGCTGAAGTTGGTGGTGAAGGTGTTACGCTGACCGGATGAGGAGGTGGTAGAGGATGAGGAGGCGGAGTAGGAGGAGTTAGCAACAGGAGGCAAACTGAAGTGCCCTGCAATCCTCGGTGGTGGAAGGACATGCGCCAAAGTGCTATCCGCCTCAGGCCCAGCCACCACTACATTTACCCAGCGTGCTGTTAGGGAGATATAACGTCCCTGACCGTGCTTACTGGTCCACGCATCCGTAGTTAGGTGGACCTTGCCACAGATGGCGTTGCGCAGTGCACACCTGATTTTGTCCCCCACTTGGTTGTGCAGGGAAGGGATAGCTCGTCTGGAAAAGTAGTGGCGGCTGGGCACGATGTACTGTGGGACAGCCAATGACATCAGCCTTTGAAAACTCTGCGTCTCCACCAGACGGAAGGACAGCATTTCAAAGGCGAGCAATTTTGAAATGCTGGCATTCAGGGCTAGGGATCGCAGGTGGTTAGGGGGGTACTTCCTCTTCCGCTCCAGTGTTTGGGAAATAGAGAGCTGAAAGCTTCCATGGGACATTGTGGAGATGGTTGGTGACCCAGGTGGTAGTGTTGCTGGCAGATCCTCTGTTTGCGGGTTGGCAGGTGTCACTGTCACTACAGAGGTGGATGAAGAGGCCGAGACTGCAGCAGAAGAGGAAGCAGGAGGAGCCAGAGACCTTTCTTGGTTTTTGCGGTGTCTACTGCACTGCATCTCGTGCTTTGCACTTAGATGCCTGGTCATGCAGGTTGTGCTCAGGTTGAGAACATTTATGCCTCGCTTCAAGCTCTGATTGCACAGCGTGCAAACCACTCGTGTCTTGTCATCAGGACATTGTCTGAAGAACTGCCACGCTAGGGAAGTCCTTGGACCTGGCTTTGGTGTGCTCGGTCCCTTGCTGCGTTGGGCAGTAGCAGACGTACTGTCTAGGGGACGGACGCTCCGCTTTTGCACCCTGCTCCCTCTTCTGCTGTGCTGGTGGCTCTGTGCGACCACCGCCTCTTCCTCTGAACTACACTGGTCACCTGCATGACGTTGATTCCATGTGGGGTCAAGGACCTCATCGTCCTCCACATCATCTTCCACCCAAAATTCACCCCTGCCCTCCTTGTCGGTCTGCACAATGGCGAAAGCAGCAGCAGTTGGCACCTGTGTTTCGTCATCATCCGAGACGTGCTGCGTTGGTCCTCCCATGTACTTATCATGAAACATAAGTGGTTGGGCATCGGTGCACACAATCTCTTCCACTTCTGGGGCAGGGCTAGGTGGATGGCCCTGGGAAACCCTGCTAACGGAGTCATCAAAAAGCAGAAGAGACTACTGCATGATTTGGGGCTCAGACTGATTGGCTGATTTGCAAGCGGGTGAGGTGAAAGACTGCTGGACATCGGCTGCAGGTGCCAACTCTGACCTTTCATCAGGAGACTGGGTGGGAGACAATGTGAAGGAACCGGAGGCACTGTCAGCAGCAACCCAATCTACCATCGCCTGTACTTGTCCTGGCCTCGACATTCGTACAGCCTCATTAGGCGTGCCAAAATACTGCTGCAGGCTCTGTCGCCTACTCGCACCTGAGGAAGGTGTTTCACTAGTGCGTGTAGCTGGCACAGATCGACCACGTCCTCTCCCTGCAACAGGAGCGCCACCAGCAGCACCACGACCCGGGCCACGTCCCCTTTTTGATGATCTCCTCATATTTTCAAAATTTATGATCTCGCCCTAAATGGGTGTTTTTTTATATAGCAGAATACACGTACAGTGTCTAAAGCGTTTATGAAAATGCAGAAAATGCTATTGGGAAAAAAAAACACTGCAAAATTTATTTTTATTGCAATGTTTTTGCAATATCAGAATACACGGACAGTATGTAAAGCGTTTATGAAAACGCAGAAAATGCTATTGGGAAGAAAAAAAACACCGCAAAATTTTTTTTTTTTTTTTTGCAATGTTTTTGCAATATCAGACTACACGGACAGTATGTAAAGCATTTATGAAAACGCAGAAAATGCTATTGGGAAGAAAAAAAAACACTGCAAAATTATATTTTTTTGCAATGTTTTTGCAATATCAGAATACACGGTTAGTGTCTACAGCGTGTATGTATGAACACGCAGAAAATGCTATTGGGAAGAAAAAATCACCGCAAAATTATATTTTTTTGCAATGTTTTTGCAATATCAGACTACACGGACAGTATGTAAAGCGTTTATGAAAACGCAGAAAATGCTATTGGGAAGCAAAAAAAACACTGCAAAATTATATTTTTTTGCAATGTTTTTGCAATATTAGAATACACGGTTAGTGTCTACAGCGTGTATGTATAACCACGCAGAAAATGCTATTGGGAAAAAAAAATAAAAAGCAAAATTCAATTTTTATGCAATGTTTTTCCAATAGCAGAATACACACAGACTGTGGTGTATCTCTTAGTATATGCAGTGCAGTAATGTTGCACTGAGCTTGCAGGTAAAACTTTTAGATTTTGTCTGGCACTGGCCTCATGGCACTGTTAAAAGACTGTGCACTGCACCCCAGCCAGGGTACAATTGATTTAGGAATCTCTTCAATAATTATCTCTGCCTCTTTCTTTTGCTTAATAATTAAGAAACTCCCTACTCTAGCTGTCTAGATCGCTCACTGATCTAACTAATTAGAACAAAATTCAAGGAATGTGGACTGACTGACTAACTGACTTTAGCACACTAACTCCTAAAATCATCTATCTCTCTGCAGCACAGGAACCTGACTAACAGTGTCTGTCTAGAGCAGAATGACGCTGTGTGCTGTGTGTGGGCTATATATAGAGGCTGGGTCACATGCTGCACTGCCCAATCACAGCCATGCCATTAGTAGGCATGGCTGTGATGGCTTCTAAGGGCACACTAGTGAAACGATCGTCGATTGGCTGCCCTAAAGCTGTTAAAAAGGCGCCAATACAGCGCCGAACACCGGACCCGAACCCGAACTTGCAGGCAATAGTTCGGGTCCGGGTCCCGGACACCCAAAAGTCTGGTACGGACCCGAACTTTACAGTTCGGGTTTGCTCAACCCTAATTGTAATGTGTTTACCAATTAACTCAGGTTACCACGGGGCACTTGTGTTGTATGCACTCATACATATGTGTGTGTGTCAATATATATGTAATTACATTCATTATAATGTTTTTTTTCTTTTATGTTGTTTCTGTGATTGATATGCTTTACACATTTTTTTTGACAAATAAATATGCAATTTATTCAACCCACCTCCATTAGTTATATAGCCTCACTCAAAGTCCCTAAATTCTTATGGTAAACTCTGATTTAGGGATGGGGGCACATTATATATATATGTGCCTCACTTAAAGTCCCAATTTCCCCCTTTTTTCATTTGTACCAGGGATGGAGGCTCTTAGATTGTGTTGACAGTCTTCCCATGCCACCGACATGTGAGGTGTTTAAGTTCTGGCACGGTAATTTACCTTGGCCAGGCTTTTTCCTCGGGACACAACCTTGGTGTACACAAGTTGATTCAACACATATGTTTAGTGTTGTCATCACTGGATTGAGCTGTGTTTGATGTGTGTCTAGGGCCGTTTTCATATATGATACTCGGGAGCTGCGATGCACTCTGTGTATGTCTTTTCCATGTCGCCCTTCGCCCCTTAGGGCGGGGGATGTGTGCTCGTTTTTGCTCACAGCACATTGGCGCCACGTACCCTGCTTCACGCGTGATGTCCTGCTTTGACGTCATGGCGTGGGGCATGTGTTTATCCATCTCAGCCGGCGTAGCTTTGGAATACGAGCTTCTCTCATGGGTGGTGCTCATCGTCTGCGTCGGAGCTCCTCCTCGCTCATGCCATGCTGACGTGACGCTGGTAGGAGCCAATGTGCACGTGTGCTGAGGGGCTATATCTGGCTTCCCCAACGCATTTTTTGTTGCTATTAACCTTAGATGTCACGGTCTAATACAAACTCCTACTTTGGATTTTGGGACACAAGTAAGCCACTACAATGTCATCTATCTTTCACCTTGATAGTTATGTACTCAGGTTTAGTTGTCTTTTGTGGGTGCATTCATAATGTGACACCACAATATGATATAAATCCCTGCACAAAGTGTAATTTCTGCAGAAAAAAAAGTCACTTAAAAGCACTCGTGGCTATAATGAATTGTCGGCTCCCCGTAATACAGAGAACAGTTATTGAAAGTCATT
The DNA here is from genome assembly GCA_028564925.1 of Lithobates sylvaticus. Taxonomy (NCBI): domain Eukaryota; kingdom Metazoa; phylum Chordata; class Amphibia; order Anura; family Ranidae; genus Lithobates; species Lithobates sylvaticus. The sequence continues at coordinate 242,039,850 of CM053029.1, read as the reverse complement.
GATAAAAAAAAAAGCACGGGGTTCTCCCCAAATTCAATTACCAGGCCCTTCAGGTCTGGTATGGATATTAAGGGGAACCCCACGTCAAATTTAAAAAAAATGACGTGGGGTTCCCCCCAAATATCCATACCAGACACTTCAGGTCTGGTATGGATTTTAAGGGGAACTCCACGCCAAATAAAATAAACAAAAAATGGCGTGGAGTTCCCCCCCTCCTGAACCATACCAGGCCACATGCCCTCAACATTGGGAGGAGGCTTTGGGGGTAGCCCCCCAAAGCACCTTGTCCCCATGTTGATGAGGACAAGGGCCTCATCCCCACAACCCTCGCCGGTGGTTGTGGGGGTCTGCGGGCGGAGGGCTTATCGGAATCTGGAAGCCACCTTTAGCAAGGGAACCCCCAGATTTCGCCCCCCCCCCCCTGTTTGAAATGGTAACAGGTACATTGTACCCCTACCATTTCACAAAGAAAGTGTAAAAAAATTGTAAAAAAAACACACTGACACTGTTGAGAAAAGTCCTTTATTAAAAATAAAAAAAAGATTCCAGCGGTGGCAATCCACTCTTGGTATCCAGCAATGAGTGATCTCTTCTCTGGGGTTCATCGATGGATGATCTCTCCCGATGGTCTTAGCTGAGGAGGACGGGGCCATGCATCACCTGACCCCGCCCCCCTCTGATGCAAGGGAAAAGCCGGGCTTCCCCAGTGATGTGTGGGTGACCCCGCCCCCTCTGATGTTTAACACAGGTTTCCGTTATATCAGAGGGGGGCGGGGCCACCCGCACATCACTTGGGAAGCCCGGCTTCCCCCTTGCGTCAGAGGGGGGCGGGATCAGGTGATGGGTGGCCCCGTCCTCCTCAGCTAAGACCTGTCAGGCCATCACCGGGATTACCACGGTGTCTCCGGTGGAGACAGGATGCACTGTGCTGGACATCGTCAGGAGAGATCACCCATAGCTGGAGCCCGGAGAAGAGATCACCCATCTATGGATACCAAGAGTGGATTACCACCGCTGAAATCTTTTTTTTCAATAAAGGACTTTTCCCAACGGTGCCAGTGTGTTTTTTTTACAATTTTTTCACACTTGCTTTGTGAAATGGTAGGGGTACAATGAACCCGTTATCATGTCAAACAGGGGGAGGGCAGGATCTGGGGGTCCCTTTGTTAAAAGGGGCTTCCAGATTCCGATAAGCCCCCCGCCCGCAGACCCCCAAAACCACCGGCCAGGGTTGTGGGGATGAGGCCCTTGTCCTCATCAACATGGGAACATGGTGCTTTGAGGGGTCACAGACCCCCAAAGCATCCTCCCAATGTTGAGGGCATGTGGCCTGGTACGGTTCAGGAGGGAGGGGCGCGCTCTCGTCCCCCCTCTTTTCCTGCGACCTGCCATGCGTGCTCGGATAAAGGGTCTGGTATGGATTTTTGGGGGGAACTCCACACCATTTTTTAAAAATATTAGGAGTGCAGTTCCCCTTAAAATCCATACCAGACCTGAAGGGGCTGGTATAGATTTTTGGGGGTAACCCCACATCATATTTTTTTAATTTGACGTGGAGTTCCCCTTAATATCCATACAAGACGCTTTTTTTTTATTCATTATAGTGTGCTTTTAAATTACTTTTTTCCTGCAGAAATTACACTTTGTGCAGGGACAGTTCCCTTACAGACATACTATACACACCCCCAGGTACAAAATTTAAAGGAATATTACACTTTTATTGTTTCACTTTAAGCATTATTAAAATCACTGGATTTTGAACGTAGGGTTCTAAAGATCACACAAATTTTAGGTCTGTTTGCAGGTTCTGGTGTGAAACCGAACCGGGAGGGTGTTCGGCTCATCCCAATAATAGATCTCTAATGTCACCTATGAACCTCAAATCATGCTTGATCAACTTCTTTCCTGACCAGCAATGCCAGGAAATGACAGCTGTGAACCCAAAAGTGATAAAATGCTCTTGCTGCCAGATTCATTCACCGAATGTTCACTGATCCCACTCCACTTCACCTGCTGATGCCTGCCATGCCTGTCACAAACCTGCAGGAGGGACAGTGGAGCCTGGAATACATTATGGGGTAGTTGGGCAGGGGGAGAGTATATTTGGCTGTGTGTAAAAGTTATGCTGCCTTGAACCACTTACAGACTGGAAGATTTTCCCTTTAATGACCAGGCCTTTTTTTGTTATACAGCACTGTGTCGCTTTAACTGACAATTGCGTGGTCATGCGACTCTGTACCCAAACAAAATTGACGTCCTTTTTTTCCCACAAATAGAGCTTTATTGTCTTCATCAGTTTAGGCTGATATATATTCTTCTACATATTTTTGGTAAAAAAAAATATAAAAAATTATTGCAATAAGTGTATATTAATTGGTTTGCGCAAAAATTATAGCGTCTACAAAACAGAGGATATATTTATGGCATTTTTATCTTTTTTTTTTTTTTTACTAGTAATGGCAGCGATCTGCGTATTTTTGCGGTACTGCGACATTGCGGCGGACAGATCAGACACTTTTGACACTTTTTTGGGCCATTGACCTTTATACAGCAATCAGTGCTATAAAAATGCACCGATTACTGTGTAAATGTCACTGGTAGGGAAGGTGTTAACACTAGGGGGTGATCAAGGTGTTAAATGTGTTCCCTCATGTGTGTTTCTAAATGTGGGGGATGGGACTGACTGGAGGAGGAGACAGATTGCGGTTCCTGATTACTAGGAATAGCATATCTGTCTCTCCTCTCCTGTCAGAACGGGGATCTGTGTGTTTACATACACACATCTCCATTCTGGCTCTCGTGCCCACGATCGCGGGTGCCCGGTGGCCACTGACCACGCGCATTGGGTCCCCTGCTGTGCAGCGGGCGCGCTTGCTATCGCCCTTAAAAGGTACCGACGTACACCTATGTCGATTTGTGGAATCGTGCCAACCTGCCACCACCAACAATTGACTTGACAGTTATAAATATAGATGGGGGTAAATTTAAAAGCCCTCGTTACCAGCTGTCGTTTTTAAACACGCAATAACATCCTTACAAAAGTCAACTGACAGATGATGTTATAGAACATTTTACTCAATGTATTTGGCATCTGTGATATAAAAGTTTTTTATGTGCTATAGCATCTAGCAATAACGATTTTGAATTGCAAAGAAGATTAAATAATTGAAACTCCCTATGAGCTTCATTATTCCTCCATTAAACATTGAAATGAATAGTATTTTCTAAAGAACAATCTTAATTTTTACCTAGTTAGTGTATGGCTAGCTCTACAGGAATCTAAGAAAATTGAACACTATGTTTTCTTAAATGTAGAGCCGTGAGAAAATATTACCATATAGGACTAGGATTTCTTTTAGACTTTAGTACTTTAGTAATACATGGTATTTTGTAATTCAGATACTAACTAAAAGATTTATTACTCTATTACTTTATTACTAGTCTTTTTGCAGCATGGTATGGAAAAAAAAAACATTAAATGAATGTTGTGTTGTTTGCATTACTTAATATACTCTCTAGGAGAAAGGTTTCTGTATTTTCATAATAGATCATAGATTTAAAAAAGGTGGTGTGTATAGCTCATAGAATATAAAAAAGTGTGTATGTGTGTGTATGTGTGTGTATGTGTGTGTGCGCCTGATTTCTATGGTGTACCTTCCAATAGAGGGATTCTGCAACACACTGCACTCCTAGCCAGAGACAGCCCCTCCCAACCTGTACCTCCCTTTCAGTGGTGGAGGCAATTGAGGGCAACCAAGGAAGGGTACTGGACAAGCTTCCGACGTGCTCCTTCACAACCAATGATGTCATTGGTTGGCAGGACGGGGTGGGACCCTTCATAGCACAGCACGATAACATTGCAGTTCAAAACAAGGCTTGAGGCAGCAGTGAAGAATGTTTATTTTATAAAAGGAAAAAAATGTGCTGTCTAGACTATAAATAATAGCTGCCAGCACAACAGAAATTCTGTGATATATTAAAACAAATGTGGAATGTGTGGCGCTGATTATGGTGATTCTATTAGCGCCCTAATGTCTCCTTAAAGAGGACCTGTCATTTCTTCTATGCTATTACATAAAGAGCTCTTAGCCACCTTTGTGAAGTGAAAAAAATATAATTATTCCTTGTTATTTCTAAATTGATGACCTGTAAAGGTTTGGAATATGTTTATTTGACTTAACCTGACTTATTTGACTTAAAATTACCTTCATTGTTTAACAAACATGTGTGCTAATATCACATATATAAAAAATGCGTGGCAGCTTCCAAAATGGCTGCTTGACTCAAGAGCTCTGTCCTGCTCCAGTCAACTGAAGCTCCCTGCAGCCATACGAACACCCCAAATACAGTGCGGACCACAGACACAGGTAGAGGAGAACCTGCTGGTCTCCCCTATGTCAGTGGGGACAGCACGCCAGGACCTACTGTCACTCGCCAGTTCACCACAAGTGAAAGCCCAGCCACGGGGCCTCAAGATGGCGGACACAGCCACAACCACAGGATCCTTCCCTTCTCCCTCAGATGACTTCTCCTGCAATGGGCCAGACTCTGGGACCCCACTTGAGTACCTCCCTGCTGGGACCAGTTTCCCCTGCATAGGGCATACCCTGGAAGAAATCACATTCTCTCCCATGGATGTGGGCCCCCCAAATCCCACTACCTGACACCATCAGCCGGTCTATACCCTTAGCACCATGACTCAGTCTCAGCCATGTTCGCTAAATTCGCTGACTTACTGAACCATGGACTGACTAATATCGCTTCCAAGATTACTGGTGACATTAAGGCTGATTCACAAAACTTGGGGTCCCGTATGAAAGTTATTGAGCATAAACTAGATAGTACAGTTGCTAGAACTAACCGAAACTCTGATATAGTTCCATTCCACATGATATTGGTCTTTCAGTAGTCCGACATGTTCTATCTAGGTCAGGGAGATACACTCAATTTATTGTTGAGTTCATTGTGGCAGCATTTGAGTTCATTTTGAAGAATAACTTGTTTTCATTTGATAATTCCCACTACCTCCAGGTACAAGGCGTACGCCAATCTGTACCTGGGGGAGTGGGAAAGACTATTGTTTACGGATACTCTTGCATGTAGCTATACCAGGCATATCAAAGCCTGGTATCGCTACATTGATGATGTCATCACGATATGGGATGGCCCTGCCGCATCTTTGTTGGAATTCTTGGACCACATCAATTCCAACAATACATTTAATCTTCAATTTACAATGATCTATGACAAGTCTACCATTTCTTTCCTGGACTTGACCATCACCAAAATTGCTGATGGTTCTTTCCAGAGTGAATTATTTAGAAAGCCCACGGCAGGCAACACCATTCATCCAGTTTCCACCCAGAAGCCCCAGTGGCTTCCATCCATTTTGGTCAATACATTAGGGCCAGACAAAATTGTTCCAGTGACGCTCTCTTTGACAAAGAAGCTGACATACTTCGCCAGCGATTACTGGCCAGAGGATACTTGAATGGCATCCTCAAAAAAGCATACAAGAGGGCCAGGAATAAGTGTAGAAGGGATCTCCTTTTTAAAAAAAAAACAATTGGAGAATCGTCTCCTACACGTATTATTACTAGATATTGCTAACAACATCGACAAATTAGCAATATATAACAGAAATATTGGCATTTACTAAGCATGGATCGACACAGCCTCTTATCACATACCGACGAGCATCTTCTTTACGAGATAAACTCGTGCACAGCGAATTTCAAATCAACAGGCGTGACCGGAAAAGACTGACTGGCACTTTTAGATGTGGCAATTGCAATTATTGCCAATATATGGACACTACTAAAATTATTGTGCTGCTGAATGCTGAACAATTAAGATCTAGCCACTTTGTGAATTGTCGCACATTGGGCATAGTCTATTTGATTCAATGTGAATGTGGGCGATATTATATTGGCAAAACCAAACTAGCCTTTTGGCAAAGAATTTATCACCACAGTGTTGAAATCTTCCGTTTACAAGCTATTCCGTTGAATATTCTTAGAACATTCGACAGACATCATAAGCCTTCAATGACAGATTCGACCTTAATTATTTCAGATTTTCGGATGAATGCATTTTTTAACGAAACAAAATAAATAAAAACTAATTTCGGGAGTAACTAAATAAATACATTTTTCAGACAAAAACGAAATTCCGAAACAAAATATTTCAGTGTGCACATGTCTACTGTTTTCTATGCAGCATATTGTTAATAAACACACACATTTGGTAGCGCAGGAATATCATTGTATTATATACTAGGTCTGTTTTCTAACCAAAACTCTGAAAGCACACAAGATCTCCAAGACCAATTGGACAAGGCCCTTTTAAAAATTGACGATCTTGAAAACAGAAATAGGGAGGTATAATTTTAGGATCGGGGCCTTTATGAATCAATTAAAGATGTTCCTGAAGCTGTTCTCTCCTTTATTAAGGAACTCATATTGGACATACAGCCACATAGACTGGAGCTTGATCGTGCCCATAGGGCTCTCAAACCTCCACGCTCGGATGGCCACCTGAGGGACGTGGTAGTTAAACCTTTTTAACTGCATAAAAATGCAGAAGTAATGCAAAGAGCCCGCTCCATGCCTCAGCTTTCTTTTCAAGGGGAGCCTATCCAGATCTTCGCTGACCTCTCTCCTTCCCCGATCCATAGGTGGAGGTCCCTCAAACCTCTGCTCACAATACTTACATAGAAGGAAATCAAATATTGGTGGCTTTACCCTTTTAGTCTGAAATTTTAATACAGACACAATGCCTACACCTTCGCCATGCTCCAGGAGGGTGAACGCTTACTGCTGAAACCGAATCCTATCTCATAGGACTCACCCCCCCCCCCTAGGATCCACTTTGGGGGCCTCCAAATGGCAACTTCGCTCCAGTGTATTGACACCTCTATGGCAAAAGTCAAAGAAATCCAAGGATGGTCGCCCTCCGTGAAAGGAGCTCTAGATGATCTTCTGTTTTTTTCCATTCTTCCCTCCTGGAAGGTTGCCAGTTCCTAGTTCCCATTTTTTTCCTGAAATTGTTTACTTAATTATTTTATTACACACTCAATTGGCTCTAGTCAGACCCAAGGGTCTTTAGGTTCTATGCGCCTATTTTCTGATTGTTAACAGGGCGCTCAGCAGTCCCAGGAGTGGGGTTAAACTCCTCTTCCCATTGGGTTGGTTTACTAAATCCTGGGGGTGGGTAGGATCTCAATTTTATGGGTTCAGATTACTTCCACCTTGACACATTTAACCCCTCGCCTGGTTCACTCTTACATTATGCTCGATGGTTTAATTTTAGTTGTGGCTTACTGAACTAAATGTAATGCGCATCAACAGCTTTGTTTATCCTCAAGCATACATTGATTATGGGGTCTCGGCTCCTATTTACAGCATATTAATAAGGTTTTGCCTTTGTAACTATTGTCCTCCTTTCCTCCATGTTCCTTGCCCCTGCCTTTTACAACTTACCTCCCCTAACTCCCCTCCCTCCCTGTTAGTCCCCCCTTCCCGACATGTGTGATTAATATCCTGGTTTGCACTGTAATATGTATTATTAACTGTAGATTGTCTTCCTACCGGGTTGTCACTTGCTCCACTTTGGCCTATCACTAGCTCTCCTTGTTTAGGTGGAGCTTGGCAGTTGGGGCGGTACTCATGCCCCTTCTCCTGTCTCCGACATATAGAATTTTCCTCTCTCCTGGGCAGGAATGTTCCCTCTCTGGTAGAGTTAGGATTTAAGTTGAGGTATGAAGGCTATGGGGGTTGGCTTTCCCCCTGCCGTTGGGGTCGATATCTGACTCCTTCCCTGCTCCCTTTTTGTTATTGTTTGCCTTCTTTCTCTTTTTCACCAAATTTACCTGTCTTTTAGTGACCAGATTGGAAATGAAGGCCTCACATCCTTTAGTTACAGTGTCTACCATGCAAGCTTTAGGGCTCCTTGCTTTCACTCTGTGGCGGTCTGGGTAAGTTTTTTGCCTTATCCTGGCTGTCCAGTTCCCCTCCATGGCTAATAATTGCTCCACTGTGGCCCATTTAAGAATGACCATGCTCAAAAAGCAGATATAGTCATGCTCCAGGAGACAAATTTTCCTAAATGGTATTGCCCTTCATTCGTCCATGTAGTGATATAATATATTGTGGTTTAGATGATTAGTAGTTATTATAAGTATTGTTCCGCAGCAACCCAATTCTTCCAGAGAGATGCACTCTATTGACTTCCAACACAGAACAAAGTCTTGCAACAGATGATAAAATCCAACAGAGTATAATTACGATAATGCTAGTAAATATCTAGAGCCCCATATTTCCTAGACCTTGGTGTCTTCATAGCCCCACACCCTCTGAGACAGAATAGACTGAATGCAAGTTTATATTCAGCTGCAGTCATAAACTGCCCTAATTTGCATTCTTGCATATTAACATTAACACAGCCCAGAGTCACTATCTGTTCCCTTTGATATGTGGAGTACCGTATTTATCGGCGTATAACACGCACTTTTTCCCCCTTAAAATCGGGGGAAAGTCATGGGTGCGTGTTATACGCTGATCCCCCAAAAAAATGTGCCAAAAAAAAACGAGCGCCGCCGAAAAAAAAAACGAGCGCCGCTGAAAAAGACTGAGCCGACTGCTCGGCTCCGCTCGCAGTCCCGCCTCCCTGAGCTTACTTCCGAAAAACAGCAGGGAGGCGGGACTGCGAGCGGAGCCGAACAGTCGGCTCGGTCTTTTCCGTCGGCGCTTGGTCTTTTCCGTCGGCGCTCGGTCTTTTCCGGTGGCGCTCGGTCTTTTTCGGCGACGCTCGCTCTGTCTTTTTCGACGGCGCTCGCTCGGTCTGTCTCGGCGGCGGGAAATTTAAACGTGGGCAAGCTGCAAATGATGCTGGGAAAGCTGCAAATAACGCTTAAATGTAAGTTTTGTCTTTCCCTAAACTTCCCTCCTAAAACTTTTTTTCCTTAAAATGCCCTCCTAAACTTGGGGTGCGTGTTATACGCCGGTGCGTGTTATACGCCAATAAATACGGTAATTCTTGGCCACCTTCCCTTTGATCCACAAGTCCCCTTTAATATGTGCAATTAGATTAACAGGTCATACCTCACACACCTAGGTAGACTTGCATAAGATTGCACAACATATAACCCCAATTGGGTAGGTTCTAACTACTAGAACTGAACCCATAAATCAAGCAACAAGCATATCATTACGATTTGAGGTACTGGATGCTTTACAATGGCTCATATAAAATATAAAGTTGAAGCTGGTTACATATCTCTTCACCAGCCTCTAAAACATCCCCATGAAACAGTTATTAGATAATATAACTTTAGACCATGACTGGAAAAGGATTCGGTAAACATCCGTGGCCCATATAGCTGTTAGGCCTTATTATATCACATTAAGATCTTGAATATTGCGCAAAGATGTGCTGATGTCACATTCCATTCTTTGGTCTGACTTCATCACATCTCTCACCATCTCACTGAAAGTAAACTTGGTATGCTCTGGGGGCTCCGATACACATAAATCCAGGATTCTCTCATCTCCAGGCTCAAGGTTTTAATTTTTAAAAATGCTTTTACACAAACACCAACAAATCCTGAAATGTACTTCCATCTTTATAGTAAGAAGAACCATCAATGTACCAGCACTTACTTTCAAGGTCAAAAGGTTTGGATACGACAGTAAAAAAACGATTTCCTTGCACTTGACATTCATGAGTCCATCTTGCAAGCATTTTACAATTCACATCTTCTTCTTTCAATTTCCTATTTGAGCAATGATGACCTGTTGTGTACCTGTCCAGTACCTGAATTTGTTGATTGCCAGCCACAATTTGCTTTTGTAATTTGCTGTAGGCTGACTCCTCATTGCCTTCAATAGATCAGTTACTTGGATCATTCAGTCCATAATTCCACCTGAACGGTAGACGAATCTATACATATACCCCCACATGATGGTTCAGATAGAATCAGCTTGACATCAGTGTTTATCAGATCTTCTATCCAGACAAAGCAGAAGTGGAAATTCTTGCCAGTATCCTCACCATGAAAGGTAGAAAGGTCTTTTTCATCCATATATGTCATAGTCTTTAGCATATTATAAACAACTGATTCGACAAAGTTTCAAATCATGACTGAAGTGATGAATTTCACTCAGATGATGCCTCATTAAGGCGAAACGCTTCGGGAGAAAGACTTGCTGATGCCACTGCTGCCAATTTCTTTTCATACATGCCGAAATAAGCTTTTGTACATGTGAGTACCCATTTTATATGTTCATTAAATTTTAACTTGCTTGACGGTATTACGCTATGGTCTCATTTTCTCTTTATTGGTAATACCATTGGGGGATGAGCCACATACTATACCTGCCTACCACTCCTACTTTCCATCAACCACTCAACGCATAGTCTTGTCGTTGGTTACCAGACATCACAAATTGGAACAACTGCCCACATCGGTGTATTGCAAACACCATACAGCAATTTTGACTCATATGGCGTAAGCCTACCTGAGTCCACGATAGTCGGTAAGCCTTCCATTAATCGGTGACGGAGTACATCAGACAAGCTGCACAAGTCACTTTATGTTTTACTGTATTCACTTAAGTCACTATTATGGTGTAATATTGATTTTTATAACAATTATTTTTAAATTTTGAGACACTATACTGTTTATTTGTGATGGTCTCAATTCAGTCACGTTTTGTCTGTAATCAGTATATTTTACCATTTGTAATTTAATGGATATTCTATATGGAATATAGTTCCACTATTGGTCACTTATATTTATTTATTTTGGTGATATATAATTTTTAAAGATTTTTTTCTATTATTATATATTATTTCACAGTATATGTTTAATAATCACTATTGAACACTTTGAGCGCCGCACTATATACTTATTCACGCTTTATGAATTTCACTCACCCCTCTTATAAATTTAGGAAAACCACCCAACATACTATAATTTATGCTATGCCAAGCCATTGTGCAGCATCTCACCTTAGATGTCAAATATATTGATCAATATGTTATATGTACAGATGTTATGAAAATTATTTTAGGTTTAAATGCTTCGCTATGGTTTTAAGATAAAGTTCAAGAAATAAAACATAATGAAATTAAAAAATTAAAAGCAAAATATATCTGGGAAAGAGTGAAAAATAAAAATAAAAAATAGGGCGTTGGGGAAGAAAAGTCCATTGACAAGAAAATAAAAAAATGAAAAAAAAAAAAAAGTAATTTGAATGTTCAAAAAAAAGGGTCCATTGCTTGATGAATATTGAGAGAGTACATGAATTATTTATAATTCCTTGTATAGTGATATATTGTCTATTCAGCGTCTCCCCCACTAGCCAGCAATTTCAGACTGTCCTTCTGCTATTCACATGTACACATGTGAGTATCTCCGGCAACAACGTCTGAAAGACAAAAAACTATCCAAGAAAACTAATTAGCAAGGTCCTTAAACATTGTTTGAAGTTAAAACAAAGTACTATTTACACATTTACAGTTTGAAGCTAATTTACCCCCACTGCTAGAGAAGTGTCATTTACATTCAAAAACAGATCTGGAGAATGTACATCTTCTGCATTTATGACACCCTGTACCCCCTTTAACTGCTCTAATAATGTATCAGGTTCCCCTCTCATCTTGTCATACTCAATCTTCAGGTGGTCATATTTCTGTTTTAACTGAGAAAATGGTATGCAGGTCTTGGACCTTTTCTTATTATTATTTTGGTCAGCTCTGTTTTTCATATTAATATCACCTATGTTTGACCCGGTGTCTCCTCTTTGGTTGTTATCATAAGATATTATCTGTTGATCTTTATGTTCAGTATTTGTCCTAAACAATGTGGCTAAATTAATTTTGACAGCCTGCTCATTTGACTTTCTCCATAAATGGTCTGCTCTCAATAATATGTCTTTTAAATCATGAGGATTTGGGGTAACTAATAAAATATTTTGTTTGATATCTTCATGTAAAGCATCTAGAAACATACTCATATGTATCAAGCCACCACGCTCAAATGCAAGATTATTACCGACCAATAATTCCATAATAGTTGCTATCCTGTGTGACAATTCATAGGGAGATTCACTTTGCATTTGTATGATCTTCCCATGAATAGTAACATCAGAACGTACACCATACAAAACACATAATAATTGCAGTAATATGTCCCTTGTCCTCAGAGGCCGAATACAGATTTGTTTAATTCTCATCCAAAGACCACTTCCTATAGAATGTTGTATGACTCTTTCTAAGTCAGATGGGTTTAGACTGTACATATCTCTGACATTCTGCAAGTCACAAAACCATTTTAAAAATCTGTTTAAATCATGGCAGGGAACCATTCCTATTTCTTTAAGAATTACATCTAATTATTTTGGTTTCAAAGGCTTCATTACAAACTGAACTTCACCTGTATTATTATTATTGTTGAAAACTATGGTGTTCACAGTGGGTGCGGCTGGCAATGAATTATCAGATTTAATATGAGGTTCTGTTTCATTTGATAGAAAGTTTGTGTTTGTATTTTGCTGCACATTGCTGAATCCAAGATTTGATTCATATCTGCATTCCTGAGATCTCTTCTCTAATTCCATAATTCTTAATTTCAATCTCTTATTTTCCTCTGATAATTCATCACAACATTTAGATTTCTCAAGCAAAGCTCCCCAATGGTAACTGCATGCAATTTTAAATTTACTGTCTCAGTTTCTGATTGGTTTTGTAACCTCTGACAAACCTTGTTGCTATTATCAACTGCACTCTGTAACTGTGTAATTTCCTCAACTTTATCCTTCAAAGAACTTTCCATTGTTAAACAGCAAGATAACAAGCTAGGCACAATACAACCTTTTCTTTTACCTTCTGAAATTTTGCTATCAAAAACTGTTTTCTCTAAAAATTCGTTCATCATAGTCCACGTCTGCTTACATTTTTCTGAAACTTCATAAGGACCGCCATGACGCTTAATACATTTTAATACTCATCTGTTAACTTTATCAGAACTGACACTAGCTTCACACTGAGTAAGCATTTTGACTATATTATTAATAGGGAAATATTTTACTCACTGCATTAATTACTCCTTCAGCTTCCAGTTCAGGTCTTCTGGTACACGATTCAGTCCTTTTTTTGTTGTTTCCAGTCTCCAGAGAATAATTCTGGGGTTCCAAACTTATTTAATTTTGTAGATCAGACTCTCTTATGTCACAACCAGACATTAGAGTCACAGGACAGCTCTTGGGTCTCCATCAGACTTCTGTCCACCTCACAGGATTGTTGTCACCACCAACTTCTGTTACTAAGTCCTGAAAATGCTCTTCTGGTCACTTGAACGACACCAATGTAGTGATATAATATGTTAGTGGGTAGATGATTAGTAGTTATTATAAGTATTGTTCTGCAGCAACCCAATTCTTCCAGAGAGATGCACTTTATTGACTTCCAACACAGAACAAAATCTTGCAACAGATGATAAAATCCAACAGAGTATAATTACGATAATGCTAGTAAATATCTAGAGCCCCATATTTCCTAGACCTTGGTGTCTTCATAACCACACACCCTCCGAGACAGAATAGACTGAACGCAAGGTTATATTCAGCTGCGGTCATAAACTTCCCTAATTTGCATTCTTGCATATTAACATTAACACAGCCCAGAGTCACTATCTGTTTCCTTTGATATGTGGAGTAATTCTTGTTTGGCCACTTCCCCTTTGATCAACAAGCCCATTTTAATATGCGCAATTAGATTAATAGGCCATACCTCACACACCTAGGTAGACGTGCATAAGATTGCACAACAGTCCATGCTAAATTTCCCACCTTCTTTCTGGCCAATGCGGAAGACAAAACTAGGGGGAGGGGTGTCAATTCTCTTTTCCCACAACTTAAATTGTTTACTCTCACTAGAGTATAAAAAACCGGAGGGGAGATTTTTACTAATTATGGGGATTATTGATGACAAATGTATTAATTTATCTCATATTATGCACCAAATCAGGGACAGGCTCAGTTTTTCAAAGTCATGTTTAAAACTTTAAACCCCTTACTGGAAGGCACAGTAATTCATGGTGGAGATTCCAATGTTGCCTTTGATCAAGGTTTGAATCAGAAGAAACCTCTTAGAGGCCGCCTCACTCATCCCTCATCAACAAGGGCTGGTGGATGTTTGGTGAGAAATAAATCTGAAGATGTGGGATTTCACAAATGTTTCTTGCCCACATCAATCCTTTGCCAGGATCGATCATATTTTTATCTCAGCAGCTAAAATTTCCCTGGGCACTAAGTCCTTTATTAGTGATTTGGCTTGGTCAGACCACTTTTTTTTTAATTCCTCACCATCCATCGTGCCAGAGAGGCAGTTTTCATTGGAAACTGAATGAATCTATCCTTAGCGACCCTATCAGTGTTATTGAAATTGAAAGGGCCATTAGTGAATACTTCCTCCAAAATGATAATCAGTAAGTATCCCTGGAAACTCTGTTAGGCCCATAAAGCCATGATTAGGGGGAAAATCATCCAAATTGCTTCCCAAATAAAACGACTAAGCAAACTGAAATAAACAGAATGTAAAGAGAACCCTTAACGCTGAGCATAGCACACAAACGTGACCCTAACCTGGTTCTTATAGATAAAATTGATGCTACACAAGCTTAACCTGGCCTACACCTCTCTGTCAAAGAAAAGTCTGCGCTGGAGTGGCGCACACTTTTATTACCAAAGGGATAAATTAGGATCTATGTTAGCAGGAAGGCTTACCCCTAAATTTTGCTCCCACACTATACCTAAAATTAAGATAGCGGGAGGAACTTTGTCCCAGAACCCGCAACGTGTCATTGAAGCCTTTTTAGGAATCATAAACTTTACGGTATTGATGGGGATACGACTCAACCTGAGTTAGTTACATTTTGGGATTCAATTTAGAGCCCCAAATTAGAGAATCGGTATCACCAAAGACTAGAAAATCCGATCTCTGCCAAAGGTGATTAAAAAGTTGTTCTGCTCTGGGTCCTGTTCCGTATTACAAATCTTTCTCTGCCACTCTGTCACCCTATTTGGCCAATTTATTTAATGGAGGGGGAGAAAACTGCGCTTGGAAGGAAGGGGAAGGTATATAAATTATAAATATTTGTATACCAACAAAATCATATATATAAAACGACCTTAAATTGGAAAGAAGCTGCAACTTATTGTGGGATATACACAAAAATAAACATAAGAGAGAGAAATAGCGCTAATATAAACTAAATAATATTACCCAATATTTGTGTCACTAAGTGGAAAAATTAGATAATAGATTAAATAATATCATTAATATACCCAAATAAAAAATTTTTTTGAATAAAAATAAACAATGACTATGATGATCCCAAATAAATTTCCAAGGGGTACAATATAAGTTGAAAAAAGAAATTATCAGTCCCAAAGTCCACAGTGAAAACCCACAGTGAAGATTCAAAGAACCATTTTCCCCAAAAGAATTCAAAAACAATAGTGTTAAAACGATTCCAATTTGCATGTGAAAAAAAGGGAGAAGAGGAAACTCCTCCACCTTCCGGATTATATGCTTACCAGAGAGTAAGCCAAAATATGCAGTTGGCTTAAACCCAGCCTGGGCCATTTAGTGCACCTGGACACAGCAACTTTATGGATGTTCAATCACAGCCGAAACATGACTCCGTACATGTGTTCCAAAAAGAAAATCAAAACATAGCGTAATATTGTCACAAAAAATAAAAATATATATAAACCATAAATTTGCACTTACAAAGTGAAAAAAAGAAATAAGCAAAAAGGAGCACCCAGTGATCCAAACAAACAGCTACAGTGTGACCCAACACCACACAGAGGGGCTTCTTACCAGAAATCAAGCCCAATATTGCATTACATCTCCCAGATGAAGGTTGCCGGATGATTTACAATAAGGGATGGTAACTGTTTGATCCTAGTCCTCAGCAGCGATCGGTAACCATTTCTCTTACATATGGTAGTTCGTTTCACCCAAAAGAGAAAAGTGACAGACCATAGTGGGGTACCGTCTAAGCTATTTTATTTGTATAAAAAAATTGTTGCACTTACAGAATTGCAGATATCAAGAAGCATAAAATTGAAGCCGGCCGGCAACATAAAACAAACTGCCGTCCTCGTCGACGACATGGTGACGTTAGCACGTATGTCCCAGATGCGTTTCGTCATAGGTTGACGTTTTCCTGTTCCCATTGAAAACGTCAACCTATGACGAAACGCATCTGGGACGTACGTGCTGACGTCACCACGCCGTCAATGAGGACGGGAGTTTGTTTTATGTTGCCGGCCGGCTTCAATTTGAGTGCAACAATTTTTTTTATACAAATAAAATAGCTTAGACGGTACCCCACTATGGTCTGTCACTTTTCTCTTTTGGGTGAAACGAACTACCATATGTAAGAGAAATGGTTACAGATCGCTGCTGAAGACTAGGATCAAACAGTTACCATCCCTTATTGTAAATCATCCGGCAACCTTCATCTGGGAGATGTAATGCAATATTGGGCTTGATTTCTGGTAAGAAGCCCCTCTGTGTGGTGCTGGGTCACACTGTAGCTGTTTGTTTGGATCACTGGGTGCTCCTTTTTGCTTATTTCTTTTTTTTCACTTTGTAAGTGCAAATTTATGGTTTATATGTATTTTTATTTTTTGTGACAATATTACGCTATGTTTTGATTTTCTTTTTGGAACACATGTACGGAGTCATATTTCGGCTGTGATTGAACATCCATAAAGTTGCTGTGTCCAGGTGCACTAAAAGGCCCAGGCTGGGTTTAAGCCAACTGCATATTTTGGCTTACTCTCTGGTAAGCATATAATCTGGAAGGTGGAGGTGTTACCTCTTCTCCCTTTTTTTCACATGCAAATTGGAATCGTTTTAACACTATTGTTTTTGAATTCTTTTGGAAGAAAATGGTTCTTTGAATCTTCACTGTGGGTTTTCACGGTGGACTTTGAAAATTGGGACTGATAATTTATTTTTTCAACTTATATTGTACCCCTTGGAAATTTATTTGGGATCATCATAGTCATTGTTTATTTTTATTCAAATTTTTTTTTTATTTGGGTATATTAATGTTATTATTTAATCTATTATCTAATTTTTCCAATTAGTGACACAAATATTGGGTAATATTATTTAGTTTATATTAGCGCTATTTCTCGCTCTTAAATTTATTTAATGCACTGCAACGGGGCTCTCCTTTAGACCAATCCCTTAATTCGGCCTATCTTTCAGTCATTCCCAAACTGGGCAAAGACATTAGCTCAGTTAACAACTATCACCCAATCTCGCTTATAAATAATGACCTGAAGATCCTGACTAAGATCCTTGGGGACCATATCTCTTAATTTATAGGTCTTTATATTCATAAAGACCAGGTTGGCTTCATTCCGAGACGAAAATGGCCTGACCAAATACGCAGAGCTGTTGATGTTATTTTTCTCTTAAAATCAGGTTTTGATGGTGGACCAGCTCAAAAGGTTTTTCTGCTTTCCCTAGATCTCCAGAAAGCTTTTGATTCTGTATCCTGGCCCTATTTTTTCGCCATCCTGAAGTGCTTGGGCATTGGTGAATTGTTCCTTAACATAATTGGGGCTTTTTACTCTACCCCGGAAGCACAGATATGTCTACAGGGATATTATTCTGAATATTTTCCTATTTCTAGAGGTACGAGGCAAGGATGTCCCCTTTCCCCTCTTATTTTCGCAATTGCAATTGAATCCTTAGCTATTACATTTAGAGATCATCTCAACATTCATAGGATTCGTTGTGCCCCCCAAACTCATAAATGTGCCTTGTTTGCCGATTATCTTCTCCTATTTGTTTCTTTCCCTGTGCTTTCTCTCTCTAACATCTGCCGTACTTTGGAGGACTTTGCTAAAATCTCGGGCCTCTCCGTTAACTATAATAAATCACAAGCCCTAAATATTAATTTACCTACTTCCTTAGTTACAAATCTCAAGGAAATATTTGGGTTCACTTGGAGTGACTTATCGATTTCCATCTATTAATGCTGGAATAAACTGTCTTTACGAGGTTCATTTTTAAGAAGTTAGAATCTGAACTCATCCAGTGGTCACTTCTAGACCTAGTCTTAACTAGGGCGGATTAACTCGATTAAGATGACGCTGCTCCCATACATTCTTTATTTTTTTGATCCTTACCTATTCCAGTA
Source organism: Lithobates sylvaticus (assembly GCA_028564925.1). Classification (NCBI taxonomy): domain Eukaryota; kingdom Metazoa; phylum Chordata; class Amphibia; order Anura; family Ranidae; genus Lithobates; species Lithobates sylvaticus. The sequence continues at coordinate 242,021,618 of CM053029.1, read as the reverse complement.
ATAAAAGACCATCTAAAGCGCTTGCAATCTAAAATCACTAAATTCATTTGGCTAAATCGGTCCTCTTTCGCTCCCATAAGCAGGGAGGGGTAGGACTTCCCAACCTCTCCTGGTATTACCAAGCGGCTCAGCTTGCTCAAATATCAGTGGTGTATTAATGTTCGCAACGCCCAAATTGGGTATGCATGGAAAGGCAGGCAGTCCCGCAACATACCCTAGAGTATTTACTTTGGAGCTCTCAAACTGACACCCTCGATTATCACTCCAACCCTTTGCCACTCCTTCGCCCCTTTGGCACCTCAACTGGTCTCTTCCATGAAGCCATTGGCCCGCCCCACATCTTTAGAAACCCTCAATTTCAACCTTGCCTAGAAATAAAAGCATTTAAATGGTGGTCGGACAAAGGGCTATATAGTATTGGTCACTTTCTTCTTCCCTCTGGCCCAATTACTAATAAAACAAAAAGGGGAAAATTGGGACTTTGAATGAAACATGTAGGATTACATGTCTCCATCCCTGTATCTAAAAAGGGGGGATTTTGGGACTTTAAATGAGGTGAGCATTGGTAGCTGAAAGATGAGTCAATGTTGTAAAACATGTTTTTATTTAAATGCATGACATAATACATGCAGATGTAAATAACTTATTGATCACAATGTTACAAAATAACGATGCAAAAAAGCAATGAGAGCATTGAAGCACAACCATGGAATGGTCTGAACTCATTATCCTTATGTATAAAAACACTAAAATGACACAACCAATATGATAGACTCAAAAATAATATGGTTCATCCAGTAAATATGATGTGTTTCGTCAAAGTAACCACACTTCAGGGGCATATGCATTACATTCTACAAAGAGAAAAAATATATATGTATATGAGTAAACCAGTGTGGACTAGTGTTGTACCCACATAGTGGGAGACTATAAACATATGGAAGAGGGGGGATAAACTAAACCCTACTGAATACTTACATAGCAGTGAGGTCTGCAGCATGTGAGAACCAAGATATTGGAGGCCGCTGGAAATATATGTCCTGGGAGCTAAAGAAGGGACCCACAAAGGAATAACCAAGCATACAACATAGTCCCCAAAACAGGAGGAAATAGGTATACAAACATGAGTGTATATGGACTCCATTTCTAGGATATAAATTAATAGAGTATACTAAGAATATAAATTATTATGTAATATTATGGGATAAACTAGATCCCAACACCAAAAATAAGGGGAAAGTCCAGTGGATCATAAAATAGTGTGGCCCAATTACTAACAGCTATTGTGTTAGTAAACTGGATATTCCAGCTTCTGAAAAATTTTGCAACTCCCAAATTTCACATTTCCTGCCCAAAATCTGGGAATCCAAAGCTGAGCCACCCACTATCAGGGCATATGAACAGTGGTGTGGACAAGTCATGTAGCAGAGGGGGGGGGGGGGGGGGGTTCAGTGATTTATAGAGCATTCTCTTCAGTTCAAACAAAGACCCCCATATGTTAGTGTGGGAAAAATATTTTGGTCAGGAGTGGGAACCTGAGGAGTGGCACAGGTAGGGATAAGCCGAACACCCCCGGTTCGGTTTGCAGCAGAACATGCGAACAGGCAAAAAAATGTGTTCGAACAGTTAAAGTCTATGAGACACGAACATGAATAATCAAAGTGCTAATTTTAAAGGCTTATATGCAAGTTATTGTCATAAAAAGTGTTTGTGGACCTGGGGCCTGCCCCAGGAGACATGTATCAATGACGTTTTTTGGGAGCAGTGATTTTAATAATGCTTAAAGTGAAACAATAAAAGTGAAATATTCCTTTAAATTTGGAACCTGGGGGGTATCTATAGTATGCCTGTAAAGTGGCACATTTTTCCCTGAGTTTAGAAAAGTCCCTGCACAAAATGACAGGGGAAAAAAGTAATTTAAAAGTACTCGCGGCTATAATCAATTGTCGGTCCCAGAAATACAGATAAAAGTCATTGAAAAAAATGGCATGAGATCCCCCCAGTCCATTACCAGGCCTTTTGGGTCTGGTATGAATATTAAGGGGAACCCCAAACCAAAATAAAAAAAAAAAAAAAATTGCCTCCCCCCCAAATTCCACACCAGGCCCTTTAGGTCTGGTATGGATATTAAGGGGAACCCTGCACCAAAATGTAAGAAAAAAATGCCGTGGGGTCCCCCTCGAAATTCATACCAGACCCTTTTCCGAGCATGCAACCTGGCAGGCTGCAGTAAAAGAGGGGGGGGCGAGAGACATGCCCTCAACATGGGGAGGGAGCTTTGGGGTAACCCCGAAAGCACCTTGTCCCCATGTTGATGAGGACAAGGGCCTCATCCCCACAACCCTTGCCCGGTGGTTGTGGGGGTCTGCGGGCGGGGGGATTATCGAAATGGTAACGGGGTACAAATGTACCCCTACCATTTCCCCAAAAAAGTGTCAAAATGGTACAAATGACACGGCTTGGGACAAGTCCTTTATTAAAAAATAAAAATGTCCCACAAAGTCCATTCATCGTCTTCTTTCGCTCCGCCGATGTACCGAAATAAAAGCCTCCATGGGAGGCAACCGCCGTATGATGCACCCTCGCAAGTGACAGTTCTTTAAGAACTGAGGGCGGGGCAACCCGGTGACGTCCCGGGTGATCCCGTCCCCTCTGATGCACAGGGACTTCCCAATGGCTTCCCCGTAGCGTCAGAGGGGGGCTGGGTCACCCGGTTACATAAACGGGCGGCCCGCCCCATCTGTTGCCCCACGGGGAAGCCATTGGGAAGTCCCTGTGCATCAGAGGGGGGCAGGATCACCTGGGATGTCACTGTGTGGCCCCACCCTCAGTTATAAAAGAACGCGTCATACCTCCCATGGAAGTGGGACGGTCGCAGCTTTTTTTTTTCTTTTTCGGTCTGTCAGCGGAGCGAGAGAAGAAGATGAATGAACTTCGTGGGACATTTTTATTTTTTTATTTTTTAATAAAGGACTTGTCCCAAGCCGTGTCTTGTCGTTTGTACCATTTTGACACTTTTTTTTGTGAAATGGTAGGGGTACATTTGTACCCCGTTACCATTTCACATGGGGATGGCTGGGATCTGGGGGTCCCCTTGTTAAAGGGGGCTTCCAGATTTCGATAAGCCCCCTGTCCGAGGACCCCCACAACCACCTGAAGGGTCTGGTATGGATTTTGAGGGGGACCCCTTACGCCATTTTTTTAAAAAAATTTGGCACGGGGTTCCCCTTAATATACATACCAGACCTGAAGGGCCTGGTAATGGACTGGGGCATCCCATGCCATTTTTTTAATGACTTATTTTTTATCTGTATTGCCGGGACCCGACAATTCATTATAGCCGCGAGTACTTTTAAATTACTTTTTTTCCTTTAGAAATTTAATTTTGTGCAGGGACTTTTCTAAACACGGGAAAAATGTGCTACTTTACAGGGATACTATAGACACCCCCAGGTACGAAGTTTAAAGGAATATTTCACTTTTATTGTTTCACTTTAAGCATTATTAAAATCACTTCTCCCCAAAAAAATGTAGTTTTTAAAACTTTTTTTGCATTGATTCATGTCCACTGGGGCAGGACTCAGGTCCCAAAACACTTTTTATGACAATAACTAAATAAATAAAGGCATATAAGCCTTTAAAATTAGCACTTTTGATTTCTCCCATAGACTTTTAAAGGGTGTTCCGCGGATTTCGAATTTGTTCAAATTGTTCTCTATTCGGGAACAGGCGAACACCCGATGTTTAAGTCAAACTTACGTTCGACTTAAACATCAGGCTCATCCCTTGGCACAGGAACATTTTCAGGGCCTCCAAGGGCATTCTAAATATAGCTTTAGTGGAAGCTAATTTAAAGGTTGATGAGGTGGTACCTGGTTCCTGCTAAATTGGCTAGGCTTTACCCTTTTTCCTCCCTTCTTTGTTTCCAAGGCTGTGAACATATTGGAGATATGCTGCATGTCTGGTGGGATTGCCCAAAATGAGAAACGTCTGGAACAAAGTTTTTAATATGCTCCAGAAGATTTCTGGTCTATTGATCCCAAAATCACCACATATTGCCCTACTTAACTCCCCGGTAGACACAGCTTCTAAGAGTTTGTAACGTCTTATTCTCTTTATCCTCACGGGGACCAAACTAATGATTGCCAGTGCTTGGAAGCAACCTTTTGTCTCCTTTAATAGAGCAAAGGGGAAAATCTCCTGGATTATGGCCCAAGAGAAGACGGTTAGCAAGCTGTTAGACTCCATGAGGAAATTCTAAGCTATTTGGGAACCATGGGCTACGTACATGCACATATCATTGTTTCCATAGGATCCTCAGATCACTCTACCTTAGGGTTAGACTGTTCCTTTCGGGTCACTAGTCTTTCTCCTCTAGACTCTTTTTCTTCGCTTTCCTCCAAGTCTCCTTCCTTTTTCTTACTCCTCTTAAGGCTATTGGTTGGTCTTATTATGGGACCTAACCCCATTGCGAATCAGAATGGGCTAAGCACTTCGGTGGCCCTTTGGTACCGGGGTTTGACTTGCAAGGGGCTTGGGATCTCCCGACACCATGTCTTGCAACAGCCATTTCTTCTTTAGAGGATTTATTAACCGCTTCAGCCCCGGAAGATTTTACCACCTTCCTGACCAGAGCACTTTTTGCGATTCGGCACTATGTCGCTTTAACTGACAATTGCACCCAAAGAAAATTGATGTCCTTTTTTCCCACAAAGAGAGCTTTCTTTTGGTGGTATTTGATCACCTCTGCAGTTTTTATTTTTTGCGCTATAAACAAAAAACAGCAACAATTTTGAAAAAAAAAACATTATTTTTTACTTTTTGCTATAATAAATATCCCCCAAAAATATAAAAAAAATATTTTTTTTGAGTCCGCCGGTCCCCGAGGCATGGTCACGCTGTACGCGGTGGACGCATGCCTGATATCCCCAGCTCTTAAAGGGGACGTACAGGTACACCCATTTGCCCACCACTGACATTGTATATATCAGCGTGCAGCGGTCGGCAAGTGGTTAAAGGGTTAGATGTTCTGGAATGAAAATGGATTTTCTGGGGGGGGGGGGGGGGAGTTATGTTATAAGTACCTTATAATTTCTTACAGTCTTGGGAAATTTTTTGACACTTGTTTATAAACCTTTGTTTTTCATATCTTGCCTGTTTGCTAATGCTTGTTTTCATTAGTTGCAACCGCTTTTTTTTGTATGATTGCAACTACAACCATTTTGTTTTCCAGGAAATATGTAATGTTTAGGGGTTTTAACTAATCTTCAATCAATACATTTTAACCCCTTAGTAACAGGTGTAGAGAGTCAGCCTGGGGCAGGGTTAAGAAGGGGTTAGTTGAAGAGGGCAGGTACTTCCCCCTTCAGACCTGCTTATTGCCAGCTGGGCTGAAAGTGTCAAAGGGAGAGCTGTTTGACTAGGAGTGAGAGACATAGCAGCACACTGTGGGAAAAGATCCATTGCTGGATTGTGTACCTGCTGGGTGAGCTTAACCATACAAAAGACTGTAGCTCCGATTAGAGCCATGAACTATTACCTGTAAACCTGTATGCTGCAGAACTTTGTACTATGTGTGCAACTAGTTTTAAACGACAAACATGTAATTTCTTCTGTTTATTTTGCCCTGTTTTGCTGAATAAAGCTACTTTTACTTTTAAAAGACTGTCTCTGAGCTGTTCACCCCTCTGATCCCTTATACAGGGTAAAACAAATGTTCATGCCTGAACACAATTCTGCAACTTTGACATGTGTTAATAAATGTGTACATATTATCACAACTACTTTGTGCATTCAGGTGAATTATACCTTGTTTTTTTTTTCAGGACAAATTGGGCTTTCTTTTGGTAGTAAATGGTAACAGATATCTTGTGAGGTTTTTTAATGATACTAATTAAAAAAATGCTTTAAAAAAATCCTACCAACAATAATACTGACTCTGAGCTTTGACCTATACCTTTTGACCCTTGCCTTTAACCCTAACAATAACCCTGGCACTGACCTAGATCTAACTTTGATATATCTATTTTTAACATTTTAATGTTTTTCAACAGCGCACTAATCAAGGTGTTCTGGTAGGGGGGGGCAATCCCACTGTCAGAACACAAAGACACAGTGAGGGAGATTACCATACTAACATTCCCTGTGTTAGTAAGCCAGCTAGTTAAATAAATAAAAACTTTGTGTGTGTGCCAGGCTTATGAATTTATTATTGGCTGCTGCCCAAAAGGAAGGGAAGGGAAGGGTGTTACTCTGACTGGCTGCAGAGAGACTGACAGGCTGACAACTAGGCTTTGGGTAATTTTAGGATTTAAGTATAAATGAAAACTTACCCATGTTGGGTATTTTTTTAGATACTAAAGCCTCGTACACACGATTGGATTTTCCTCAGACAAAGCTTCAGATTTTTGTCCGAAAGGGCTTTGGCCATGAACTTGTCTTGCATAGAAACGGCACACAATTGACAGCCAACAAATAAACATGAACGTAGTGATGTACTATGTGCCTTTTCAGCTCATTAGCGCCACCCTTTGGGCACCTTCTGCTAATGTTGTGTTTGGTGAGCATTGATTCCGAGAATACGTGTTTGTACCTTGGACTTTTGTCTGACGGACTTGTGTACACACGATCGGAAAATCTAACAACAGACCATTGTCCGCGGAAAATGTATAAGCCTGCCATCCAACATGTGTCCACGGAAAATCCGACAACAATTGTCCGATAGAGCGTACAAACAGTCAGATTTTAGGCCAGCAGTCTGTCAACAATTCGCGTCGGAAAATCCGATCGTGTGTACGAGGCTTTTATGCAGATTGCCTGTTTTTTTTTTGTCCCACCATAGCATAAAATCCTTTACTTCTATTTTTCTGTATAAAGACTTTAATGTAACAATGAGAAACAATGACACATTCAGTGTTTTACCGTAACTTTTCTTAAATTAATTTGTTGCTGTATTTTTATTGATTTAAGATTAGCCTAATCAAATCTTACTATACAACTTTATTTTCTATATTGTGCATCAAAGTCTGATATAGCTTATGTTTGAATTAGAGTGAATATAATTATATACCAAGCTCATAGAAATAGACAGAATAAAGAATAGATGATAGCATTGAATATTAGTAGCTGAACTGCAAACTATGAGAAAATTAATTTACTGGAAGTCAGAACGATATAAAAGAAATAGCCTGGCAGACAGAGATAATTTAAACAAACTGAATTTCTTATAAAATATAGAGCGGACTCATCTAAATAGAAATTGCTAAAGACACACTTTTTTAATTGTGTCACTAAAATGTAATCCAATGTCATAATTTTGCTGTATCAGGAGAGAATGGGGGATATCTACAAAATTCACACATGCTGAAAACCAGGAAGATTCTGTCACCTGAATATATTGAAAAAGTATTTTTTCTGAAATGTCAATTATCACATTAAAACATTTATTCTTTCTACTAGTATGCAAGGACATTTTCAAATAAAAATGTTTTTAGCTTTTAGCTTTTTTTTTTAGCTTTTAGTGAACCTGTGGGCAGGTTATAGATATTGTGGTATTTACTTATTATTAACCACTTGCCGACCAGCCGCATTATACTGCGGCGGGTTGGCCGGGCTGTGTGAATTGCAATAAGTGTACGTCGGCCACTTTAAGAGCAATAGCAGGCCACCCGGGATCGCTTCACAGAGAGACAAAATGGGGATCTGTCAATGTAAACAAACAGATCCCCATTCTGACAGGGGAGTAGAGAGAGATCGTCTGCTCCAAGTGATCAGGAACAGCGATATCTCTCTCTCTCTCTCTCTCTCTCTCTCCTGACGGAGCTAAGACACATACAGCAGGACCTACACAAGTGGGAAGCACCAACTATCTTCTGGTTTGGTCGGGCCTCTATTTTAAAGATGACAGTGCTCCCGCGCCTGCTATACAAAATTACAGACTATTCCAATTTGCTTGCTGCCCTCCTCCTTTAAAACGTATAAGTGCATGTGCAGAGCCTTTATATGGGGAACTAAGGTGGCACGTATAGGGTGGGAAAAGCTAAGACTCCCAGACCTCCAGAGGTACTACTGGGCAGTTCACCTAAGTCGGGTAGTGGATTGGAAGCTCCATACCAAGTATAAGGGTTGGGTGTTAATGGAAAAACTGATCTCGGGCACTGATCTTCAGTACGTTCCCTGGCTGTCAAAAACGCACGTACCACCTAATATTCACTCTCACCCTTTAATAGGGGCAACCCTGCACGAGTTTGATAGGGCATACAAAGTACACTCACTCTCCAACATACACTGTCCGATCACGCCGGTGAGGGGCAATCCAGACTTCCCCCGGGCATGGAAGGGACCTTCCTCTCAGCAGAATGGCGGTACACAGAGATGCAGGCCAAGCACTTTTTTTCCAGAGATAGGTTCCTCCTACAGGGGGGGACTGGCGTCGCTCTTGAACACAAAATCATTCCCCTTCTGGGCCTATATGCAGCTGAAGCACTTCCTGGAGAGCCCCACAAATAGAGGGAACTTCACAAAAAACATTTCTGTAATCACTATGCTCAAGCTCTGCTCCACAGAACCACTTAATCTCGGGACTGTACGCCACTATGTTTGGGGAACCTTACGCCTCCCTGAAAATGGATCATACCTACTGGGAGTCCGAGCTGGGCATAGTGATCAGCGACAAAGCCTGGGATCAAGTACACTTATATAGCCACAAGGGCTCAATGAATGTCCATACGCAGGAAAATGGGTACAAATTCAAAACAAGGTGGTACAGAACGCCGGAAATTCTACATAAATTCATTCCGGCTGTATCAGACCAGTGCTGGAGGTGTGAGCAAAGTCTAGGCTTGTTTCTTCACATCTGATGGACATGCCCTTTAATTCAGCCATATTGGCGTAAAATCCATGAAGTAGCTACGGAAATAACCTCACTACCGCTGGAATTTTCCCCAGCGCAATACCTTCTCCAAATCTCCAAAATCCCCCGTAGAAAATATTACATGTCAGTCGCTATGCATATGATTAATACCGCCAGGCTATGTGTTCCGGTGCACTGGAGGTTAAAGTCACCCCCTCCTTAAAGGAGTGGGTGACACGGATGAACCAGATAGCAGGGATGGAGGAGCTGATTTGCACGGCTCATGACAGAATTGATCCCTATTCTGCAATATGGGCTCCTTGGCTCGACTATTGAAAAACGCAGCGCTGTCAAGACCTATTACGGGTCAATCCCCAATAAGCGCAGTATTTCACGTATTAACTGGAGTACCCTGAGGAGGGTAGAGTGTGGCAATCCCACCCCCTCCTCTTATACGCTTGGTGCAGTGCCTCCCCCCCCCCCTTCCCACCCCTAATGACTCTCTCTCTTCTTGCTCCCCCCTCTATCTCTCTCACTCTCTTTCTTTTCTTTTCTTTTTTCTTCTCCGTCTTATTTTAATTTCTATTCTAGACCACTAATAGGCTACGGAATCGAGTACCGATCTCACAGCCAGTCGCACACACAATCCAAGCCTGTCATACACCACATTTAGGAGCGACTCAGGTTACTCCTTTAAGACGCCCCCCACTTCAAGGTAAAGTAAGCAGGCCTGAAAGCCATTGGAGTAGAGTTTCTCATTCAAGTCATTCTCCCCCCTGCCTCGCTAAATCACAGCAAACATTCACAAAATAGGGAGGAAGGAACACTGGGAGGACCAGTCCCCACTACTGTATGTTGTTCTAGGTGGCCGTGTTAAATGCTATCTCAGGGGCTACAATAGCCAGAACATATGTTGTGTACTTCTGAATAAAATGCTTCCTGATTCTTGGAACATGCAACTGTAACCTCGCTATCTCACTGTACTATTTGTATTATCTGTAAAAAACTTTCAATAAAACTTTTTGTGGAAAAAAAAAAAAACAACCCTTCGTAAACCCATGCCGATTACTACTAATGATACTGTTTTCATCAGCAAATTCTTGAATATAGTCTCTTATCATCCCTTCCAATAATTTACCTACTATTGATGTTAGACTGACTGGCCTGTAGTTCCCCGGAATATGTCCATGCTCTTTTTTGAATATTGGTACCACATTGGCTTTTCTCCAATCAGATGGTACAATTCCTGTAAGTAGGCTATCCATAAAGATTAGGAACAATGGTCTAGCTATAACCCGACTGAGTTCTTGGAGGACTCTCGGGTTTAAGCCACCTGGTCCTGGTGATTTATTTGTGTTAAAGTGGTTGTATAGTCACATTTTTTACTTTTACCTGCAGGTAAGCCTTTAGGAGATATTCCCCTTGCAATGAGCCGCTGCGCATGTGCACAGGGAATTCTCGGCTGAAAGCTCGGCAGATGCCGGAAAGAAGTATCCCGCTCGCATGCACGGGAGTGACGACATTGCAGCTCCAGACACTCATAGCGCTGGAGCCGCGATACCCGGATGACAAGCTGAGGCAACATGTCAGCTACCACAAGGTATCAATGCCTCGTTCTAAGGTATTTCATAATGAGCTAGTATGCACCGCTCATACTAGCTCATTATGCCTTTTTCCTTACAGGGGTATAAAAAACAAAAAAAAGCATCAGTGGTTTACTACCGCTTTAAGCTTATCTAGTCTTTCCTTGACTCCATCCTCTGTTAACCACAAGGGTATATCATGTGATGTGTTACTAACAATACTGTTATAGTCAATACACCCCTCTTTTTCCAGAAACTGAGGCGAAGAAAGCATTTAGTACAATTGCCTTCTCTGTGTCATCTGTAACCATCCTCCCAGCATCGTCTTTTATGTGGGCAATGTGCTCTGATTTCTCTTTTTTACTGTTAATAAATCTAAAGAATTCCTTTGAATTCGTTTTACTTTCCTCTGCTATGTGTTTCCCGTAGTCTTTTTTAGTCACTCTAATTTCGTTCTTACACTTCTTAATGCATTCCTTGTAGCAATGGAATGCTGATAATGCCCCCTGCATTTTATATTTTTTAAAGGGCATTTTTTTCTCTCCAATACGAATTTTTATGTTACAGTTTAGCCACCCAGGTTTAACCTTCGCTCTTCTATATATATATATTTCCCATTGGAATGCATTGTGTGATAACTTTGTTTAATATGTTCCTAAAACATTCCCATATTTCCTCAGGGTTCAATGTTTCTAGGATTAGGTCCTGTGACAGACCTGGCCGGGACAGGGGCTGTTGGAGGGGACTGAATGCGAGCCTATTGCCTTGCGATTATGGGCCCTGGCATTTGGGGGAACGGTGCTCTTTGGGCTGCAAGCCTGGGACCCCTGAGCTGATGTTACTTGGATTCAGGTCCATGCTGGCCCCCCAATACACATAGAATCTGTATGTGTATTTGGCATATTAGCAAGAGATGCTAATGTCATGAACTCCAGACAGCCTGTCTGTTATGTAATTGAGTATAGTCTGGCTTGTAGGAGTGTTTCACCTATTGTTGTGTGTGCTAATTAACCCTGCAATTGAATGAAGGAGTCCAGTGTTGATTAAGATAATTAGCTCATGCTAATTAGGTTAGGTGTGAGTCATCTGGCTGTATATATGTGTGACATGTCAAATAAAGATTAATTCCGGATGTACCCTACACTGGTGTTGTCTGGTGACTGGGTGAGCTAAGGGGTCTTGGATTGTGTGGTACCGGACAGAGGAAGCATTTACGGCGGACATCTTGGGTACGAGGTCCGTCACAGGTCCCAATTGATGTTTTGTAGTATTGAACGCAGTTCAGAAAAGTTGTCTCTTTTGAAATTTTGAGTTCTAGAGCTACCCTCATGCCCCCTTTTCCTATGATGATAAATATGGTCATCCTTTGATCCCTAGATCCCAAGTTGTCCTGTAATGCTACATCTGAGATTATACTTGGATTATTCATAATTAATCTAGAAATGCATTCTTTCTAGTAGGAGAATCCACAAATTGAGACATGAAGTTGTCCTGCAAGACATTCATGAAATGACGGGCCTTTTAATGAGTGAGCTGTTCCCTTTGCCCAGTCAATATTGGGATAATTAAAGTCCCCCATAATGATGGCATTACCCTGCCTCACTGCCATTTCTAATTGTGATAGGAGCTCCAGCTCCACCGCCTCCTTTAGCTTGGGGGGGCTGTACCATACCCCCACTATCAATTTTCCTCTTCTTCTCTTTGGAGTTCTACCCACACGGATTCCACCTCCCCTCCTCCAATTCACAATTCGCTCTTCTCTACCACCCTTACTTCGTTTTTGATATATAGACACACCCCTCCCCCTCTTCTACCTTCCGTGTCCTTCCGGTACAAGGAATACCCTTGAATATTTGCCAGCCAGTCGTGTGAGATGTCAAACAAAGTTTCTGTTATCCCCACAAAGTTTCAGTCCTCCTCGAGTAATAGCAGCTCCAGTTGCTTCATTTTGTTAGCTAGGCTCCTGGCATTTTTGTATACTCATCTCAGTGTTGTATGGGTGTATATACATTTTCGCCTTAAGTTTTTTTAATGCTTTGTTTTTTATTTGACCCCTCATTCACCCCTGGATTAGACATTCAGGCTATATTATCATATAGCAGCATTTGCCCTATATTCCTTTTCCAACCACTGTCCAAAATCGTTTTGGCCCTTTGGGGAGCAGGGATAGCCCTCATCAAAGCGACAGGTACATCATCGAGTACCATGATAATTTTGGTAATGATTATTACCAACCACACAACCACTCCCCAAGAACACCATCTAGGGGTAATTGGTGGCAGGAACCCAATCATCCCTCTGCTTTTTAATTACTCTGAAAGGGATGGCCCAGTTGGGGAAGGCTTTAATAGGTTTTTTTTCCTGGGGTTCAGAACACCAAAAGGGGCATAGACCCAAAAGGGGTTCCGGGGGGGGGGGAATCTGCACAAAAAGGAGGCGGGTCTAAAATACTCTGGCCTCTTTAACCTTAGCAAGGCCACTTTGTCCAATGAGGAGAAACATGTTTTCAATCATGGTTTGAAATTTGCCCCCTCTAAATCTTTGAATAAATTTGAGCCATTCATCGACATTCAAAAATGTATCCGCAAGGTCAGCATTCAGCGCCATATGTTGTGTAATCCCCATCACTCTAATATGGTAGTCTTAGTGGATATGAGAAATTCCAGACTGACTAATGCCTCATTGTTTAATCCTCCGGGTCCCACCGGCCATTAGTGTTTTTAGGGATCTTGTTAGTAAAGACCTACATTCATTAAAAATCAAGAAAAACTGAAGGGAGTATACATTTAAGAGAGGCCCAGAAATGCTGAAAGATAGAGATGACATTGTAGTGCGTCCTACAGATAAGGGGGGAGGGATAGTTCTTCTCGACAAAGAAGCTTATAATGCAGAGATTTTGAGACTACTATCAGATCGTACAACTTATTTACCTCTAAAAGGGAATCCCACTGCAAGTTATAAAAAAGAACTTGATGTCCTCGTTGAGGATGGTTTCCAGAAAAAAATTATTTCAAAGAAGGAAAAATGATTTATGATTCCAACAGCACCAAGGGTACCGGTAATGTATTATTTACCTAAGGTGCATAAGGATCCTGTTTGCCCCCCTGGAAGGCCAATCGTTAGTGGCATTGATTCGGCTACTTCCAGGGTGGGCAAATATATCAATCATTTTCTGCAGCCTTTGGTCATTAAGACTCCCTCGTACCTAAGGGATTGCACCCAGGTGATAAATTTACTCCAACATGTAGAATGGAAGGACACATATATACTCGCAACTGCGGACGTTTCCTCACTGTACACTGTTATTACACAAAGCAGTAAATCACTTTTTACAGCAGGACTCTCTTCATGTCCAACAGAGAATGTTTATTCTGAGACTTTTGGACTTTGCGATGGAGCGAAACTATTTTTGGCAAGACGGCTCCTATCAAGTGCAAAATAGGGGGGTGGCCATGGGGGCAAAATTTGCCCCAAGCATGGCCAACCTTTCAATGGCCAAATGGGAGGAGGATGTCATCTTATTTCAAAGAATTTTATTATGTTTGAAAAAGCATATACAATTAACAAATAACAATGTCAGGATACAGAGCCAGAATATACAGAAAAATAGCAAGAAACTCCGTCATATGTGAAACCTAAAAGAAATAAGGCGAAGGATGAGGAGATACGAAATGGTACCTGGAGGACCTACATGAGGGAAGCGAAAGGAGAAGGTCTGCTTGGCAGCGTAGCAAACAGCGACCCCCCACCATCAGGCACCCCGAATGGGAGCAATCTGTGCCCGATAGGGGGGATCTCCGCCGCCCCACCACCCAGCCTCATTATCGAACATCAACAGTTGGAGCCTTCTCCATTGGTCTGCCAGTAAATAAGGAATCATCCTAAAGTAGGGGCATGACATTGTTCCAATAAACTACAACCAGGAAGGGGAGCAAAGGGAGGGGAATGGAGGAAGGGAGAGCGAGAGGGGGGAAGAAAAAGGAGGAGAAAGAGAAAGCTGAGGAGAGGGAACATCAATTTCGGAATACAGACGGTTCAGGGAGGTATTGAGTTAGTGAGCCATGGCGCACCAATATAAATGGCCCAGGGTTCCCATGTGGATTCAAACACCCTAACTGTGTCAGAGATAATGTTGGATAACTTCTCTTGTGACATAATCCAAGATACTTTCCTGATTACTGCTGGGAAGGAGACCCTGGGTTTTTTCCAGGCTTTAGCGACCGTAAGTTTGGCACCTATAAGTATAAACCTAATAAGTCTACTAGAGGCTTTGGATAGGTCTGGGATGTGAGCATTGAGGAGGGCCACCATGGGAGATCTGGGGGTCTGGCGTCCCACAAGCTTATCGATCAAGTTAAACACTTTTCTCCAAAACAATCGTATTTTGGGGCACTCCCACCAAACGTGAGACAAGGTTCCCACTAGAGTACACCCCCTAAAGCACATGGGGTTTGCTGTCGGAAAAATTGAGGCGAGACGCGACGGGGTATAGTACCATCTGGAGATGATTTTCAGGCTCGCTTCTATTAGCGTAGTGTTTAGGATACCCCTAAAAGAGTTGAAGCTTGCTTTCTGCCAGGTCCCCAGATCCCAGTTGAACTGGAAGTCTGACTCCCAGTGTTGCATGTAAGGAGACTTAGTGTCCGGCAAGGTGAGCGATGAGTAGACTGTCGACACACCCCCCCGCTGGTCCGTGGACTGACCGCACCAAATTTCATATTCCGTAAACTTTGGGGGAAGTGGTTTGTCCCTCCAAAGTTTGTGTAGAAAGTTTGAAATCTGTCTAAATCTGAATTTTTCAGAGTCAGGTAGTTCTAATTTCTTGATGCAATAAGCAAGGGTGATAGGGCCTGAATTTGTAAAAAAGTGTCCGATTCGGTACAGCCCCTTATCCAGCCACCATCTGAATGCTTCTATATTTTGTCCTGGGGGGAAGGCAGGATTATGAAATATGTGAGATAGAGGTTTGTAAGCTGAGACCAGAGCTGTATTGGAGCGTACAGAGTCCCAGAGGGCAAACATATGTGAGAGGGTTGGGGCCATAATTGGGGGGCGCGCTTTGGGGTTCGACCAGAGGAGATAATCCAGAGTGTTATGAGGCACAGCCTGCCTTTCTAAATGGACCCAATCCGGTTTTTCATATTTGGAATAGATCACAGAGAGTTGTGCGATTCTGGCTGCTATGTAGTATTTGTATAAGTTGGGTAGTCCCACTCCCCCTTTCTGTCTATGTAGATACAGCGTTTGTTGCGGAATCCTATAGCCGTTTGAACCCCAGATGAATTTAAGGACCTTGCTTTGGAAAGATTTAATGTGATCCTTCCTGATGGGGATTGGTAGAGACCTAAAGAGATAGAGGAGTCTGGGGAACAGCGTCATCTTTATTGAATTGACCCTCCCGAGCCAAGAGATATTGTATTTAGACCATGAGTGGAGATCCAGCTCCAATTTCCGGTACATGGGAGGATAATTAGTGCCATAAAGGTCCTCTGTCTTGGCCGTGAGTGCAATACCGAGGTATTTAATGGAGGAAGTGTTCCAATGGAACTGAAAATGCTTCCGTAGGGATTCGACCGTGGAAGGGCGGAGTGAGACGTTAAGTGCGTGTGACTTGTTATAGTTAACCCGGAGCCCAGAAATTTTAGCAAAGTCATCTAGAGAGTGGCAGAGATTAGGTAGAGTAGTGATCGGGGAGGTGAGGAAAAGGAGTATGTCATCTGCGAAGAGCCCGCATTTATGGATCTGAGATCCGCATTTGACTCCTTGAATATCAGGGTTTTGTCGGATGGAGATGGCAAGTGTTTCTATGGCTATGGCAAAAATCAGGGGAGACAATGGACAACCTTGTCTAGTCCCTTTAGCTATGGTTATAGGTTGGGAGTAGTGACCCTGAAGTTTGATTCGGGCAGTGGGATTGGAGTATAGGGCACGTAATAGTCCCATGAAGTTGTCGCCAAAGCCCCAGCGTTTCATGATCTCAAAAATATATGGCCAGGAGACTGAGTCGAAGGCTTTTTGGAGATCTAGGGAAAGAAGCATCCCAGACAGTTTAGGGCCCCCGTCCCAACCTGTTTGGAGGATAGATACTATGTCTATTGCTTGTCTGATTTGATCAGGACCCTGTCTGCCTGGGATGAACCCCACTTGATCCCTGTGAATGTAACGGTTAATGAAAGAAGCCAGGCGATTCGCTAAAATTTTGGTTAGGATTTTCAAGTCGCTATTTATGAGAGAAATTGGTCTGTAATTCCCGACTTCTTCCGGGTTTTTGTCTGGCTTAGGGATTACAGCAATGAAGGCTGTGTTGAGATGGGGATCGAGTGGAGTTCCCATTGTTTTAGAGTTGAGGAATCTAGTGAGATGAGGGGCTAGGGCAGATGGGAAAGTCTTGTAATATGAATTGGAGAGACCATCCGGACCTGGTGCCGAATTAGATTTTAGGGCTTTAATAACTTCCTGGACCTCTTCAGTGGAGAAGGGGGCTTCCATTATTGCCTTATGGTCCGCAGATAGAGTGGGGATAGGGATCCCGTCAAGATAATTCGAGATGTTCGTCTCATCAGAGGCGTCATGGCGGCTATAAAGTTTGGAGTAGAAGTCGTGGAAGGCCTCTAGGATTTTGGAGGTGTTAGATGACGTACCCTGTCCCGGTATTCTAATTTTGGGCATCACATAGGAGCGGAATTTGGGAGTCAATTTGGAAGCTAGCATGGAACCTAACCTATCACCCTGGGTATAGAATTTATTTTTGCTCCACCTTATTTGTTTTTCAGCCTTCGCTGTCAATAAAAGGTTAAGTTCAAGTCTGGTTTTGTCAATTTGATGTTGTAATGATGGCGAGGGAAATTGTTTGTGCTGAGAGCGTAAGGAGGTATATTCAGCTTCAAGTCTTTTAATGTCGGCTGTCCGTTCCCTTTTAATTTGTGTCGATAGTTTGATAAATTCACCCCTGATAAAAGTTTTGTGGGCTGCCCACAGGGTTTCCGCTGATATTCCTTCGGTATTGTTAAGGGAGAAGTACTCGGAAAGAGACTTCTCTAACAACTTTATTCTTATTGGATCCGAAAGCAGGGTATCAGGAATCAAGTACTCACCGAGGCCAAGATGCCAGGAGCGGTTGCCCTTGCGACTCAGCGCCCACTGCCCCTGGAGATGAGACAGAAGGCAGTGGGCACCAAGAGGCACAAGCCACCTGTTGGTGATGGCTAGGCGTGGGCCTGGATGCTGAAGACAGGAGATGTGCTGGAAACTGGGATCCTGGCTGAGGCTCAAACACTGGTAGGCAGGCTGGAGGTAAAACACAGCAGATTAGTCAGGCACAAGCTAGGGGGTCAAACACGGGTAGACAAGTCCAGAACGAGGTAACCAGGCGGAGAGATAAGGCAGGGTCAAAGGCAGGCAGAGGGTCAGGTACTGGCAGCAAGAAGCAGATATCCGAAGTACAGGCCGAGGGTCAAACACTGGAGACAAGTGGGAAGTCCGGTAGGCAAGCCAAGGGTCGAGGTTTAGAGAGAAGCAGGAGGTGGAGGAAGTTCCTCTCTATCCGGAAAAGGACTGGGGACCAGAGGTCTTAGCAGCGAGGCATGAAATACCGGGTGTATTCTGTATGTCTTGGGTAGTGAAAGCTCAAAAGCCACCGGATTTATCATCTTCTTGATTTCAAATGGCCCGATGAATTTAGGGCCCAGTTTGCGTGAAGGGCACGAGAGTTTAAGATGGGTGGTTGACAACCATACCTTCTCCCCTGTTTTAAAAGAGGGATTAGCCTTTCTACCTTTGTCGTGAAATCTTTTGTAATCCTCTTGTGCCTGTTGCATTGTTTTCCGGAGTTCCTGAAAGTTGGACTGGATAGATTCTAGCCTTTCTTGTACCGCTGGAGCTGGTGATTCAGGGAAGGCGTTTGGGAGGAAAGATGGATGAAAGCCAAAATTTGCCCAGAAGGGAGTTTGATTAGTGGTTGAATGGGAGGAGCCATTATACGCGAATTCTGCATAAGCCAATAGGGAGGCCCAATCGTCTTGAGCTGAGGAACAAAAACAGCGTAAATACTGTTCAAGCGTCTGGTTGGTACGCTCTGTTTGTCCATTGCTCTGTGGATGGTAGGCTGATGAAAGGCAGACCTTGATTCCTAGAGACTTGCACAGTTCCTTCCAAAATTTTGAAGTAAATTGAGAGCCTCTGTCCGAGACAATGCTCTTGGGGACCCCATGGAGCCGGACAATCTCCTTAATAAAAATGTTGGCCGTTTCTAAAGCCGTGGGAGTGCCAACCATAGGCAGGAAGTGGCTCATCTTGGACAGCCGGTCCACTACTACCAGGATGGTAGAAAACCCCTCTGAGGGTGGTAAGTCTACGATGAAGTCCATCGAGATGTCGGCCCAGGGGCGCTCCGGGATGGGTAGTGGTTTTAGTAACCCCCAAGGTCTATTTTTGGCCCCCTTGTTCCGTTGGCAAGGTATGCAGGAGGAGATATAGTTTTGGCAGTCTTGTCGCCAGCCTGGCCACCAGAAGGTGCGGGAGATGAGTTCCGCTGTTTTCCGGACTCCGAAGTGCCCCGCTAGCTTGTGGTCATGGAAGGTTCTTAGGACTAAGGGTCTCACTTCTTGAGGAACAAAGACTTTGTCTTGATGCCAAAGCAGGTTTTCACGCCTTTCCAAGGAAGCCACAATAGGATCTCTGCAAAGAGTTGATGCTGTATGGAGAGCAGAAGATAGGTCTGTTGGGGTAAGTAGTAAGAAATTCTGGGGAGCTAGGATGGTGCTGGGTTCTGTTATTTGGGCGGACTCCGACGAGATGCGGGAGAGAGCATCTGCCTTGCCATTTTTGGACCCAGGTCGGTAGGAGATGTGGAACGTGAATCTTGAAAAGAAGAGTGCCCATCGGGCTTGGCGAGGTCTTAACCTCTTGGCAGTCCGTAAGTATTCGAGGTTTTTATGGTCGGTGAAGATGGTAATCGGATGGACCGCCCCTTCGAGAAGATACCTCCATTCTTCTAAAGCACATTTAATAGCTAGTAATTCCCGATCACCCACGTCATAATTCCTTTCGGGAGGACTTAATCTTCGAGAAGCAAAAGCCACTGGATGGAGAAGAGCCTTTGGCCCATGCCGTTGAGAGAGAATGGCCCCAGTGGCCGAATCTGAGGCGTCTACCTCCAATACGAAAGGGAGCAGCGGGTCCGGATGCCGTAAAATGGGAGCAGTGGTGAAAAGTGTTTTCAATTTGATAAAGGCTTCCTGAGCCTCCGGCGTCCACCGAAAACGATTTTGCTGGCGGGTTAGTTGAGTAATCGGGGCAACGATGGCAGAGAATCCCACGATGAACCGCCGATAAAAATTGGCGAAGCCAATGAATCGTTGCACCGACTTTTTATCTTTGGGAGGTGACCACTCTACCACTGCCTTGACTTTCTGAGGATCCATCGACGTACCTTTGGTGGAGATGATGAATCCTAAGAATTTGATTGTAGATTTTTCAAATTCGCATTTCTCCGCTTTGAGATATAATTGATGGGCCCTGAGGACGGTAAGTACCCATCTGACATGTTCCCGATGGAGTTCCAAGGTTGCTGAAAAGACGAGGATGTCATCCAGATAAACGACTAGGAAATCATCCAAGTGTTCTCTGAAGATGTCGTTCACCAAGTGTTGAAAAGTGGCCGGAGCGTTGCAAAGGCCGAAAGGCATCACAAGATATTCGAAGTGGCCAAACCTAGACCTGAAAGCAGTCTTCCACTCATCCCCTGCGCGGATCCGGACGAGGTTGTAGGCACCTCGCAGGTCGAGTTTGGAAAATACCTTGGCTGTTCGGAACCGCTGGAAGAGCTCTGGGATAAGCGGTAGTGGGTACCGATTTTTGACAGTAATTTTGTTTAACTCCCTATAATCGATGCAGGGTCGAAGAGAGCCATCCTTTTTGCCTACAAAGAAAACGCCAGCCCCGGCTGGGGAAGTAGATGGCCGAATAAAACCTTTCTCGAGGTTCTCATCAATATAAGTTTTAAGAGCTCTTAGCTCGGTCTCCGACAGGGGAAATATGCGTCCGAAAGGGATCTCAGACCCAGTGAGTAATTCAATAGGGCAGTCATAGGCCCGGTGTGGAGGTAGATGATCGGCCTTTTTTTTGTCGAACACATCTTTAAAGTCCTGGTACACTGGGGGAATGTGTTGCAAGTTGTCAGGTGCCATGACAACAGCCAGATGAGCATTTGGAGGTGGTGCCAGGCAATGTGAATGGCAGTATGGAGAAGAGAAGGAGACCTCTTTCCGGTCCCAATGGATCTGAGGGTCATGGGCTTGTTGCCAAGGAAGTCCTAGAATAATAGGGAACATTGGGGATGAGATGAGATCGAAGCGTAGAAGCTCCTGATGTCCAGAATCCGTGGTGGTAAGGATAGGTGCTGTCTCCAGTGTGACTGGCCCCGAATGTGGCAGAGACCCGTAAGCCAAGTGAACCAACAGTGGTCTTCCTTTATTAACATATGGGATCTGCCATTCCTTGGCAACGGAGACATCCAAAAAGCAGCTGCAAGCCCCGGAGTCAATTACGGCCGGTAACCGAATCCTCTTTCCCGCCAGCTGTAGGGAGACAGAGAGAGTCACATAAGCCTGAGTAAGATTAGGATTTTGACAGTTCATAGTGTGCTGAGGTGGCAACTTACTGGGCCGGATGGGACAATTCTGTAGGAAATGACCGGATCCTCCACAGTAGAGACATAGGTTGGATCTGCGTCTACGTTGGCGTTCCTCCTGAGACAGGCGGGGGCGGACTAGACCCAGTTGCATAGGTTCCCCGTCTGATGCCAAGGTGCCGGTAGGCAAGGGAGTGGTTGGATACATGGAAGGACCTCTTGGGGACCCCCACACTGGTCGAGATCCTTGTAGGCGCTCGGAACGGCGCTCACGCATGCGCCGGTCCAGCTTAGTAGTCAACTGGATGAGTTCTTCTAAGGTCGTGGGAGTCTCAACACGAGCTAACTCATCCTTGAGACCCTCATTCAATCCTAGCCGGTACTGGTAGCGGAGGGCTGCCTCATTCCATGTTGTGTCGGCCGACCATTTACGAAACTCCGCAGTATAGTCCTCTACTGGTCTTCTCCCCTGCGAGAGGGTATGAAGAGTAGCTTCGGCTGTGGCAGTACGTTGGGGGTCATCATACAGTTGGCCCATAGCTTCAAAAAAAGAATCCACGGTGTTTAGCAAGGGGTTCCTTTGCTCCATGAGACCGTGAGCCCAGGTCTGGGGTTCTTCTGAAAGCAGAGAAATGATGAATCCCACCTTCACAATTTCAGAGGCGAAGGTCCGGGGTTGTAAAGCGAGGTACAAGGAGCAGGCGTTTTTGAATGACCTGAATTTTCTACGGTCGCCTGAAAAACGCTCGGGGATAGGCACCCTGGGTTCTGGCACAGCCATCATCATAGCAGGTGGATTTTGCATTTGAGGTGCGGAGGCCCCGCTGGCTGACCCGGAAGCTGGGTTGGCAGCCGGAGAAGCAGTTGCCAGTTGTTGGAGGCGGGTATCAACCTGGGCATAGCCTTCCTGTAATTTCTGCACCGCCTCCATGAGGGATGACACCTGTTGACATAACATCTCCAAAGGAGATCCCGCTCTGTTGGCCTCTGTCATGGCTGGTTCGTACTATCAGGAATCAAGTACTCACCGAGGCCAAGATGCCGAGAGCGGTTGCCCTTGCGACTCAGCGCCCACTGCCCCTGGAGATGAGACAGAAGGCAGTTGGCACCAAGAGGCACAAGCCACCTGTTGGTGATGGCTAGGCGTGGGCCTGGATGCTGAAGACAGGAGATGTGCTGGAAACTGGGATCCTGGCTGAGGCTCAAACACTGGTAGGCAGGCTGGAGGTAAAACACAGCAGATTAGTCAGGCACAAGCTAGGGGGTCAAACACGGGTAGACAAGTCCAGAACGAGGTAACCAGGCGGAGAGATAAGGCAGGGTCAAAGGCAGGCAGAGGGTCAGGTACTGGCAGCAAGAAGCAGATATCCGAAGTACAGGCCGAGGGTCAAACACTGGAGACAAGTGGGAAGTCCGGTAGGCAAGCCAAGGGTCGAGGTTTAGAGAGAAGCAGGATGGTCAAGGTGATCCGGGTCGGCAGCGGGTAGTCAATCAAGGAAGCAAAACAGCAGGTACAGGTACAAGGAACAAGGACAGCTGAGAGACGAACCAGCATTGTTTTGGTGTGAAGGCCTCTCTTTTATAGGCCAGCTGGTTGGTCACATGGGGCGCACGCTAGTGCGCATGCGCGCGCGCCGCTCAGTGGAGCCGCGAGCGCGCGTGCGCCGCCGCAGCATTACCCCATCTCTTCCTGTGCGCCGGAGAGCCAGCCCCGTGCGCATGCGCACTACAGCGCGCAACGGACGAGGTCCCTGACACAGGGATTCGTTCAATCTCCAGTGACCAAATCCCGGCTTCCGATATTGTCTGTGCAGGGATAGAGTAACCAGTGAGTGGTCAGAAAGGACGGTGTCTGTGATTCTCGATGAAAGGATCCGGGGGACATCTCGGGTCTGAATTAGGAGATGGTCAATCCTGGCATACAAGGTATGGGGGGCGGAGAAATGGGAAAAGTCACGTTTACCCGGGTTTAAATCTCTCCATGCATCTGCCAAACCTTGAGCATGGATGAGTTTAGCTATCTTTAGGCTTTCCTTGGTGGGTCTGGTGAGTTGGGAGGAAGGGGGTTTGGATCGGTCTAAAGCCTGGTCAAAGGCGGAATTAGAGTCTCCCCCGAATATGACCGTGCCCTCCAGGGATGGAGAGAGAGAATCAAACATATTCTTAAAAAAGGTCGCTTGACCTTTGTTAGGAGCGTAGTAGGAGATGAGGGAGAAGAGGTTGTCTTCTATTGTCCCCTTAACAAGGATATATCTGCCCTCTGGGTCTCTTAATACTGAGTTTAAGATAAAGTTGCAGTTTTTGGCAAAGGCAATAGCTACCCCTTTAGTTTTGTTGTCGGCGCTGGCCAAATAGAAGTTGGGGAAGTGGGCATGGAGGAATTTGGGGCTGTACCGAATCGGGAGGTGTGTTTCCTGAAGCATGACAATGTCAAGCCTGGAGGATTTGTATAAGTTGAATAGCTTCTTCCGTTTCGTGGGGGAGTTCATGCCCTGTACGTTGTGGGTAGCTATTTTTAAGGTGTTTTGCGTGCTGTCAGCCATGGGATTTACCGGGGAGAGTGTGTGAGTGTCTACCATCACTTACCTTGGCATGTCCCGTACTGCCGTGGAAACGAGGAGAATCGTTTGGTCTGCTGTTTGTCGGCGTCCCCAAATGTGTACCTCTTACGAATGTTCTCACTGAAAGAAAAACAAGGGTAAATTGATGTTCCAAGAGAGAGAGGGGGACAGAGGGAAGAGAAGAGAGGAAAGACAAAGGGCTCAGCATTCTCCCTCCGGGGTAGAGGAAGACCCAGGGGGAGAGGCTGGAGTAGGAATACCTCCTGCGCTTAAAAGCGCGGGAAGTAACAATAAAAAATAAAGAAAATAGCTCCATGCCAAAATCGGCCTGGAGGTCCTATCCCCACGAATCCGGAAGGGAATCAAAGGGATAAGAGGAGGCGCATGTGTACCACCCCCGACCAAGGCAATTCAGGACTGCGGGGATAAAAAAACATTAAAACATAACTGAAAACAGTCCTGATGATAACAGAACGTCTAACAGAGATAAGGTGCCGAATGAACCCAAGATAGTGGAAGTTGGCATTGTTGGAGGGGGTTCGGGACCCCTACTGAAGAGAAACAGTTTTCCTGCTTGGTAACGCATCCCAGAGGAGTGTTGTAGAGAGAGTCATTGAGAAACAAATCCTCTGGACCCAGCCGGGTTCAAGAAGAGAGGTCGTAGACCTTGGAGCATTAGGGTGTTAAATTTTGAGTCGTTACCCCATGCTTTGAGACAGTCCCTTAGCGTTCTTTCAAAAGGGGAAACTGGGGTGCAGGGGTTGCTCCAAGGGCCGTAACCTTTGCGGTAGAGCAAAGAGATCAGGTTCGGGGCGAATGAATGAGAGATAGTCAATTTAGAAGGAAGTCAACTCGGAATGTCGTCCGAGTCCTGGAAAGTGAAGAAACTTCATTCGATCTGCTTTCAAGGAGGACCATGTTGTGTTGATCTGCGGGTCTTGGACTTGTTCCATAGGGGAGTCAGTGGGCTCGTTGGAGGTGGGCGTTTGTTGGAGACCGCCGTGGGGGTGGAGATGTCCATGTCTGCTTCTTGGGTTATAACTTTTAGTTTAAGGAGTAGGTGTTCACCCGCGGTAAAGTTGGAGAAGGAGTATTCTTGACCTTTCAAGGAGAACTTCACAGCAAAAGGGAAGGACCACCTGTACTTGATTTCCTTCTTTGTTAGGGCTTGCAGAAGAGGTTTCAGGGTCCTTCTGCGTTGGATGGTGGAGGGTGCAAGATCAGCAAATATTTGCACTGGGTGGCCCTGACTAGTCACCTGAGACGCGGCTCTTGCCTGCTTCATTATTGCTTCCTTTACCGCATAAAAGTGCGGTTTGGCGATGATGTCCCTGGGGGTTCCGTCTCTCCTGGGGGGACAAAGCGATCTGTGAGCCCTGTCCAGTTCAAGGCGATGAGAAGGAATATTGGGGATCAGCGATTTTATAAGGTCTTGCGTTGCAGAGGAGACGTCCTGGATGGATTCTGGCAGGCCTCTGATCCTGAAGTTGTACCTCCTAGACCTGTTTTCCAATTCGTCGATGCGGGAGATGGCAGTATCCAGCTGATCATGAAGAGTGGAGATGAGGTCAGAGTGCTGGTGAGCCGTCGCAGTGTTCTGGTCTACCCTGGTCTCTACGGCGTCAATTCTGGATCCAATAGCTTGGAGGTCTGCTTTAATGTCACTTGTGATTTTTGTTGCGGTGGAGGCAAGGAGGGTGGACATTCTGAAAAAGAGATCCTCAATGTTGAAGGGACATTCCCTGTCAGGTGCTGCAGAAGTGTGAGAGTCAGTCAGGGCAGCCATTACAGGGCCTGCTGGGGAGAATGGGTGGTCTCCAAAAGTGTGGCTCAGGAGGGATTCAGTGGATGCTGGGGAGGGCAACATCTCCTTGTGGCAGGAGAGTGGAGGGCCAGGAGTGAGGTGCAGATGTGCAGGGGAGACCACTTGCCTGAAATCCTGCTGGATGTCTGTGAGGGAGGCCTGAGGTGATCTTGCAGCGTCTGCTGCGGCGGCCATCTTGGAATTCTCAGGCCGGGTGGAGGCTGTGAAAAACTTCTCCAAATTCCTCCGTGGGGCACGGCCAGACATGCGGGGGGGGGTCCCTGGGGTGTCCGCAGGCTGTTCGCCTAATTACTACGGCGGTACAGCGTTCCTGGGCTGTATTGTGAATGCCGCTGGTCCGGGGTGGCGCGGAGCTCCGTGACTATGCGGCCATCACGGGTCCCTCGCGCATGCGCACTCCAGGAGGATGTCATCTATGGGTAGTCCAGGTCTGAGCTGGTGCTCTGGAGAAAATACATAGACGACATCCTCCTCCTGTGGGATTGAAGTTTGGAATCCCTTAATAGTTTCATTCTGGCTTTGAATAATAATGAATAATAATGATAGGGGCATTGTTTTAACCCACGAAACAAGCAGTCTGGAGATCCATTTCTCTAATTTTAGCCTTTTTTTGCATAACTATGGTTGCTATTGCCTTATTATATTTAATTATAGGCTTTGATTTTATTTTTGTATTTTTTCTTTATTTTCATATATTTTTTGATTGATGTATTGTTTTTATGCAATATTGGTGTTTATTTTATATTGGCAATAAGATGTCACTGCTCCTCGAATCCCCACATTTGCGTGATCTCTTCTACCATTAGCTCAATTTTCTATTTTGTTTGAATTTTTATCACAAGAGTTTTATCTCTAAATGTTGCAAGTTACACATTAATTGAGCCTTTTTTTATTAATTAACATTAGGCTCTTTTTTGCATGTCCATAAGGTTAGGTAGCCTCTCTGTCCTGTATAATGCATCCTGTGCATGGATGATGTTTATTTCCTGCCGGTGGAGCGCATTCAGGTTGACTATTTCAAGTTTGCTTCCGGTTAGTGCGCTCCAATTGCAAGGAGATCGTAATTTCCGCCTTTTGGAATGCACGCATTTTCCGGTTTTGTATCAGCATCCGTTCTCTATATAAACATTAAAACGTCACATGTCATGACCACGCCCCTGAAGACACACGTTTGCGACGAAACGTCGGGTGGAGCAAGGGACGAGTGACGCATTGGAGGGAACGGAGGAGCGGTGGCCATCTTATTGGTAGGAAGCGCTGGTCGCTTTCCTTTTTGCTTGAATTATACTTTCATGCCAAAGCCATCTTGGGAATAGGCTTATATACTTACGGATCAGTGGAGTGAGGATTTCTAAGCAACAAAGGGAGTCTTTGAGTGTGAGGAAACATGGATGCAACTTATTAAAGCAATTGCTGTATGACCCATTGGCTGACTGGAGGGGTCAGTTTTTTAGGGTGTTGGTGACGGGTCCTTTCATCTCAACACAAATCCTTCATTTTGACAGACTTTTGAATCAATCAAAACTTGTAATTCTCTTCATTACTGATTATATGAACTTTTGTTTATTACCACTTCTTGAGTAGCGCTACACCTTTACCCCATATATTATCATTACTGGCTCCACTGTTACTCTCTGTCCTTTGTCCACTGATGACTGTCACTTCCTTAGAACCCTCCCCTGCCAACACCTAATTTAAAAGCCCCTCCCACTTTGTGCCCATCTTTCTTCCCAATAGAGCTGCACCATCCCCATTAAGGTGCAGCCCACCCTTACTAAAGAGCTGTTAAATGGCTGAGAAGTCAGCCCAGTTCTCTAGGAACCCTAAACCCTCTTTCCTACACCAGTTCCTCAGCCACTTGTTCCATTCCCCAAGCTCCTACTGCCTCTCTGGCATGGCTCACGGCACAGGTAGTATTTCAGAGAAAACCACCTTCACAGTAAAAAATATTGTGCCGGGTCTACTCAAAAAGATTGAGGCAACTATTTGCATCAGCTTCTTAAGTACTGTCAACTAAACTTATTTTTGTCTGACTCATTAGACTTCATGTTTTCAACTTTGTTTTATTAGTGTCAATGTAGGGATTGTTCAGTCATTGTGAGTGTAGTGCGACTACCATTCATCTTACATTAGTGTGAATGTAGGGTTAGCTCAGTAAGTGTGAGTGTAGTGACCGTTTTTATTTTTTTATTTATATATATATATATATATATATATATATACACGTTACTGCAGGTTTATTGCCATATAGTTCTCTTTGCATTACTGAAAGTTTAACTCTGTATATTTCATTGCATTACTGCAAGTTTAACGCTGTATATTTCATTGCGTTACTGCAAGTTTAACGCCATATATTTTATTGCATTGTTGCAAGTTTAACACCATATAGTTCTGTGCATTACTGCAATATTATAGTGTATCCGTGGAGTGTGTCTGTGTCATGAATACTGAAATTAAAGTGCACCAAACACCACTTTCCATTGATTAAAGTGCATCCACGTACACATTTACACATCTTTATTAAAAAAAATTTAAACAAGCACCCCCACTCCCCCATCGTGTCTGGGAGGACAGCAAGGAGAGGCAGACATTCCCATGCACTGTAAGGGGGCCAGCAGTGTCTGTGACCACAGTCAAAG
This sequence comes from Lithobates sylvaticus, assembly GCA_028564925.1. Lineage (NCBI taxonomy): Eukaryota > Metazoa > Chordata > Amphibia > Anura > Ranidae > Lithobates > Lithobates sylvaticus. The sequence continues at coordinate 241,993,529 of CM053029.1, read as the reverse complement.
TAAGACGTGGTCAGTCCTCAGGCAGGGCATAATTTCCTCTTTTTAGTGATGTTGCCCATGCTATCCAGCCACAGCGTGCAGAGGAGGTGGTGGACTGGCTTACTAAACTGTCCTCATCCTCGGTCACCCAAGCAGAGACTAGTGCGAAGTCTCCTGCAGCTGCAAAACCTGCCTCCTTGTCCACAGCTATTCCTGCCATAGCCCCAGCAACAGGCATGGAGGAGTCAGTGTCAGCCACTTGCTCCTTGACAATGCACAGACAATACTCGATTCAGATGTTGGTTCTGAGGTTGAGGAAAGCAGTAACATGAACCTACATAGAGGGGAGAACACTAGTACACAAATTGGCAGTCATGTTCCTCCAGCCGCAGCGTATTGTCAAGTTGTCTCCAGTGGTAATGAGAATGGAGGAGATGATGATCAGGTCACTGACTTGACTTGGGTGCCAGAAAGACCAGAGGAGGAAAGTGAGGGTGAGGCACAACTCCAACGAGACAGCCATTATGGAAGAGTAGAGAGCAGCCACCCTATTCCATCACATTGTGGAGCTGTTATCTCCTGGCCCACTTCCCATAGCTCAGCTGTCTGGGCCTTTTTCAGTACATGTGCAGCTGATCGCACTGTTGCTATTTGCAAACTTTGTATCAAGCGTGGCAAAAACACTAACCATTTGGGTACCACATGCTTGACAAGGCATTTAACCTCCCACCCCTTATCCTGTTGGCAAGAGCACCTAATAGCCACACAAAAGGAGCACAAATTTGTCCCTCCTCCTTACTCACCCCATCTGTCCCTGCTATGCCTCATGACCTCTCAGCAGCCTCCACTGACAGGGATGATTGGTATAGAGCAGGGTGTCCCAGGTCCTTGCAGCACATCTGCAAGCAGCACACCACCAGCTGTAGACTATAGCTGGCAAATTTCTCTGCCCCATATGCTGCAGCCGAAAAAAAAAAAAAGTCCCTGCCACCCACATGCCCATCTTTCAAATGCAGGATAGGATCCCTTCAAAAGGAGGAGTCCTATTGTGAGGAATAATGCTTGGGTGTTTAGTTATGGGCAAGACAAAGCTCTATGATCTGATAACCAAGATTGCCAGTGGAGATAGCATTTTTCCAGCGTTAGTTGCGTTTTTGCAAACTCGAATTCCATTGAAAGGTGGTCGTTCAGTATATCAATGGTATTACTGAGAGAAGGAGCATAGACCAGTTTTTAGTGCCGCGCAATAGATAAATGGGCGGCAATAAGTATGTGTGTGATGATCGGGTGAAATTTCAAGGGCCAGTTTGAAAGGCCTAGTCCGAAGAGAGATATTTGTGGGGTTAACTCAATGGGAAGGTTGGTAACTCTTGTATAAGGGTGGAGATATCTGTCTAGAAAGTGGTAATAGACGGACATTCCCACCAAATGTGGAAAATATGTCCATCCATGTCGCAATTCCTCCATCATTTGCTGGAATGGGATGGAGATACTTGAGTTAGTTTCGTAGGAGTGTAATACCACCTATATAGAATTTTCAATTGTCAGAAATGTTTTTGTAGAACATGGTGGATGAATGTATTGCTCGGTACCAGATAGGGGGGATTCGGATTTGTAATTTGGATTCCCAGTAAACTAAAGCTGGGGGGCTTTGTTTTTGACATGGTTTTGTTAGTAGTCCGTAAAGATAGGCTATGCCCCGGAGTTTTCCGTTAGTTGGGTTGAAGAACTGCAGGATGTCTTTTGTCCAAGTGTTATGCGAAGTTGAGATGGAGGTAAGTATATGACGGGGCCTTAGGTACATATAGATGATAAATCTGTCTTTAATTTGATGGAAGGATAGAAGTTGGTTATTCTGGAATAGGTCCCCTATCTTCTGGAGGCCCTGCGAGGCCCACCACTGTAGGGGTAGATCCGAGAGTGATAAGGCTGATAGCAGAAGTTGATGCAGAGCCTAAATGTGTAGTCCACCTGATAGTTGTAGGACCGCTTTCTAAGTGGTTATTGTCGAATTGATTGTTGGTAAGAAAGAGCGCGGGGGTGGAATCCCATCCAGACGTAAGCTAATAAGTGTGAGGGGGGTTTAGGCAAGATTTGTGGCTTTAATTAAAGTTCAGGATTGCCGTGATGACATTGTTTTCCCATAGTTTTTTTGGTTTGCTCTAGTATTGTGGCTTTGTATTATGATCTGAGGTCAGGGACTCCGAGACCAACATAGTTCCTAGGTGTATTGAGCAAAAAAGTTTTAAAGCGTGGTTTGCGTGCTGCCCAGGTGAAGTTGTTGATGATCCGCTGGAGTGTGGCTATATGCGATTGTAGTATTGGTAGTGGTAAAGTCTTAAAGAATTCTAGGACATGTGGAAGAAGGAACATTTTATACAGGGCTATCCAGCCTGCCCAAGAAGCATTTGTGGAAAAAGGGGATTTGGCGATATTCTGTAATTTCTGTCCTAGGATAGAGATATTTGTACAAAGAAGTAGGATAGAAGGGGAGGTCAGCTATATACCTAAGTAGGTCATAGATGAGTTGGGGGCCCAGGAAAAAGGGGATAAGGCAGTAATTGCTGTCTTGAGTCGTGGACATAGGGTTACCCCCAGCATAGCTTATTTAGAGTGATTTAATTTATACATGGATACCCAACTGAATTGTTGTAAAATATCACAGAGCAGGGGCAGGGATTCAAACGGTAAGTGGTAATTATATCGTCAGCATATAGGCCAATTTTGTGAGATACTTGATCGATCAGTAAACCAGCGATATCCATATGAGCTTTAATTGCTTGTGCTAGTGGTTCAATCACCAGCGTAAAAATTAGGGGGGGGGGGGGCATGGGGCAGCCCTGCCAGGTCCCGTTAATGATAGGAAAGGGGGTGTATAACATACCTGATGTAAGAACTTTTGCACTAGGCATAGAATAAAGACAGAGGATAGCTTGCCAAATTTCTGTAGGACTAAGTCTAGGTATAGCCAGTTAACCCTATCAAACGCCTTCTCTGCGTCTAGAGAGATCAGCATAGAAGGTGTCTGAGGGTGCTCTGTCCAGTGGATAAGATCAATAAACTTATGAGGTCCATCTGAGGCTTATCGGGAGGGGATGAAGCCTATCTGATCTGGGTGGATCAAGTTGGTCATGTAAGTCGCAAGGCGGGTGGCTAACAATTTTGTATAAAGCTTGAGGTCGTGTTGAGCAGAGATATGGGATGATAATTGATTGGGTCGTGGAAAGGTTTGCAGGATTTGTGTATGGTAGTTATTACCGCTTCAAGGGATTCCGATGGAATCTCTCCAGTGTTTAAGAATCTATTGAAAGTGTTGCATAGGTGGAGTACAATTTGGTCTGCATATGTCTTGTAATATTCATTTATGAAGCCACCTGGTCCTGGAGATTTGTGTGGGAGGAGTTCTCTAATAGCTTTGATAATCTCTTGGTGAGAGAAAGGTTGGGCTAATGCGTCGAGCTGGGATGGAGATATCAAAGGAATTTGGAGAGGGTTAAGGAAGTCCTGTATTAGCTGTGAGGTGGGATGGGGCTCAGATGCAGAGAGTGAGAAGTTGTAGAGTTTTGGGTAAAAGGTGCTAAATCCATCCGTGACCCATGACACTTTTTTTTTTAGTAGGAATGGGATTCTGTTTTGTGCTGCTCTTTTTTATGTGGCTGGGCTAGGAGTTTCCCAGCTTTATTTCCCTGGGAGTACCAGGTAAAGCAAAGTCATTTTAGATAAAAGTCATGACCTTGTCTGATGTAAGAGCTAAGGTCACTCCTTCGTTTATCTAGTTCTTCTATATTATCTAATGTGGGGTTTTGTTTATTCAAGGTTTCAATTGTTTGAATACGCTGGAGGAAGGCGTTTATTCTGAGGGTTTTCTTTTTCTTTTCCTGGGCACCTGCAAGCATATTCCCTGTATAACAGATTTGTGGGCATTCCATAATGTAGTTGGATTAGAAACAGAGCTGATGTTAGTTGCAAAGAAAAAAGATATCTCAGATTGAGCCTGTTCTCGGGTCTACAGTACGCTAAGAATTGCAGCATTCAAATGCCATAGGGTGTGCCTGGGAGTAGGGGTGGAAAAAGATAAGGTAATGGATACTGAGGCATGGTCAGACCATGTTATGAGTCCAATCGTTGATCTAGTGATTTTTTTTTGAAGTAGGGTCTTGGAGGTCAAGAACAAGTCAATACAAGAATATGATCTTTGGGTGTTCGAGTAGAAAGAGTAATCCCTCTCGGTGCCGTGTTGACATCTCAATGGATCATAAAGGTCTTCCAGAGAGATCAGTGAGGATAGAGCTGTGGACTTCCTTTGTTTTACATTGTATTAGTCCATCTGGGCGTCTATGACCTTCAAATCGCCACATATTATGATTTGATTCTTAGGGTAGTGTTGGATCTTATGCAATATGGATTTATAGAACGATTTCTGGTGGGAGTTGGGGGCATAAATATTTACAATAATGAAGAGTTGGTTATTGAATGCGGCTGACAAGATCAGATATCTGCCTGAAGGATTGAAGTGGTTAAGATTGAAAGAGATGGAAGTAGGATGAGGACATAGGTCGGAGGACGTCCTGCAGAGGGAGGGGCCTAGCCTAGGAGAGGACGGCCAGACGGAGGAATGGTAACACGCGCTAAGCGAGAGACGCCGCGCTACACGGGGAGGAAGCAGATCCTCTAGGTGGAGCGCAACACCCGGCCGACACTACAGATAGAGCTCCAGCGTGTCCCACGCTGCAATGGCTACAGAAGCCGAGGCGACGGCGGGAACAAGTCTCTGCGGAGTTTCTCGCTCTCCCCCCCTCTAAGCTTCTCGCTCTCCCCCCCTCTAATCTTCCGTAGCGGACCCCGACTCCCTCATATCTCCTCTCGGCTTACTACTCCTTCTATCCCTCCACCGCACAGCTGATCCTCTGGAAAAGAGGAAAACACCAACAGCGCATAGAAGACAACGGAGTAGAGGGGTAAGTCCCCTTATTGCAAGGGGTTACAGCAACTCACTGAACCCTCATCGAAATGGTAAGAAACTTTTTTTAAATACTTACCTTGGAAATTGAAACTTATTAAACTACAAACACAGGTATGAGGAAAACTTGCTACACTGCTACACTGCTTACTATAAATTGTATGCCGAAAACATATTTACCTGTATAGACAGCAAAGGTCAGTCTAAACTCCGGTAGTGACCGTTCATGTATATTGGGCCGCTGGTGTATATATATACATATATAGGAGGTGTTTGGATACCCTGTGAAAGAGTGGAACTGCAGCGGTGGATAGTTGGAGATTTACCCCAGAGACATAACCCAGAGATCCTTTTTTTTTCTGTGTGTCTCCCCACACGCAATGTTTTTTCTCTCTCCCTCCCTGCTCCTTCACCCTTTAACTATCTGTGAACGGGTTGACATTGAAACATAAACCTGTAGAAATAAGGATTTAAAAAAAAAGGAGGAAAGGGAAAAAAAGGGGGAGAAAAAAATAAATAAAAGAAAACCAAACCTTTATTGGGCTTTTCTTATATGAATGGTTTTGGGAAGAGAGGATCCTCTCAAAAAACTATTAAGCAAACTTCGGCAACCATCTCCCAAGGGTAAAAACACCCAAGGATAAATAAGTGTATGGATAGACAACAAGATAATAAGATATAGGCTATGGAAGAGGCCTGACGGATTCTGTACATACACGTTATTTCTTATAAGAAACTTGCTCCCCCCCCCCAGGACAAGTAGGCCCTATCAGGATCTACTCAGCTATAAAAAGGAAAGGAAAGGGGGAGAGGGAGAAGGAGGATAAATAAGAAGGGGCATTTCCCTTGCCAGAATAACCAGCAAGAAACTTAATCTCTACTGCAGGCTATCTGTTGAATACTGCGGTCACATTGAGGCTATATTAAAAATATTCTCAACCTGCAAAAGAAGAGCCTATTATACAGGGGCTATCACCTCATAGAAGTGGTCCACCTTGGGCCACTCTTATTTTTCTATACACACAGAATACCTGCTAAACTGGGGAAACGGAAGACCATAAATAAGAAACCAGGTATGAAAGGTAAAATTACAAAGGGAGCTGAAACTAAGACAACGAAGGAAAAAGCAAACACCAGCACAATTAAACAATACATGGTGCAGGGTTTGAGCCCAAAAAGTCCGAGTATGGAAAAACAACCGGTTAAGCAGGGAAAGAAGAAAGAGGCGAATAAAAAAAAGGAAGAGACACATGAGGCATCAGGAGGTAATACCACGGAAGAAATTGAAATAGATAGCAGTAGGATAGAAGACCAGAACGGAAACACCCAGACTTTGACTAAGACGATGATGTCTGAAATGCTAACAAAAATGGAAATCTCCATAAAAGATGAAATAATAGCACTACGCACAGATCTTAGCCATATCCTCACTCGGCTAGAGGAAGCAGAAAATAAAATAGATAAGCAGACACAAGAACTGTCCGACTTCAAAGATCAACTTAGGAAAATGAAGATAAACCAAAGACAGATGATATATAAATTGGAGGAACAGGAAAACCAGAGTAGAAGGCAGAACTTAAGAATGCGCGCCCTCCCAGAAGAAAATGGTGAAGATCTTAGAAACATTTTGAAGGAATTATTTAATCCAATTGTCAACAAAGGACCAGACTGGGAACCAAAAATTGAGAGGATACATAGAGTTAGAAAACCCCAACATATCATAGACTTGCCTAGAGACATCCTTGTAAGGTTCCAGGACTACCTGGAAAAAAGACAGAAATATGGACTAAACTAAGAGGAAAACCCCCATTAAAATACGGGGGATCAGATCTTCAGATCTATATGGATCTGTCCCCTCAAACATCGGCCAGAAGACCACTACTAAACCAAATGCGGATAGAAAACGTAAAATATAGCTGGGGATTTCCAGCGTGTTTAATAGCATATAAAGATGGGAGATCGGTAAAGTTAAAATACCCAGAACTACCAGAATTCTGTAAAAACCTGGACCTACATCCTTTATAAATCCCAGAGTGGTCAGCTAGAGAAGGGCTGGAGTAATCTTAAACAGGAAAAAATAGCCACCTTGGCCCTTTTTGCCGATGCAGTAACGAAAAGGGCCCAATCTGGGTCCCCACCAAATGGGGAGGGGTCTTCCCACTCCCCCACTTTGGGGGTTTTTCTTGGGTTTTCTTGTGTTTGTTTCTTTTTTCCTGTTTTTTTTTTGGGGTGCCTTTTGGGAGTATGGTTTATGACACCCCATACCGCTTATCTATGTTCCATATCTGATCACGGAAGACAGATCTCATTAAGGGAGCTGAGAGGCGGAGGGGGGCGGGGAGGAGGGGGAGGGCTTTTGTTCTAGACTGAATAGAATCCGTCTGGGGGACCCCCTCCCACCCCCCCTCTTCTTCCATGGTGGAGGTTAGAGGGGGGGTGGAAGGGGGGAGGAGGCTGGAGCCCCACCTCTGAGAAGGAAGACCAGAGGCGAAGAGGAAGGCTCTGATTCGCCAATGGCCTGGGGGCCGGTATTGGCCAGGTTGAGGGGGGGGGGTTTGTAGAGCAGAGGGGGTGGGGAGGGAGGGGAGGAGAGGGGGGAAGGGAGGGGAGGAGAGGGAGGGTGGGGGGCGGATAAGGGGAAGGAATAAAAAAGGGAGGTGCCTCTCTCAAAAAAGCAAAAATAGGATGAAAACTTTTAGATTAGGTTTATAACATACAATATTCGAGGACTAAATAGCCCGGCCAAAAGATATAAAGTATTAAAAGAACTAAAGTATTACCAGGCAGACATAGTGTTTCTCCAGGAAACCCATTTTTCCAAGGGGCTAACGTTAAACTATATTCCAAAAAATACCCTACTTGGATATATGCAGATTCAACCACCAAAATAGCTAAAGGAGTGGCGATAGGATTTTGTGAGGGACTAGTGTTTAAAGAAGAAGAAAGACTAGTGGACCCAGAGGGGAGGTTTCTCTTTCTGAGAGGGTATATTGGAGAAACGCAGCTCACCCTAGGAAACATTTAAGCACCAAACAAAAAGCCAACAGAATTTATGAAGATAGCGACTCTATCCCACTTCAGACGAGGGATGGTAATATTGTCAGGAGACTTGAATCTATGCATCGACCCATTTGTAGATATTTCGTCCGGTGCACGGGGGACAGGAGGTGTCCCCTTGAAAAAACGAAAAAAGTCGCTACATCAAAACCAATTGATAGATGTTTGGAGAACGTTAAACCCAAAAACACGCGACTACACATTTTTCTCCCCCGTGCACGGGATGTACTCACGAATTGACTACATTTTTGTAGACCATAATACATTGTCAAAAGTCACAAAATGCCACATAGAGAGCTCTACCATTTCAGACCATTCGCCAGTCATAATCATAATATCGCCAGTCATAATGATAATAGATGAAATTAAGACACCGAAAACATTCTCTAATTGGCGACTTAACGAAGCACTGATCATGGAAAAACAAGACATAGAAAAAATACAAGAAGAATTTACATTCTTCTTTGAAAACAATGAATCAAATGATATATCACATTCCACACTATGGGAAACACATAAGGCATATATAAGGGGCATCTTAATCTCAATGGGCTCAGGGAAAATAAAGGAAAGAACAAAGAAAATTCAAAAGGTAACCGAGGAAATTTTTAACTTGGAGCAACGCCATAAAAACGTTGAGGGATACCATCAAGAGATATATCATCGGCTCATAATAAAAAGAGAGGAACTAAAGGATATAATAACACAAGACACAAAAAGAGTTCTTAATGCGATCTTAAAAGATAAATATCTCTGGGGGAATAAGGTTGGAAAACATTTAGCGAAATCTTTAAGGACGAAAAAATCCAGGAATTATATAGAAAAAGTTCGCAACAAACAAGGAGAATTGGTGTAGAAGACCGGGGATGTCGCAGATGTCTTCCAACAGTATTATAAAACCCTATATAATATAGAAGGAGAGAAGATGAGCGTAGAAAAAAACAATAAAATAAAAGATTTTCTTAGGAACGCAGGAATACCGCAATTAACACAAGAGGATACGGAAGGATTGGAAGCCCCTATATCAGAAGCCGAAATCATTAGAGCTATTTCAGACACATCGTCGGGAAAAAGTCCGGGACCGGATGGATTCCCGATTCTGTACCTAAAGAGATTCAGTAAGACCCTAGTGCCAAGACTCTGTAATTACTTTAATGGATTAGGAACAGAATATGGACTGAGTCGTGCAGCACAAAAAGCCTTAATTACGGTAATCTTAAAAGAAAGGAAGGACAACAGTTGTTGTGCAAGTTATAGACCGATATCCCTACTTAATTGTGATACAAAACTATATGCTAAAATTCTCGCAAATAGGCTAAAAAACCACATGAACGGATGGATACATACAGATCAGGTAGGTTTTGTTACAACTAGAGAAGGATGCGATAACGGGATTAGAACACTACTGCTTCTACAAAAACTTAAAACAGATGGGCCCCCAGGTCTATTCCTGTCAATTGATGCCGAGAAAGCATTTGACAGGGTAGACTGGGGGCTCATGATGGAGACATTGAAATATGTCGGGCTAGGTACCAATATGCTACAGAGAATAGGAGTCCTATATGATAACCCGACCGCTAGAATAAAGATTAATGGTGACCTAGCGCCCCCTTTTTCCATGAGTAACGGGACAAGGCAGGGGTGCCCCCTGTCACCGTTGCTCTTCGTTCTATCACTCGAACCACTACTGGCAACCATCAGATCAGATAATAACATAAAAGGGATTAAGGTAGGAGAGATTGAACACAAAGCAACAGCTTTCGCTAACGACTTATTGTTTTATATTACAGAACCTATCACATCAATGCCTAGATTGCTTGAGATATTAAAAGCCTACGGTGAGATATCTAATTTTAAAATGAACATTAATAAGTCAGAGATCTTAAATATAAGTGTGGGGAAAAAACAGGCATGCGAGTTACAAAGAGCTTTTCAATTTCCATGGAGGAAAAGTGGTCTGAAATACTTAGGGATTAAACTATCAAACTCCATTGAAAAGCTATACACGGAAAATTTTATCCCACTATTGGAGGAAATTAAGAACGAAATTAAAAAAATTTGTCATAGACCCCAATCGTGGCTCGGACGGATAAACACTGTAAAAATGGTGCTTTTACCTAAAATCACGTATAAGTTCCATATGCTCCCAATACCTCTCCCTGACTACTATTTTCAAATATTAAACACTATTATTAGTAGATTTATATGGCAAAACAAGAAAGCTAGGATATCACGAGATACCCTGAATCAAAATAAAGACCAGGGAGGACTTGGCGCCCCCGACATAAAGAAATACTACTATGCGACGATCCTGTCAAGAGCTGTAGAGTGGACACGAAAGGAAAGTAAAAAATCATGGGTGCAATTAGAGAACGACACAAGTAAGGTTAAATTAAGTACACAGATATGGAGCCCCCCAAAATTTAGGAACTTGGGAATAAACACACAAAAAATAACTCAACATGTTTTTAGAATTTGGGATTTAATTCACAAACAATACAGTTGGAGTTATAATTCACCACTGATGTCACTAAAGAATAATAATTATTTCCCACCAGGAAAAAAAGAAATGGGTGGTCAATGGATAGGAGAAAATACACAATTGGGTGATTTAATAAGTAAAGGTAGAATTAAACCACAGATAGAAATACAGCAGACTATAACACACATAAAGTTAAATGAATGGCGCTACCTCCAGCTGGCAAACTTTGTGGGGAAGCTTCCTCAACCAATTAGAACGAAGGAGAACTATACATCCCTCGAGAAAATATGCATAGGAACGGGAGCAAAAAAAAGATACATCCCGTCTATATAGAATGCTCCTCACAGAGGGCCGGCAGGAAATACCTCCATTCCTTATAAAATGGGGAAATGAATTGGGCACGCACGAATACAAACACAACTTAAAAAAAATTTTGAGCTTAACACATAAATCAGCAATTGACAGTAGAACGTTGGAAACAAACTATAAGTGTCTTACTAGATGGTACAATACACCCAATAAAATAGGTAAATATCAGCCTGGGACTCCGCAGGAATGCTGGAGAGGATGTACCCAACGGGGCACGATGGCCCACATCTGGTGTGACTGCCCAAAAATTAGTAAATTTTGGAGAGGCATTTTGGGCCTTATAAAAACAATTACGGGTATCAAAATAACTGAAGACCCCTGGATATGCTTGTTTCACAATACAGTAGAGCCAATAAAAGTATATACGATGACTCTAATCCCACATATGTTAAATGCGGCAAAAGCACTTATCCCTAGGAAATGGCAGCAAGAGGAGCCACCGACAGAATTAGAATGGGTAGGAAAGATGGAAGAAATATATCACCTGGAAAAACTTAAGCCCCATACACACGCTCGGATTATCCGAGGACCAGGTCCGTCGGATCATGTCCGTCGTACTTTGTCCGATGTTGGTTTTGCGTACACATGGTCGGACAAAGTTGTCAGAAAATCCGATCATTCTGAACGTGGTGACGTTTTTTGCCTACGACGGGACTACGTAGAGGCTAGTAGCCAATAGCTTTGGTCTTGTAATGTGATCTGAGCATGCGTAGCACTTTGTCCGTCGGAATTCGCTACACACGATCGGATTTGGTGTGATCGGACTTTGTTGTCAAAAAATCTATCCAGCAGGAGATAGGACTTTGTCCGTCGGACAATACGATGGAAACTGTCCTATGGTGCCTACACACGGTCGGAATTTCCGACAACATTGTCCGATAGGACAGAATCCATGGGAAAATCCGACCGTGTGTATGGGGTTTTAGATTCAATGGGGAAGGAGAAAACTCTATGATTAAATGGAAAAACTGGCAAGACTTTAAACAGACTTGGAGATACGCAGAAATAATAACATAAAAGCTATGGGCAGGGACCTAGGAAAAAAAAAAAAAAAAAAAGGAGAAAACATAACAACCTGAGACTTAATTAGAGAGGCACTGAGGGCGGGGATGGGAAGAGGGGGGGGCGGGAGTGGGAAATACAGGGGGTTTCTATACTTAATTAATATAATAAAATGTGTAAGGGGTATAACTGAAGGATATGGATAATTAAATGATTTTTGTATTTTTCCTTTCTCCCCTTAATAAAAATTTCCACAATGATGTTTAAGAGACATAAATGAACGTTAACTTGATCAAAAATGTCTCTCTTGTTTACTGAGGTGGAAAAAAAAAAAAAAAAAAAAAAAGATTGAAAGAGACTGAGGAACGTACTGCGATCATAACTCCCCTCACTTTCTTGTCAACACGTGCTTGGAAACAGTGGGGGAATAGTTTGTGGGTGCATTGGGGAACGTTATGTTCTGGGAAGTGCGTAGAATGTCTGCTTTTTGCGATAAATCTTCTAGCCAGAGGAGTGAATGCTTAAAGGGGCTGTAAGGGATACAATTGTGAGGGTCATTGCCTCGAATGAGGGGATCAGGGTTCTGGTGAAGTGGCGGCGCTGAGAGGGATAGGCTCTTGATGTCGGAGGGGAGGAAATGGGGGAGGGAGAGGAGCAGTGACGTTTCAAGAATATTGATATATACAATAATATGTGTGGGCGGATCAGGGCCTACCGTGTCTGAGAGGGTCTGATCTGAACACACAATAACAGAGCAATAAAATACACAGGTAATCTAACAAGATAAGCAAAATACCAAAAGTGGTAATAACAATTCTAATTGTAGTAAATTCAACCAATGATGTGCTTAGCACATGAAAAACTGTGGAGCATGGAAGGGGTAACATAGGTGCTTCCACTCCTCCACTAACTTATTAAACTGGAAAAAAAGAATAGTGACCAGCCTTAGGCATTTACATTTGCATACATTGACAGGTGCATATCATTACAATTTTTTTACAGCAAGGCCCTTTCTTGCTTTCATCAAGAGTACCTCTATAGAGTTACCATGTGAAGGCATCACCAACACCCAAAGAACAATTTTTCAGCACTTGTTACAGAAGTAGAAATCCAAAGTCTGTGGTAGCGACATCAGAATTTATCCAAAAAATCTCTAATCTTGTGCATGACATTGTGGCCTCATCATACAGACTGGCTCTCCAAGCCGTTGCTTACAAAATAAAAAAAGCTTGCAGTAAATATTGAATTTTTTGGGCTTTATAAATGAAATTATTGCTGCAGCAGCTTCTATATATGGTACAGATATACCACTTTACAGATGGACTAATGGGACCCCCAAGGCACTATATTGAAAGGAATTTTTAATTTTTATACTTTCACTTTGAGCATCAATAAATCACTGCTCATTTTAAAATTAAGTTTTTTACAAACTTTCTTTCATTGGTGTCCCCAGGGCAGTACCCGGACCCCCATAACCATTGTATGCCTAATTACTTGCATATAAGCCTCCAAAAAGAGCACTTTTGATTTTTCACATTCGGGTTCCATAGACTTTAATGGGGATTGTTATTCAGTTCTGAACTTTCCAGATGTTTGAAAGTTCTCTTGCGAACCGAACAGGGGGTCGTTCGGGTACAACTGTCATTCCCAAAAGAAAATTCCAAAAAAAAAAAAAAAAAAGGACAAGAGGCAAGAGGCAAAAATTTAAGTTTGACGGTTTTGGTGTTACTGCACATTAAATCTGATATTATGTGACCTCATGTCCTTCCCACTTTGCACTCCATGTTATTACATTTTAAAACAAATATACCATTTGTTTGTGCCACTAAAACAAATGTTTATGCCGGTTTAGTTTCAGATATTATAGTTGATGAAACCCTACCCACTTTTGACCCCATGTTATTAAATTGTAAAAACAATTATTCCATATGTTTGTGCTTTGTTTGTGCTTCAATAACTGGTATTGGTATAGTGTAAATCATGAGCCAGGGCATTGGTGCCCAATAGGGATGGGCCGAACACCCCCGAGTTCGGTTCGCACCAGAACCTTCGAACGGACCGAAAGTTTGTGCGAATTTTCGAACCCTATTCGTTACAATGGACGCGAACATTCAAAATCAAAAGTGCTAATTATAACGGCCAATATGCATGTTAATGTCATAAAACAGTTTTGGGGACCCGGGTCCTGCCCCAGGGGGCATATATCAATGCAAAAAGAAGTTTTAAAAACTAATGTTTTTTCGGGAGCAGTCATTTTAATGATGCAAAAAAGTTAAATATTCCTTTAAATATGGTACCTGGGGGGTGTCTAAAGTATGCCTGTGAAGTGGCATGTGTTTCCCGTGTTTAGAACTGTCCCTGCACAAAATGACATTTGTAAAGGAAAAAAAGAAGCCATTTAAAACCGCTTGCGGCTTTAATGTCATGTCTTGTCCTGGCAATATGGCTGAAAATCCTTGAGAAAAATTGCATGGCTACCACATCACCCCCCCCCCCACCCCACCCCAGCCCCTTTGGGTCTTGTATGGATATTAAGGGGAACCCCGCACCCAAAATAAAACCCTATACCTACAACCCTATATACTCTGAACAGCAGTATACAGGCGGTGCAAACAAGACAGGGACTGTAGGTTTGTTCTTAAGTAGAATCTGAATAGGTACATTTTTAAGTGTAGCTCCATCCCAAAAAAAAATCTATTTTTAAGCTTTTTGTAGAACATAGGGAAGGGTTATCACCCTGTAACATTTGCTGTCTTTGCACATCTGTTCAGAACATTTCACCTCACTTTCTGTCCCAATGACAAAAGTTTTTGGAAAAGTGGGGTTTTTATTGAAACAAGGATTGGTGATAAAGCATCAGTAGAGAGGAGATACCTTTTTCCCAAATTAAAGGTAACAGGATGGAATTTCCCTTCCTAGGGGTAGATTTCCTCTCACTTCCTGTTTTCTCCTTCCGTTTGCAAGTAGGAGTCATTTGTAAGTTGGATGTTTGAAAGTAGGGGCCTATATACTCTGCAGAAATTTGCCCCATTAGATGTTGGTGTAGCCACAACACTGTAAGCCCTCACAGTTACTCTTGGTGGGCACAGGAATTGGCCCTGCTGTGAATTATTAGATCAAGATTTGTAATTACACGCCCCTGTTGAACAGGGCAGAAAAATTGGGCCTTTGGTGGTGGTGGTGGACGGTGGTGCCACAAGACTAAGCCCTCACAGTTACTCTTGGTGGGCGCAGGAATGGGCCCTGCTGAGAATTATTAGATCAATATTTGTAATTACACGCCCCTGTTAAACAGGGGCTGAAAAATTGGGCCTTTGGTGGTGGACGCTGTTGCCACAAGACTGTAAGCCCTCACAGTTACTCTTGGTGGGCGCAGGAATGGGCCCTGCTGTGAACTATTAGATCAAGATTTGTAATTACACGCCCCTTTTAAACAGGGGCTGAAAAATTGTGCCTTAGGCACTGGTGCTGGTGCCACAACACTGCAACCCCTCACAGATACTGTACTTGGAGCACAGCAGTCAGACCTGTTGCGAAGCATTGCTTTAAAAATTGTAATTACATGCCCCTGTTAAACAGGGGCTGAAAAATCGGGCCTTAGCCACTGGTGTGGTGGCACCCAGAAACAAAAATGTTCTTCAAAGCTATCAAGGAATGGATCATTGAGGAGGAGGAAGAGAATAGTCATTTTTTCTCTGGGACTGCAATGTCTATTCTTTTACAGGTTTCACTCAGGTTAGCACACACCTACTAATCCATGACCCCTTAGCTGCTCTCTTTTATGCATTACACCTGCACATCAGTTTGCACTCCTTGTGATTCTAGGCATTTAATTGACCCATTACAGTTGTAACACTGGAAAATGGACACGTTATATGGCAGGTTACTGCCCTGTTTTAAATGACACCTACATGTCACTCCATGTACAGTCACTAACATTCGAATAGGTGTAACCCCTAAATTCGCCAACTAGTGATGCCATACTGTTCGATGACGCTGAGAACAACTCTGCTAATGATACCTCCATTCCAATCCTCTCACTGATATGACCGTATAAGGTGTCCATTTCATGAAACTCTACATTATTATAGTTCTCCTGATTCCTTATTTGTAAAGTTCCTATTTTATCATCTCACGAGACTTGGTTATGCTATCCACGCTATCCTTTGCCTAATACTCCGGACTCCACTCAGCGGGAGCTCATGACTCACAGGTCACCTTAGGTTGCATGATTTTATGTTTACTCACCGTTGAACATTGGTGAACTTTTTTTCCGTTATTTGATGTGTGATACACTTCCACGCAATACAACCTCCACTGACCAGTACATCTGCTTATCCCTTGACCTAACCACTGCAGAGCATCCCTCCACTAACATCGAAACTATCCTTAGCAGATTTGTCCATACTTACCTAGCCACCATGAAAACCACAAATGTTTATCTAGTATGCTGCTCGCAGTGATCATACTGTATAGTCCTCTCACCCGGCTTGCCCACAACCACATTTCTGACCTTACGTTATTCCTCACTTTTACTGTTCTCCGCAGACACTATTGACTCCAATTATATAGGCTGCAGGTTTGACGAGTATTCTATGTTACTTCTTCTCATCCGAAACACTTCCCACACAGTGGCTCTAGCTCCGACCTTTCCCTATTCAAGTATTGAACAAACTAATCGCCACTAATCCTTTCCGACTCACACCCAACCTCCTGGGACAGGTGAGCAGGTTCTCTACTGTTGTCGGATTTCCCCTGACCTTCCGAGTACTATATCTAACCTCTATAGCTACTCGCCCTTTCTACCCCACGTCCTCATAGACTTACCTTTCACCGTACACGTCCACCATTGTTACCTATCGTTCATCCTAACTACCAAGACTACTGCCTATTCTCACCACAGCTCCCACAATTTCTATATTTCTATACAACCTAATTACCAATTCAACACACTCACAATGACCTCGAAATCCAATTCAACCCACCTTGACTAACTTAAAATTGTCTCCCTGAATGTTAAGGGATTGAACATCCCGGAAAATAGATCTCAATTACTCCTCTCCATGCAAAAATGTAAAGCGGATATTTTATTTCTTCAAGAAACTCATTTTCGGACCGACTCAATCCCAAAACTTCACAATCACTATTACCCTACAGTCTTTCACTCCACAACCTCTGACTCAAAATCTAAAGGGGTTTACATTTTAATCTCTAGACACTGCCCCCTTTTAGATACCACCACAATACGTGACGAGACAGGCAGATTCATTTTTTTGAAAGGTTCTTACAATGGGAAAATGCTTACCTTAGCAAATCTCTATGCACCGATCAAGCTCCAAGTACCTTTCTTCCGAAACACTATACAAAAACTGACAGATTTCCATGAAGGCACCTTGATACTTGGTGGTGACTTCAATGTCCCGCTAAACCCTTCACTTGATGCATCTACTGGCACCTCTTCACTCCCATATACAGCCCTTAGGGCAATAAAATCCCAACTCCAAAACCTCCTTCTTCACGACTCCTGGCGCACCTTATACCCGGACACAAAAGATTACACAGTCAGTGCGCATGCGCGAGGGAGCCGTGATGGACGCCTAGTCACGGAGCTCCGCACCGCCCCAGACCTAACGGACATCACAGCGCCAGCCCGACCCGCAGAAATACCGCAATTAAGCGGCGATCTGCCCCACGGACCACCAGGGAATACCCCCCGCTGGTTAAGGAGTCACAAAGACTATAATCGGGAGACATTCCTCTCAGCCCCCTCACAGCTAGGGCGTCCTCTCACCGCTCCGGACCTCACAGCGCCAGCCCGACCCACCTAATTACCGCTTCCAAGCGGCGATCTGCCTCACAGACCACCAGGGAATACCCCCGCATGCCAGGGAACTCCACACGGCGCAACCTGGAGAAGTTTTTCTCAGCATCCACACAGCCAGGGTGTACCAAGATGGCCACCACAACGACCAGCTCTCCTCAGATCTCCCTCATGGAAGCACAGCAGGATTGCAGGCAAGTCGTTCCCCCAGCTCATTCACTGCTCACCCCAGGACCTCCAATGCCCTATCATCAGGAGATGACCCCCTCCCCAGCCTCCACAGACTCGCTCCTCAGCCGCACCTTTGGGGCTCCTCCATTTTCCCCAGCAGGGCCTGTAATGGCCGCCCTTACTGACTCTCCTGCATATGGAGCCTCTGACAGGGATCAATCTTTCAATATGGAAGACCTTTTCCTCAGACTTTCATCCCTACTTGACAAAGGGCTTGCCTCCACTGCTGCCAAAATCACGGGCGACATCAAGGCTGACCTCCAGAGCATCGGGTCACGCATTGACACCATTGAAGCCAGGGTAGATCAAACCACCACAACAGTCCACCAACATTCTGACCTCATCTCCACCCTTCATGATCAATTAGACACAGCTATGGCCCGCATTGACGAATTGGAAAACAGATCCAGGCGGTATAACTTTAGGATCAGAGGCCTCCCGGAATCCATCCAGGATGTCCCCTCTGCAACACAAGACCTCATTAAATCTCTAATCCCCAATATCCCCTCACACCGTCTTGAACTCGATAGGGCCCACAGATCACTCGGGCCACCCAGGAAGGATGGTACTCCCAGGGATATCATAGCCAAACCGCACTTTTACGCAGTAAAGGAAGCCATAATGAAACAGGCCCGAGCCATGCCTCAGGTGACTTGTCAGGGTCACCCAGTACAAATTTTTGCTGACCTTGCCCCCTCCACTATTCAGCGTAGAAGGACCCTGAAGCCCCTTCTACAAGCTCTCACTACAAAAGAAATCAAGTATAGATGGTCCTTCCCCTTCGCCGTAAAATTTACTCTAAAAGGTCAGGAGTACTCCTTCTCCAACTTTATCGACGGTGAACGCCTGCTTCTGAAACTCAAGGTGATCTCCCAAGAGGCCGACATGGACGTCTCAATCCCTCCAACAGCCTCCAACAAACGCCCTCTGCCGACGAGCCCACCCAATCCACTATGGAACAAGTCCAAGACTCGCCGATCGCAACCCAATGGTCCACATTGAGTGCAACATGTAAAACTTTCTTTCATTCACATGGTCTTGATCGACCCCCCACGTTGACCTGTTACTTTGTCAACTGAGATTCCAGTTTTATTTTCCCGACCCTGAACTCTGGACTTTGCGGTAGATATTCCTACCTGTATGATGCCCCCAGATGCTCACTGACCCCTTCGGCCAAATTGATCGGATCATTTCTTCTAGCAAAACGCAGATGAACTGTTCATTGTCGCAGGCTCCATGCTTTCTTTACTAGTATCCAGCTTGATCTAGCGGAATTTTCACCCTAATGTCACTGCCTGCACTACTCCCTAGTTGGTCGCTACCGAGTGGACATCTTGTTCTTCTTTAGCTGGGGTTGGAAACCCCTCTAATGTTATTGTCTTTTTTTTTTTCTACTCGACATCTTTACACTGATTGATGATCGTTTGCCCTAAGGGCTGGTTTTATGTCAAGTTTATGTATTTAATTTTTCCCTCAGATCCGGAAGGTCCTGGTCTGGGGCGGTACACATGCACCTCCTCCTATCCCTCTGACTCCCATCCGGATTCGTTGGGATTGGATCTCCAGGCCGCGTTTGGCATGGAGAATTTTTTCTCTTTTTATGCTTCCTGCTCTTCTAAGAGCAGGAGGATTCCTAGGTCGGGCCTCTCCCCCTGGTTCACTCTGTCATCCAGGGAGAGATCGCTGGGCCTCTTTTCTTTTCCTTCTTCCCTACCTTTCCCCACCTCTTTCTATCTTTCGGAGCATCAATTAATTCTTGTTTTTCTTCCAGTGAGCACATTCCCACGAAACACGCTTCCGGGGACACCAACCAGCGGTATTCCAGAAGAATGTCCTCTCACCTGCTACAGGCCGGAACACTTTCAGGTTAGTGATGATGACTGTTTGCACGCTCCCCCTGACAGTACCCATGGCTGACCGCACTCAGCACACGTTAAAAATAGCCACGCACAATGTACAGGGTATGAATTCCCCCATAAAACGGAAAAAGCTATTTAACTCCTACAAATCCTCCAAGATTGACATTGTCATGCTTCAGGAAACACACCTCCCGATTCGGTATAGTCCCAAATTCCTCCATTCCCACTTCCCCGCCTTCTTTTTGGCAAACGCAGAAAACAAAACCAGAGGGGTTGCTATTGCTTTTGCTAAAGGCTGCAACTTTACCCCGACCTTAGAAATGTGAGATCCAGAGGGCAGATATATACTTATTAAGGGGACGATTGAGGATGACCTCTTCTCCCTCATCTCATACTACGCACCCAACAAAGGACAAGCAACCTTTTTTGAAAGTATGTTTGCATTTCTTTCCCCATTCCTCGAGGGTACGGTCATTTTCGGGGGGGACTCCAATTCCGCCTTCGACCAGGCTTTAGACAGGTCCAAATCCCCTTCCTCCCAACTCACCAGGCCCACCAAAGAAAGCCTTAAGATAGCCAAACTCATCCATGCTCGGGGCATGGCAGATGTCTGGAGGGAACTCAACCCGGGAAAGAGGGACTACTCTCATTTCTCCGCTCCTCATAACCTATATGCCAGGATTGACCACCTCCTAACCCAAACCCGAAATATTCCCCGGATTCTCTCCTCTAAAATCACTGATTCTGCCCTCTCCGACCATGCTATTGTAACTCTATCTATGCACAGACGCTACCCGAAGCCAGGATTCGGTCAATGGAGATTGAACGAATCCCTGCTATCGGATCCGATAAAAGTCCAGTCATTGGAAAAAACAATCACAGAATATTTCTCCCTTAATAAAACCGAAGGGATCTCAGCGGAAATACTGTGGGCGGCCCACAAACCATTCATCAGAGGCGAGATAATCAAAATGACGACGCAACTTAAACGAGAACGGGCAGCGGACATAAAAAGACTTGACGATCAATATGCTTCCCTTCGCGCCCAACACAAACGACGTCCCTCTCCCTCCTTGCGTACCCAACTCGACAAAACTAGACTCAAACTCAACCTTGCCCTGACTACACAAGCCGAAAAACAAATACGGTGGAGTAAAAATAAATTTTATACACAAGGGGATAAATTGGGATCAATGCTAGCTTCTAGGCTAACACCCAAATTTCGCTCCTATGTAATGCCCAAAATCAGGATCCCAGGACAAGGTACATCATCCAACCCTGCCAAAATTCTTGAAGTATTCCATGACTTCTACTCCAAACTTTACAGTCAACATGACTCTGCTGACCAGCCTGCTCTTTCCAGGTATCTCGACGGGATCCCCGTTCCCTCCCTTTCTGCAGAACATAAGGCTATACTAGAAGCCCCCTTCTCGATAGAAGAGGTCCAGGATGTTATTACTGCTCTAAAGTCTAACTCAGCACCAGGCCCAGATGGCCTATCCAACTCCTACTATAAGACATTCCCGTCCACCCTGTCACCCCACCTCACTAAATTTTTCAATTCCAAGATAAGTGGAACCCCACTTGATCCCCATCTTAATACTGCTTTCATCGCAGTTATTCCAAAGCCAGACAAAAATCCAGAAGAAGTCGGCAATTACAGACCTATCTCTCTCATCAATAGTGATCTAAAAATCCTTACCAAAATCTTAGCAAATCGTCTGGCTTCCTTCATCACGAGATATATACACAGGGATCAGGTGGGGTTCATCCCAGGCAGGCAGGGCCCTGACCAGATCAGAAGGGCTATTGATATAGTCTCCATACTTCAGACTGGATGGGATGGGAGCCCTAAACAATCAGGCATGCTCCTTTCACTAGATCTCCAAAAAGCCTTTGACTCAGTCTCCTGGCCTTATATTTTTGAGATCCTCCAAAGCTGGGGCTTTGGAAACAACTTTATGGGTTTAATACGAGCTCTATACTCCAATCCCACCGCTCGCGTCAAGCTTCAAGGTCACTGTTCACAACCTATATCCATCTCTACGGGAACTAGACAGGGCTGCCCGTTATCCCCCCTGATATTTGCTATTGCCATAGAAACCCTTGCAATTTCCATCCGCTAAAACCCCAATATTCACGGTGTCCGATGCGGATCCCAGACCCACAAATGCGGACTCTTCGCGGATGACATTCTCCTTTTCCTCACTTCCCCGACGACATCTCTACCTAATCTTTGCCAATCTCTAGACGAATTCGCTACCATTTCTGGATTAAGGGTTAATTACGCTAAGTCACAAGCATTAAATGTCTCTCTTCCCTCTACAACGGTCGACTCCCTACGACCTCACTTTAAGTTTCATTGGAACACCTCATCCATTAAATATCTTGGTGTCGAGCTTACGGCCAAAACGGAGAACCTTTATAGCACCAATTACCCTCCCATGTACCGAAAATTGGAACTGGACCTCCAAACATGGTCCAAACATAATCTCTCTTGGTTGGGGAAGATCAATTCAATAAAGATGACGTTGCTCCCTAGACTCCTTTATCTTTTCTGCTCACTACCCACCCCTATCGTAAGAGATCACCTTAAAAAGTTCCAAAGTAAAGTTCTTAAATTTATCTGGGGCTCGAAAGGGTATAGGATTCCGCAGCAAACCTTGTATCTACATAGGCAGAAAGGGGGGGGTCGGTTTGCCCCACTTTCATAAATACTACATTGCTGCCCGGATTGCTCAGCTCTCCGTGCTGTACTCCAAATACGAAAAGCCGGATTGGGTCCACATTGAAAGGCAAGCAGTTCCGCATTACACCCTAGATTTTCTCCTCTGGTCAAATCCGAAATTGCGTCCTCCGATTTTGGCCCCTACCCTCTCGCATATGTTCGCCCTCTGGGACTGTTCGCTCCAACACAAATTTGGTCTCGGCCTATAAACCCCTGTCCCACTTGTTCCATAGCCCTGACTTTCCCCCAGGACAAAATATACAAGCATTTAAATGGTGGCTGGATAAGGGACTATACCGAATTGGACACTTTTATACAGTTTCTGGCCCGGTTACTCTTGCTTATTGTACCAAAAAATGGGACCTACCGGTCTCTGAACGGTTCAGATTTGGACAGATTTCACACTATCTCCACAAACTCTGGAAGGACAAACCCCTACCCCCCCAATTTACAGACTATGAAATCTGGTGTGGTCAGTCCATGGATCAGAGGGGGGTGGGTGTCGACAGTCTACTCATCACTCATCTCACCTTCCACTAAATCCTCCTACATGCTACGCTGGGAATCTGACTTCCAATTTAACTGGGATCTGGGGACCTGGCAGAAAGCTAGTTTTGTCTCTTTTAAGAGCATCCTGAACACTACGCTCACTGAAGCTAGTCTGAAAATCATTTCTAGATGGTATTACACCCCCTCACGTCTTGCCTCGCTTTTTCCGACAGCAAGCCCATTATGTTTCAGAGAGTGTGGTCTCGTAGGCTCCATGTCCCATGTTTGGTGGGAATGCCCCAGAATAAGGTCATTTTGGAGAAAAAATTTCAACTTAATTGATAAACTAGTTGGAATAAGGATCCCCAGATCCCCTATGGTAGCCCTTCTTAATGCTCACATTCCAAACTTGACCAAAGCCTCTCAGAAACTCATCAGATTTATACTTCTTGGCGCCAAACTGAAGGTTGCTAAGGCCTGGAAAAAACCCAGGGTCTCCTTTCCATCAGTACTTAGGAAAATCTCTTGGATAATGTCACAGGAGAAGCTAGCCAGTGTTATCTCTAACACGGTCTGTAAATTTGAATCCACATGGGAACCCTGGGCCATTTTTATTGGCGCTCCATGGATCACTAACTCGATAATCCCCTGAACCAGATCCTATATATGATGCTCCGAACATCCTGACTATACTCCCTCTCCACCCTTCAACTCTCCTTCTATCCACTCCCTCTTTTCCCCTCTCGCTCTCTCTTTACTGCCGTCTGCTTTCTCCTCTTCCCTCTCCTTCTATTTTGTAGCTTACTATATGATTGACGGTGCCCTACTTTCAGGTTTCTCCTTAGGTACTGGCAACCCAGAGGGGTAGGCCTTACTTGCAACTTTGCATCTACATAGCTGGGGGGGTGGAGCGGTGGGGGCTTTCCCTATTGGGCACAGATAGATCCCAGATGGGGTGCCTGGTAGGGGGAGATCCCCATACGTTTCTCCGCCTGGAAAGATTCTCCTCCCACCTCTGTAGGGCTGGAACATAGGGCCCCGTCTAACCGTTCCACGAGAAATAACAGTGTCACTCATTTGTCACAGCTGAATGATGCTTGTTTACCATTTTTACATGTTTTCGTGTTGACAATGTTTATATGCCATGTCATTTCTCATTGTATTCTCTTTGAAAAATGTCATTAAAATACTTTGAAATAAAAGATTACACATTCTACTCGCCACCCCACAATAAATATTCTAGAATAGATTACCTCTTCATATCACAAAATGACCTTCCTGCCCTTCAACAAGCATCTATCGACCCGATGATTATTTCCGACCACCACCCAATCTCTCTGACAATTACATCCCTCTCCACTCACAATCCCTCGAATTCTTGGAAATTAGACCTATCCCTCCTCACTGATCCAGCGATAGCCCTGGAAATTGAGCATGGTATCACACATTATTTTGCAGAAAACAAAGCGGCTGATACATCTCCTCTTACTAATTGGGAAGCACACAAATGTGTAATACGAGGAATATTCATTTCAGCTGCTGCTGAACGAAAAAAGGCTGCACGTAAACATTTTAATGACCTTTCCAACAAAATTAGACAATTGGAACCAACACATAAAAGGACTAAAGCACTGTCTACATTACATACCCTGATCCAAGCCAGGAAAGAAATGTTAGAATTACTGGGTAATGGGATGCAGCATTGGAGGATGGACGTGCGGACGTAGCGTCCGCTCGGAGGGAGGAGTTTGAGCCCGAGGGCCGAGGAGAGCGGGCGAACAGTCAGGGAGGACGTGGGACCGGACCGCTCCGTGTGAGAGACGCCGCGGACGCACGCATGACTCCCTGGGCTAAGCAAAGCAGGAGGAGGGGGTCTCCCCGACCCGGAAAACAACTCGACTGACCGGGATCGCAAGCACCAGCTCCCCCCCCTCACCCTACCTCCGTTAACCTACTACCTCCTATACAGCGGGATGGGTCCCTACGAAGCCCCGGAGAAGGCACGGTGAGCTAGCCTGAGAAACGCCGTGAGTATAATATCCAACCACCAGAAGCTTTTTCTCTGCGGAGGTAAGACCACAGCAACTCTAGATATACTAAGAAGTCTGTTTTTCTCGCAAAGAATATTGTGCCAGGATGCCATTAGCTCTCCATACTGGATCAGCAGACTATGGTGGGAGATAAAAGAACCCCAGATGTGAGCACCCAGCAGGCAGTACTCGGGTGCTTATTGTCCTTTTTTTTTTTTTTGTATTTCTGTCTTCTTTGGTTTTTTCCTCCTGTTGGAGCGCATAGGAAATATCCGTGCCTTCGTTGAGAATCTTTCAGGTGGTCAGCAATCTGGGCTAAGGATCTGAATATGACAAAGAGGGGGAGGCGCGATCAATTTCTTAGGATCAAAACCTGCAATATGGTGATAAATGTTTAACTTTTTGTGGATTGCTACAGTCTTCTTTCTTGTACCTAAAGCCCACAATATTCTTTGGCCAAGCAGAAAAACTATGCCAAAACACCTAGCCCATTGGCAAACCCCTATAAAAGGAAACCCCTTAAATACCCTGCTAATACGCGCGGGTGTGCACCCCTTCACTAGGGATTGTCCAGGTGGAAACTAGCACGGGCCCAGGACAGGGGGAAGTAACTCGAGAACCAAATGGTCAAGTGATCTAGCTCTTGCGACTTTTTTTTGTTTTTTCTCTCCCTTTCTTCTTGTGTTTTTTTTCCTCCTGTGGGAGCGCCTAGGAAATATTTGTGCCTTCTTTGAGAATCTTTCAGGTGGCTATCAACCTGGGGTAAGGATCTGAAGATAACAAGGAGGGGGAGGTGCAATCAATTTCTTGGGATCAAATCCAGCAATATGGTGATAAATGTTTAACTTTTTGTGGATTGCTATAGTCTTCCTTCTTGGACCTAAAACCCACAATATCCTTTGGCCAAGCAGAAAAACTATGCCAAAACATCTAGCCCATTGGTAAACCACAGGTCTGAGCACCCAGCAGGCAGTACTCGGGTGCTTATTGTCCTTTTTTTTGTATCTCTGTCTTCTTTGGGTTTTTATTTTTTTTTTTTTTTTTTCCTCCTGTTGGAGCGCATAGGAAACATTTGTGCCTTCGCTGAGAATCTTTCAGGTGGTTATCAATCTGGGCTAAGGACCTGAATATAACAAAGAGGGGGAGGCGTGATCAATCACTTAGGATCAAAACCAGCAATATGGCGATAAATGTTTAACTTTGTGTGGATTGCTATAGTCTTCCTTCTTAGACCTAAAATCCACAATATCCTTCGGCCAAGCAGAAAAACTATGCCAAAACATCTAGCCCATTGGTAAACCCCTTAAATACCCTGCTCCATACTAAAATTAAAGTTGAGGTAAAAAGAAGAAAAGGCCCAAGGCGGCCCAGGTATATAATAAGACTGGGGAAGAGAATAAGACCCACCAAGAAGGCCAACATGAGTAAGGAATCAGCCAAATCGACAAAGAAAGCATCCACCAAAGGCAGCAAAGGGGAGACAAGTACAATCAAACACTACCTTAGACAGGGTGCAAGCCCAAAAACATCAGGAAAGGAAACCCAGGTCGGAGCAAATGCGGAGAGTAGGGAGGGGGCTGAGGGGGAAATCAACAACTCTAGAGCAGACCTCACAATGGAGAACGAGATCGATCTTAGCCGGAGGGAAGACCAACAGGCTGGAAGCCATATTCCCAATAAACTTGAAATGGAGGCGATGTTATTACGCCTGGAAAGTGCAATCAAATCTGAAATTAACTCCCTGCGGGAGGACATGGGCCATGTGTTATCTAGGGTGGAAGTAGTGGAAGGGAGAGCGGACTCCACGGATATGGAAATCTCGAAGTTAAAAGTACAACTGAAATGCGCTTCCCTTACCCAGAGAGATATCCTCTATAAGATCGAGGATCAAGAGAATAGGGACAGGAGGCAAAATCTGAGGCTGCGTGCCATCCCGGAACAAAGAGGGGAAGACTTAGAAAAAAAATTATGGGCAATCCTGGGCCCAATAAGTGGCAAGGACGAAGACCATTTTCCGGGCATAGAAAGGATACACCGAGTAGGAAGAACAGATAGGCGAGACTCGGAGAGGGCACGGGACATAATTGTTAGATTCTGCCATTTTAAGGAAAAAGAGGACCTATGGGCTAAAATAAGAAATAAGTCACCCTTAATGTACGAGGACGTTGAAATTCAAGTCTATGCTGACCTATCGGCCCGTACTCTCGAAAGACGAAGACATCAAAAACCATTGCTGGAAATCCTTAGAAAGGAAAATATAAGATACAACTGGGGTTTTCCTTCTTGTTTAATTGGGTCTAAAGAGGGGTGTACGGCTAGGTTGAGGTACCCGGAAGAAGTGCATGGTTTTTGCGGGAAACTTGGAATTCCAGTCCCGGATCTGCAGAGCTGGAATGAAATGGAGGGGTTAGGGGAGCACATGAGGAGGAGAGGAGGAGGGGAGGGAGGAGGGGAGAACCCCCACCTGTCGTAGTAAAAACAATCCTGTTCAAACCGGCCCTAACCCCCCCCCCCCCACGGCGGCCTGGGGCTCCGGGCCGAGGGGGGTGGAGAGGAGGGCTA
This sequence comes from Lithobates sylvaticus, assembly GCA_028564925.1. Taxonomy (NCBI): domain Eukaryota; kingdom Metazoa; phylum Chordata; class Amphibia; order Anura; family Ranidae; genus Lithobates; species Lithobates sylvaticus. The sequence continues at coordinate 241,965,960 of CM053029.1, read as the reverse complement.
AACAAACCCCACCTCACCAGGACTCCAGAGTCTAAGGGAAGCCACGAAGGATGGCCCCCAAAGACTTGGAGACCCTAGTTGGGTCAAGAGAGGGTGGGAAGGGGGGTGGGAGGGAGGGAGAGGGGGGGGGGAGGAGGGGAGGGGAGGAGGGAGGGGGGGAGAAGGGGGGGGGGGAGAGGGAGGGGAGGAGGGAAGAGGATGGGGGGAAGGGGGAGGGAAACCACGTCCGCTGAGGGGCTGTTATCTCCATCAATACTTCAGAGGGGGGAAAAAAAAAAAAAAAAAAAAAAAAAAATCCCAAAAAATAAATGAAGGACATAGAAATCAAATTTTTATCTTATAATGTGAAAGGCTTAAACTCTCCCGGCAAGCGATCTAAAATTTTGGAGGAAGTAGAAAGATATGGCGCAGGTATAGTGTTCTTGCAAGAGACTCACCTGGCACATTCCTCAAATATTAGACTTTTTTCTCCAGCTCTCCCAAATTGGTTTTATGGAGATACCATCTCGAGTAGGGCAAGAGGAGTGGCCATTGGGATGGCGAGGGACATTGACTTCACGGTGGAGGAGAGAATGACGGACCCCGAGGGGAGGTACCTGTTTCTTAGGGGTTCCCTCCTAGGGGTAGAACTTACACTGGCCAATGTTTATGCCCCCAACGCCAAACCAATCTTATTCCTCGAAGCAATTTTGCGTAAGCTGAGGGCCTTCAGGAAAGGATATCTGATCCTGATGGGGGACCTCAATTTTGTGATGGACCCCGTGAAGGACAGCTCGTCTGGTGGCACGGGGAGGGGCAACGTACAATTGAAGCGGATTAAAAAAAAACTATCGGAGGACCAACTGTTGGATGTATGGAGGATCCAGCACCCGCAGTTGAGAGACTACTCATTCTTCTCCCCTGTCCACCAGATGTATTCTCGCCTGGACTATATTTTAATAGACCATGGCATACTGGAAAGGGCCAAAGAAACTGACATTGGAATAGCCTCCCTCTCGGACCACGCGCCGGTATCCATGAGGCTAAGGTTCCCCGAACACAAACAACCCTCTAGCGGATGGAAACTTAACCCAGAATTGTTACACGACAAAGAAATTAGGGACTATATCAAAAAGGAGCTAGAATGGTTCTTCCAAATCAATGACAACGGAGAGGTTTCAGAGGCACAACTGTGGGACGCTCATAAAGCGTTCATTAGGGGGCTCCTGATAGCCAAAGCCTCGTGGAAAAAAAAGGAGAGGGTGGGAAAGACGCAGGCTCTGATGGCCGAGATTAAAACCCTGGAGCAAAAGCACAAATCTGGGGGGGCACTTAGCCAGAGCATATACATAGAGCTTACAGATAAGAGAGAGGAATTGAAAGATTTAGCTGAACAGGAAGTAAGACAGAAGTTCAATAAATTGGCCAGGGAACAATATATATGGGGCAACAAGCCAGGGAAATATCTAGCAAGGAAATTACAAAAAAAGAAAACCAGAAATTTTATTGAAAAAATTCAAACAAGAAACGGGGAGATGAAGTTTACCTCTAGTGAAATAGCCTCTACATTTAGAGACTATTATAAAGAACTTTACGAGGTGAAAACCAAGGGAAACGACAGCATAGGAAATAACCAGAAAACATCAGAGTTCCTAGCGAGGGCAGGGCTAATGGCCCTAGGGGGGGAGGAGAGAGATGAGCTTGAGAGGCCAATAACTGAGGAGGAGATCTTAGCAGCCATCAACAACTCCCCAATAGGGAAGAGCCCGGGCCCGGACGGCTTCACGGCCTCATATTATAAAACGTACAAAGAGATTCTTATACCGAGATTGCTGCGATATATGAAAGGACTAGGAATAGACTATGATATGAGCGAAGAGGCCCTAAAAGCTACGATCACTCTTTTGAGGAAGGATGGGAAGGGTGGATCGGTGTGCTCGAACTACAGACCCATCTCCTTATTAAATTTCGACACAAAATTATACGCAAAGATACTGGCGGATCGAATAAAGGGGCACTTGGGCACACTGATCCATCCGGACCAGGTCGGGTTTGTCCCGGGCAGAGAGGGGAGGGACAATGGGATTCGGACATTGCTAGCCATACAGAGGATGGGAGACTCGAGAACCCCCAGTCTACTTCTCTCGATAGACGCTGAAAAAGCGTTCGACAGAGTAGACTGGGGGTTCATGTTCAACACTCTACAGAAGATGGGTTTTGGACCCAGAATTATTCAAAAAATTAAAACCCTATATAATCATCCGAAAACTAACATCAAGGCCAATGGAACGACCTCCGCGGAGTTCGAACTGTTTAATGGCACCAGGCAGGGCTGTCCACTCTCCCCTCTCCTTTTTATTCTATCTTTGGAACCGCTGTTAGCTACAATTCGCGGAAAACCAGAGGTGGAAGGCTGTAAAGTCGGCAGCGAAGAGCACAAACTGGCGGCCTTCGCGGACGACGTCCTCTTTTTCATAAGCTCACCCCAGAAGTCAGTCCCCATATTGCTTAAAACCTTAAAGGAATATGGGGAACTATCAAACTTTAGAATTAATGCCTCAAAAACATTTATCCTTAATATTAACCTCAATAAAATAGAGAAACAGAACATACAGAAAACAGTTAGTTTCGTCTGGAAAAAAAGGATAAAATACTTAGGAATAGAACTGGCCAACACTCCGAGGAAATTATACAAAATAAATTATATCCCACTCCTAGAAGACATAAAAAAAAAAATGCCAAGAGCTGAAGGGAAAAATTTTATCCTGGATAGGCAGGATTAACTCGGTAAAAATGATGATCTTACCAGTCATCACATATAAATTCCAGATGCTCCCCCTCCCTCAAAAAAAAAAAAAAAAAAAAAAAAAAAAAAGAATTACTGGGTAAACAAATTAAACGGAAATACATTCTCACCCAAAAGACCTTTTATGAATTCGGTAACAAAGCAGGAAAATTATTAGCAAGGGCCCTACAATCCAAAAAAGCTAAAAATACAATACACGCCCTAACAGACCCGAGAGGCCGTAAAATTACCTCCACGCCCGATATCGCCGAACAATAATAATTACTCCCAATTATATAACCTAACTGACCCACTAAAGACCCAACAACCATCTCAACGGAAACAACTTATAGCCGACTTCTTACAACAATACAGTCCCACTCCGATCTCAGACTCTTCATTTCACGCTCTTGATACACCCCTGACTAAAGAGGAAGCTGACAGTGCTCTCAAACTTATGAAAACGGGTAAAAGCCCTGGACCTGACGGACTGACTGTTGGATACTACAAGACCTACGCACACATACTGACCCCTCTCTTCTTATCTTCCTTTGACACGTGTGCATCCCTCACTGTTCCCCCTCGAGACTTATTAACGGCCCACATCACGGTAATTCCCAAACCAGGAAAAGACTCCACACTAGTGACTAACTATAGACCTATTTCACTCCTCAATGTCGACCTTAAATGGTATGCCAAGATATTAGCCAACCGACTTCTCCCTTTACTCCCTGATCTTATTCACCCCGATCAAGTAGGGTTCGTCCCGGGTAGAGAAGCAAGAGATAATACCCTCAAGACGCTAAATGTTCACCATTGGCTTACGTCTCAAAAACGAAAAGGCTTTCTACTTTCCCTAGACGCAGAGAAGGCATTCGATAGAGTGGCCTGGGACTACATATCGGCGACGTTAACCTCCATAGGCCTTCCCGCGCGCATGCTGAATTTTATCCTTATGCTCTACTCAGCCCCCACGGCGAGAGTTCGCGTCAACGGCCACCTATCGAATGGCACCCGTCAAGGTTGCCCTTTATCCCCCTTGATCTTTGTGCTCACGCTTGAACCACTTCTGCGAAGTATTCGTGCCAACTCCTATATCAAAGGCATAGACATAGAGGGACGCACTTTTAAAACGGCCGCGTTTGCGGATGATATACTGCTATTTCTTTCGGAACCCTTGACGCCTATTCCTAACTTGCTTAAAACTCTCGACCACTTCAAGAAACTATCTAACCTACAAATAAACTTCGCAAAATCTTGCGCCTTAAATGTTTCCCTACCCAATGCACAATATGTGCAATGCCAACATAACTTTCCATTTACCTGGAGCACTAATGCGATAACATACCTTGGTATCCAGCTACCCACTTCCCTTACGGACTTGTACACAGTAAATTACCTCCCTCTTCTTCGTAACATGACCCAAGACCTCAAACAATGGTCGGTAGAAGTATTTTCCTGGTTTGGCAGAGCTGCTATAATCAAAATGAATATTTTACCAAGAATATTATACCAATATTAATATTATTTCAAACCGTACCGATCAAACTTCCAAATGCATTTTTCGCACAATATCGCAAAATATGCACAACTTTTGTTTGGGGAAAACTGAAACCCAGATTGAGTTAAGAGAGACTCACCTCCCCCCAAACTTACAGGAGGTTTAGGCATGCCTGATATCAAAAAATATTACCTAGCTTGCCACCTAACGCGAACTATCGACTGGAATATCCACTCCTCCACCAAGGATTGGGTCCGATTGGAGAACTCTTTAGCCCCCACTCCAGTAGCCCAAACCCCTTGGATCTGTCCAAAACACATCCATCCCATTTCCTCGACATTACACGCTTTTCGACAGGCGTGTTCCAAATACCATATTTCCACACAACTGGGACCTATGACTCCACTCAAACTAAACCAAGACTTTACACCCGGATTACATCCCTCCTTCCTCTCTGACCTTTGGCCGCACGACAATGTTACAGCAGGACGCTTCTTTGCGAACAACCACCTACTCGCTTATTCCGACCTTACTTCTAAATCAACTACTGCCTATTTCCCGTTTTGGACATGTGTTCAAATTAGACATTTTCTCACATCCACAGCTACAAAGTCTGCATGGTCGAGACAAATGACTCCTTTTGAGGATATGTGTACTAAAACGGGAATCACAAAGGCACCTTATATCATTTACATACAACTTACTGTTTCCAAAGCAACAGTCCAGTGCCTGCTGGACCCTGGATAAATGGAATGCAGATCTATCCATTACAATATCGGATACAGATTGGGAAAGAATTTTTAAGATTATCCACAAAGGCTCCCTAAACGTCTATGCACAAGAAAACGCCTTCAAATTACTATCACGCTGGTATAAAACTCCCGTACTTTTACATCATATCTACCCGACAACATCCACTCTATGTTGGAGATGTGAAAAAGATACTGGTTCATTGATACACATATGGTGGTCCTGCCCCAAACTCCAGCCATTCTGGACAGAAATACACAAGCTTACGCAACAAATTACCACTCAAACCCTTGAATACTCCCCTGCGCAACTTTTACTACACCTTTCTGCTACTCCTAACAACTCTTACCTTAGATCTCTACCCATGCATATGATAATGGCAGCAAACATGTGTATCCCCACAAAATGGAAATCTAAGGAGCCACCCTCCTTAAAGGACTGGTTCAGACGTATTGATAGAACCGCGGAAATGGAAGAATTGATCCACCAAGCTAGAGACACCCCCTTTAAATTTACTCACATTTGGTCATGTTGGTTACACGACTGTTGAATATTCTCATATCCTTACTTAATCTCACAGTGGGAGCTGTGGTGACTCAAATCTACACCAAGTTTTCAACCATAACACTGACATACATCCTTCCCTCAATGCCCCTTTTCACACTTCATTTAGATACGGTTGGAACTCTGTCCTGATGCATATACTGCATTTGAACGATACCATAGTGTTATCCCTTATCAACCTAGGACATCCATGATCTTCTACCCTCTTCTTAAACCATTTCTACGAACCCATCGGCTAGCAGGTTCTCAGCCGACCTTGTTTATGCTACCCCACTTCTTAATGAACTTATTGAATTTTCCTCTATAACTGCTCATACTGCAGCATACACATGCTTACCACACCTCAACTATCTAACATACTGGTTGCGATACATAGGTTACTATTGTTTACTATTGTTAGTTTGATGTTTCTTATCTGACATTATTATTATCTTATTGTCAATTACATTTTGTGGCTGCGTCCGCTCTTCCGTTAAATTTTTTCATGTACTTTACTACCTTAATAAAAAGTTTACAACAAAAAAAAAAAAATGTGTCAAAAGTGTCAGATGTGTCCGCCATAATGTTGCAGTCCCGATAAAAATCACAGATCGCTGCCATTACTAGTAAAAGAAAAATAATAATAATAAAAATGCCATAAATCTATGCCCCATTTTGTAGACGCTATAATTTTTGCCAAACCAATCAATATACACGTATTGTGATTTTTTATTTTTTTTACCAAAAATAAGTAGAAGAATACATATCGGTCTAAACTGTGGAAAAATTTGATAAAAAAAATGTGGGATATTTATTATAGCAAAAAGTAAAAGGTATTGGGGGTTATTTACTAAAGGAAACGACTTAAGTAAAGTCGCTGTAGATCTGAGGGGGGCATGCAAGGAAAAAAAAAAAAAAAAACAGCATTTTAGCTTGCACATGATTGGATGACAAAATCAGCAGAGCTCTGATCTACCCCTTAGATTGAGAGCGACTGCACTTTCAAGTTGTGTTTTTTTTCAAAATTGTCGCTCTTCTTTTGTTTATAGTGCAAAAAAAAAAGACAGCAGAGGCGATCAAATACCACCAAAATAAAGCTGTATTTGTGGGGAAAAAAAGGACGTCCATTTTGTTTGGGTACAACATCGCACAACCGTGCAATTGTCAGTTAAAGCGACACAGTGCCGAATCATAAACAAATGGCCTGGTCATTGAGCAGCCAAATCTTCCAGGGCTGAAGCTGTTAAGTGCCAAATTTGGAATGTAACTTGCAACTTGTAACTTGCATTTTGCAAACAATATTTCTTCGGCATTATACAAGGCACATGAGAAACTACCTTTTTTCCAGACATGCTAGAGTGATCAGGAAACTTCAAACTACACATCCCATGAGGCATTGTAAAACTCTGGCATTCACAGACATGACTAGGCATGATGGGAATTGTAGTTTGAAGTTTGAAGACCCCTGTGCTAGACCATTATTATGCCTCCAGAATTGGGAGTGTGGCATCTACCCAACTTCTCTCTGCTGGTGGACACAAGAACCTACATCCATAGATATATCTATATACAGGGCTCAAAATTTTAAGTCCTGAGCTACTAGCCAGGCCTCAAGGGTTACTCGCCACCAGTTACCCCGCCCCACCCATAAACACGCTCGGCCCCACCCCTAAACACTTCCTCATTAAATGACACTTAAAATGTTTTATGCAGAATTAAGTTATAAAAATAAATATTATAATATAACAACAACTTTATCCGTGCCCACCAATGCAGCCTGCCTGTGCCATCCTCCATGCAGCCTGCCTGTGTCCATCCTCCATGCACCCTGCCTGTGTCCATCTTCCATGCACCCTGCCTGTGTCCATCTTCCATGCACCCTGCCTGTGTCCATCCTCCATGCACCCTGCCTGTGTCCATCCTCCATGCACCCTGCCTGTGTCCATCCTCCATGCACCCTGCCTGTGTTCATCCTCCATGCACCCTGTGTCCATCCTCCATGCACTCTGTGTCCATCCTCCATGCACCCTGTGTCCATCTCACAGCCTACCTGTGCAGGGGAGGAGAGGAACAGGAGAGCCGCCTGGATGTTCAGAGCGCATGGGAACACAGCAATTACAGCTTTCAATTCAATTGCAGAGTTCCCGCCGCTCAACGTCATATACAGCCCCGCCCCCTGGTCGGAAACTTTGAATGACAGATCGCCTGTCCTGATTGGATGTGTGATCTGTCTATCACATTCCTGGGACCAGGGGGCGGGGCTCTATCTGTATCAGCGAGCAGTTGGGAACACGGCAATGTTAAAAGAAAGCTGTTATCGCTGTGTTTCCCCCTGCGCTGTGCTCTGAACATCCGAGCGTGTCACGATCAGGGGTCAGGCTTGAAGACCAATTGCTATAGCAGTTGCAGGACTACCGCTAACCAGCAGAATAGTTAAACAGGCAGTCACCCTGGCAGATGACACAGGCTCACCTGAGGTGCAGAGTCTAAGTACTAACCGGTGTTCACCAGAGCTTCTGATGGTGGAGATGGATTTAGCTGCGTGTTAGTACCAGGTCGCGGTCCTCTGGATCGCCCCACCAGGAGGTGAGTAAGCCGGGGTTCAGTAGCGGATGAGCAGGTAAGGATCAATCAGAAGCGTGGTCCGTAAACAAGCCAAAAGGTCGGTACCGAGTAGTTGCAGGTTGGGATCAGGCAGAAGCGTAGTCGAGGATCAAGCCAAGGGTCGATAACGAGCTGTAGCAAATATGAACGGCAGCAGGGAAGCCAGGAGCGACATACAGGCTGGAGATTGCACTTCCTCCTTGCCAGAATATTGTGCTGAGACATGGCTTTTATCAGGAAGTTCGTGGGAGTAGCAAAGAGTTCAAGGTTCAGCTGACATCAAGATACAAGGCAGGGTTGTAGGGTTTGTCCAAGGGATCTGACAAGGTGCTGTCCAGCATCTCAGATAGCTCAGTGAGAAGACTCACTGCCAGACACAGCTGAGGTCCCAGGTTCAAGTCCAGGTCCTAACAGTACTCCCCTCCTCCCAGGACGACCACTGGACGACTTAGGGCCCGGTTTGTGAGGGAATCTCTGGTGGAATTCTCTTGTTAATCTAGGCGCATGAACATTCTGCTCAGGCTCCCAAGAATTTTCTTCTGGCCCATATCCTTCCCATTGAACCAGATATTGCAATTTGTTCCTATAGATCCTGGAATCAAGAATTTTCTCCACCACATATTCTTCTTCACCCTGTACCTCAACAGGTGGAGGGGGTGGAAGAATTCTTCCCGGAAAAGTATTTTCATGAAAAGGTTTGAGTAGTGATATGTGAAACACAGGGTGAATCTTCAGACTGGCTGGAAGTTTTAGGCGAAAGGCGACTGGGTTGATCTGGGCCGAGATCTGAAAATGGTCCCACAAACTTTTGTCCCAACTTTGCAGATGGAACATGAACCTTCAGATTTTTAGTAGACAACCAAACTTGATCACCCACATGAAAGGTAGGAAGTGCTCTGCGATGTCTATCTGCAGCCTTCTTGTAACTCTCCTGAGCTTCCCTCAAAGTCTCGATCAATTTCTCCTGGATCTCCTGTAAAGCAGTTAATCTCTTGGTAACAGCAGGAATTGGAGTTGAGATAGGGAGATCAGGGATAAAAGCTGGACGATGCCCGATATTTAGGAAAAAAGGGGTCTGAGAGATGTTTAGAATTGTTGTAAGCAAACTCCGCTGTAGGAATATAGTCCACCCAGTCATCCTGAAGATAACTAACAAAACATCGAAGGTACTGCTCTAACGTTTGATTGGTCCTCTCGGTCTGACCATTAGACTGAGGATGAAAAGCAGAAGATAGATTAATTGTTACTCCTAGTGCTGAGCAAAAGCTTTTCCAAAATTTTGAAGTGAACTGTACTCCTCTGTCAGAAACTACATCTTCTGGAACTCCATGTAGTCTAAAGATTTCTCGAACCATCAACTCCGTAGTTTGTTCTGCAGAGGGTACCCCCTTGACCGGTATAAAGTGAGCCATCTTCGTGGATCGGTCAATAACAACCAATATAGTGGTCATTTCTTTAGAGGGGGGTAAATCAACTACAAAGTCCATAGAAATTGATCCCCATGGTCTTGATGAGACAAGGAGTGGCTGGAGCAACCCCAAAGGAGAAACTTGGGGTGTCTTATTGCGAGCACAGACCAGGCACGAGGTTACATAACCTTTGACATCTTTTTTGTACCCAGGCCACCAAAAGGAACGGGATAAAAGTTCCTCTGTCTTAGAAACTCCAAAATGTCCAGCAAGTTTGGAGTCATGAACCAACTTGAGGACTTCACCCCGAGCAACTTCAGGTACATAGATGCGATGTGCTTGAGTCCAGAAGCCATTTTTGTACTCAAGGATGATGTCCATAGGAGGATTTTTGAGGAGTGGGTCATTCTCGTACCCTTCCTTGAGGAGACTCAAGAGTGCTTTAGAACTTGTGGCAACTAGAAAGTTCTTTTGAGGCAGGACTGTGTATTCAGAGTTCTTTTCCTGGAGAGGCCCAGACAACATTTGTGATAAGGCATTAGCCTTACCATTCCTTGACCCAGGTCAATATGAGATAATAAAATTAAACCTGGAAAAGAACAATGACCAACATGCTTGTCTAGAAGACAATCTCTTGGCAGAACGAATGAATTCCAGATTCTTATGATCTGTGAGAACGGTCACAGGATGCTTAGCGCCTTCCAGCAAATGCCTCCATTCAGAAAATGCTTCCTTAATTGCCAATAACTCCTTATTCCCAATATCATAATTTCTTTTGGCTGAAGACATTAAACGAGAGAAGTAAGCACAGGGATGAAGCTGCATCTTTTCACCACGTCGTTGAGAGAGGATAGCTCCCACGGCAGAGTCTGAAGCATCCACTTCCACTATAAAAGGTAATTCAGGGTTGGGATGTACCAATACTGGTGAAGAAGTAAAAAGAGTTAACTTTCCAAAAGCAGCCTGTGCCTCAGATGACCACACAAAGGGCACCCGTTTCTTTGTTAGTTGGGTAATTGGAGCTATCACCTTAGAGAAGTTCCTTATGAATTTTCTGTAAAAGTTGGCAAACCCAACAAATCGTTGGATTTCCTTAATGTTTCCGAGGGCAGGCCAATCTACCACCGCTTTAATCTTCTCGGGATCCATGCTCACTCCCTCTGGAGAAATAATATACCCTAAAAACTGGATCTGGGCTTGTTCAAACTCACATTTCTCCAGTTTGATATAAAGTCGATTCTGCCGTAATCTTTCAAAGACAATGCAAACATGCTTGCGGTGCTCTTCCAGGTTATCGGAAAAGATAAGGATGTCATCCAGATAAGCAATGACATATTGGTCCAACAGATCTCTAAAAACATCGTTTATGAAGTGTTGAAAGGTCGCAGGGGCATTGCAGAGACCAAAAGGCATAACCAAGGACTCAAAATGTCCATATCTGGTTCTAAAGGCGGTTTTCCATTCGTCTCCTGGACGAATACGGACCAGGTTATATGCCCTCGTAGGTCAAGTTTTGTAAACACTTTTGCAGAACGCAGTCTTTCCAACATTTCTGAGATCAAGGTGGATAACGGTTTTTAATAGTGACCTTATTTATGTGCCTGTAATCAATGCATGGACGCAAGGTGGAGTCTTTCTTTTCAACAAAGAATAGGGCTGCTCCTGCAGGAGATGTTGAGTGTCTAATAAAACCCTTCTCTAAGTTTTCATCAAGCCACTCCTTGAGCACTTTTAATTCAGGTTCTGACAGATTAAAAAGGTGGCCAAAAGGTATTTTGTTTGGTAAGATTCCCTACATTGTTCCTTGCAATGGGAGGATGTGAAATCTATGGTCTGTGTTCCCCAGTTGATAGAGGGATTGTGAGTGGAGAACCAAGGAATGCCCAAAATGATGGGAAATTTGGGTGATGTGATCAACTGAAAGCTGATGGTCTCACGATGGTCAGCCTCAAACTGGGTAACAGAGGAACTGTTTTATGGGTAACAGGTCCTGAAGATAAAGGTGAACCATCAACCGTCTCCATCTCAATAGGAGCAGATATATTTCTGGCTTGAATGTTATTGCGGTTGGCAAACTCTATGTCCATAAAGTTTCCTCCAGCCCCAGAGTCCAGCATAGCAGAGCAGGGGATTTCACGGCCCTCATAAATAAGCTTAATAGGGATGACAAAATGAGACAGTGGAGAATTTACTTTTTTATTTTCTTTGAGAATTAATGGGGAGATAGACTGGGTAATAGAGTTTATTTGTGCAGGCAGGATCACATCAGTCGCCGCAATTGTTCTTCTAACCTTGTTAGGACAGTTAACTGCGTAATGCCCAGAGTCCCCGCAATATAGACAGAGGTTCTCTGCACGTCTTCTTTCTTTCTCCTGAAAATAAATGGATCTCTTGATTGCATCAACCTGCATAGGTTCAGCTGTGTCAGAATCTAAAGAAACTCTTGGATCCTTCTGAACAAATTGACTAGCAGAGAAACGCATGCTACCATTACTTCCAAACATTCCCAGCATTTCCTTCCTCCTTTCTGTAAGCCTCTGATCAACTCGGATACATAGTTGGATGAAGGCTTCAAGATCATTAGGAGTCTCTACTCTGGCAAGCTCATCTTTTACCTGTTCAGAGAGCCCTTGGCAGAACTGACTTTTTTGCGCTGCTGGGTTCCAAGTGGTATCTGCCATCCAACGTCTGAATTCAGCTGTGTACTCAGCAACAGAGCGTTTACCCTGCCGTAAACTGTGCAACTTTGCTTCAGCTGTAGCGCAGCGGTTGGAATCATCAAAAACTTGATTCATCGCAATCTCGAATGTCTGGAAATTATTCAGCATGGCACTGTCTTGTTCAATATAGGGGGAGGAACAGGCTAGAGCTTCCCCAGTCAGGAGGTTGATAACAAACATTACCTTCTGTCTTTCAGAAATTAATGCAGTGGGTCGCATTTGGAAATAGATGCGACACTGGTTAGGAAAACCTCTGTAATGGTGGCGGTCTCCATTAAACTTGGGTGGGTGAGGCATATGTGCGTTATCATCTCGGGAACATAGGTCCAGCTATTGTTTTGTCAGAGCACGGATCTCTTTGTGTTGCTCCTTCACCACACCTTCCAGTACAGAGAATTTTTCTTGGTAAGTGACACCGAACTCCTGCAGCTCTGCAATTTGCTGCCTGAACGGAGCCACAGCATTTGCTATAGCGGCCTCCATGTTTTGGGCCAGAATATTCTGTCACGATCAGGGGTCAGGCTCGAAGACCAATTGCTATAGCAGTTGCAGGACTACTGCTAACCAGCAGGATAGTTAAACAGGCAGTCACCCTGGCAGATGACACAGGCTCACCTGAGGTGCGGAGTCTAAGTACTAACCAGTGTATCACCAGAGCTCCTGATGGTGGAGATGGATTTAGCTAGAGGTGAGTAAGCCGGGGTTCAGTAGCGGATGAGCAGGTAAGGATCAATCAGAAGCTTGGTCCGTAAACAAGCCAAAAGGTCGGTACCGAGTAGTTGCAGGTTGGGATCAGGCACTAACCTAAGTACTAACCAGTGTATCACCAGAGCTCCTGATGGTGGAGATGGATTTAGCTAGAGGTGAGTAAGCCGGGGTTCAGTAGCGGATGAGCAGGTAAGGATCAATCAGAAGCTTGGTCCGTAAACAAGCCAAAAGGTCGGTACCGAGTAGTTGCAGGTTGGGATCAGGCAGAAGCGTAGTCGAGGAACAAGCCAAGGGTCGATAACGAGCAGTAGCAAATATGAACGGCAGCAGGGAAGACAGGAGCGAGATACAGGCTGGAGATAGCACAATATTCTGGCAAGGAGGAAGTGCAGAGACATGGCTTTTATCAGGAAGTTCGTGGGAGGAGCAAAGAGTTCAAGGTTCAGCTGACATCAAGATATAAGGCAGGGTTGTAGGGTTTATCCAAGGAATCTGACAAGGCGCTGTCCAGCATCTCAGATAGCTCAGTGAGAAGACTCACTGCCAGACACAGCTGAGGTCCCAGGTTCAAGTCCAGGTCCTAACAGAGCGGCTCTCTCTCCCTCTTCCCCTCTATGATCGCCACCCAGGCTGACAGCGGGACTTGCCCCCTTCCGCTCCAGGCAGCCCTTCCTCGCCAGCCCTCAAAATGCACTCGCAAAATGCGAGCAGGCGAGTGCAATTTTTGAGGGCTGTTTTTATATATATATATATATATATATATACACACACACACACACACTGAAGCAGGAAGCAATATACATTGGCCCGGAAGTGAATCTGTACATAGTAGGTGTGTGTTTTGAGGCCAAATCATTTAGACATACACACATGACCCACACAAACACCACCCTATGTATAAATAAATAAAAAAATTATCTTATCTATACCCCATGTATAAATAAATAAATACATTATCTTACTTTGCAAATAAGGATCATCTCTTCCTCAGAGAACAGTGAGCGGGGCATGGTGGTATGAAGAAATTCACAGCAGGACAAGCAGCTTCCTGGAGGGGCGTGAAGTCATTCCACCGGAACCAGATATGCGCCACAGGTACATACCTCTGATGCATTTGATGCAGCTAGCTGCAGGAACCCAATTTTTTGTAAAATTAATAGTAAAGCAGATGCAGATTTCCAGGACTGGACTAACAAATGTTTCTAGTGAAAAGCAACAGGTGTTTTCTATTAAACAAGGTCTAAATGGGCCATTGACATGCATCACAGTTGAACTTAGAAATCCTTTCTTATTTTTGCGTGGGGAGTGCAGAGGGATTAAAAGTCTTGTCAGTTTTTGGGGATGTATGCACCCCTGATAGGGTGAAGACACCTCCCAAATTTTTCCAGTTTCTCCTTCAAATTTATTCACTTCCTGTCACAGGAAGGTTGGGCTTTGTGTCCCTTTTCTGAGAATTGGCTTCACTTCCTGTCACATAGCCAAACAGGAAGTGAGGGTAAAACTCTACCCATGTCTTTCCAGGTCAATCTAAATAGTTTTCCCATTAGGTAAATTGCATATTAGCATTTTGCTGTGTACACCCCAAATTATTAGGTATCTTGGACTTTGGGATTTATTTACTAAAGGTAAATCCACTTTGCACTACAAGTGCACTTGCTGGAGATCCGAGGGGGACATGCAAGTAAAATAAAAAAACAGCATCCTTGCTTCTACATGATTGGGTGATAAAATCCCCAGTGTTTCCCCTCAGATTTACAATGAGTACACTTGTATTGTAGAGTGGATTTGCCTTTAATAAATACCTAATAATTTGGGGTGTACACAACAAAGTGCTAGAGTGGAATTTGCCTAATGGAGACCAGTGTTGGTCATCTTACTTTAAAAAGGTAATTAGTTAAGTTACAAATTACTTCTCCCAAAAGTAATTGCGTTAGTAACTCAGTTACTACTTTGGAAAAGTAATTAGTTATGCAGCAAAGTAACTGTATTATATATATATATATATATATATATATATATATATATATATATATATATATATATATATATATATATATATATATATATATATATATATATATATATAATAATATTATATATATATATTATTATAATGCTATAATAATAGAAAGTTATTATTATTGTTATATATCGTGTAACCAAGGGGCAGATCTGTTATAGCGTGTAAGCAAGGGGCGGGTCTATTATTATTATATCGTGTAAGGGGCGGATGGCTACAGAAGAGGGCGAATGTTAAATTAATGGGCAGAGCTTGATATATAACAATAATAATAAATGCGACCCTTAGTTACAGTAATACTAGACCCGCCCCTTAGTTACACGATAGACGGCCCTTGCAGAGTAGCACAAGCATCAGGAGCGTGCGGCATCGCCTCATACAATTAGATGTTAACTGCACCTGCGCGGTGTAGAGTTCACTCAGAGCTGTTTAGGTTCGGAAGCTCCGTAGTCCTTCGTACTGTGCAAACCCTGCGCCTGCGCAGTACAGGGGGTCCTTATCCAGCGGGGGAACTTTTTCGGCAGGACACCGGAATTACACTACTGCCATCTAGTGGCGGTAGATGTAATTGGGGTAACTAAGCCAAAGTAATGGGAACTGAGTTACCATGAGGGGAAAAGTAATCAGTTAGATTACTCGTTACCCTCTAAAGTAACTGCGTTAGGTAACTCAGTTTATTTTAACTCAGTTACTTACATCACTGATGGAGACACTAGTTAGATTGGCCTGTGTGTCCCCAAGGAAAGACATTGGTAGGGTTTTACCCTCACTTTCTGTTTGGCTATGTGACAGGAAGTGAAGCCAATTCTCAGAAAAAGGACACAAAGCCCAACCTAAAAAGGACAAGCAAGGAATCGAACACTCACTCAAATGCCCACAATTAGAATAGGATTGTCTTGAGCTAGATTTTAGTTCAGTGCTCTAAATCAGTGGTTCGCAACCCTGTCCTCAAGTACCCCCAACAGGCCATGTTTGCAGATTTTCCTTCATCTTGCACAGGTGCTTTAAATCAGAGTCAATGGCTTGGTATTTTGTACAGCTATTTATTTTTTTCAAATAAATTTTATTCGTTTTCTTGTAATTTTAACAGTTGGAGTAACATACAACCAAGGTTACTGGATAACCTATACAAACTCTGCTAAGTGAATAATAGACATTGCTACCAGGAGGAGGGATGGGAGAAGAGAGGAAAGAACAAAGGAGCAGTTAGAGGTTGGAGAGAGAAGGGAGGGAAGGTTGTGAGATGAAGGCGGAATGAGACGCTGACTAGTTACAAACCCAGAAAAATGTACATATGTGGACAGAAATAACATTTCATTCTTAAGAATATCGATTCTGTAGATCCTAACAGATAGCAAGTTAACACAGAATGTAATCGTCCATGGCAAAGAATGGCTAAATTGTTTTCGCAGGAAGAACGTTTTTTGGTGTCGAGACTTATGAAGAGGATAGGCATGTCTGCCTATGAGTAGGGTTCGAAGGCGGAGTATGATTTTGATCAAAGTGCGGGAATGAAGTCAAGTACAGGTGATTTTTTTCCAGAGGTGTCAGACAATAGTCGATAAAGGATGGCCATTTTCTCGTGAATTTGATGTTGGGCCAAGTATGTTGGATCATGGCATCCAATTTTTCTTGGAAGAGCAGGGATTAGAGGGGACTTATTGTTCCCGACACTGTCAGAGGAGTGGAAACAATCCAATGGTTAAGGATATTTCTGCGGGCTATGAGCAGTGTTAGAAGAATCCCTTGACGGTTTCCTTGTGGTGGCAGATTAGCTATGTATTAGCTATGTATGTATGTATGTGTATGGGGCTTCTGGTTTTGAAGGGAGATATCCAAACAGGAGGAGCATAGGGTCTTTCTTGGGTTGCCAGTTAGTCACTTTGTAGATGAATGTGAGAATTGAGGACCAATAAGTGGTGATCTTTGGGCAGAGCCAAAATCGGTGAAGTAACGACTGTTTACGGAGAGAACACCATGGACAAAATGATCCAGCAGGGGGGGGAGTGACTCATTAAAAAGGGGAATTAGGCTCTGTGCATTAGCTTGAATTGAGTTTCCCTCCAGGATTCATTTGGTGTAAGTCTTCTGATGGCTCTGTAGCCCATAAGGATGTTAGTTATATTGATTTGACCAGGTAGGTCTGACATCCAGGACCTAATTGAAGTGTCATGGAAAGGTTTTGCAAATTTTCCGTTAAGAGGGTGTTACAAGTCCAAGATAGAGTATCTATGCTCTTCAAGCAAAGTATCCAAAAAGGATGATCGGAATCTGATGTTTTTCCTTGGACAGGTCTTGCTGATGAAGTCCGAGAACTGTGAGATCGGAAGGAAGTGATGGGCGGGTAGGTTAAATTCTTTCGCTATAAGGTGAAAGGGTTTAAGGGTACCATTTTCGCAGTGGTATGGATAATGAGCTTTGGTGAGCCCTTTGTTTTTCCATTTGGAAAAAGGTTCGTACTGTAGGCTGAGTGGGAACATGGGGTTGCCTTGAATTGAGGTGAGAGGCCTAATTTTTTCCTCACTTCTCTCCACGCAATTATCGTATCTCTGAACATCAGGTTTTGTTTGATATGGCTCGGAATTTGTCGCAAATAGCTATGCAGGAGTGCTGACAGATTTATCGGGTGGGCCATGGCAGCTTCCAGGTCATAGTTGGAATATTTAGATGATTGTGATAGCCAGTCCAAGCCTGATCTTAATAAACATGCAATATTGTATACTCTGATGTTTGGAAGACTTGCTCCCCCTTCACTCTTTGGGAGAACAAGTTTTGTTAGCGCAATGCGCGGTTTACCCTTTTTCCATAAAAAGGCAGAGATTGCCTTATTTAAAGACTGTACATCT
Organism: Lithobates sylvaticus; assembly: GCA_028564925.1. NCBI lineage: Eukaryota > Metazoa > Chordata > Amphibia > Anura > Ranidae > Lithobates > Lithobates sylvaticus. The sequence continues at coordinate 241,948,095 of CM053029.1, read as the reverse complement.
TTATGTTTAAGTAGTAGTGGTAAAGTTTGTAGCGGGTATAAAAGACGAGCAAATCTTACCATTTTGAAGAGTGCGCATCTCCCAAAGAGTGATAGTGGAAGGTTGGACCAGGTCTCCAGTTCGCCCACAATTTTTGAAATCAAAGGAGGGTAGTTTAGGTGGTAAAGAGAGGATGGCTCCTTCCCTATTTTGATGCCCAAATAGGTAATATGCTTATTGTTTATGTGGAAAGGGGAGGAAGACATCCACGGACGGGACGTGTGTGTGCCCAGCGGAAGAATTTTACTTTTGGCAAAATTAATTCTCAGACCACATTACTTGCGGAATGAGTTGAAAATATTTTGTATGACAGGAATATCTGATTGGGGGGAGGCCATAAACCGCAGAATGTCGTCCACGAACAGGGCGGCATGCAATTCCTCACGTCCAAAAGGGATTCCGTGAATGGGGCTGTGGTATTTAGGTATCGCGATAGGGGCTCAATGGCCAGATTAAATAGCAAGGGAGAGAGGGGGCATCCCGGTCTTGTTCCTTTGTGTAGTCTTATAGGGTTAGACTGGGTCGGGGATGAATACAAGTTGTGTATGAAATGGGAAAAAAGGCCTGATATGCCAAATCTTTGCATTACTAGGGATAGCCTATGAAAACTAACGTTGTCAAAGGCCTTTTCGGCGTCTAATGTCATAATTGCTACGTCTTCTGAGGGGTGTTGTTTTGCATACTCTAAAGGTGGCTAAGACCTTTCTTAGGTTGGAAGCAGACGATCTGCCTTTGGTGAACCCAGACTGAAAGCGGTGAATAAGAGAAGGCATGATGTTTGCCTAACGGGTAGCTATTATCTTGAATAGTATTTATATAGGAGAGAGGGGGTGTTTGAGTCTCTGAGCAGTTTAAAAAATTCGGTGGTGGGCTGGCGACCAGAGCGCATGGACGGCTGAGGAGAGCGCTCTGACACAGCGGTAAACCCACAGCGGCTCACAGCGAGTCTACAATGACACAAACAGGCTCATATGCCAGGGGAACACACCAGGAGCACTCCGGTAGCCATGGCCAAAAGAAAAGAGCGAGATGGTCCGAGGAAACTGACGGAATTCTTCCCTCCGGCGGCCGCTCCACAAATCCAAGATGGCGCCCGCGAGGACAGGCAGACCGCGGCCTACTCAGCACAATCCACCCAGCATCACTGCAATCAGCATTCATCTGAGGGTGAGTCCCGGCCTGATGTATCCCCACTGCCAGCATCCCCTTTTGTCAGCCCAGTAAAACAAAAGAGAAAGCTTCTAACTGAGGGAAAATCACACTGCTGACACAAGCCTGGATGAGGATTCCATGGAGGAATCCTCCTCATACGCCCAGCAATTACCGTATATACTCGAGTATAGGCCGACCCGAATATAAGCCGAGGCACCTAATTTTACCACAAACAACTGGGAAAACTTATTGACTCGAGTATAAGCCTAGGGTGAGAAATGCGCAGCTACTGTAAGTGGAAAAGAGGGTCAAAGATGCCCATTTGCAGCCTCACTGTGCCCATGCAGATGGACACAGTTGACCGATTTGGGGCCCTGTATCTCAGGGTCACTTAGTGCTAGGAACCCCATCTTTAGATATGTTGTAGTGCTAATTCCACTGGGTTGGAATACAACATTTGGGGTTCCTAGCACCAAGTGTCCCCGAGATATGGGGCCCCAAATTCGGTTCAGAAAATGTCAAGCACTTTTCTGCAGCAGAGAATGACATTTTCCGAACCGACTTTGGGGCCCCATATCTCGGGGCCACTTAGTGCTAGGAACCCCATATTTGGGTTGGCACACCAAATTTGGGACTCCTAGACCCAAGTGGCCCCGAGATACGGGGGCCGCAAAGTCGGGTCGGAAATTTTTTTTTTTTGCTGCAGAAAAGTGCTTGACTTGAGTATAAGCCGAGGGGGGCACTTTCAGCACAAAAAAATGTGCTGAAAAACTCGGCTTATACTCGAGTATATACGGTAGATGCTTTCCCTACCTCAGGCCAACCCATTATAGACACTACTATGAAGGAAATGTTACAAACACTAAGGGAGGCCCTCCAGCAAGACATGGTATCCTTTATGCATTCCACTAAGGCAGAAATGTCAGCACTCAGCAATAGAGTAACCTATGTTGAACATAAAATGGAGGACTTTACTATTGCACACAATGAAATGGTGGATGCTCATTTCACTGTTGAAGATGAACTTAAAGCGATGCGCCTCAAAATGGCGGACATCGAAGACAGAGCACGCAGGAATAACGTTAAATTTAGAGGGGTACCTGAGACGGTTAAACCAGCTGAACTAACTGCATACATTAAAAAGCTAATGACCGCGGCCCTCCCTGCCCTAGGACCTGCCGACGTTATAATAGACAGAGCACACAGATTGCCTAAACCCTCTTTCCTATCTGAGCAAGTCCCCAGGGATGTCATCGCAAGAATTCACTTTTATCATGTGAAAGACCAGCTCATGCGCTATTCCAGACAACACCCTTCCCTCCCGGATCCTTACGCTGGCATTGCATTGTACGCTGATCTATCTCAGGCCACACTGTCGGCCAGACATAATCTGGTCCCTATCACCAAGATCCTGCGCAACCACAAAATCCTATATAAATGGGGTTTCCCTGCCAAACTAATGCTTGATTGGAATAATCAACCTCATGTCATCTCCTCTTTAGACAAAGGTTTGGAGCTCCTGAAGAAATGGCGTCTTCTTCCTACGGATGCTGAAGCCGCAGACCCTGACCCTCTCCAGGACAGGTGCAACTACCACCGCCAAGACAGAAGGCAAAGATGAGTAAATGACAACATTGACACTCTGACCCCATATCTTTCTCTCCAAACGCACAGTATTTGTCCCCAGTGCCTTCACTATACTCACCTTTGCAAGTTGTAGCTCACACATGCTACCGCTGTTCGGCTGTTTCCGAACACTTACTTCCCCCCAGATCACATTTGCAGGATGAACCCCTTATCCTGCTCTCCGAATGACCGACAAAGGTCTTGTTCTAGTTTTCTTTGGCTTTCCTTTTTTTATGTTTTTGTACTACTGTTAGTACACGCAGTTACCTACTTCTTAGTATACATGCATGATTGCATTACATCTCTCAAAGCACTCTCCACCTCCTCCACTAGATGGCAGCACGTTGCTCTCCTGCAACCTACCTATGAACATTAAAATCCTATCTCACAATGTAAGAGGCATCAACAGCCCCTACAAGCGAAGGGCGCTTTGGAAATCCGCCTTAGAAAAGAACTGCAACATTATATGTGTACAAGAGACTCATTTTGCCAGGAAAAATCCACCTAAATGTACCCACAGAAAATTCCCTAATGTTTTTCATGCACATGATGATCCAAAAAAAAACGGTGTAATGATTGCTGTTAGAGATTCTGTAACCTTTTCTCTATTACAGGAGTATATAGATCCACATGGCCGATACATTATCTTGGTTGCTGACATCAACAGGTCTACCTACACGCTAGTAAATCTCTATGCTCCTAATGTCAAACCTTTGAAATTTATACGTAAGGTGATAACTAAAGCTAAATCTGTCCAGAAAGGTAACCTAATAATTTGTGGTGACTTCAATACTGTTATGAATGTAAATTTTTACTCCTCCTCGGTGACCCTGACGCAGAGGCCTTGCTTAGGCCCTCTCTGTCACGAAGAACGTCTATTTGACCCCTGGCGCTGTTCCAGGGCCACCGAGAGGGACTATTCCTATTATTCTGCTGTACATAATAGTTACTCCAGGATTGACTTTTTTCTCACTGATATCCATACCCTTCAAAACGTGGTAAAAACTGATATTCACAATATTGTATGGTCAGATCATGCTCCAATAACACTTGAACTTCTTGATACCAATAAAGCACATTGCAGACCCCTTTGGCGCAACAACACGTTCCTCCTGTCTCATCCCCAACTCAGAGATGAGATTGAAGGAAAAATAAAAGAATTCTTTCATTTCAATAATGACACAGACTGCTCCCCCACTATGACGTGGTGTGCCCATAAAGCCTATACTAGAGGAGCTCTTATCCAACTGGCCTCCAGAGAACGCAAGAAAAAATTGCTACGCATGACAAAACTCCACAAATCCATTGCTGAACTTGAAGCACAGCATAAAAATCCCTCTACTACCTCCCCTAGCATCCTCCAGCAGCTTACTCAATGTCGTGAAGATTTACGACAAGAGCTCAAAAGAGATCAAGACATATTCTTTAAAAGAATGAAACTGTCCTTTTACTCGCAAAATAACAGAGCAGGAAAAATTCTCGCCTCCAATTAAAGAAAAGACAAGCTAGGGCTAACCTCACCCAAATACAACATCATAGAACCAATACCGTATTCTACAACCCTAAGGATATTGCCAACACCTTTAGAGACTATTATGACTCCCTTTACAATCTCAAGAGTGACCCCTCTACTCACCAACCCTCAGGAGAGGAAATTGACACCTTCCTCCGTAAAGTGCATCTACCCTCTATAGACACTAACTGCACTTCATCACCTAAATTCCCCTATCACCTGCGATGAAGTGACCGCAGTAATTAAATCCCTTCCCATGCACAAATCCCCCGGAGCTGATGGCTTTTCAGCCGAATACTATAAAGCTTTCCTCCCGATCCTTGCACCTAAACTAGTGGATGTTTTTAATATAGCTATTGCTTCAGGCTCATTCCCTGAAGAAATGCTACAAGCGATTATAGTCACGATTCCAAAACCAGGCAAGGACCCTTCTCACCCTCAAAATTTTAGGCCAATATCACTATTGAACTCCGATCTCAAAATTTTTGCCAAAGTACTGGCCAATAGACTAATGCTAGTCACCCCCACTCTTATAGGACTAGATCAAGTTGGCTTCGTCAGAGGCAGACAAGCACCGGATAGTACAAGAAGGATGCTTAACTTATTACGCTTAACAGAACTTACCAATACCCCTTGTGCATTTCTAGCCTTAGACGCCGAAAAGGCATTTGATAGGGTTAACTGGACATATCTATCGAAAACCCTAACTAAATTTGGAATAACGGGGCCCATTCACTCCGCCATAATGTCCCTCTACTCTCACCCCTCAGCTAGAGTCTATAACTCGGGTCTCCTCTCTGACAAATTCCCACTGTCAAATGGTACGCGCCAAGGGTGCCCACTGTCGCCAATATTATTCTCTCTAGTCATAGAACCTCTAGCAGAAAGTATCCGTTCGTCTGAAAGTGTACATGGGATTAAAATTAGAAAGGAAACCCATAAAATAGGTTTATTCGCTGATGATATCATCCTAACTATCACTGAACCAGAAACCTCTATCACAGCTGTGCGTAATATATTACAAGACTTTGGATTAATCTCCTACTACAAAATCAACACAAGCAAATTCTACGCACTAACACAGAATATCCCACTGTTGACCCAGACAAAACTGAAACAAATATTTCCCTGCAACTGGAATTCACCTTCCATTACATATCTTGGGGTGCAGCTATCCTCCTCCTCGGCGAACATCTACACCCACAACTTTCCTCCGCTACTACTTAAAGTGGCAGAGGAAATGAAACACATTGCTAAGCTCCAACTTACCTGGATCGGGAGGATTGCTGCATACCAAATGCAAATACTGCCTAAACTATTATATCACTTCAGAACCCTACCTATCCTGATCCCCCAAGCATTCTTTACCCAATTGTCTAGACTTCTTAATTCGTTTATATGGTCGGGGAAAAAAACGCGCATAGCCTTATCTCATTTATACAAACCTAAACATCTGGGAGGAGTAGGTCTACCCAATGCTCAATCTTACTATCGTGCAGCGTTACTAGATCAAATGAGATACTGGTTCTCATGCCAATCTGACAATAGATGGTCGAACCTGGAGTGCGCCGTCACTCCGGGGCACGACCTTCCTGCCCTTGCTATAGCAGCCAGTATTCATCACAAACCTGAGATGCCTCAATACCAATCAATTCAGGCTACTATTGCTGCATGGTCATCTCTTACAAGGCAAACCTTTACTGACACTCCCATCAGAAAAATCCAGACACCACTAGCTTCTTACCAATACCTTATACCTAATATCTCCATATATGATTGGAAACAGAGGGGTATACACTTCCCTATGTCTCCCATACAAACTCAAACTCCACTTGACGATTTTCAACTGTACCAGATTAAGCATTACTCCTCATCCAAAGCCATTAAGCCGATAGAGATTCCCCAAATACTTTGGGATTTTTTACTTAACAAAACATCGGTTAAAAAGAAAGGGATCTCCCTATTCTACAAACTACTTCAACCAATGTATCTAAACTCTAAACTATATAGCATGACTAAATGGGAGCAAAAACTACGAAAGGTCTTTACACTAGCTCAATGGCAATTAGCAATTAAAATTAATAATAAATCCTCAGCATGTATTGATCATTGGGATAACGCACAAAAAATACTTCATAGATGGTACCTCACACCTGCACGACTCCACAAAATGGATTCAAACATAACTCCACTCTGCTGGAGGAATTGTCAAAGTCATGGTAATTTACTACATACCCTCTGGAGCTGTGGAATAATAACTCACTTCTGGAAAGAAGTTTCTTCTATAATTCAGAATATTACCCTTGTTAATGTTGCGCTTGACCCAGCCCTAGCACTACTCAGCCTTGGTATTGAACGTTACCACCCTGTAATGAGAAAATTAGTAGCACATATCCTATTTGCAGCCCGCATAGCACTAGCAAAAGAATGGCGCTCTACGTCCCCACCCAACATAGCAGTAGTAATTTCTCGTGTCAATAATCAATACACAATGGAGAAGCTCCTGGCATACAAAGATGGAAGAGCTCCAGTTTTCCACAAATATTGGGAGAGCTGGAGAACTTCCAACTACGCCTCTTCACATTTGTGATCTCTAACGAACTACATATACCTATTGAAATGTTGATAACTATGTGACCATCTAGTGGGAGAAGTGCTGACCACCTGAAGTAGCATTGGTTTACTCAAAGAGTTTCATACTACCAATATGATACACCTCTGTTACTTTAGGGTGACATGTGTACTACACTATTCTGACTACTTATCACAGTTCACTAAGTTTGTAATCTATGTTTACATGACTAAATATTACCTATTGGTTACACAATACCTTATGCTGTTTAAATACCTCCCAAGACCCTCAGTAAGGTCTCTGGGCAGCTGCCTTTGTATTACATCTAATCTTAGCCTGCTCATATTGTACCCTCATGGTGTGACAGGTTATGCCTCCTTTGGGGCCATTATCTATGGTTATATTGGTAGCTTTTCGTTGTTATTATTGGGATTCATTTGCATATATCATCTGTTATGTCCTTGTAACTACATGTTGTTTATATTGTTTCTGATATCACATGTAAACTGCAAAATCCAATAAAAATCTTTGGTTAAAAAAAAAAAAAAAAATTTGGGGGTGTAGCCATCGGGACCTGGGGCCTTACCGTTTGAGAGGCCGCTGATGGAGGTCTCAATTTTCTCTGCAGTAATAGGGGCATTTAAATTTTTGAGCAGGTCTGGTGCTCTCTGGGGAAGGAGTGTAACATCTAACCAGTGTGCTGCCTCTGCATATTCTATTGTTTCAGGGGCATATAGGTTGGAATAGAATGATTCCAGAATTTTACTTATGTCCTTGGGGGAAGTGGAGATTGTGCCATCAGGATGGAGTAGGGGGTTGATGTGGGTTGGCATGAAGGTGCCTTTGGTGAGCCTGGCTAGTAGCTTCCCAGCCTTGTTGCCATATTTGTGATAATGTAGCTGAGTATGGGACATTTTCATACGCTCTAGGTTGTGTGCCCAAGAATCAAAAGATTCCTTAGCTTCCTGCCATGCCTTACGGTTTTCTGGTGTTTTGGTCATTTAGTCGTTGTTGGGCTGTCCGTAATTTGTCACTGGCCTCCAAATAGTGTCTTTGGGTAGATTTCCTGTGGGCTGATGTAAATGATATCATCCTTCCCCTGAGGAACGCCTTCCCTGCCTCCCAAAATAAATTAGGGTTTTCCTCATGTGCGCTATTGCTGTGTGAGTATTCCAGCCAGGCCTCGCGAAGCACTGTTTTGAAATTGGTATTTTGGGTAAAGTGACCCGGAATCCGCCAGTGTCTGTAGTCTGGGCAGGTCTGGAGAGCATCTATGGTAATTGAGATGGGTGAATGGTCTGAAATGACCACATCATGTATAGAAGAGTCCTTGACCCAGTGCAAAAGGGAAGGGGTACATAGGAAGTAGTCCAGTCTAGCCAGGGAGTCGTGGGCTGGGGAGAAGAAAGTGAATTCTTTATCTAGGGGATGCTGTAGTCTCCATGTATCAATCAGTGGAAGTGCATTTACCATGTGGTAGAAGTGGGTAAGCTTGTCATGAGCGGAAGGCCTTGGTCTGTAGTGTGGGCTAGCTCTATCCTCCCTGTTGTGTAAGACTGAATTAAAGTCACCACCTATAAAGTGTGGTGTGCAGATTTCTAGTGTTAGTTGAGAAGCTAGGTTGGTGAAATAAGACCTGTCCGGGGAATTAGGTGCATAGATATTAGTTATCCTCATCTCTCTTGATTTCAATTTCAGGTGAACTGAAATTAACCTACCTTCCTCATCTTTGTCAACTGAGATTAAGTTGTATGTTAGTTTTTTGTGTAGGAGTATAAGTGTGCCCGCTTTGCGTCCTTTGGAAGCTGAGCCTACAACCCTTCCCACCCATAGCTTTTGCATTCTGGAGGAATCACTTTCCGCCAGGTGCGTCTCCTGAAGCAAGGCTATATCCGTTTTTAGTCTCTTTAAGTGTCTGAGGATTTTCATTCTTTTTATCGGGGAGCGAAGCCCCTTAACGTTCTAGGATATAATTTGTAAAGTGGTCGTAGGTCAGGGATGGGGTAGATAGAATACGTGGTTGTATGTGGGAATTACTGGTATCATAGTAACAGAGTACACGTTCATGTAGAACAGTTCAGGGATCTGGATTTGAGACGGGAGGAGCCATCCCTTCTTTAGAAATTTGGGTGTGGGAAGGAGAAAAGATGGAGAGAAAATAGTAGATAAAAAATAAAAATATTTATGCAACTTCACTTTCTTCCGTATGCTACTTCACCACCGGTCCAACCGCCAAACCGCAGGCTGTAAGTAAGTGGGGTCGGGCGTAAGCACAATACAGGATGTAACGGCAAAATTGTCGTCCCACCCTGTACTGTGGAAATCTCAGTAGAGGTATTTCATGGGTGAAGGAGCACACCTCCTGGGAGTATTCAAATCGCACACTATTGCCCCGAGCCAAAGTCTCAGGATGTGCACATTGTAACTTAGTAAGACATACCGTTCAGATAACAGGAACAGAACACAACATCATAACAGGGAGATTTGCTGTAAAAGAAACTCAAATTAACACGGGGGGAGCTATAGCTTTAGGGCAGCACTTCTTTGGACCGCTCAAAGGTTAGAGGTGTCTGGGGAACAGTAACGGGCAGGGGAGAGGATTTCCTCTCCCCTACATGTGTGAGGTAACAGTCTAGTACCATCTTCAGCGAGGTTCTTGCTGATCATTTATTTTTATTTATTTATTTTTTTTTCCACTTCAGATAAAACTTTATGGGACAATGTCAGCTATGCCCATGTCTCGGTCCCTTTTTTGTCTTAGCATCATTTGTGGATTGTTTTATCTTTTTTTTTTTAATGATATACTCCTGTGTACACGGCAGGAGGGAAAGGAGTGGGCATATGCCCGTCAACATAACAGAAAGTTCTTTAACTAAAACACTTTCCCCTCCTTTAACTTCCACTGCCCACGATTTTCCCTTCTCCCAAGTGTCCATTATTTTTCACCCTGCTCCCCCCCTCCCCACCCCCTCCGCTACTAAGGCATGACTTCTTTTTCTTTCTCTTTTTTTTTTTTTTTTTTTTTTCCTTCTCTTTTTTCCTTCCTCCTCCCATCCCTTCTTCTCTTCCTTCCTCTCTATATCCCTTCGCGTTTTCCTTATTCAATTTTTCTTTACACCCTTTCGAAGATTTCCCTATTGGCCCCATTTTCCCCATGCTTTGTTATACTAATATAGTCTCTCCTTCTGGGAAGCTATGGGTGAATCCTCAGGACCTCTGTGTAACTCCATGATTTCTTGAATTTTTTCCAACACTCCCATTTTTTCTTCGTTTCCTCCCTTTCCTCTTCTGTACAGTTTTTTAGGCCCTCCTTTATATATGTGGTTTCTACCTCGTCCACCCATTCCCATAACGGGGGGCTTTCTTGGTCCAACCACCTCCTGGGTATCACCCTTTTTTCCGCATTAAGAAGATGGGGGACCAATGAGCCTATATATTGCCTAGTACAGCCCGAGGTTGCGTGTATCAGCACGACCCAAGGATCATTTTTCACCTCGACAGATGTTATTACCCTAATATAATTTAAAATAGTCTCCCAGTATTTTTTTATTTTTTGACACCCCCCACCATAAGTGGCCCATGGTCCCTTTTTGTTTACATCCCCTCCAGCAATTGGCCGAGGCGTCTTCCTGGAATTTGTTTAACTTATCTGGGGTCCTATACCACCTAGCCATGCACTTATAGTTCATCTCTGCGGTCTTCATATCGACCGCCGAACCATGGGCTAATTTTAAAATTTTCTTAACCGTGCCTACCTCTAATTGTGCCCCTAATTCTCTCTCCCATTTCTTGAGGTATAGCGGTATCTCTGGTCTGTCCTTCTCCAGTAGTAATTTATATATTTTAGAGATTCTCTTTTTAGAATTTTCAGCCGTAAATATTCGCTCTAGCTTCGTCAGGTCGCTCGCATCCCTTATCAGGAGGGGAAGTAAGCTAACAAAGTGGTATAACTGGAGATACCGCCATCCATCCATGGTGAAAACCTCCCTCTTATTCTGTAACTCCTGTAGTGCCAAAACTTTCCCCTTACTTATCACATCCCCCAAACGTGTATTATCCATTAAGATCCACTCTCCTCTTATCTCTTTTTTCCCTGGTGGGAAAAAGGGATTCTCTTTTAGTGCAATAAAAGGTGAGTTATACTCCTTATTAAAGGTTTTATAAATCCTGTCCCAAATTTTAAGTGTGTTCCGTGTGACTATGTGTGTTTTTTCCCCTAGTGCTCTGAATTTTGTGGATTCCAAACTATCCTCCCCAACTGTGCTTCACTAAGTGCTTCTTCCAAGCTAACCCATCTTTTATTGTTGTGAAATTTCCCCCATTCCGAAATTCTAAGTAGTGCTATCGCGTAATAGTAATTCTCGATATCCGGTACTGCTAGGCCGCCTAGGCTTTTGTCTTGCTTTAAGATTTGTAAAGAAATTCTGTGTTTTTTGTGTTTCCAGACGAAGCTCATGATCAGGGCTTTTAATCTTCCCAGGTACTGTTTTGGGAGTGGGATTGGTAGCATCTGAAATTTATAGGTTATAATGGGTAGTATCGTCATTTTTACCGTATTAATCCTACCTAACCACGACAGGGGCTTTCCTATGTACTCTTGACATTTTTTTTTTATTTCCTCTAGTAATGGGATGTAGTTTATCCTATACATTTTTCTCCAATTATTGGCCAGAACAATTCCCAGATATTTTATCTGTTTTTTCCATGCAAAACTAACTACCTTCTGCAGATTCTGCTTTTCCGCATTGTTTAAGTTGATGTTTAAAATGAAGGTTTTTGTTGAATTAATTCTTTCAAAGTGGTTTTTATTAAGGTTTTACAATAACAGCGTAAATATGCATACATAGGATAATACAATACTGTAATTGGTTGGTAGGAAGGTATATGGAGAAGTATTCTGAGAAATAAATGACTTAATGAACAAGTTACAGCATACAACTGGAAGTCAATCATGGAACGTAACAAAGAGAATAACTTGTAGAATAACTATATTATCCATAACTCAGAACTTTCAAGGTGGGGAGGGTAGGGGATGGGATAGGGGAGGAAAATGAGAAAGAGAAAAAAAAAAAAAAAAGGGGGGGGGAGGGAGGGGAGGAGGGGGTAGGGGTAGGAAAGGATGGTAAAAAGGAGAAGATAAGGAGATCAGAGGTAAGAAGTGTGTGAACATGAGAATACAGGAGAAGGTGTCAATATTCATGAAGGGATTCGCGGAGGAGTAGGGATGAGCCGAACACCCCCCGTTCGGCTCGCACCAGAACCCGCGAACGGACCTAAAGTCCGTGCGAGCTTTAGAACCCTATTAGTTATAATGGATGCGAACGTTCGAAATTAAAAGTGCTCATTTTAAAGGCTAATATGCATGTTAATGTCATAAAAAGTGTTTGGGGACCTGGGTCCTGCCCCAGGGGACATGTATCAATGCAAAAAATTTTTTTAAAAACGGCCGTTTTTTCAGGAGCAGTGATTTTAATAATGCTTAAATTGAAACAATAAAAGTGTAATATTCCTTTAAATTTCGTACCTGGGGGGTGTCTATAGTATGCCTGTAAAGGGGCGCATGTTTCCCGTGTTTAGAACTGTCTCTGCGCAAAGTGTCATTTTTGAAAGTAAAAAAGCTATTTAAAATCACTCGCGGCTAATGTTAATTCACGGCTCCCGTAACACAGAGAACAGTGATTCATTGAAACTCATTCATAAAAAAAAGTCATTGATAAAAAAAAAAAAAAAATGAAAAAAAAAAAAAGCGTAGGGGTCCCCCCAAATTCAATAACCAGGCCCTTCAGGTCTGGGATGGATATTAAGGGGGATCCCAGCCAAAAAAAAAAAAAAAAAATGGCGTAGGGTCCCCCTCAAAATCCATACCAGACCCTTGAGGTCTGGTATGGATTTTAAGGGGAACCCTAGCCAAAAAAAATGGCGTGGGGTCCCCCTCAAAATCCATACCAGACCCTTATCCGAGCACGCAACCTGGCAGGCCGCAGGAAAAGAGGGGGGGACGAGAGCGGCCCCCCCTCTCGCCTGAACCGTACCAGGCCACATGCCCTCAACATTGGGAGGATGCTTTGGGGGTCTAAGACCCCTAAAGCACCTTGTCCCCATGTTGATTAGGACAAGGGCCTCTTCCCCACAACCCTGGCCGGTGGTTGTGGGGGTCTGCGGGCGGGGGGCTTATCGGAATCTGGAAGCCCCCTTTAACAAGGGGACCCCCAGATCCCGGCCCCCCCCCTGTGTGAAATGGTAAGGGGGTACAAAAGTACCCCTACCATTTCACCAAAAAAGTGGCAAAAATGGTAAAAAGGACAGGAGACAGTCTTTGACAATTCCTTTATTAAAATCTTCTTTCTTCTTTCTTCATCCTTCGGATTCTTCATCTTCTCCTTCCTTCATCTTCTTCCATCTTCTTCTTCCATTTTCTTCTTCCTCCGATCCGCTTCTTCTTGCGCTGGTCTTCTCGTCCTTCTCGTCCGGCATCTTCTTCCGTCGGCGTCGGCGTCGGTGTCGGTGTCTTCTTGGGCCGCTCCGCGCAATGGGAGGCTCCCGCTGTGTGAGGCTCCGCTCCATCTGACAGGTCTTTTAAAACGGAGGGCACCTGGTGACCCCGCCCCCCTCTGACATCATGGGGAAAGCCATCATGGAATTCCCCATGACGTCCCTGTGCGTCAGAGGGGGCGGGGTCACCAGGTGCCCTCCATTATAAAAGACCTGTCAGACGGAGCGGAGCCTCACACAGCGGGAGCCTCCCATTGCGCGGAGCGGCCCAAGAAGAGACAGAGACACCGACGCCGACGCCGACGGAAGAAGATGCCGGACGAGAAGGACGAGAAGACCAGCGCAAGAAGAAGCGGATCGGAGGAAGAAGAAAATGGAAGAAGAAGATGGAAGAAGATGAAGGAAGGAGAAGATGAAGAAACCGAAGGATGAAGAAAGAAGAAAGAAGATTTTAATAAAGGAATTGTCAAAGACTGTCTCCTGTCCTTTTTACCATTTTTGCCACTTTTTTGGTGAAATGGTAGGGGTACTTTTGTACCCCCTTACCATTTCACACAGGGGGGGGGCCGGGATCTGGGGGTCCCCTTGTTAAAGGGGGCTTCCAGATTCCGATAAGCCCCCCGCCCGCAGACCCCCACAACCACCGGCCAGGGTTGTGGGGAAGAGGCCCTTGTCCTAATCAACATGGGGACAAGGTGCTTTAGGGGTCTTAGACCCCCAAAGCATCCTCCCAATGTTGAGGGCATGTGGCCTGGTACGGTTCAGGCGAGAGGGGGGGCCGCTCTCGTCCCCCCCTCTTTTCCTGCGGCCTGCCAGGTTGCGTGCTCGGATAAGGGTCTGGTATGGATTTTGAGGGGGACCCCACGCCATTTTTTTTGGCTAGGGTTCCCCTTAAAATCCATACCAGACCTCAAGGGTCTGGTATGGATTTTGAGGGGGACCCTACGCCATTTTTTTTTTTTTTTTTTGGCTGGGATCCCCCTTAATATCCATCCCAGACCTGAAGGGCCTGGTTATTGAATTTGGGGGGACCCCTACGCTTTTTTTTTTGTTTTTTTTATTAATGAATGACAGCTCTCTGTGTTACAGGAGCCATCAATTCATTAGCCGCGAGTGATTTAAATAGCTTTCTTCCTGCAAAAATGACACTTTTTTGCAGGGAAAGTTCTAAGCACAGGAAACCTGCCCTCCTTCACAGGCTACCTATAGACACCCCCCAGATGTGATACTGCAATGCTGTTCTAACAGCATGCACACACATATCCCCAGAAATAAAGAACATATTGTTGTCAGCAGTCAGCAGCACACTGACACGCTGACACTGTGAGTGAAACATAATATGCGAGGCCGCCGCCGCGGCGGCCTCTTATACCGTGGGGCGTGTATTAAAGCCCCTGAGCTATAATTGGCTACAGGCATCCTGCCTGTAGCCAATTATGGCTCTCCTCGCTGCCGGCGCTGTGATTGGCCAAGCATGCGGGGTCACAGTGCATGCTTGGCCAATCATCAGCCAGCATTGCACTGCGCGGGCCGCAATGCATTGCGGGGCCGCTCGCATCACACGAATTTGATGCGAGCGGTCCCAATAGTTCTGGGCTCGCCGAGCGAGCGAACACCCGGTGCTCGATTCGAACATGGGTTCGAATCGAACACCGGGCTCATCCTTACGGAGGAGGTTTATTATACCATTGGATCCAGGGCAACCAGAGCAATTGTAATTTGGGGAAGGAGGGTTTGCTTCTAGAGAGGGTGAGTTCATAAAGGCAATGAGTGTGTGTCAAGGAGGTGACTTCTGAGATGGTCGGGATTTCCTGGGATTTCCATTTTCTGGCTATGAGTAGTTTGGTAGATAGGAGTATGTGAGAAGTTATGAGTCTGAGTTTGGGAGGGAGTGTTTCTATTGTCAAGTTCAACAAACTAAGTTGGGGAGTCAGCAAGATGGGTACAAGTAGCACTTTTTGTAGAAGAAGTTCAACTTGGGTCCACAATTGTCTAATTAGTGGGCAAGACCACATGATATGTAATAAAGAACCCATACAGTTACAGCCTCTCCAGCATAATGGTGATGTGGATGTGTGGTATTTTGCTAATTTAAGGGGTGTTAAGTACCATCGCATGGTGGTTTTATATGCCACTTCCCATAGCGAAGTACAGGTGGTAGCCTTTTAGGTAGCATTAATAGCATTTTGCCATTGAATGTCGGTGAATTGTTCTTGGAGATCTAGTTCCCAGTCAGTTAGTGGTTTGGATTTGAGGAAGACAGATTTGTCTTGGAGAGAGGAGTAAATTAAAGAGGTACCGAGTATCATCAGAGAATAGGAAGTGCCATATTTTAATGGGTAGGGTCATTTCTAGGTGAGGATGTGCTGACAAGCAGGACTTTAGTCGGAGGTAAATGAGAAAGTCTGAGGCGGGTGCATTAAGTTCTTCTCGAATTTGTGAAAAGGATTTGTTATTAGTTAAGGAGCGAAGAGCTGAAACGTGAGGTGCCTGGGACGCTAGCCAGGGGGGCACCTGGAGTTCAGGTGAGAGATGTGTGAGTGTAGTCAAGGGTATGTGTACTATTTTGGTCGGAAGGTGTGGCCATGAGATACTGCATAAGGACTTCCAAGCTTTAATTGAAGCTCTGATGGTAGGAGAGTGGTGATTGTAGTGTGTGTGTTTGGCAATGGAGGCAAATAGGCAGTCTTTGAGGTTTCGTCCGGGTGTGAGAGTGTTTTCTATGTTGCCCCAAAGTGTTGAGGGTGTGTCAGCTAACCAGTCTTTCAGCTGAGTAAGGATGGAAGCTAGATAGTAGTGGTGTAGGTCAATATATCCCATACCGCCTTTTGTTTTATGTTTAATGAGCAAATAGTGGTTACTTCTAGGTTTTTTCCCTTGCCAGATAAAGCGGGAGATTATCGATTGAAGTGAGCGGATATAAGATTTAGGTAATGGAAGGGGCATAGTCCTAAAGGTGTATAAAAGTTTAGGGAGTATTAGCATTTTAAATGCTGCGAGTCTACCTGTCCATGTGAATTCATATTTTGAAAGATCTGAGGTTTCTTTCAGTAGTAGTTGTTTGAGCTTGGTGTAGTTGGCTGCAAAGAGACCTTTAGATGATTTAGTGAGAGTGATACCGAGGTAAGATATTCCTTTTTCTGACCATTGAAAAGGGAACTGGTGTCTGAGTAAGTTGCTGGTGATAGCGGCAAGGCCTAAATCTAGTATATAAGATTTGTGATCATTCACTTTATAATAAGATACAGAGCTAAATCTTTGAAGCAGTTGTTGAACCGAAGCCAGGGAGGAAAGGGGATTGGTGAGTATTATAACTACGTCGTCTGCGAAGAGATTTATTTTATGATCATGGGATCCTACGGTGATACCAGTAATAGAGGGGTTGGTTCTGACATGTTCTGCTAATGGTTCCATAAGAAGATTAAAAATCAATGGTGAAAGTGGGCAGCCTTGGCGAGTGCCATTGCTGATATCAAAGGGTTTGGATAGGACAACTGATGTGAGTACTTGTGCATTAGGAGTGGAATATAGCGAAAGTATAGCCGAAAGGATTTGGCCTTGGAAGCCGAATTTGCATAGGGTTGCCTTAAGATAAGACCAGTGGACTCTATCGAACGCCTTCTCTGCGTCTAAAGATAGGAGCAGAGAAGGCGTTCGTGATGTCTCAGCTGTGTGGATCAGGTTGATCAATCTGCGAGTGGCGTCAAAGGACTGTCTACCTAGGGTAAAACCCGATTGATCCTTATGGATCAATAGGGGCATAATCTTTAGTAATCTGGTGGCAATGAGTTTTGCATATAATTTAGTATCTAAGTTCAAAAGCGAAATGGGACGGTAGTTTTGGGGCGAGGAGGGTTCCTTCCCTGGCTTCGGGATTGTAGAGATTAAAGCAGATAGCATTTCTCGAGGAAAGGAGGAAGAGGAGGCAGCTTCGTTATATACTCTGATCATGAAGGGAGCGAGTAGTCCGCCAAAACATCTGTAGTATTCACCTGTAAGACCGTCTGGTCCAGGAGATTTGTTAGGTGGTAGAGCTTTTATAATCTGAAGGAGTTCATCTGGCGTGAAAGGAGCGTTAAGGGATTCAAGTTGGGTTTGGGTCAACTTGGGGAGGCTAATTTCTGCTAGAAAGGATTCTATCAGGTGGGAGGAGGGTTGAACAGTGTCGGAGTCATTATTTAAATTGTATAATTTGTCATAATAAATACTAAAGGCATCTGCTATGGATTGGGGTTCAGATAGTTTTTTCTGCGAAGTAGGGTGATATAGGAAAGAGATTTTTGATTTAGCGAGGTGACCTTTAATTTTGTTGGCCATGGCTTTCCCTGCTTTGTTACTGGTAGAATAGTGGACAGCTCTGAAATGTAATTGGGCTTTTTCGTAAGTATCTAGAAGGTGGGCTCTTAAGTCCTGTCTAAGGCGAGTTAGTTCTTCTTTCAGTTGGGGAGTTGGGTTGATTTGGTTATCTGATTCCAATTTTTTAATGGTTGAGGTAATGGTATCTAGACGCTGAGTCCTCTTTTTCCTTTCCCTGGCACAAATTTGAATCATAACCCCTCGAATGAATGCTTTGTGGGCATTCCATAAAGTAGTAACATTAGATACAGAGCCATCATTTAAACTAAAAAATTCTTCCAGTTTTTCGCGAATGGAGGCTGAAAGTTCTGGGGAGTGTAGAATCCGAGCATTTGCCCTCCAAACAGGTGAGGAGGTTCTGGTTGGTGTGTCAGTCGTTGTCATGGTGACGGGTGCATGGTCCGACCACGTTATAGTGGATATCCTGGAGTCAGAAATGTTGGGCAGTAGCCACTTGTCTACTAGGAAGAGATCGATCCTTGTGTAGGAGTTGTGGCGATGAGAAAAAAAAAGAATAGTCACGTTCAGAGGGGTGGTGACAGCGCCAAACATCATAAAGGTCCCTGGTTCTATTAAAAGTGAGCAAAGGTGAAGAACGTCTGGGTGTTCGGGCTGAGGTGTCTATGGTGGCATCAGGAGCCAAGTTAAAGTCACCACAAAGGATGAGGTGGCCATGGCGGAAAGAATCAATCTTCTTCCACAATTTTTTCAAGAATTTGATTTGGTTGGAGTTGGGTGCGTAGAGGTTTACAAGCGTATATCTTACATTGTTCAAGGTACAATCGAGGACTAGAAATCTTCCTTCTGTGTCTGTTAATGTATCGTGGAGGGAAAATGAGACAGTGTTCTTGATAGCTATCAGGACCTCATTTTTCTTTTGCGGCCCAGAGGCTTTAAAAATATGGGGGAAGTGGGTGTGTGAACAATGTGGTTCTGCTGTGGACATGAAGTGAGTTTCTTGGATGCAAATCACTTCACTGTGAGATTCAAGGGCAGTGCGCCACATAGATTTCCTTTTAGCTGGATGGTTCAAGCCCTTGGCATTGAGTGACAGGAATTTAGGCATCTTGCAGTCAGGCGTGAGTAGGTGATGTGTAAAAAAAAAGATAAGATTGGAGACTTACAGTTTGATGTGGCGGAAAGGTCACTTAAAGAGGAGTCGAGAGACGTGCAGGTGGATCCGTTGGTTTTGAGAGGAAGAGGTCAAAAGTTCTTGGAGGAGATGGTTCCTGTGTTCTCGGAGCAAGGGATGTAAGGAGAGAAGAGGAGTTAGGGGGAGAGAGGATAATAAAAAAACAAGGAAAAAACAATCGTAACAGTGGGGAGGAGTATAAGGGAACAGCAGTAAGTATCGTACTGCCAAAAATCTGGGGGGTAAAAGTCCGTGTGCTGTCAGCAACAAGCAGGCACCGAGACAAAGCATGGTACAGTAAAAAAAAGATAGATTAGAGACGTGTGTACCGCTATTTTGGGGTTCAAGTCGCATGGGCGACTACATCGTTGTTGTTAGGGCTGCGGGTGTTAGGATGGTTGTGGAAGCCTGGTTGAGGAGGTTCTTCGGGAACAATTCCCCAGGTGCGGAGCAAATGGATTCCTTCTCCCACAGAGGTGATATGGTGTTTCTGGCCATTTTTGGTGACTATTAATTTAGTCGGGAATCCCCATTGGTATGGTATCTTGTGGTTGTTGAGAGGTTTGGTTATCGTGTTCAGCTGTCGTCTTTGTTGGCGGGTAAAGGCCGAGATGTCAGCAAACAATTGTAATTTTGAATAGGGGTCTGGAAGTTGACCGAGATGTCTTGATTTGCTAAGGAGCATATCCTTGGCGTGATAGAAGTGGACGCGCATGAGGACGTCTCGAGGGACACTGGCGGGCAGATGTGAGGGTTTAGGGAGGCGGTGGATGCGGTCAATGATGGTTTCCATCGGAGATAGGTCAGGTAGGAGAGTGGAAAGCAATTTTCTGGCGTAGGGGTTTAGGTCAGGTGGCGGGATAGATTCAGGAATGCCGCAAATTTTGACGTTATTACGTCTGGACCTGTCTTCGAGGTCCGCCATTTTGGCCCTGACCCAGTGATGTTCATCCCTGGAATGGTCATGTGCGTCAACAAGGTCATTCACCGTTTCAGCAATGTTAGTCATTTTACGTTCCACTCGATTGATTTTTTGGTCAATAAATGTCATTTCTTCTTTAAATGATTTAAACATAGTAGATATGTCAGCATGTAGTGAGCTGTGGAGAGACATCAGCATCTCCTTCAGGATTGTGTCCATAACCGGCATATTAGCCGTAGGAAAGGCTGCAATAGGGGATGGTTGGGTCTGCTGAGCTAAAATGGCGTCTAAGGCAGATCTTACCTCAGGAGCCTGTGGGGAGGAATCCAGGCGCATCCGTATCTTAGCAGGGCTGTTGGATGCTGAGATGTGCTGGGGAGGTGAAGGAGGAGAGGCCGCTGTATTGTCAGCTGGGGAGGGAGATGATTCTCCGTCGGCATCCGGGAGGTCTGTGTAAGCCGCGGTGGTGTGTGGAGAGGCTCCGTGCGCGCCATCTTGATTCTTCCCGCCGGACGGCATAGTGAAGAAGTCCGTGAGTCTCTTCGGCGGGCGGTAGTCTTTCCGTTTGCTGGATGAGCCTGAGGGGTAGCTGAGGGTCTGGGGGACAAGAGCAGCCATGTAGATGGCGTGGATCAGCGGTACTATCGCTCGTTGCTTCGCTCGGTGCGGGAGCTATCTAATCAAGCGTCCATACTGCTCGGCGGAAGCCACGCCCCCTTGTTGAATTAATTCTGAAGTTCGTTATTTCGCCGTAGTCAGCTAGGGTTTTTAGGAGAATTGGCATTGATTTCTGGGGGGATCCTACATAGAAAAGGACGTCGTCTGCAAAGGCTGCTAGTTTGTGTTCCTCGCTACCCACTTTACATCCCTCTATGTCTGGATTTCCTCGGATTGTGGCTAGTAAAGGTTCCAAAGACAATACAAAAAGGAGGGGGGAAAGTGGGCAGCCCTGCCTAGTCCCATTGCGCATTTCAAACAAGGAAGAAACGATTCCATTTATTCTTATATTAGCTTTCGGATGGGTGTAGAGGGCTTTAATTTTCTGAATAATTTTTGGGCCGAACCCCATCCTCTCCAAAGTTTTAAACAGGAACCCCCAGTCTACCCTGTCGAACGCTTTATCTGCGTCTATCGACAGCAGCAGACTGGGGGTCCATGTATCCCTCATCCTCTGCAGGGCCAACAAGGTCCGTATGCCGTTATCTCTCCCTTCTCTGCCCGGGATAAAACCCACTTGGTCCGGATGAATCAGTGTGCCCAAGTGTCCCTTTATTCTCTCTGCCAGAATCTTGGCATACAGTTTTGTGTCGAAATTTAATAGGGAAATAGGTCTGTAACTTGAGCACACTGATCCATCCTTCCCTTCCTTCAGCAGAATGGTAATCGTCGCTGAGAGTGACGCCTCGCTCATCTCTAAATCCGTCCCCAGGCCGTTCATATAACGCTGTAGTCTAGGGATGAGAATCTCTTTAAAGGTTTTATAGTATAACACCGTAAACCCGTCGGGTCCCGGGCATTTGCCTAAGGGTGAGTTGTTGAGTGCTCTAAGGATTTCGTCTTCTGTGATCGGGCTTTTCAGTGCTTCCCTTTCCTCTGTACCCAGAGAGGCCAACCTTGCCCTGCTCAAAAAATCATTTATTTTATTGCTGTTGTCACCCTTATTCTTCCTACCCCTAGGCTCCACTGAGTATAAGTCTTCATAATATTCTCTAAATGTCGCTGCTATATCTTTAGATGCGTATTTCGTCTCCCCGTTTCCTGTTTGAATTTTTTCAATATAGTTTCTGGATTTCTTTTTTTGGAGCATTTTAGCTAGGTATTTCCCTGGTTTATTACCCCATAGGTACTGGTCCTTTACCAACTTATTAAAAGCCTGTGTTACTTCTTGCTCTGCCAGCTCTGTTAGCTCTTCTCTCTTTCCCATCAGTTCAAGGAACGATCCCTGATCATGAGCCCCATCTGTCTTGTGTCTTTGCTCTAATGTATTAATATCAGCCGTCAGTTCTTGCAATATTCTCATCCTCTCCCTTTTCTTCCAGGATGCTTTTCGCTATAAGAACCCCCCTTACAAACGCCTTGTGGGCATCCCAGAGGTTAGCTTCCGAAACTTCGCCATTGTCGTTGATTTGGAAGAACCATTCAAGTTCTTTACTGACGTGCTCCCGTATCTCTTTGTCATATAATAGTTCTGCATTTAGCTTCCACCCGCTCGAGGGTTGTTTGTATTCTGGGATAATTAATTTCATGGAGACCGGACCGTGGTCTGATAAGGACATTATTTCAATCTCCGTTTTATTAATTCTTTCAATTAAACCATGGTCTATGAATATGTGATCCAAACGAGAGTACGTCTGGTGTACAGGGGAGAAGAACGTATAGTCCCTTTTCTGTGGGTGCTGGATCCTCCAGATATCGACCAATTGATCCCTGCTTAATTTTTTTTTTTTAGTAGTTTCAGCTGTACGTTCCCTGTCCCCTGCACACCAGACGTACTATCCATGGAAGGGTTCATTACAAAATTTAAATCCCCCATTAAGATTAGGTATCCTTTCTTAAAGGCCCTTAATTTTAGTAAGATCGACTCTAGGTATTTAATGGGCCTTACGTTTGGGGCGTAGATATTCGCTAGAGTAATTCTAGTCCCAAACAGTGATCCCCTTAGGAAGAGAAACCTCCCCTCGGGGTCCGCTTTTCTGTCCTCCAATTTATAGTTGATGTCTTTTGCTATCCCGATCGCCACCCCTCTTGCTCTACTCGAAATAGTGTCTCCGAAATACCACGTTGGGTATGTCTGTGAGGATAGTTTTATATTTGAGGTATGCGCCAGGTGGGTCTCCTGTAAGAAGACCACTCCAGCCCCATATCTCCTGATCTCCTCCAGAACCTTAAAGCGCTTGCTGGGGGAGTTCAGCCCTCTTACGTTATATGTGAGAAATTTTATTTCGGTCCTCATTTCCTTACTGTTTTATTAAATCTTTTCTTTTTCTTTTTTCTTATTCCTCTCTTCTTCCTCCATTTTAAAGCCAAAGCCCGGCAAGTAGCGAAGGGGGCCCCCCTCCCTAGTCCTCCCCAAACACCCTCCCACCCCTCCTTCCTCCCTTTCTCTCTTTCCCCCCTCCCTCCCGACCTTCCCTCCCCCCCTTCCCGGCCCCCCTCCCCCTACTCCCTCCCCCCTCCCACACCCCCCTCCCTTCCTTCTTCCCCTCTCTGACCTCGACATGGGTCTCTAAGTCCATGGGGGCCATCTTCACATGGCCACCCTCAGACTCCAGTTCCATGGTGAGGTGGAGTTTGTTCCCACCCTTCTGTACTCGCTCATAGCCCGGATTTCTCCGGGGGATGATAGCGAGTACAGAAGGGTGGGAACAAACTCCACCTCACCATGGAACTGGAGTCTGAGGGTGGCCCGGATTTCTCCGGGGGATGATAGCGAGTAGGCCGATTATTTTTGGACTTTCTATTAAATGTTTCTTCAAACCCCCACCCTCCCCTGCCCCCCTTCCCTCTCCACCACCTTTTTAAGTAAATTCTCCTAAGCCCTCTTTTTCATTCCAACCCGGTAACTCTGGTACTGGGATGTCCAGTTTTGCACAAAAACCCTGTAACTCCTCTGGGAATCTCAGCCTAGCCGAACGCCCCTCTTTTATGCCTATTAGGCAAGAGGGAAAACCCCAATTATATTTAATGTTTTCTTTTCGGAGAATGTCTAGTAAAGGTCTTTGAAGTCTTCTTCTTTCCAGGGTGCGTGCAGACAAATCGGCGTAGACTTGTATTTCAGTATCCTCATACCTCAGAGGTGTGTTGCCTCTGATTTTTGCCCAGAGCTCCTCTTTTTCTTTAAAGTGGCGAAATCTAATTATTATATCGCGTGGTCTACCGGAATCAGACAGCTCCAACCTTCCCACTCGATGTGTCCTTTCGATTTCAGGGAACTGATTTTCGTTCTTGCCGCTTATCGGGCCAAGAATAGTCCAGATTTTTTTTTCCAGATCTTCCCCTCTGTGTTCCGGGACCGAACGCAATCTCAAGTTTTGCCTTCTGTCCCTATTTTCTTGATCTTCGATCTTATAGGAGGTATCTCTCTGATTTATTTGGGTCTTTTTCAGTTGGATTTTTAATTTGGAAATTTCCAGGTCCGTAGTATCTGCTCTTCCTTCAACCCCCTCCACCCTAGTCAATAAAAGGCCCATATCCTCTCTGAGAGTGTTAATTTCTAATTTGATAGCGTTTTTCAATCGTAGTAGCATCACCTCCATTTCAATTTTGGTAGGAATATGTGCTCCTGCCTGCTGGTCCTCAGATCTCTCCTTGGTCGCTCACTTCTTCTGCCCCCTGCTTCTCTCCATATCGGTCCCTGCGTGGGACTCGGGCCCCGCTAATTTCGGGCTAGCACCTTGTCTGAGGTAATGTTTAATCGTGCTCGTCTCTCATTTCGACCCTTTTGTGGATCCCTTCTTTGACGATTTAATTATATCTTTGCTCATGGTGTCCTTTTTGGTGCCTCTTATTCTTTTACCCAGTTTGTTATCGGTCTGGGCCCTCGTAGCCCTTGTTGCCCTACTGAGGCCTTTATCTTCCGCTTTTCTTTGGAATTTAAACTGAGTATTCCAAAGCTAGCGTCTTCTTAAGGGGCACTCTGATATCGGATATGTTAGACTATAAGGGAGCCCCTGTTAGGGAAGTAGGAATGTGGGGGTTCGCTGATCGTTTGACGTCCGCAACCCAGGGCTCAGGCTGAATGTTGTGGCTCCCTCTTATGAATTGTGTGGTCCTAGGGCAACGTCCACCTGTCTTGTGGCGTGTTTTATGCTTGCGTACTCACATCCCCATCTTTGGGTACCTCTTCTGGGATCGGGTAAACTAGAGTCACCCTTATCTACTTTCCTCGCTGGGTCCTACCGACCCTGAGACAAAGCTGCACCGTTTTCTCTTCCCTCTCCTCTCTCCCTATACCCCCTCGGACACCTGTGTTGTCCCCCGGGCCTTGTTTATAGCTGGCCCCTGGCCGTTTTTATATTATATTTGGCCTTATGCTCTCAGAAGGGGAGCAGAAGGAAGGGAGGGGGAAAAGAAAAAAAGGGAGAAAGGGAAAGAGTCAAAAAGCTCTACGGCGAACTTATTTCCATTGTTTAGGCGGTTTCCGAAAGTCTCTTAGACCCCCCCTCAGTAAACCGACGTCGGTAGCAGGCACCACCAAGCGCAACCCACTATAAATAGACCAAAGGGGAAAGGGCAAGGTATATTGAATAGGGTTATCTCCCTATGGGACTCAGGCTTTCTACAGCTATACAAACACCGGACAAGTGCAAGTTTCAGCCAGAAACAAACAAACAAAAAAAAAGAAAAAAGGAAAGACACAAAAAAATATATTCATGAGAATATCAATAGCTTTTGGCTTTACCGAGGTTCCTGTACCGTTGTATGGAGGTTTTTCTAGTAGGCTCCTTATACGAGGAGCGTATCTGGTTCTCTGTTTATTATGTCAGCCTAGCTCTATTTTTCCCAAAGGTTTATGCCCTTTTGCTACCAGTATGATGTGGGGTTGTGTCACTTGTAGGGCTTGTAGAGCCTGCGTCCTGGAGCTTATTTCTCCGCTGTTGTTTGTCCCTTTTTGGGTAATCCGTACCCCACACTGGCCTTGTTGTAGGTAAGTCCTTATTGGCGCCTGGGGCTGTTCAAAAGGTCCTATGCGTCCATGAACTGGGGATTTCTCGTGAGCTACCCTTGCGACGTTATGGCCATGAAGTCCTACATTATCTACAGAGTTATTTTGTTTTTATGTAGTGCTCCATTCAAAGCAACAAACAGGTGAGCCTTTAAAGCCTCTCGGCAGCTGGGGTCTGTGCTACTTGTCCTCTCCTCATTCTATTCCCTCCTGTCTCTTCAGTAATTTTTGAGGTGACAGTAGGGCGATGCTAGTAGATACGCTCTCAGAGGGGCAGCTACCGTAGTCCAGCCCTCCTACTTATGTACCCCCCCTGGGATAGCCCCTCTCCGAGGTAGTTGCCTCTAGGGTGTTAGCTCAGCATTAGCCCCATATCTTCCAGCAGCAAGGAGATCATTTATCTTTGGTATACAAATAGAGTACATCAATATAGGCTTCCGGTAATAGTTTAAGATGCTGTGGGCTTACCTTCCATGGGGGGATTCTTCCGGATTGGTAATAATTTGTGCCTTATACTCACGGAGCTTCCCCTCCCATCTGCTTCATCTGCGCTTTCTGGAGCCTCTGTGGGTCTTACTTCAGCATCGGGTGGTGAGATGAGGTGAAGAGGGGACTTCCAGGTGACCTGGGAGGGGGGGTTGCCGCCGCTGGGCGCCTGGAGCAGGTCGTCTGTCGTCCTGTTTGTTTGCCTTCCCTTCACGGGAGGTCTGTGGCGTCCTGAGCTGCCCGTCCCGGGGAGAAGTGAATACATCCGCGGCGTCTCTCACACGCCGTGGAGGTCCGACGCTCTCCCCATCCTCGCGTCCGCTGTCATCGGCCTGCGGGCTCATACCCCTCCCTCCATGCTAGACGCTACGTCAGCACGTCCATCCCCCCAATCCCCCTGGCTGATCATTTAGAGAGGTGGGTTTTAAGTATTTGGGGGGGTCCTTCCTGGGGCTTCGTTGCTCCCTGGGCCCAAACTTCACTTTTTCTTCGTACGCTTTGGATGGGTTTCGCCCAGATGTGGATGAGAGAGTGCGCAGAAATGCGCTCGCTTTCTCTGGCGAGTGGAAAGTGAGCTGTTCTCCATCTGGAGCTTGTAGGCGGAGAGTTGCTGGGTAGGCTAGAATGAAGCAAATGCTGCTTTTGTATAGCTCTGCACACACAGATTGGAATTCTTTGCATTTGCGTGACACTTCGGCGTAATAATCCGCAAAGAGGAGGAGCTTGTGGCCCTCTACCATGATGGATCTGGCTATCCGTAACCTTTGTAGAATGTCCGTTTGATCTGCGTAGTTAAGATATTTTGCTATAATCGGTCTCGGACTCTTGCGGTCAGGGGCTCTGACCTGATGGGCCCGTTCCACGGTGCATCTGTGGTGTATTCTGAGGGCTTCCGGAATGACGGAGGCACATAAATCGAGGAGCGAGCCTTGCTTATGGGATTCAGGAAGGCCGATTATCCTCAGGTTGTTCCTTCTGGAACGATTCTCCAAGTCCTCTATTCGATCATGTAAGTGCTGCTGGGCTTCGGAGTATTTTTTAATGACTGCATTCATATGGTATTGGTCATCTTCTATAGAGGATATGCACTGCTCTGCCTCTGTCAGCCTGTGGGAGTGCTCTCCCAGCTCCTTTCTCAGCTGCAGTATGCCTGCAGATACTGCTCTATCCACAGCGGCCGTTATGGTGGGAAAAAGAGAGCAGCCACAGCCTGGGCAATTTGCTCGTAAGAGCTGTGTCTCCCCTGGTTCCCCTGAATGCCTTCCTCCATGTCCTCAGAGGGGAGTTCTTGTGTGCAGAGGTTGCTTGTTTGCAGAGGGTGATGCCCGCTCTGAGGAGGAGACAAGGGATATACTGCGGGGGCCATTTTAGTGTTCCCTGAGGGAGAAGGAGCTGCGTTCCTCGATCGTGAGCGGGAGCGCGGCTGTGTGAGGTACCGCTCCATGCGCTATGTGGTTGGGAGATCGTGCAGGGTTTATTTTCGGGGGTGAGGGTTTCCCCTTTTTTATATGCCGGTTACCCTGCGGGATGAGCGGAGCCGCCGGTCTCCTTGTCCCACACAAAGTGTACAGCTATTTTAGCGAAGATAAATTCCCAAAACATGTCCTGTCGGGGGTACTTGAGGACTGAGTCTGAGAACCGCTGCGCTAAAATGGAAAATTGAATACTTACCTCCCTGTAATTTTCCTTACCTGGTGCCTATCCTTGGCAGCATATGCACAATTCATGCATATGCTACCATGAAGGCACCGGGAAAGTAGCTTTTAGACAAATTACACTTAGTTAAGCTGCAGCTGGGAAATCTGTTGCATGGAAATTGTTTGGGGGGGGGGGGTAAAATGCATTACTTGGAGTGAGCATGCATCTGCAAAAAAAATTCTTCATAAAACTTGCTACAAATTTTATTGGTCAACAAAACAGGACTTGGAAAAGAGCAAGGCAAAGCAAAAAACACATGTATGTTAATTTGAGACACTGACATAATATAGTTTTGAGGTCTGAGCATTTTGAAGAGGAAATTAACAGGAGTTAAAAGGACTGCACCCACAAAAGGACAGTCTCTTAACCACTTCAGCCCCGGACCAATTGGCAGCCAAAGGACCAGGCCCCTTTTTGCGATTCGGCACTGCGTCGCTTTAACTGACAATTGCGCGGTCGTGCGACGTGGCTCCCAAACAAAATTGGCGTCCTTTTTTTCCCACAAATAGAGATTTCTTTTGGTGGTATTTGATCGCCCCTGCGGTTTTTATTTTTTGCGCTATAAACAAAAATAGAGCGACAAATTTTGAAAACAATGCAATATTTTTTGTTTTTTGCTATAATAAATATCCCCAAAAAATATATAAAAAAACTTTTTTTTTCCTCAGTTTAGGCCGATTCGTATTCTTCTACATATTTTTGGTAAAAAAAAATCGCAATTAGCGATTATTGATTGGTTTGCGCAAAAGTTATAGCGTTTACAAAATAGGGGATAGTTTTATAGCATTTTTATTAATATTTTTTTTTTACTAGTAATGGTGGCGATCAGGGATTTTTATTGTGACTGCGACATTATGGCGGACACATCGGACATTTTTGACACATTTTTGGGACCATTCAAACCATTTATAGCAATCAATGCTATTTAAATTCATTGATTCCTGTATAAACGACAGTTGTAGTGAAAGAGTTAACCACTAGGGGGAGGGGAGGGGTTATGGGCTGTGACGTGTGTTGTGTTTTTTACATTAGGGGGCGGGGCTGACATCTGACGTCATTGATCGGCTTTCCCGATGACCGGGAACAGCCAATCAATGACAGGCAGAGTAGGAAGCGCGGGGGGAGAGGTTTGTTTACACATACCTCTCCCCGTTCTTCAGCTCCGTGACCCGAGCGGCGATCGGGTCCACTGGTCCCGCGGCCGTGGTCACGGCGCTCCCGACCGGGTCGCGAGCGTGCCGCTGGCAGCGCGCACGCGACCCACGGGCAGGCATTTAAAGGATCACGTACAGGTACGTGATTTTGCCTGCCCGTGCCATTCTGCTGACGTATATATGCAGTGGGCGGTCGGGAAGTGGTTAAGGATTTAAACATTTATTAGTCACGACATCTTGAGGAAGCTTTGTCAAAATAAAAGTGAAACTAAAAACCTACAAACGATACACATTGACAACAGCAAAAATATTTCAGGGGAAAATACCCCCCCCCAAAAAAATAAAAAATAAACAAAAGTAAAAAATATCTGTTTTGCAAAGTCATAGCAAACAAAATGAGAATTAGACAGACACCTCTCTTTTCAGGGCAAGGTAAAGAAGGCTATCTGCAAGCTTAATATAACATAGGTTTGTGTGCTAATGAGGCAATTGAAAACACATGCACAGTCCATACTTCAAAGTGGGTACACCTGTTAAGGATGTTCTTAAATTACTAACCCAAAAAAAAAACAAACAAACTCTGAGCATGCCCAGAAAAATCCAAGTGCCGTTCACACAAAAAGCACAAAAAAAACAAACAAACAAAGCCCTGAGCATGCCCACACCAACCCAAATGCAGCTAGCACAAAATAAGTCACCCCCTGTCCAAAATTAGGCACATCATCCAGCATGCAACAAAATTACAGATGGGAAAAACACCCCCGGTCCGGGGAGAAAACTAAGAGCCTAACATGGGCAAAAGTTATACAACAAATACCATTGCAGTCTATGGGAACTGACTTGTTACTTTTGCTAGTCCCCACTTGGCTGGCTTATATTCTAGTAATTGGCCGTAAAATGGGTATGAAGGCCCAGGTCCCACCCTGAGGGACATATATCAATGTCACAAATTTGGACAACCCCAAAAACACAACAAGGAGAAGTGCCTTTAAAAATGCAAAATTGCTTAAAGCGGAGGTTCACACAAAAATTGAACCTCTACTTTTCGGAACCCTCCACCCCTCCGGTGTCACATTTGGCACCTTTCAGGGGAGAGGGGGGTGCAGAGGAGAAAGCCAACTCGATCTCCAGGGAACCGCAGAGAGCCTTCCAGAACCTGGAGGTGAATTGAACACCTCGATCAGAGACTATACTTGATGGGACCCCATGCAACCTCACTATCTCCTGGACGAAGACCTGTGCAGTTTCTTTGGCCGAAGGTGTACCTTTCATTGGTAAAAAGTGGGCCATCTTGGACAGCCTGTCAACCACAACAAAGATAGAAGAGAATCCTTCCGCCTGAGGGAGCTCTACGATGAAATCCATCGATATCATCTTCCAGGATCTCCCTGGGATGGGTAAGGGTTTCAGTAGACCCCAAGCTCTCGCCCGGCTATTCTTGCTCCGGGCACAGGTGGTGCAAGACTCCACATAACTCTTGCAATCATTTGCCAGTCAGGGCCACCAGAAAGTATGCTGAAACAACTATGCCTTCTTTAGAGTGCCAAAATGCCCAGCTAGCTTGTGGTCATGGCAAAGCTCCAAAACTGCCATCCTCAGACCTTCAGGGACCACGATTCTGCCTTTGTGCCAGAACAGGCCATCTTGTGCGCTCACCTCGTTTTCAGTGGATGGGGACCACCCTACAGAAGCTTGCCTTAAATCGGGATAGGAGATCCCCTTGGAGTAACAGGAAATTGCCAGCAGGGAGAATGGTGTCTGGTGGTAAGGATCTCTCAGAATCAAGAAACATGCGGGAAAGGGCATCCGCTTTGGTGTTTTTAGAACCAGGTCTATAGGTGATATGAAACTGGAATCTGGAGAAGAACAGGGCCCACCTTGCCTGCCGTGGTTTAAATCTTTTTGCCGTCCTCAAATACTCTAGATTTTTGTGGTCTGTGTAAACCAGGATGGGGTGTGCAGAACCCTCCAGCAAATAACGCCACTCTTCTGAGGCGGCCATGATGGCCAGAAGTTCCCGATCTCCAACACCATAATTTTTCTCCGCTGTGGAGAATTTGCGTGAGAAAAAGGCCACCGGGAAGAGAAGGGACTTGGGGCCCTGCCGCTGGGAGAGCATGGCTCCTACCGCGATTTCGGAAGCGTCCACCTCAAGGACGAAGAGCAGGGCAGGATCCGGGTGTTTCAGGATAGTGGCCGAGGTAAAAAGTCCCTTGAGTTTTTCAAAGGTGGATTGTGCCTTAGGGGACCAGCAGAATCGATTTCCCTGCTTGGTCAACTCGGTGATGGGGGCAACTATAGCAGAGAAGCCCCTAATGAATTTTCGATAAAAATTGGCGAAGCCAATAAAGCGTTGGACTCCCTTCTTATCGGAGGGAGCGGGCCAATCCAGGATGGCGGACACCTTTTGGGGGTCCATTTTAATGCCGTCAACAGAAATGATTAGGCAGAGGAATTGAATGCACTGAAGTTCGAATTCACATTTTTCCAATTTGGCGTAGAGCCCATGTTGCCTGAGCCGGGTTAAGATGTTTCGAACGTGCCTGCGGTGATTGCTGACTGAGGAGGAAAAGATTAAGATGTCATCAAGGTACACTATGACGTACAGGTCCAGGAGGTCACGGAAAATATAATTAACGAAGTGTTGAAACGTAGCCGGTGCGTTGCACAGACCGAAGGGCATGACCAAATATTTAAAGTGCTTAAATCGGGTACCAAAGGCTGTTTTCCATTCATCACCCTCTCGGATACGGATCAAGTTGTAGGCCCCGCGAAGATCCAATTTGGTATAGATGACTGCAGACCCCAACCTTTGGAAAAGTTCAGGCACAAGGGGCAAAGGATAGCGGTTCTTGATTGTTATTGTATTTAACTCCCTATAATCAATACAGGGCCGTAGGGAGTGGTCCTTTTTCTCGACAAAGAAAATTCCAGCCCTGGCTGGGGAGGTGGATGGGCGGATGAAACCTTTCTGTAGATTCTCATCAATGTAGGTCTTTAGGGTTTCAAGCTCCTGCCCTGTTAGTGGGAAAATCCTCCCAAAAGGGACCTCAGTTCCTGGCAGAAGCTCTATCGGGCAGTCGTAAGATCTGTGAGGAGGGAGAACCTCTGTTCCCTTCTTACTGAAGACATCCTGGAAGTCCCGGTAGGGTGCCGGGATTGCCTGCTGTAATTCAGAGTCAACGTCCAGACAGAGGAGCTGAGCCAGTTTTACAGGGGTTCCATGAAGGCAGTGCTGCCAGCAATATCCGGAAAGGAACTTGACTTCCCCTGTTGACCAATTGATACTGGGGTTATGGGCCTGCAGCCACGGTATTCCCAGGATGATAGGGAAAAGTGGAGAGGAAATGGCATCCAAAACGTAAAAGTTCTTGGTGATGAGTGCCTAAGGTGACCAGCAAAGGGGCGTTCTCCTGCGTGACAGGTCCGGAACTGAGAGCAGAGCCGTCAGCAAGGTGTACAGCAAGTTCCTGTGGTTTGGGTCGAAGGGGAATGCGGTGGTTGGCAGCAAACGTGAGATCAATAAAGCAACTGCATGCTCCGGAGTCAATTATAGCTGGGACTTGTATGTCCTTTTCGGGAAGCTGTAGAACGACAGAGAGAGCAAGATGAGAAGCAGGTTTAGGTAAAGCAGATGCAAGCTGTGGAAATGTTGAGAGAGACTTACGTGTCTTGTTGGGACGAGATCTCACGTAGTGACCGGGTTCACCACAGTACATACACAGGTTATTGGTTCTTCGGCGTTGCCGTTCTTCCAGAGTAAGGGATGGTCGGAGGAGACCAAGCTGCATTGGTTCGGAGGGGTCAAAAACTGGAGAAGGAGGTGCATGGGGGGTCTGTCCGAGAGAGCTGGTGGCACTAGGGACCTTGGGAAGCATCCAGGTGGGGCGAAACTGACTGGTGGACCTCTCCGAGCTGCGTTCCCTAATGCGCCAATGCGGTCAATTTGGATTGACAGGTTGATAAGCTCCTCCAGGGATTGAGGTATTCCGACTCGTGCCAGCTCGTCCTTAAGGGAAACAGATAGTCCCATACGGAATTGGTAAAGCAAGGCAGCGTCATTCCACTCGGTGTTGGCACTCCACCTTCTGAACTCTGCCACATAATCCTCCACTGCCCTACCCCCTGTTGTAGGGCATGCAAGGCGGCCTCAGCGGTCGCTTTTAACTGGGGATCTTCATACAGCTGGGACATGGCAGCAAAGAAGGTGTCCAGATTATCGAGGAAGGCGGACTTCTGCCTCATGAGGCGGTGGGCCCAGGTCTGTGGTTCGCCGGACAAGAGGGAGATCACAAAGCCCACCTTAGTTGCTTCCAAGGAAAATGTAAGGGGCTGCAAAGCGAAGTACAGTTCGCAGGCACTGTGGAATGATCGGAATTTGCTGCGGTCTCCAGAGAATCTCTCGGGTATAGGTACCCAGGGCTCGGGTGGTAACATTACCACTGAGGGTGCAGAAGGGGGTCCAGGAGCGGAGGCACCTTGAGGGTGTGCAGGAGAGGACAGGATCTGGACTTGTCCTTCCAACCTTGTATAGCCTTCTTGAAGGTTTTTTACAGCTTGGGTGAGACCCGCCAGGTGTCTACACAGCTCCTCCATGGGGGAGGCTCCCTGCTCGGGCTCGGACATGGCTGTCCGATACTGTCAGACTCACGTACCTGACTGATGAGCCCGATATAGCAGGGGAAGGTCTCCCTTTCGTGCCTGGTTCGCGGCCCCTGGTAGTATAGACAGGAGGCACGGGAGAGCAAGCTGGTATGAGAGCTTGGCGGGTAAGTGCAGATGAAGAGGCCCAACGGCTCTGGTGCTCATGGAGTGGCTCCTACTAGGCAGCTGGTTGCTGGCAGCGGATGCAGGGCAGGAGCTGAGCAACAAGTCCACACACAGGCACTATACTGAGGAGCAGGCAAGTTCACAGTCCGGGTCACTAGCAGAGTTGGCAGCAGGCGGGTAACGTGGTACAAAGGAGCAGGCAGGTACAGAGTCCGGGTCACAAGCAGAGTTGGCAGCAAGCGGGCAACGTGGTACAAAGGAGCAGGCAGGTACAGAGTCAAAGACAGGCCGAGGTCGGGTACAGGCAGAAGACAGAGTAATCCAAGGGCAAGCCGGGTAGTCAGGAGGGTAATCAGTAGGGATGGGCCCGGTGCTCGATGCGAACCCACGTTCGCATCGAGCACCGGGCGTTCGCTCGCTCGGCGAGCCCAAAACTATTTTGGCCGCTCGCATCACGTTCGTGTGATGCGCGCGGCCCCGCAATGCATTGCGGCCGGCGTGGCCGGCGCAGTGCATTGCTGGCTGATGATTGGCCAAGCATGCACTGTGACCCCGCATGCTTGGCCAATCACAGCCCCGGAAACTCGAAGAGCCATAATTGGCTACAGGCAGGACGCCTGTAGCCAATTACAGCTCAGGGGCTTTAGTACACGCCCCCCCCTATAAAAGGCCGCCACGCCGTCTGCGCCGGTCACATGCTGTTCCGGCGTAGATAGAGCAGGATAGATCTGTGACACTCTGCTGGATTTAGTTAGTTAGAGAGATTTACTTAGAGAGATTGAGTTAGATAGATTCATTTACAAAGATTGATTTAGAAAGAGGGGCTTGTAGTGTGTTCGTGGCAGGCAGGCAGTGCTCCTATATTTTGTTCCCAGAAGCACCTATAGGACTTGTAGTGTGTTCGTGGCAGGCAGGCAGAGCTCCTATATTTTGTTCCCAGAAGCACCTATAGGACTTGTAGTGTGTTCGTGGCAGGCAGGCAGAGCTCCTATATTTTGTTCCCAGAAGCACCTATAGGACTTGTAGTGTGTTCGTGGCAGGCAGGCAGAGCTCCTATATTTTTGTTCCCAGAAGCACCTATAGGACTTGTAGTGTGTTCGTGGCAGGCAGGCAGAGCTCCTATATTTTGTTCCCATAAGCACCTATAGGACTTGTAGTGTGTTCCTGGCAGGCAGGCAGAGCTCCTATATTTTGTTCCCAGAAGCACCTATAGGACTTGTAGTGTGTTCCTGGCAGGCAGGCAGAGCTCCTATATTTTGTTCCCAGAAGCACCTATAGGACTTGTAGTGTGTTCCTGGCAGGCAGGCAGAGCTCCTATATTTTGTTCCCAGAAGCACCTATAGGACTTGTAGTGTGTTCGTGGCAGGCAGGCAGAGCTCCTATATTTTGTTCCCAGAAGCACCTATAGGACTTGTAGTGTGTTCGTGGCAGGCAGGCAGAGCTCCTATATTTTGTTCCCAGAAGCACCTATAGGACTTGAAGTGTGTTAGTCCCATCACACAGACCTATATTTTCTTCCCAGAAGCACCTATAGGACTTGAAGTGTGTTAGTCCCATCACACAGAGATCATATATTTTGTTCCCAGAAGCACCTATAGGACTTGAAGTGTGTTAGTCCCATCACACAGAGATCATATATTTTCTTCCCAGAAGCACCTATAGGACTTGAAGTGTGTTAGTCCCATCACACAGAGATCATATATTTTGTTCCCAGAAGCACCTATAGGACTTGAAGTGTGTTAGTCCCATCACACAGACCTATATTTTCTTCCCAGAAGCACCTATAGGACTTGAAGTGTGTTAGTCCCATCACACAGAGATCATATATTTTGTTCCCAGAAGCACCTATAGGACTTGAAGTGTGTTAGTCCCATCACACAGAGATCATATATTTTGTTCCCAGAAGCACCTATAGGACTTGAAGTGTGTTAGTCCCATCACACAGAGATCATGTATTTTCTTCCCAGAAGCACCTATAGGACTTGAAGTGTGTTAGTCCCATCACACAGAGATCATATATTTTGTTCCCAGAAGCACCTATAGGACTTGAAGTGTGTTAGTCCCATCACACAGACCTATATTTTCTTCCCAGAAGCACCTATAGGACTTGAAGTGTGTTAGTCCCATCACACAGAGATCATATATTTTGTTCCCAGAAGCACCTATAGGACTTGAAGTGTGTTAGTCCCATCACACAGAGATCATATATTTTCTTCCCAGAAGCACCTATAGGACTTGAAGTGTGTTAGTCCCATCACACAGAGATCATATATTTTGTTCCCAGAAGCACCTATAGGACTTGAAGTGTGTTAGTCCCATCACACAGACCTATATTTTCTTCCCAGAAGCACCTATAGGACTTGAAGTGTTAGTCCCATCACACAGAGATCATATATTTTGTTCCCAGAAGCACCTATAGGACTTGAAGTGTGTTAGTCCCATCACACAGAGATCATATATTTTCTTCCCAGAAGCACCCATAGGACTTGAAGTGTGTTAGTCCCATCACACAGAGATCATATATTTTTGTTCCCAGAAGCACCTATAGGACTTGAAGTGTGTTAGTCCCATCACACAGACCTATATTTTCTTCCCAGAAGCACCCATAGGACTTGAAGTGTGTTAGTCCCATCACACAGAGATCATATATTTTGTTCCCAGAAGCACCTATAGGACTTGAAGTGTGTTAGTCCCATCACACAGACCTATATTTTCTTCCCAGAAGCACCCATAGGACTTGAAGTGTGTTAGTCCCATCACACAGAGATCATATATTTTGTTCCCAGAAGCACCTATAGGACTTGAAGTGTGTTAGTCCCATCACACAGACCTATATTTTCTTCCCAGAAGCACCTATAGGACTTGAAGTGTGTTAGTCCCATCACACAGAGATCATATATTTTGTTCCCAGAAGCACCTATAGGACTTGAAGTGTGTTAGTCCCATCACACAGAGATCATATATTTTGTTCCCAGAAGCACCTATAGGACTTGAAGTGTGTTAGTCCCATCACACAGAGATCCTATATTTTGTTCCCAGAAGCACCTATAGGACTTGAAGTGTGTTAGTCCCATCACACAGACCTATATTTTCTTCCCAGAAGCACCCATAGGACTTGAAGTGTGTTAGTCCCATCACACAGAGATCCTATATTTTGTTCCCAGAAGCACCTATAGGACTTGAAGTGTGTTAGTCCCATCACACAGACCTATATTTTCTTTCCAGAAGCACCCATAGGACTTGAAGTGTGTTAGTCCCATCACACAGAGATCCTATATTTTGTTCCCAGAAGCACCTATAGGACTTGAAGTGTGTTAGTCCCATCACACAGAGATCATATATTTTGTTCCCAGAAGCACCTATAGGACTTGAAGTGTGTTAGTCCCATCACACAGAGATCCTATATTTTGTTCCCAGAAGCACCTATAGGACTTGAAGTGTGTTAGTCCCATCACACAGACCTATATTTTCTTCCCAGAAGCACCCATAGGACTTGAAGTGTGTTAGTCCCATCACACAGAGATCCTATATTTTGTTCCCAGAAGCACCTATAGGACTTGAAGTGTGTTAGTCCCATCACACAGACCTATATTTTCTTCCCAGAAGCACCCATAGGACTTGAAGTGTGTTAGTCCCATCACACAGAGATCCTATATTTTGTTCCCAGAAGCACCTATAGGACTTGAAGTGTGTTAGTCCCATCACACAGAGATGATATATTTTGTTCCCAGAAGCACCTATAGGACTTGAAGTGTGTTAGTCCCATCACACAGAGATCATATATTTTGTTCCCAGAAGCACCCATAGGACTTGAAGTGTGTTAGTCCCATCACACAGAGATCATATATTTTGTTCCCAGAAGCACCTATAGGACTTGAAGTGTGTTAGTCCCATCACACAGAGATCATATATTTTGTTCCCAGAAGCACCTATAGGACTTGAAGTGTGTTAGTCCCATCACACAGAGATCCTATATTTTGTTCCCAGAAGCACCTATAGGACTTGAAGTGTGTTAGTCCCATCACACAGACCTATATTTTTTTCCCAGAAGCACACATAGGACTTGAAGTGTGTTAGTCCCATCACACAGAGATCCTATATTTTGTTCCCAGAAGCACCTATAGGACTTGAAGTGTGTTAGTCCCATCACACAGACCTATATTTTCTTCCCAGAAGCACCCATAGGACTTGAAGTGTGTTAGTCCCATCACACAGAGATCCTATATTTTGTTCCCAGAAGCACCTATAGGACTTGAAGTGTGTTAGTCCCATCACACAGAGATCATATATTTTGTTCCCAGAAGCACCTATAGGACTTGAAGTGTGTTAGTCCCATCACACAGAGATCATATATTTTGTTCCCAGAAGCACCCATAGGACTTGAAGTGTGTTAGTCCCATCACACAGAGATCATATATTTTGTTCCCAGAAGCACCTATAGGACTTGAAGTGTGTTAGTCCCATCACACAGAGATCATATATTTTGTTCCCAGAAGCACCTATAGGACTTGAAGTGTGTTAGTCCCATCACACAGAGATCCTATATTTTGTTCACAGAAGCACCTATAGGACTTGAAGTGTGTTAGTCCCATCACACAGACCTATATTTTCTTCCCAGAAGCACCCATAGGACTTGAAGTGTGTTAGTCCCATCACACAGAGATCCTATATTTTGTTCCCAGAAGCACCTATAGGACTTGAAGTGTGTTAGTCCCATCACACAGACCTATATTTTCTTCCCAGAAGCACCCATAGGACTTGAAGTGTGTTAGTCCCATCACACAGAGATCCTATATTTTGTTCCCAGAAGCACCTATAGGACTTGAAGTGTGTTAGTCCCATCACACAGACCTATATTTTCTTCCCAGAAGCACCCATAGGACTTGAAGTGTGTTAGTCCCATCACACAGAGATCCTATATTTTGTTCCCAGAAGCACCTATAGGACTTGAAGTGTGTTAGTCCCATCACACAGACCTATATTTTCTTCCCAGAAGCACCCATAGGACTTGAAGTGTGTTAGTCCCATCACACAGAGATCCTATATTTTGTTCCCAGAAGCACCTATAGGACTTGAAGTGTGTTAGTCCCATCACACAGACCTATATTTTCTTCCCAGAAGCACCTATAGGACTTCTAGTGTGTTAGTGGCATCACACAGAGCTCCTCTATTTTCTTCTCAGCAGCACCCACAGGACTTCTAGTGTGTTAGTGGCATCACACAGAGCTCCTCTATTTTCTTTGCAGAAGCACCCACAGGACTTCTAGTGTGTTAGTGGCATCACACAGAGCTCCTCTATTTTCTTTGCAGAAGCACCCATAGGACTTCTAGTGTGTTAGTGGCATCACACAGAGCTCCTATATTTTCTTCTCAGCAGCACCCACAGGACTTCTAGTGTGTTAGTGGCATCACACAGAGCTCCTCTATTTTCTTTGCAGAAGCACCCATAGGACTTCTAGTGTGTTAGTGGCATCACACAGAGCTCCTATATTTTCTTCTCAGCAGCACCCACAGGACTTCTAGTGTGTTAGTGGCATCACACAGAGCTCCTCTATTTTCTTTGCAGAAGCACCCACAGGACTTCTAGTGTGTTAGTGGCATCACACAGAGCTCCTCTATTTTCTTTGCAGAAGCACCCATAGGACTTCTAGTGTGTTAGTGGCATCACACAGAGCTCCTATATTTTCTTCTCAGCAGCACCCACAGGACTTCTAGTGTGTTAGTGGCATCACACAGAGCTCCTCTATTTTCTTTGCAGAAGCACCCACAGGACTTCTAGTGTGTTAGTGGCATCACACAGAGCTCCTCTATTTTCTTTGCAGAAGCACCCATAGGACTTCTAGTGTGTTAGTGGCATCACACAGAGCTCCTCTATTTTCTTTGCAGAAGCACCCATAGGACTTCTAGTGTGTTAGTGGCATCACACAGAGCTCCTATATTTTCTTCTCAGCAGCACCCACAGGACTTCTAGTGTGTTAGTGGCATCACACAGAGCTCCTTTATTTTCTTTGCAGAAGCACCCACAGGACTTCTAGTGTGTTAGTGGCATCACACAGAGCTCCTCTATTTTCTTTGCAGAAGCACCCATAGGACTTCTAGTGTGTTAGTGGCATCACACAGAGCTCCTATATTTTCTTCTCAGCAGCACCCACAGGACTTCTAGTGTGTTAGTGGCATCACACAGAGCTCCTCTATTTTCTTTGCAGAAGCACCCACGGGACTTCTAGTGTGTTAGTGGCATCACACAGAGCTCCTCTATTTTCTTTGCAGAAGCACCCATAGGACTTCTAGTGTGTTAGTGGCATCACACAGAGCTCCTATATTTTCTTCTCAGCAGCACCCACAGGACTTCTAGTGTGTTAGTGGCATCACACAGAGCTCCTCTATTTTCTTTGCAGAAGCACCCACAGGACTTCTAGTGTGTTAGTGGCATCACACAGAGCTCCTCTATTTTCTTTGCAGAAGCACCCATAGGACTTCTAGTGTGTTAGTGGCATCACACAGAGCTCCTATATTTTCTTCTCAGCAGCACCCATAGGACTTCTAGTGTGTTAGTGGCATCACACAGAGCTCCTCTATTTTCTTTGCAGAAGCACCCATAGG
The DNA here is from genome assembly GCA_028564925.1 of Lithobates sylvaticus. NCBI lineage: Eukaryota > Metazoa > Chordata > Amphibia > Anura > Ranidae > Lithobates > Lithobates sylvaticus. Next base: position 241,907,915 of record CM053029.1, on the reverse strand, counting down.
ACTTCTAGTGTGTTAGTGGCATCACACAGAGCTCCTATATATTCTTCTCAGCAGCACCCACAGGACTACCGACTACAATGGCTGGAAGACCGCCAAGGGGAGGCAGAGCGTGCAGAGCCAAGAACACAGGGCAGGCAGGCTCTGTTTCTAGTGGCCGTGGACGTGGTCGTGCATCGTCATCAGCACGTGGCCATGGGACACGCGCGTCTTTGTTTTCGGCAGCTGGACATGTGGAGCCGCATCATGCTGAAGGCTTGGTAGAATGGATGACCAAGCCCTCCTCATCCTCCTCATCCTCTCTCACCCAGGCTCAGGGTACTGGCAGAGCATCATCAGCCACCCCTTCCCTAGACCCACCATGTCCTCCTGAGGAGTCCCCCGAACTCTTTGAGCACAGTGTTGGGTACATGCTCCAGGAGGATGCCCAACGATTCGAAGGCTTGGATGATGATACCCAGCTTGAGGAATCTGGCAGTACTGTTCCACCAGCTGCAGCTTACTGCCAGGTTTGCTCTAGTGGTGAAGAGGGAGGGGATGATGAGGTCACTGACTCCACGTGGGTGCCTGAAGGGAGAGAGGATGAGGGGGAGGACGAGGAGGAGGAGGATGCGGCGTCACATGTCCAACGAGGCAGGATGCCCCCTGGAGGCCAGGTAGAGGTCAGCACAGCAACTGTACAACACCGCAGAGCTCCGCCTGTGCAGGGCGCTGCCTCTGCACGTTATCAGAAAAGTTCTTTGGTGTGGGCCTTTTTTGAGACGAGTGCATCACATCGCACCACTGCTATTTGCAATATTTGTCTCAAGCGTATCTCGCGTGGCCAAAACATCAGCCGCTTGGGCACCACAAGCATGACCAGACATATGGCGACCTGCCATGCAGCTTGTTTGCAGGCACACATAAAAGACCCACACCAAAGAACTAAGCGGACCTCTCCTTGCTCCTCCTCAGCTGGGATCTCCATCCCCACTACACCTTCAGTCCTCTCTGAAAGCTGCTCTGAGAGGACTGAAGGTGTAGAATTAGGTGTGTCACAACCAAGTACTTGCAGTACACCGACGTCCGATTGCAGCAGGCAAATTTCCCTGCCCCAGCTGCTGGACCGTAGAAAGAAGTACACTCCCAGCCATCCACATGCCCAGCGGTTGAATGCTAGCCTGGCTAAATTGCTAGCACTTCAACTGCTGCCTTTTCAGTTGGTAGACTCGGCCCCCTTCCGTGAGTTTGTTCAATGTGCGGTTCCTCAGTGGCAGGTTCCCAAACGCCACTTTTTCTCACGGAAGGCGATTCCGTCTCTCTACCGGCATGTGGAGGGCAATGTCCATGCCTCGCTGGACAGGGCGGTCAGCGGTAAGGTGCATATTACCGCTGACTCATGGTCCAGCAGGCATGGACAGGGACGGTACCTTTCTTTCACGGCCCATTGGGTCACTCTATTGGCAGCTGGGAGGGATGCAGGACAAGGTGCAGTAGTGTTGGAGGTTGTTCCGCCACCACGCCTCCAAAACGCTACTACTGCTACTGGTTGTGACACACCTCTCTCCTCCACCCCCTCCTCTTCTTCTTCCTCCAGTGCTCTGTCCTTGGAACCAGCGGTGCTCCGTAGGCGTACAAGGGGCTACGCAAGTACGCAGGCAAAAAGATGCCATGCCGTGCTTGCGCTGGTGTGTTTGGGGGACAGGAGCCACACTGGGCCAGAGGTTCTGGCAGCTCTGCAGGGGCAGGCCGAGAGGTGGTTGACGCCACGTCAGCTTAAGCCAGGAATGGTCGTTTCTGACAATGGCACCAACCTCCTCTCCGCCCTGCGACAGGGGCAGCTCACCCATGTGCCCTGCATGGCTCACGTCCTCAACCTGGTGGTGCAGCGGTTCTTGGGCAGGTTCCCAGGCTTACAGGATGTCCTGAGGCAGGCCAGGAAAGTCTGTGTGCATTTCCGCCGATCTTATAATGCCAGTGCTCGGCTGACTGAGCTGCAAAAGGAGCTGAACCTGCCCAAGAACCGCCTAATATGTGACATGCCCACCAGGTGGAACTCAACATTGGCCATGCTGCAGCGACTGCACACGCAGCAGAGGGCCATCAATGAGTACCTTTGCGACTATGGCACCAGGACAGGGTCAGGGGAGCTTGGTTTTTTTTTTCCCACGTCAGTGGAGCATGATCAGGGATGCATGCACTGTCCTCTCACCATTTGAGGAGGCCACGAGGATGGTGAGCAGTGACAGTGCATGCATCAGTGACACTGTCCCTCTTGTCCACCTGTTGGAGCATACGCTGCGTGGGATAATGGACAGGGCACTTGAGGCAGAACAGAGGCAGGAAGAGGAGGAATTCCTTGCCTCTCAAGGCCCCCTTTATCCGGACAGTGTTCCTTCTGTCCCACCCATCACACAGGAAGAGGATGAGGAGGAGGAGGAGGAGGAGGAGGAGGAGGAGGATTGTGTGAGCATGGAGGTGGAGCCTGGCACTCAGCATCAGCAGCAGCAGTCTTTTAGGGATGATGTACAGTCCCAACAAACCAGTGGACTTGTACGTGGCTGGGAGGAGGTGGCTGGCGATCATGTCATCCTCAGTGACCCAGAAGACTCCGGACCGAATGCCTCAGCTAACCTACGCTGCATGGCCTCCCTGATCCTGCAAAGCCTGCGGAAGGATCCTCGTGTTCTTCGGATCAAGGAGAGGGACCATTACTGGCTGGCCACTCTCCTTGATCCGCGGTACAAGGGTAAGGTTGCGGACCTTATCTTGCCGTCGCAGAGGGAGCAGAGGATGAGACATCTCAGGGAGGCCTTGCAGAAAGGTCTGTGCAACGCGTTCCCAGAAACTGGGAGGCTACAAACTCCTGGTCCTGGGCGACGAGTTGCTGAGGCTTCGGTCAGTAGCAGAAGGAGCGGTGGGGAAGGTGGACGTCTGACCGATGCGTTCAGACAATTTTTTAGTCCGCAGCCCCAAGGTATGATCGGTTCCAGCAACCATCGCCAGCGTCTGATATACATGGTGCAGGAATACCTTGGGGCAAGGTCAGACTTGGACACCTTTCCCACCGAAAATCCTCTGGCTTACTGGGTCCTGAGGATGGATCACTGGCCAGAGCTTGCACAGTATGCAATTGAGCTACTGGCCTGTCCTGCCTCCAGCGTTCTTTCCGAACGCACATTCAGTGCTGCTGGAGGATTTGTCACCGATCATAGGGTGCGCCTGTCCACCGCCTCGGTTGATCGACTGACCTTCATCAAAATGAATCAGTCTTGGATCACCACCAGCTACCAGGCACCTGAGGCGGATATAACCGAATAATTTTTAATATCACATCCCTTCAAGACTGCCTATGCTGATGCTGAGTGACTGTCCTCTTATGTTCACTGACTATCCTCTTCCTCCTCCTCAATGATCCATGCCACCACACCAGTGCCTAAGGCACAATTTTTCAGCCCCTGTTTAACAGGGGCGTGTACATACAATTTTTATAAAAAAATGCTTCGCAACACGTGTGACTGCTGTGCTCCAAGTACAGTATCTGTGAGGGGTTGCAGTGTTGTGGCACCAGCACCAGTGCCTAAGGCAAATTTTTCAGCCCCTGTTTAACAGGGGCGTGTACTTACAATTTTTTTAAAAAATGCTTCGCAACACGTGTGACTGCTGTGCTCCAAGTACAGTATCTGTGAGGGGTTGCAGTGTTGTGGCACCAGCACCAGTGCCTAAGGCACAATTTTTCAGCCCCTGTTTAACAGGGGCGGGTAATTACAATTTTTTAAAAAAATGCTTCGCAACACGTGTGATGTTTAACAGGGGCGTGTACTTACAATTTTTTAAAAAAATGCTTCGCAACACGTGTGACTGCTGTGCTCCAAGTACAGTATCTGTGAGGGGTTGCAGTGTTGTGGCACCAGCACCAGTGCCTAAGGCACAATTTTTCAGCCCCTGTTTAACAGGGGCGGGTAATTACAATTTTTTTAAAAAAATGCTTCGCAACACGTGTGACTGCTGTGCTCCAAGTACAGTATCTGTGAGGGGTTGCAGTGTTGTGGCACCAGCACCAGTGCCTAAGGCACAATTTTTCAGCCCCTGTTTAACAGGGGCGGGTAATTACAATTTTTTAAAAAAATGCTTCGCAACACGTGTGACTGCTGTGCTCCAAGTACAGTATCTGTGAGGGGTTGCAGTGTTGTGGCACCAGCACCAGTGCCTAAGGCACAATTTTTCAGCCCCTGTTTAACAGGGGCGGGTAATTACAATTTTTTAAAAAAATGCTTTGCAACACGTGTGACTGCTGTGCTCCAAGTACAGTATCTGTGAGGGGTTGCAGTGTTGTGGCACCAGCACCAGTGCCTAAGGCACAATTTTTCAGCCCCTGTTTAACAGGGGCGGGTAATTACAATTTTTAAAAAAAAAAAGGTTTGCAACACGTGTGACTGGTGTGCTCCAAGTACAGTATCTGTGAGGGGTTGCAGTGTTGTGGCACCAGCACCAGTGCCTAAGGCACAATTTTTCAGCCCCTGTTTAACAGGGGCGGGTAATTACAATTTTTTAAAAAAATGCTTCGCAACACGTGTGACTGGTGTGCTCCAAGTACAGTATCTGTGAGGGGTTGCAGTGTTGTGGCACCAGCACCAGTGCCTAAGGCACAATTTTTCAGCCCCTGTTTAACAGGGGCGGGTAATTACAAATCTTGATCTAATAGTTCACAGCAGGGCCCATTCCTGCGCCCACCAAGAGTAACTATGAGGGCCTACAGTCTTGTGGCAACACCGTCCACCACCACCGCCAAAGGCCCAATTTTTCTGCCCTGTTCATCAGGTGCTTGCAATTACAAATCTTGATCTAATAACTCACAGCAGGGCCCATTCCTGCGCCCACCAAGAGTAACTATGAGGGCCTACAGTCTTGTGGCAACACCGTCCACCACCACCGCCAAAGGCCCAATTTTTCTGCCCTGTTCATCAGGTGCTTGCAATTACAAATCTTGATCTAATAACTCACAGCAGGGCCCATTCCTGCGCCCACCAAGAGTAACTATGAGGGCCTACAGTCTTGTGGCAACACCGTCCACCACCACCGCCAAAGGCCCAATTTTTCTGCCCTGTTCATCAGGTGCTTGCAATTACAAATCTTGATCTAATAACTCACAGCAGGGCCCATTCCTGCGCCCACCAAGAGTAACTGTGAGAGCTTACAGTCTTGTGGCAACACCGTCCACCACCACCACCACCACCCCCCATTTTTCTGCCCTGTTCAACAGGTGCATGCAATTACAAATCTTGATCTATTAACTCACAGCAGGGCCCATTCCTGTGCCCACCAGTCTTGTGGCTACACCAACATCTAATAGGGCAAATTTCTGCAGAGTATATACGCCAGGCCCCTACTTTCAAACATCCAACTTACAAACGACTCCTACTTGCAAATGGAAAGAGAAAACAGGAAGTGAGAGGAAATCTACCCCTAGGAAGGGAAATTCTATCCTGTTAGATTTAATTTGGGAAAAAGGTATCTCCTCTCTACTGATACTTTATCACCAATCCTTGTTTCAATTAAAACCCCACTTTTTCCAAAAACATTTGTCATTGGGACGGAAAGTTAGGTGACATGTTCTGAACAGATGTGCAAAGACAGCAAATGTTACAGGGGTGATAACCCCTCCCTATGTTCTCCAAAAAGCTTAAAAATAGATTTTTTTGGGATGGAGCTACACTTCATAATGTACCTGTTCAGATTCTACTTAAGAACAAACCTAAAGCCGCAAGTGTTTTTAAATGGCTTCTTTTTTTCCTTTACAAATGTCATTTTGTGCAAGGACAGTTCTAAACACGGGAAACACATGCCACTTCACAGGCATACTTTAGACACCCCCCAGGTACCATATTTAAAGGAAAATTTCACTTTTTTTTTTTCACTTTATGCATCATTAAAATGACTGCTCCCGAAAAAACGTTAGTTTTTAAAAGTTCTTTTTGCATTGATATATGTCCCCTGGGGCAGGACCCGGGTCCCCAAACCTGTTTTATGACATTAACATGCATATTGGCCGTTGTAATTAGCACTTTTGATTTCGAACGTTCGCGTCCATTATAACGTATAGGGTTCGAAAATTCGCGCGAACTTTCGGTCGGTTCGAAGGTTCTGGTGCGAACCGAACCCGGGGGTGTTCGGCTCATCCCTAGTAATCAGGAGACTTAGGTAAGGCAGCGGGTGCAGGGATACTGGGAGCTGAAGATCGGACAGCACTGAGCACAGTGCATGAGGATGAGCATGAGGATGCTAAGTAGGCCGGTTGGCGCCAAGCTCCGCGCGCGCACACCGACGCGAGCGCACAAAGGCACGCGCCCACGGGGGCTAGCTCGCGCCGACGCACCACGGCGCACTACAGGGCGCCCATCACTGGGTCGATTACGGGAATTTCCATGACAAATAGGTATAAAAAATGTAGCGCTAAAGTAAACACAATGTAATAAAAGTGAATACCATACAAATGAAAAGCACATGTGACGTGCAAATAAGAATGAATAAAAACAAATGATAAAGTGAATATCAAACACATATATAGCACATGTGATGTGAAAATAGGAGTGAACTCAAATGAAGTCCAGGTAAGGACTAAATGAATAGGGGGGGGGGGGGACCCAAAGAAAGTGAGAAATAATTATATAATAAAAAGTCCAAATCAATCAAGTAAGGCACTGGTATCAGCTTGTCTCTGTAGATGAATCTAGAGTGTGAAAAGGCTGGACAGGGGTGTCTTATACAACTTGATAGATGGTGTAGAGAGATTGAATACTCTTACCGCAAAGGTTGGATACAACTGCCATACGACATTGTATCATGTAGGCTTGTGCGCTAAACCTCTTGCGCTGGAGGGTACCGGATCAGGCAGGCAGGAACCGGGCAACGGACAGCATGACCGATGAACCACATGCAACCAAGCCTAGAAATACTAAACGGTCCACTCAATGAAATCCCAAAGGCAAGGGAAAGGATACAAACAAAAAAACGGAAGCGACTCCGATGGTGCAGGTCAAAAAAAGTAACTAAAATGTATTCACATTATGCATGTGACAATAAAATCTTGAGAATTAAAAATGTAAAAGGATCAGCAATGTGAGAAACACGAGATAGCTGTCCCGAAGCGTTTTGACACAATACAGTCTTCTACTGGGGCATATCTCTAGCTTCCTCACATTGCCAGTAAAATTTATAAACCAGGGACTCAAATAGCCCCGCTCACTTAGCTCATGACAGGAAGTGCACACCTCTAGCTCAAACCAAATGGATGGGGGCAAAGGTAATATCAATCACCTATATACTGCATACATTATACATTTGAATCACAACAGTTGTATACAAATCACCCTGGACACAAAAATGTAAATACTGTGTGTGAGATGGATCCTGTAGTCATCTAAAATAACTAATAATAACTAATATAGCTAATACCAGATGAGTATATTACAATTTTGCAATCTCCCCTCCCCTTTTTTCATCCATATGTGAGTTGTAAGGAATGACCATCCGTGCCCCTTTAACAGTCCCTCACAGCAGTGCTGGGACAAGGTCATCCAGTGCCCAGGGCAAAGATGACAAACTGCGCCCCCCTTTCCCTTAGGGTTAGGCTCAGAGTGCCCCCTACCCCTGCAATACAGGGGGTCCCCGACTTACAAACATCCGACTTACAAACGACTCCTACTTACAAACGGAGGGAGACAACAGGAAGTGAGAGGAAATCTACCCCTAGGAAGGGAAATTCACTCCTGTAAGAGTTAATATGGGAAAAAGGTGTCTCCACTGATACTTTATCACCAGTCCATGTTTCCCTAACAACCCAAAATTTTCAAAATCCAATTGTCATTGGGACAGAAGTTGAGGTGACATTTTCTGCACAGGGGCACAGACAGCAAAACAAATGTTCCAGGGGTGATAACCCTTCCCTATGCTATCCAAAAAGCTTAAAAATAGATTTTTTGGCTGGTGCTACACTTACAAAATGTACCTGTTCCGACTTACAAACAGATTCAACTTAAGAACAAACCTACAGTCCCTATCTTGTTTGTAACCCGGGGACCCCCTGTATACCATTGCGCCAGGGGCAGCCGCCCCTCCTGCCCACCCCTTGTCCCGGCCCTGCCTCACAGTACCTATAATAAAAATTACAGACCTCTACATGCTTTGTAAGTAGGAAAACCTGCAAAATCGGCAGTGTATCAAATACTTGTTCTCCCCACTGTACATCCGTTGTATACACCTATTCAGACAACTCACTTGTGCGCACGCAAAGTTTGCGCTTACTGCATTTGGCAGAATGCAACCAAGATGCGGGTTGAGGAATCGCCGGCTGTTAAGCTTAAAAACTGTTTTGTGCCACAAAATGAATGTTTCTGCCATTGGCTTTTGAAGTTATTGCATATAAAATTTTAGATTATGTGACCTCAAGCCCCATCCAATTTTCACCTCATGTTATTACATTTTAAAAACAAAGATAAAATCAGTGGGGGTGATTTACTAAAGTCAGTAGAGGCGCACGGCGAGGCGCAACACGCATTTCCATATTTACAACACGGTGCGTCGGTAACAGAGCTCGAATCCCTCATTTGCTATAGTGATCTCGGCACATGGGAAAATGCAATCTGTGCTCCACTATGGACATGGTGCCTGCTGTGTCTGCAAGTACGCTTAGAACTGCGTGAGATCAATGTAAGCAGTGTGCATGAGCAAGCAGCTCTTGTGCTCCTTCACTGTCACTGTCAGTGTCATTTTTCAACTGCGAGAGACTGAGTCTAAAACAAAAATCCAGAAAATCACATTGTATGATTTTTAAATAATTAATTAGCATTTTATTGCATGACATAAGTATTTGATCTCCTACACACCGGTAAGAATTCCAGCTCTCACAGACCTGGTATTTTTTCTTTAAGAAGTCCTCCTGTTCTCCACTCATTACCTGTATTAACTGCACCTGTTTGAACTTGTTAACTGTATAAAAGACACCTGTCCACACACTCAATAAAACAGACTCCAACCTCTACACAATGGCCAAGACCAGAGAGCTGTGTAAGGACATCAGGGATGAAATTGTAGACCTGCACAAGGCTGGTATGGGCTACAGGACAATAGGCAAGCAGCTTGGTGAGAAGGCAACAACTGTTGGCGCAATTATTAGAAAACGGAAGATGATGATCAATCTCCCTCGGTCTGGGGCTCCATGCAAGATCTCACCTCGTGGGGCATCAATTATCACGAGGAAGGTGAGGGATCAGCCCATAACTACACAGCAGGACCCGGTCAATGACCTGAAGAGAGCTGGGACCACAGTCTCAAAGAAAACGATTAGTAACACACTACGCCGTCATGGATTAAAATCCTGCAGCACATGCAAGGTCCCCCTGCTCGAACCAGCTCATGTCCAGGCCTGTCTGCAGTTTAAAAATGACCATCTGGATGGTCATGTGGTCTGATGAGACAAAAATAGAGCTTTTTGGTCTAAACACTCGGCGTGTTTGGAGGAAGAAGGAGGATGAGTACAACCCCAAGAACACCATCCCAACCATGAAGCATGGAGGTGGACACATCATTCTTTGGAGCTGATTTTCTGCAAAGGGGACAGGATGACTGCACCATATTGAGGGAAGGATGGATGGGGCCATGTATCGCAAGATCTTGGCCTACAACCTCCTTTCCTCAGTAAGAGCATTGAAGATTTGAAGATGGGTCATGGCTGGGTCTTCCAGCATGACAACGACCCGAAACACACAGTCAGGGCAACTAAGGAGTGGCTCCGTAAGAAGCATCTCAAGGTCCTGGAGTGGCCTAGCCAGTCTCCAGACCTGAACCCAATAGAAAATCTTTGGAGGGAGCTGAAAGTCTGTAATGCCCAGTGACAGCCTTGAAACCTGAAAGATCAGGAGAATGTCTGTATGGAGGAGTGGGCCAAAATCCCTGCTGCAGTGTTCTCTGTAATTGCGAACAAAGGTTTCTGTACCAAATATTAAGTTCTGCTTTTCTGATGTATCAAATACTCCTGTCATGCAATAAAATGCAAATTAATTAAAAATTATACAATGTGATTTTCTGGATTTTTATTTTAGATTCCTTTTCTCAAAGTTGTACCTATGATACAAATTAAAGACCACATGCTTTGTAAGTAGGAAAACCTGCAAAATCAGCAGTGTATCAAATACTTGTTCTCCCCACTGTATGTCCATTTATTATAAATATATTAATTGGCAATTAAAATAAACATTTTGGATGGTATGTTAAGCAACATTTATAGCATGTGAACGATAATTTGTTCAATGTTCATACTTGTCTTTCAATGCCATTGCATGGCTTTGTGGTGACTTGGAAAAATTCTTGTCACTGGGAGCGCTCTTTTGTCCTGATGGGCCTCAAATGTATGGGAACTGCCTTGTGCGGGTTTTCAAAGTTCCATAAGACATCTCAAAATTACAGCAACAAAACGTGTGCAGTTGCACTTTGGCAAGCATCTGCTTTCCGCAATTTCAGTCAAATGAAAAGACAATTTTTCTTTTTTTATTTCACATATACTTCACATATTTATTCCATCCATAAGATAAACCTTTAAAAAGCAAACATCTGGTTTCAGCACTTCTGAAAGCATCAAACAAAATGTAATCCAATGATTAGCACTATGGTATAGTTTTTTGGTGAGGAAATGGAGGTTATGATCTCAGGTCCATTCTTAGTGCTGGATCCAATCATCAGTGGCTGGTTCTACTAACATTTAGCCTGGGTTCAGACTAGTGCGTTGCGATTTCAGGGCCCTGCGTGACTGCGTAGTGAAACGCTGGCTGTTCTGTGGATTGTACGCGTTTTCGGTGCAAAGCCGCAGCAAATTCATTAGTAACCCTTCCTGCCTAGATTGAGTTGCTAATTTTGTGCTGACCAAGCTTTTTGGCTGATTGTGCGGCTGCTTATAAAACCTGGTAGCTCAGTCTCACTTTCTGGTTGTCCAGCAGTCTGTACCTGTGTTGTGTGTGTTTCGTTGCAAGATGTGTGCTGCTCTGCCAATGATCATGCCAACTGTTGTTGCTGCCACAGCAGCAATCTTGCTGGAAGAAGAAAATCGCAGAAGGGTGCAGAGAAGAAGAAGATACTGGGTTCATCCCATCATTGCAAATCAAGAAGAAAGAGGCCAGTTCATGATATTGTATGGGCAACTCCGTGGGCATGAAGGGAAATTTTTCAATTTCACCCGCATGTCAATTAGTAGGTGAGTACTGTTTCTGCCAAACCATACTTAATTTGTAGCCCTAGATGTATAGTGTGTTTTATATTTGCAAGACCCAAGTCCATCCAGTCTAACCTATGTGTGATTATGTTATGTTAAGATTATTGTAACTAATAAGCCTTTTCTCGCCCCCCCCCCCCCCCCCCAATACCAACTGTACATTATTTCAGCATGCAACCTTAAGGGCACTAAATTATCCTCACCTTGCACCCCCCTCCTGGTGTAAGCCAGGTCCTATTTCCTTTTTTTTTTGGATGTTTTACCCCCCCCAAATACCTTGGCCCAAATTTGCTAGTCACATGTTGCTTTGTGTATGGTGGTGCTGCCACGCAGCTTTGTTTAGCATTTTTGGCTCAGACAATTGTTACTGTTAATTTAAAAGGCCAGTGGCTTCTTCTTTGTTGAAATGAGGACCCATATGCCTTTTTTTTTGTTCCTGTCACTTATTTAGCCATAATTAGATTGGAACTAAGGATGCCTGCCTTGTTACCTTAAATAATGTCCTTAACCACTTACCTTACTTTTTTTTTACAGTATGCCCCAATGTTTTTCCCACATGTATTTATGATGTTTTTTTTTTTACTCAGTTTTGACGAATTGCTGGGCTTAATCTCCCCTCGCTTGCAGCGTCAGAACACGAGCTTCAGACCAAGTATCCAGCCTGCTGAAAGATTATTGATCACATTAAGGTAATTATCATCACTCATGTCATTTGTCATGCGTTATATTGACCATGTTTTTGTTTTTTCTTATGTTTTTTAACCTGGGTATTTGTTAAAATATGACCGCACAAAAAATGTAGGAATAATTATTTATTCACGTATCATAAAATATGATAAAAATATAAACTTTACCCATGTATAAAACATAAATTAACTCTGCAATAACTTAAAATCAAAAAACTTGCCTGTCAAGTAGGCCTCTTCCCTGTTCTATCAAAATGTGTCATGTTGGTCCTTAACCATGAACAGACCTCATCACAGATTCTGATATGTTTTTTGGAAAGGGGCGTCATAGGAGTATTGAGTTGCGGAAGCTGGGTCATCACTGGCAGTGTGGGGAGCAGGCCTAGCCTCCCCATGTTGACTTTGCCCATACATACCCTGAGTTTGGGGGGGGGGGGCCCTAATTGAAGGAAGTGGGGATGGGATGGGATAGGGAAGGTTACTGGGTGGCCCTTCATATCTGGAGATTGGCCTGTCATAACTTGAGGGATATGATGGTGGATTATAGGGGTAAGGATGGTGTTGCTGCTCAGGGTAGTGCGGGTATCTTGGGTAGTGATGGGGAGGTCTTGGTTGGGGCACATTTGGGTATTTAAATGCAGCTTCCTCCTGTGGCTGGGAGAAGGAGTGCAGCATTTTTTCTATAGTTTTGCGCATTTCATAGTACCGCTCTGGGGGTATCTTTTTAATTAGGGGTACAAAACTGAGCGCCAGGATTGTATCGGGACATAAAAATGCATCCACCTTTCCCGTCATGTTTTTTAACATGTCTAATAAGCGCTCACTTAGGTCTGGTTGGGATATTGCTGGGCGCCTCCGTGGCACTCTGCCAGGCTGATCAATTTGTGCAGGAGCAGAGGATGGCCTCCTCTGCCCCTGAACATTCTTCTTCTGGCTGAGTTTCCCAGAGACTGGAAGATGTTTGGATTAGTGCTAAATCCTCTGTGTCTTCTGGAATTTTAATGGGTGCTTCCTCCTCTGTTTGTTGTTCTTGTTCTTCCTCCAAAACATCTTGCTCCTCCCAACTAGATTCTGTCCTGTTTTTTATAGTAAAAATGTAAAAAATTTACTTGGCATATTGATGATTACCAGATTGTGCGTTACATAGATGATGTAAATCAAAACTTACTCATCTCCACTATGGGTTGTAGAAAATCCAAGTCCCTGGCATACATATAGGGTACCCTAGGCGCTGCCCCCGAGCCACTTCGTTTTTCTCTGAGGTGCCTCGTGTATTTTCTGTAAGCATCACGCATGCTACGCCATCTTGTCTGTAAGTAGCGCACTGAAAAATAAAGGACAACATAATGATTTGTTTTATTTTTTGTCATTTTAGGTACTTAGCAACAGGGAATTCCTTTGGAAGTTTGCACTATGAATTCAAGGTTGGAAAATCAACGATTAGTGGCATTGTTCATGCTACCTGCCTAGTTATATGGGAAGAACTGAAGGACATTGTGATGAAAAAGCCCAAACCAGAAGAATGGCTGATGATAGCTGACCTATTCTGGGAGAGATGCAACTTCCCCAACTGTCTTGGAGCCATTGATGGCAAACATGTACGCATCCTCAAGCCTCCAGCTAGTGGGAGCCAATTTTTTAATTATAAAAAATATTTTTAGTTGGTATTAATGGCAGTGGCAGACGCAAATTATAAATTTATTTATGTTGATGTAGGTTCTTATGGCAGCAGCTCAGATTCTAGTGTATTCTCACATTCCTCATTTGGCCGCATGCTGCGTGACAATACACTAGACTTGCCCAATAATTCTGCCCTGCCAGGGACTACAGAGCCTCTCCTCCCACATGTATTTGTGGGAGATGAAGCTTTCACATTGTCCCAGAACATGCTCAGGCCTTATTCAAGTCGCTCTCTGACAACTGAAAAAAGAGTGTTCAATTATAGGCTGACTAGGGCACGCAGAGTAGTAGAATGTACATTTGGAATTCTTTGCAATAAGTGGAGATTCCTGCATACCTCTATTACCCTGAGTATTGATCATGCGATCAGTGCAATTAAAGCTGCCTGTGCCCTGCACAACTATGTGCGTGAAAGAGATGGGTTTCTTTTTGAAGATTCCCTGACCCATAACATGGAGGCAGCACATTGCAATATTCCTAGGGGCAGCACTACTGGTACACTTATTAGAGAAGAATTTTTTTTGTCACCAGCTGGGGAGGTGCCTTGGCAGATGAATTGTATTGACTAAAAATAAATATGTATTTTTTTGCTGGATGTAAATGCATGATAATATAATGCTAAGTGTGCTGTATGAAAAATGTTGTATTTAATTTTGGCTATGAAAAATAAAACTTTTTTATCTCACATTTGTGGTGTATGTCATATTAGTAACCTTAGAAATTATAAGAATATGCATTTATTTAGGGACTCAACCATCCCTAGATAAACCTGTTATGTGCACAATGTTTACAGCATGTGGCCTGGTACAGATTTGGGGGTGACCACATGCTGTTTGTTCAAATCTAATAAATTACATTAATGTACACCATCTAAAAAATACAGAACAGCATATACAGGTAGTAAAAGGTAATAAAAAAAACTTACATTTGTCAGCCTGAACTTGGGAAGAGCACCTGTTCCACTCTAGCAAGAGGTCTCTGCCAATGTCCTGCCATGCACGTTTTTTGGCAATGTTGTTCTTATATTTAGGATGCCGGGTGTCATAAATCATGGGTTTGTCCCTCACAAGGCTGATCAACTCCTCACAATCCACAGATTCTTTCTCCTTTGATGACGCTTTTCGGCCTCTTTTGGACACGCCGGTTCCATTCCGGATTTCAAAACACACAGGGGAGGAACAGGAAGAAGGGGAGGTGTTGGAGTGGCGCGAATTTCTGTTCAGGACGCAAGCCACATGCGAATCAGATGCGTGCCCATAGAAGATAATGGGCCTGAATTCGCACCTGATCCGTCCTGCAATGCACCAAAGACGGTTGCGTCTTTTCATCAATTCGCATTGCGCATGCATCGGACATGTGTGAACGTGCCCCATTGAAAACAATGGGTTTTCAAATGTCCTGCAAATTCGCAGTATTTTGCCCCACTGCAAATTCGCTATAGTGTGAACCCAGGCTCACAAACTGCTTTCAAGATTCCCACTCATCTACATCGCCATCACCTGACATCACTTGTGGTGGGGGCATGGGTGTGATGGTGTCTGAGATTCGAGCAAAAGCTCCTGCTGGAGAGTCTGCATTTCCAGCCGCTGGCCCCTTTTCAGAAATACCTTTTCTTCTCAGTGCCAGCTTATTAAATAGATCAGATATGAGATCTCCTCCACCTTCTGTGGCAATCACTTGTTCCTGCTCCTTCACTTTCTTCTTTTCCAGCTTCATCTCCTTCACACTATGCAGGTTGGCTTTTCTTATTCCTCCTGCCTGGCGGATGGACACCAGCAGCGATTCCCTGCCATCAGATGGTTTGACCACTTCACTTGGTGCTTCCTGAACTGCAGCTGGATTGCCATTCTCGCTTTCCGCTCCTGTGTGCGCAGGCGTTCTGATGATCTGCTGCATTGGCGGTGGCGCAGGTGGTGGAGGGGGAGGTGGCAGAGGAGGAGGTGCTGGCGGTGGGAGGAGATGTCCATCTTGAACATCTGTCTTGGAAGTTTCTACAACCTTGGTGCTGAAGGTCGGAAGTTTGGGGATATGACCTCCTGGAGCTGATGGAGCAATTCCAGGGCCAAGGTCAGTACTGTACATAAGGTCATTGCTCGCCACCTGGTAGGTCTGGCAAGTAATATGGGACATAAATCTCCAGGACTTGGCTGAGGTGTGGGACATAAAAGTAATTCTCTGCTGTCTGTCACACTAATTGTTCTCTCTTGGTGATTGAGAGGGGTGAATCAAATAGTTGATCCCTATCCTCACCCTCAGTTGTCTGGTTAGTGCAGGTGACCACCCCAGCCAGGGGGTCCAGAAAGACATATTTCTTATAGAGATTCTTAGTTTGTCATTAACCATGAATCGGACTGAGACAGAAGTACAGGTAAATCACACTTGTTTAGTAATAATAAAAAAAGTAAACAGAGTAAACGTAGTCAAAACATAGCCAGAGTTCAGGAACCGGAATGGAATGTCACACAAGCCAAAACGGGGGAGTCAACAATGGACTATGCAGTTTTGTGCCATGACTTTGCTGTGACTTTCTCTTCCAATCACCTTTATAGGATTTTTTATACAGTGTTCTCTCTAGATTATCACCTTATGAACTTTGAACACTGCAGTTATATGTACACCACCCCATATTACTGCTAATGTATTATTTCATTGGATATGTCCATATATATGTGAAATTATTGGGATAGGTATACAGTGTTTTATTTTGGCGCTGCTTTTTTTCTGCCAACAATGGACTATACTTCATACTCCTCACGGTTCTCAACCTGTATAAGGTTAAGACGAGTCACCGAGATGGTAAAGTGGTTGCAGACCAAAGGTTTTAATAAGGAGACATGAAATACATTTGAGATACGCATATTAGAAGGAAGGTCTAATGTGTAAGTCACTGAGTTAATCCTGTGAAGAATACAGAAAGGCCCAATAAACTGAGGTGCGAACTTCAGAGAAGTCGGAGGTTGCGAGATGACAGCCAGACCCTGTCTCCAACATGGTAGGCAGACATCAGCATGGAGTCTGTACCTATCATTAGCATGTCGCAAAGCCTCCTGGACTTGTGCCCAAGTGGGACGAAGACCACGGGGATGCTCCTCTAATGCAGGAATACTCTGCGGAACAAATGAGTCAGGCAACATGGAAGGTTGGAAACCATAGTTTGCCATAAACGGGGACAATCGGGAAGCAAAATTCAAGGCACAATTGTGAGCAAACTCTGCCCACGATAAGAGGTCTGACCAGTTGTTATGATAGTCAGAAATATAGCAACGTAGGAATTGCTCCAAGGACTGATTGGCTGGTTCTGTGGCCCCATTAGACTGTGGGTGATACGCAGAGGAGAAAGCAAACTGAATTCCCAACTGTGCACAAAAGAGATATGGGAGGTGGTGCTGGGGTTGGTCTGGAGCAGGTCTAACCCACATCCCATAAAATACAGTATATACGGGGTATATTTCTCTTTGGGGACTTTAAAGGGAAAGGACACTTGCTTGAGTATAGTTATTTTATTTTACATAAAGGGGTAAGTTGATGTGGAGAAACAAATCCACGTGAGTAAACACAGACAAAAAATATACATAGATGAGGTAATAAACAGGATGCAATAACATAAGCATAAATATATGACACAGATATGACACAGTTATGTGCGATTAACTGACGCGTTTCGAGATAAAGCTCTTCTTCAGGGATATTTGGGATCAGCACATAAATGTATTAAACATCTAAAAAGAAAAATAGAATGAGAAAACAAGAACAAGTACAAATATGTTTACAGTCATGATCAATAAACAATTGTCAGTGCTGGTTATGTAATAGTTAGTTCCTGTTTATACTGACCCTATCCTGTGCCTGGATATCTTATGAGAGCATCCGTAATTTTAAAAAGGGGAAGAGGTAGTAATGGAGCCTTTGGTGCGATAAACAAGGGTTTTAATGCTGCTTATGACTCCCGCGAATGTCCCAGGAATTGGAGGCGATGTCCGCCGGTCCCCCCCAAGATGGAACACACACACACACAGATCCCTACCGGAGAGTAGTCAACAACAGAGGGCGTATGAAGATTCCCCCGTGATGCCCAAAGGACCCAAGGGGTATGCGTGGCAACTGTAAAAAATGTATCAAGAGAAGTATGTAATGACAGGATTATATACAGTGGTGTGAAAAAGTGTTTGCCCCCTTCCTCATTTCCTGTTCCTTTGCATGTTTGTCACACTTAAGTGTTTCGGAACATCAAACCAATTTAAACAATAGTCAAGGACAACACAAGTAAACACAAAATGCAATTTGTAAATGAAGGTGTTTATTATTAAAGGTGAAAAAAAATCCAAACCATCATGGCCCTGTGTGAAAAAGTGATTGCCCCCTAAACCTAATAACTGGTTGGGCCACCCTTAGCAGCAACAACTGCAACCAAGCGTTTGCGATAACGTGCAATGAGGCTTTTACAGCGTCCTGGAGGAATTTTGGCCCACTCATCTTTGCAGAATTGTCCTAATTCAGTTACATTAGAGGGTTTTCGAGCATGAACGGCCTTTTTAAGGTCATACCACAACATCTCAATAGGATTCAGGTCTGGACTTTGGCTAGGCCACTCCAAAGTCTTCATTTTGTTTTTCTTCAGCCATTCGGTGGTGGACTTGCTGGTGTGTTTAGGATCATTGTCCTGCTGCAGAACCCAAGTTCGTTTCAGCTTGAGTACACGAACAGATGGTCGGACATTCTCCTTCAGGATCTCTTGGTAGACAGCAGAATTCATAGTTCCTTTCATCACGGCAAGTCTTCCAGGTCCTGAAGCAGCAAAACAGCCCCAGACCATCACACTACCACCACCATATTTTACTGTTGGTATAATGTTCTTTTTCTGAAATGCAGTGTTCCTTCTAAGCCAGATATACTTGGACACACACCTTCCAAAGAGTTCCACTTTTGTCTCATCGGTCCACAGAATGTTGTCCCAAAAGTCTTGGGGATCATCAAGATGTGTTGTGGAGAAATTGAGACGAGCTTTGATGTTCTTTTTGCTCAGCAGTGGTTTTCTCCTTGGAACTCTGCCATGCAGGCCATTTTTGCCCAGTCTTTTCCTGATGGTGGAGGCATGAACGCTGACCTTAACTGAGTCAAGTGAGGCCTGCAGTTCCTTGGACGTTGTTGTGGGGTCTTTTGTGACCTCTTGGATGAGTCGTCGCTGCGCTCTTGGGGTAATTTTGGGCGGCCGGCCACTCCTGGGAAGGTTCACCACTGTTCCATGTCTTCGCCATTTGTGGATAATGGCTCTCACTGTGGTTCGCTGGATTCCCAAAGCTTTGGAAATGGCTTTATAACCCTTTCCAGACTGATAGATCTCAATTACTTTCTTTCTCAATTGTTCCTGAATTTCTTTGGGTCTCGGCATGATGTGTAGCTTTTAAGGATCTTCTGGTGGACCTTACTGTGTCAAGCAGCTCCTATTTAAGTGATGCCTTGATTGTGAACAGGTGTGGCAATAATCAGGCCTGGGTGTGGCTAGAGAAATTGAACTCAGGTGTGGACAACCACAGTTATAGTGTGTTTTAACAAGGGGGGCAATCACTTTTTCACACAGGGCCATGATGGTTTGGATTTTTTTTCACCTTTAATAATAAACACCTTCATTTACAAATTGCATTTTGTGTTTACTTGTGTTGTCCTTGACTATTGTTTAAATTGGTTTGATGTTCCGAAACACTTAAGTGTGACAAACATGCAAAGGAACAGGAAATGAGGAAGGGGGCAAACACTTTTTCACACCACTGTATATATATATATATATATATATATATATATATATATATATATATATAATATATATATATATATATATATAAATATAAATATGATACATAATGAGAGGCATGGTGCTGGATTTAGTAAATACAGGTAGGAGGTACTGGCTGATGTGCGACATCAGAGGCAAGAGACCCCCCTCTGGATAATAGCCAGAAATGTGGTGGGGTGAGTCTAAGCCAAAAATGCACTCTCAGCATATGTATAGTGATAAAGGAGAAAAAATAGTAAGCGAGTATGACACGGTACCTTGGGGCCCAAAAGTAATGTCGACTGGGTAGTAGGAGATCGTGAAACTTGTCTATGATGGTCAATAGATGCAATGTTTAGGAGGCAAGAAGTGAGCGGTGGAGGCTGGACCTGGTGGGTATCAGACAATGATACCGACTGCCTGGGGGTAATATATGTGGAGACATACAAAAAAATGGGTGGTAAAAGTTGGGAAAAAGAGAGGAATGGGGGATGGTAATGAAAAACAATGCGATAATACCTGTGAAGCCTGCATTGAAGTGGTAATGCCACTGAGTAGCCACCTGTAAGGAGTGGGGCAAATGTAAGTAATAGTTGGTAGATGATCCATTACATGCAGAATGCATGAATGGATAGCATTTCTCAGGTTGGATATGGGGAGCATATAGAGAGAAAAGATGTGCTTACCGATGTGGAGGATGGACGAATGTCAGTTGCAGCAGAACATTACCTTTCTTGACACCATTTTGAAAGACAGCCATGGCAATTTTACAACAGGCTTGTTTAGAAAACCCTTGGCGGGTAATTCTATACTTCACGCAAGCAGTTTCCACCCTCAACCCCTAATTTTATCAATTCCATACAGTCAGTATTTGCGTATAAGACGCAACTGTACAGAGGATCACATCTTCAAAAAGGAGGCTGACTTACTCAAAACTCGCCTTTTGGAATGGGGTTACTCCAGGGCCGGACTGGGAATGAAAACCAGCCCTGGAAAAAATTTCATACCAGCCCCACAGCATTATTATACCAGCCCAACAGCATAACGTCATTATTTTCTTGTTCATAAAAGGGAAAACCATGCATTTTAAAGCACATTTGAAGAGTGCACTATATATAGATAAGACACATATAAAAGCACATAGGGCTTTATATATATATAAAAGCAAATTATATATAACTATAGCGGCATGATCCCGATGCGCTTGTGTCACCTCGACAATCACAGCCATGATTACATGTGATGTAAATAGAGAGCCGCTTGCTAGGCGATCAGCTCTCCTCTCCTCACACGGAAGTTCTCAGTGAGGAGAGGAGAGCGGATCGCTGCAGCCAGCCAGTGATCAGTGAGTATGAGCTGTTTTTTTACAGCTTTTTACACACTGATCACCAGCCTAGTGTCCCCACACAATGTAAAAACACAAAGTCCCCAAAATAATGTCCCCACACACATATCCCTACACAGTAAAAACACCCATCCCCCACATATGTAACAGTAAAATCACATGTCCCAATGATGATCTGCACACATCTATACTGCGCAATACTGCACACTATTATACACTTAACAGGATTTTTTTTTTACCAAAGACATGTAGCAGAATACATTTTGTCTAAGATTTATGAAAAATTAGATTTTATTGGATTTCTTTTAAAATAGAAAGAAGAAAATATTTTTTTTCCAAATTTCTGCTTTTTTTCCGCTTATATCACAAAAAATAAAAAACGGAGTCATGAATAAATACCACCAAAAGAAAGCTCTATTTGTGTGAACAGCATTGCATGACCGCGCAATTGTCATTGAAAGTGCGAGAGCGCTGAAAGCTGAAAATTGGCCTGGGAAGGAAAGGGGCGAAAGTGCCCGTTAATGAACACAAAAAAAAAAACAAAAAACTGTCTGCACACCATTGCCCTTTATACATGTATGGTATATCAAAATTTAGGAGTTTTTTACTCTGTCCGTAAATGCCAACCTCCTTTTTATAGGGCACACATGTAAATGTAAAACATGGTGGTATTTCCCCACCCAGGAGAAATACAACCGGGCAGTGGCGGTGCATCCATAGAGGGTGCAGGAGCGCTGCCCCCTCTTTCCTGCACCCGTCAACCTTCAATAGATAGATTCATGCATTGCATGAATCTATCTATTGTCGCCGCTGCCACCCCCTATTCAGGTGTCCGGGCCCTTGCCAGGCACCGGGCATATAAATTACAGGGGGTGTTTTTGGAAGTGCCTGATTAGAGCCGTCAGCTCTAATAGGCGTCCTGATTAGAGCCATGGGCTCTAATAGGCTTCCAAATTGGTAAACAGCCGGCGCACTGCTGTGCGTTCGCTGCTTACACAGTGCTGTGGTAGGGAATCAAATAAATCGCTTCCCTAACACTGACCCACCTCTCAGCCAATCAGGTGCACCGGGTCTGGTTACCTGTCACCTGATTGGCTGAAGCGACAGGCGCTGTGATTGGATGCCTATCGGGCGTCCAATCATAGCAAAAGAGGACGGGAGAAGACATTAAGGACTTGGAGGAAGCGTGGAGGAATGCGATGACCCGAGACAGGTAAGTGTCGGGCAGGGGGGACACTGGGAGCATCTGATGGGACAAACAGGCGGCAATTGATGGTTACAGTGGCTGCATTTGATGGCAGTGGCTGCGCTTGATGGCACAGTGGCTGCATTTAATGGGCACAGTGGTGGCAATTTATGGGTACAGTGGCTGCGTTTGATGGTACAGCTGCTATGTTTGATGGTACAGCTGCTATGTTTGATGGGCACAGTGGCTGCATTTGATGGGCACAGTGGTGGCAATTTATGGGCACAGTGGCTGTGTTTGATGGGCACAGTGGCTGCGTTTGTTTGATGGGCACAGTGGTGGCAATTTATGGGCACAGTGGTGGCAATTTATGGGCACAGCGGTGGCAATTTATGGGTACAGTGGCTGCGTTTGATGGCACAGTGGCTGCGTTTGATGGCACAGTGGCTGCGTTTGATGGGCACAGTGGCTGCGTTTGATGGGCACAGTGGCTGCGTTTGATGGGCACAGTGGCTGCGTTTGATGGGCACAGTGGTGGAAATTTATGGGCACAGTGGCTGCGTTTGATGGGCACAGTGGTGGCAATTTATGGGCACAGTGGCTGCGTTTGATGGCACAGTGGCTGCGTTTGATGGGCACGGTGGCTGCATTTGATGGGCAGTGGCTGCGTTTGATGGGCACAATGGCTGCGTTTAATGGGCACAGTGTGCTAATTTATGGGTACAGTGGCTGCGTTTGATGGCACAGTGGCAGTGTTTAATGGGCACAGTGGTGGCAATTTATGGACACAGTGGCTGCGTTTAATGGGCACAGTGGCTGCGTTTGATGGGCACAGTGGCTGCGTTTGATGGGCACAGTGTGGCAATTTATGGGCACAGTGGCTGCGTTTGATGGATAGTGGCTGTGTTTGATGGGCACAGTGGCTGCGTTTAATGGGCACAGTGTGGCAATTTATGGGTACAGTGGCTGCGTTTGATGGTACAGTGGCTGTGTTTGATGGCACAGTGGCAGCGTTTAATGGGCACAGTGGTGGCAATTTATGGGCACAGTGGCTGCATTTAATGGCGCAGTGGCTGCGTTTGATGGACAGTGGCTGTGTTTGATGGGCACAGTGGCTGCGTTTAATGGGCACAGTGTGGCAATTTATGGGTACAGTGGCTGCGTTTAATGGTACAGTGGCTGTGTTTGATGGCACAGTGGCAGCGTTTAATGGGCACAGTGGTTGCAATTTATGGGCACAGTGGTTGCAATTTATGGGCACAGTGGCTGCATTTAATAGCACAGTGGCTGCGTTTGATGGGCACAGTGGCTGCGTTTGATGGGCACAGTGGCAGTGTTTAATGGGCACAGTGGTGGCAATTTATGGGCACAGTGGCTGTGTTTGATGGGCACAGTGGCTGCGTTTGATGGGCACCTTGGTGGCAAATTATGGGCACGGTGGCTATGTTTGATGGGCACAGTGGCTGCGTTTGATGGGCACAGCGGTGGCAAATTATGGGCACAGTGGCCTGCGTTTGAGGGCACAGTGGCCTGCGTTTGAGGGCACAGTGGCCTGCGTTTGATGGGCACCTTGGTGGCAAATTATGGGCACAGTGACCTGCGTTTGAGGGCACAGTGGCCTGCGTTTGAGGGCACAGTGGCATGCGTTTGATGGGCACAGTGCCTGCGTTTGAGGGCACAGTGGCCTGCGTTTGAGGGCACAGTGGCCTGCGTTTGAGGGCACAGTGGCCTGCGTTTGAGGGCACAGTGGCATGCGTTTGATGGGCACAGTGCCGGCGTTTGAGGGCACAGTGGCCTGCGTTTGAGGGCACAGTGGCCTGCGTTTGAGGGCACAGTGGCCTGCGTTTGAGGGCACAGTGGCCTGCGTTTGATGGGCACCTTGGTGGCAAATTATGGGCACAGTGGCCTGCGTTTGAGGGCACAGTGGCCTGCGTTTGATGGGCACCTTGGTGGCAAATTATGGGCACAGTGGCCTGCGTTTGAGGGCACAGTGGCCTGCGTTTGAGGGCACAGTGGCTGCGTTTGAGGGCACAGTGATGCAATTGATGTTTTTTCAGTTTGCGCCCCCCCCAAGACACTGCAACGCTCTCTACAAAAAATGCACTATTTATTTGAGAGAGAGAGGGGGGGAGAGAGGGGGGGGGGAGAGAGGGGAGAGAGAGAGAGGGGGGAGAGAGAGAGAGGGAGGAGAGAGAGAGAGAGAGAGAGAGGGGGGGGAGAGAGAGAGAGGGGGGGGGAGAGAGAGAGAGGGGGGAGAGAGGGAGAGAGAGAGAGAGAGAGAGAGAGAGAGAGGGAGAGAGAGAGAGAGGGGGGGGGGAGAGAGAGAGGGGAGGGGGGAGAGGGGAGAGAGAGAGAGAGAGAGAGAGAGAGAGAGAGAGAGAGAGAGAGAGAGAGAGAGAGGGGGGGGAGAGAGAGAGAGGGGAGAGAGAGGGAGAGAGAGAGAGAGAGAGAGAGAGAGAGAGAGAGAGGGAGGGGGGAGGGGGGGGGGGGGAGGGGGGAGGGGGGAGAGAGAGAGGGGGAGAGAGAGGGAGAGGGCAGGTACCTTAATTCTTCTTTCTCCACCATGAGCGGCCGTCCACTTCAAGTTCTCCTATTCTCCTCGTGCAGACTGCAGACTAGTGGGAGGGCTGATGGGGAGGAGAAAAATCAGCGGTGCTGCGCTGCCGTGCGTGGCGCCGCACGGGCCGAATGAAGGAATCAGCCTTCCTCATGCTCCGCCCCTCAGTTACAGACAGGCGTAGATAGGATAGGATTGGATAGCATAGCAATGTGGGCGGCGCGGCCGCGGAGATACAGGCAAGCGCGCCCCCCCCGCACACATAGCCGCCCGTCCACTAATCTTCCCTAACACTAACCCGTGCCAGGATCAATCATCGCAAAGAGCGGCGGGCGGCGGCCGCCGCTGCTGTTTTTTTTTCCTGACACTGGCGCCGCTGACACTGGCAGACAGAAGCGGCCCCAGGGCACTGAAAGCAGGCGGCCTACCGGGAAATTTCCCGGTATCCCGGTAGGCCAGTCCGGCACTGGGTTACTCACATAAATATCTGAAAAAAGCCTACCAGAAAGTACTGGGGAGAACACGCACTGACATATTATACAACCCATCATCCAAGAAGAGCAAGGCTCATCCCATCTCGATAATCACTACATTTTCAAAACAACATGGTGCAATTAGACGTGCCATCTCTAGATATTGGCACATGTTGACCATGGACCCTCAGATTGGCCCATTTGTACCACCAGCCCCCATGATTACATATAGGAGGGCACAGTCACTCAGAGACCGCCTCGTATGCAGTGAATATAGGAGGGGGGGGGGCAAACGGGATCCCTGTAAAAATAAGGGCACTTTTCCCTGTGGGGCTGCAACTATTGCAGATTCCTCAATACCACCAAAAATGTTACACTACCCAATGGCAAACTTTTTAAACCAAAACACTACGCCAATTGCCTTACGTGCAGAGTTGTATACCTCCTTGTTTGCGAGTGCAACAGTTTCTACGTAGGGAAAACTATACAAGAATTTTGGCGTAGAGCATATAAACATATTCTCTCCATGAGAGCATGTAACCCCAACTTGCCTCTAGGGAGACATGTCACCTTAATACATGAGGGTATATGCCCAAAATTTTCCTTTTTGATTCTCTATTGGGTCCACCAGGTCATACGTGGAGGTGATACAAACAAACTCCTCATGCAACTGGAAGAGAGGTGGATCTTCAGGCTAAAGGCCACCTCACCACCAGGACTCAATGGCACCACTTCCTTTAAACCCTTTTTGGAGGGTTTCTCCTCTGGCGGCTCCGAATGGGAACCCCCAGACGAATAACATCCAGATTTAGTATTTATCCCTCTTTTACTCCTCTGCACATATTTATTATGTCCCCAGGACCCTTCCATTAACTCTATATACATGTCCTTCTGCTCAATGGTTTATGCCTAAAGTCTTTTGTTTGCTGCATCTGTATGCTCATTAACATCTGCATCTCATTAACAACATTAACAGACAGCTGTGACGGCGTCAGGGGAACTAAGCGGCGCTGTGTGTTGTGGCCGGGAGGACGGAGTTCTCAAGCTCACCTCCGGCCACCTACTTCTCCAACCAGAGCAAGTCTTCTTGCCGCCGGGGGCGGGCCTCCGCGCCACCGCCCCGGGGGGTGTCACCCTCCCTCCCCCCTCCCTAATTGGCCCAATTATCCCCACTATATTACAGCAGCCATATACACTTAACTTAAGCTGCTGCAACTGACATTCGTCCATCCTCCACATCGGTAAGCACATCTTTTCTCTCTATATGCTCCCCATATCCAACCTGAGAAATGCGATCCATTCATGCATGCTGCATGTAATGGATCATCTACCAACTATTACTTACATCTGCCCCACTCCTTACAGGTGGCTACTCAGTGGCATTACCACTTCAATGCAGGCTTCACAGGTATTATTGCATTGTTCTTCATTACCATTCCCCATTCCTCTCTTTTTCCCAACTTTTACCACCCATTTTTTTGTATGTCTCCACATATATTACCCCCAGGCAGTCGGTATCATTGTCTGATACCCACCAGGTCCAGCCTCCGCCGCTCATTTCTTGCCTCCTAAACATTGCATCTATTGACCATCATAGACAAGTTTCACGATCTCCTACTACCCAGTCGACATTACTTTTGGGCCCCAAGGTACCGTGTCATACTCGCTTACTATTTTTTCTCCTTTATCACTATACATATACTGAGAGTGCATTTTTGTCTTAGACTCACCCCACCACATTTCTGGCTATTATCCAGAGGGGGGTCTCTTGCCTCTGATGTCGCACATCAGCCAGTACCTCCTACCTGTATTTACTAAATCCAGCACCATGCCTCATATTATGTATCATATTCATATATATATATATATATATATATATATATATATATATATATATATATATATATATATATATTACATATATAATCCTGTCATTACATACTTCTCTTGATACATTTTTTACAGTTGCCACGCATACCCCTTGGGTCCTTTGGGCATCACGGGGGAATCTCCAGACGCCCTCTGTTGTTGACCACTCTCCGGTAGGGATCTGTGTGTGTGTGTGTTCCATCTTGGGGGGGACCGGCGGACATCGCCTCCAATTCCTGGGACGTTGGCGGGAGTCATAAGCAGCATTAACACCCTTGTTCGTCGCACCAAGGGCTCCATTACTACCTCTTCCCCTTTTTAAAATTATGGATGCTCTCATAAGATATCCAGGCACAGGATAGGGTCAGTATAAACAGGAACTAACTATTACATAACCAGCACTGAAAATTGTTTATTGATCATGACTGTAAACATATTTGTACTTGTTTTCTCAATCTATTTTTCTTTTTAGATGTTTAATACATTTATGATCCCAAATATCCCTGAAGAAGATCTTTATCTCGAAACGCATCGGATAATAGCACATAACTGTGTCATATCTGTGTCATATTTATGCTTATGTTATTGCATCCTGTTTATTACCTCATCTATGTATATTTTTTGTCTGTGTTTACTCACGTGGATTTGTTTCTCCACATCAACTTACCCCTTTATGTAAAATAAAATAACTCTTTATACTCAAGCAAGAGTCATTTCCCTTTAAAGTCCCCAAAGAGGAATATACCCCGTATAAACTGTGCACAAAAGGCTCACCAAAACCTAGACACAAACCGACTACCCCTGTCTGAGACACTCACCTTGGGTAGCCCATGTAAGCGAAAGATCTCCTAATTAAAAATGGAAGACAGTTCCTTAGAAGTGGGCAACTTCTTAAGTGGAATACAATGAGACATTTTTGAGAACCGGTTAACCACCATAAGGATAACTGTGTTGCCCTGGGAGTTGGGTAACTGCACAATGAAATCCATAGACAGGTGGATCCAGGGCCTCTCTATATTGGGTATGGGTTGTAGGAGGCCCACTGGAAGGTGTCGTGGAGTCTTACTCTGAGAACATATGGAATATGCAGCTATGAAGGCGGTTACATAAGCATGTAGACTAGGCCACCAGAATTGTTGGTAAATGGCCCAAAAGAGTTGATTCTTCCCAGGGTGGCCAGCAGCCTTGGGACAATGGTAAGTCTGGAGCATAGCAATACGGAGACCCTCTGGGACAAGGCAGCGGTCACAAGGTTTCCCAGGAGGAGCATGGACATGAGCAGCAAGAATTTTGTCACCCAAAGGAGAAGTGAGACTGGTGTGAATTATAGCCAGAATACGATCAAGAGGAATCATAGGAACTAGAATGGACTCCATCTAGAAAATGGAGGAAAATTGTTGTGACAAAGCGTCAGCCCTTACATTCTTAGTACCAGGTAAGAATGAGACAATGTAATTGAAACTAGCCAAGAAAAGAGCCCATTGCGCCCTTCTGGAAGAGAGGCGTTTTGGAATAATTTTCATTTTCAAAAGATTGGGATGCATTAATAAGGAGAACGGTAAAGATTCCCATAACTTCAGCTTCAGCTGCATGTCCCTCAAGACTGGGGTCAAATTCAAAGAAATGAACTCCGAAGCCTGCCAAGATATCACTACTCCCAAGGTACTTAAAATTCTCTACCTACTGTAATGGAATGTGAGGAGGAGCTGTATTTCGAGCTTCAGTATATATTGGAAATAACAATGATGTTGTCCAGTTAACCTTCAATCCCCTAATGGACGAAAAGGAATTTCATATCTGTAAAGCGCCCTGTAAGGAAGGTCCCGCGTCATTTAGGAACAATAAGAGGCCATCTGCATATAGGGCTACCCTCTCCTCCAGCCTACCAACTCTCAGCCCCTTGATATTCGGAGAGAACCGAAGAGCCTCCGCCACCGGCTCCATCACAATGGCAAAAAGGGTCAATGATAGGAGGACAGCCCTGTCGAGTACCCCTATATAATGAAAAATGAGATGGCAACACTCCCCCCAGTCTTACTGCAGCTGTAGGATATCTAAATAAAACCTGTATCCATTTAATTAATACCAATGTAAAGCCCATCCATGTTATGTCATGCTTTTAACACAGTGATATATATACTGACTTTTACCCATGTATTTAATTACATTTTGTATTTTATAATTATTTTTGTTCATATAATGTGTTGCCGTTAAAGTCCCACTTAGTTGAAAACTATAAGACAATAGTCTGTGTTTTACAAAGCCCTACAATTACTCCCCTGCAGAAGAAGCAAGTGTTAAACTACATAAAAATGGTACTCTACTATAGTTCAAAACAAAAAATTATTTAAAATTGTAAAAACAAAAATAAACTTTAAGAAAGAAAATGGTTATACACTGAGCAAAATTATAAACAAAACACTTTTGTGTTTTCTCCTATTTACCATGAGCTGAACTCAAAGATCTATGACTTTTTTCTATGTACACAAAAGGCCTATTTCTCTCAAATATTGTTCACAAATCTGTCTAAATCTATGTTAGTGAGCACCTCTCTTTTGCCGAGATAATCCATCCACCTTACAGGTGTGGCATATCAAGATGCTGATTAGAAAGCATGATTATTGCACATGTGTGCTTTAAGCTGGACAATAAAAGTCCACTCTACAGTAAAATGTGCATTTTATCACACAGTACAATGCCACAGATGTCGCAAGTTTTGCGGGAGCATGCAATTGGCATGTTGACTGCAGGAATGTCCACCAGAGCTGTTGCCTTTGAATTGAATGTTAATTTCTCTACAATAAGCCGTCTCCAAAGCCGTTTCAGAGAATTTGGCACTTTGGAGAGATGTTCTCTTCATAGATGAATCCCGGTTTTCACTGTACAGAGCAGATGGCAAACAGCGTATGGCGTTGTGTGGTTGAGCGGTTTGCTGATGTCAATGTTGTGGAACAAGTGGCCCATGGTGGCAGTGGGGTTATGGTATGGGCAGGCGTATGCTATAGACAACAAACACAGGAGCATTTTATTGATGGCATTTTGAATGCACAGAGATACCATGACATGATCCTGAGGCCCATTGTTGTGACACTCATTCACGACCATCACCTCATGTTGCATCATAGTAATGCACGGCCCCTTGTTGCAAGGATCTGTACACAATTCCTGGAAGCTGAAAACATCCCATTTCTTGCATGGCCAGCATACTCACTGGACATGTCACCCATAGAGCATGTTTGCGATGCTCTGGATCAGTGTATATGACAGCGAATTCCAGTTTCTGACAATATCCAGCAACTTTGCACAGACATTGAAGAGGAATGGACCAACATTCCACAGGCCGCAATCAACAACCTGATCAACTCTATGCGAAGGAGAGGCGTAATGACGATCTCTCTGGATTTCTCTGGAAATATACATTTTTTATTCAAGCATTGACTCTCTTAGCCATCAAGTGTCATTCTAGGGCAAGGAATATTTGTTCTAAATTATTCTTATAAATAGTTGTAGGAGTGTGCACTTTCTCATGATACAGATATGGCCATGTGATATTTCTAATATATATGTATGTATAATGTTTAGGGGATCTGGTAATGCCCACATATGAGCATACATTCCTGATACAGCAATATTTAACAGTAAGAATTTTTGATTATCAGGAGTTGGAATTACATATGTAGCAATTGGAATATGTAAAATACTTAGAAAATACTAAAACAAACTATTCATTGCATATAGTTAAGTCACACACCCATTTCCCTAATAATATAGATTATGCATAAACCAACTGAAGTCATATTAACACCTGTTTTCCGGCGATGGAGTATCTTGGCCGGAAGTAACAAATTTTTGTACCCATTCACCATGTATATCGTGTTCTGATTTACAATCATATGAATACCTATAACGTTGACCTATCAGATGTGTATATTGTTTTCAGATCTCCTGGAGTTTCCACTCCCTGATCAAAAACTGGCACATACACTATTTAGCGCTATTCATTGGGCTATAGCTCTTAACTGGCGATCCCCATCAGTTCCATGGTCTCAGGTGCTTCTTCATATGGAGTCTATTAAATTAATGGAAAGAATACATCATACTCTTATGAATTCCATGCAAATTGTTGACAGCAAATGGGATTCTTGGCCAGCCAATTAGGTTACCACTATGGTAAAGGCTCCTCCTATTTAGATTTACCAACCATGTTGTTTCTGCTAGGGGGGGGGGGGGGGGGGGGGGGGGGGGGGGGGGGAATAGGCTTCCTGTTAGTATTTTCACCCTCTAAACAAATCTGACAGCACAGTTTTCAGTATAATGCTAAACCATCTTTTATATATGCAGATATAATATTGTCTTGTTCTATATACACTTTGTTACTGCTGGTATTTTTTTCTGTTATGCTGTGTACACACGATTGGAATGTCGGCCAGCAAAAAACTGATGAGAGCTTTTCATCGGAAAATGCGACCGTGTGTATGTCATCGGACTTTTGCTGGCTTTTGCAGACTTTTGCTGACTTTTGCAGCAAAAGTTTGGGAGCATGTTCTAAATTTTTCCGACGGAAAAGTTTCTATTGGAAATTCCGATCGTCTGTAGCAATTCCGACACGCAAAATTCCTACGCATGCTCGGAAACAATTTGACGCATGCTTGGAAGCTTTGAACTTAATTTTCTCAGCTCGTCGTGGTGTTGTACGTCACTGCGTTGTTAACGGTCCAAAGTTCAGCAAAATTTTGTGTGACTGTGTGTTTGCAAGCCAAGCTTGAGCGTAATTCCATCTGAAAAACCATCCAAGATTTTTCTGACGGAAACTCCGCTCGTGTGTATGCAGCATTAATGTTATGTTTTACTTTTTTTTTTTTATGTTTTACTTTTTTTTTTTTACTTTTACTGAACTACTAAGAAGAGAGATGCTTACCTGAAACCCTGTTTATTACCCCTTGTTTGGATATATATATATATATTTTTTTTTTTTCTTCTGTATATACAGTACAGTACTCTCTTTGCACATTATATTCTTGTTATTGCTTACATACTTTAATAAAAAATGTTTGTAAACAGAAAAATTGAGGAGAGCCATATATACCTCCCCCATGTGAATGAGCACCCATAGTTATTTATATAAAAAATAAATAAAAGATGTAAATAAAATCATATACGTTTTTTTTTCAATCGTTTTTTATTGAGTTTTAACAGCATGAAAAAGAAAACAGTGTATACACAAAAAATATCAACTTAAATTAGATAAAGGTTAGTACAGTGAGAAATAAACAACATTATGGTAGCTAGGTTTGGATCATATATGTTAGCTAACATTGAAGATCATGTGAGACAGTAGGGTAATGAGACAGCCGCCGCTCCCAGCCACCCCCCTTGGGATCAAGCTGTGTCCAGGATCCAGGGCCCATCACCACTCCACAAAGCAATAGCAGACATCAATGCATGTAAATTCCGGATGAGAAATACAATCCAATGTATAACAGAACTGTAATCAACACGGCAGTTGCTTGAGAAGGAGCAACCGCATAGGTTAAAGAAAGATAGATGAGAAAGAAATAGAAAAAGAAGAGGGGGGAAGAAAAGGGGGTAGAAGATCTATGGCATCCTGACGGAACCCCTGATTGGGGCTTGAGCACCCTATGAAAGATTCAAAGGTGTATGTATATAGTCAGCCCATGGTTGCCAAGTGGCTTCAAATTTCCCAACTGTGTCCTGTAGGATGCTGACCATTTTCTCCTGAGCCATGATCCATGAAATTTTGCGTTTTGCCATGACAAAGGAGACAAAGGGTTGCTTCCAAGCTCTGGCAATAGTGAATTTAGCCCCAAGAAAGATAAAGTGTATCAATCGCCCTGTATTCATAGATGCCTTTTCAATAGGGAAATTTAATAAGGCTACATGGGGCTCTTTTGTGACTGTAATGCCAGTAATTTTGCGTATCAAGGCAAATATTTTATTCCAAAAGCTTCGTATTTTGGGACACTCCCACCAAGTGTGGATCATGGAGCCCATATGTGAGCAGTTTCGAAAGAAAAGTGGGGAGGCTGTAGGATAGAATTTGGCTAGTCTCGTAGGAACCAAGTACCATCGAGTTAGTATTTTGAGGCTTGCTTCGACCAGCAAAATATTTAATATTCCTCGGTAGGCCCTAAAGGTCGCGGCATACCATTCTTCAATGTCCCACTCACGGGAGAGGTCCTTCTCCCAGTCTGTCATGTAGCTAGGTTTATAATGGAACCTGGCAAGTGACTCGTAGATCACCGATATTCCTCCTCTCTGCTCCATGGTCTGAGTGCACCACTGTTCGTAAGGAGTAATAGAGGGAGGCGAAGGTTTAGTCTTCCACAATGCGTGGAGAAA
Organism: Lithobates sylvaticus; assembly: GCA_028564925.1. NCBI lineage: Eukaryota > Metazoa > Chordata > Amphibia > Anura > Ranidae > Lithobates > Lithobates sylvaticus. Next base: position 241,874,750 of record CM053029.1, on the reverse strand, counting down.
GTTCGAGATTTGGAGGAATCTAAATCTCTCAGAGGTCGGCATATCCAGTTTACTAGTACAATAGTTAAGGGTGATTGGGCCAGTGAGATTGAAAAAGTGTCCAATTCTGTACAACCCTTTGTCCAACCACCATTGGAAATCTTTAATGTTCATTCCTGGAATGAATTGGGGATTGTGAAATAACAGGGCAAGCGGGCGGATTCCAGATATTGGTATAATATGTATCTCTGCGCTTGCCTGGTGAATAAATAGGGCTAATGGAATACTGCGGCAAAGCACTGGTAGGAACTATCGGATCCCAAGGAATTAAGGTAAGGTAAAGAGGTAGTGCTGCGCTGTATAATAAAGCTGTAGAAACTAAGGTATATTAAATAGGTATGCACACAAGTAAGTGCTGATTATGCAGAAGATAGAGGATGGTGTGAATATTTGTGCATAAATCACATAAAATCGCATAAACGTGACATAGCTTAAAATTGCATAAAATTGCATGAAATCACATAAAACATCATATTCAAAAGATAAATCCGTGAAAGGTGTGAATTTTTGTGCATAAATCACATAAAATCGCATGGACGTGACATAGCTTAAAATTGCATAAAATCGCATGAAATCGCATAAAACATCATATTCAAAGAATAAATCCGTGAGAAGTGTGCAGAGGTGTATCAAGTGAGAATGATGTGGGTAAATCACATAAAATCATATAAAAATGACGTCTCTTATAATTGCATAGAAACGCATAAAAATCGCATAAAGTTGCATCAAGCATCACATTAAAATAAGGTGAATCTGTGATGGCCGTGCATAAAGTGCTGCGGTCAAGTACAAGTGGTTAAAAAATATGACACATAAAATAGTCGCAGTAAAAAATTGCATCAGTGCATAAAACCAACTAGGTGGATAAGGATGTGTGAAAGGTAAGCATAGCCAAAAAAATTGAATACAATCAATAAATAAGTAATGCAAAAGTGCAAGAACAGTCCGTGGGGTGAGCCCTTTCCTAGTGTGGGCAAAGTGAGGTTTGCTATGGCGCTGGTGACAAATCCTGGTGGGGTATAACGGTATCGGTGCTGGTGGTTATTGTGACCAGTAGCTGCAGGTGGTTCCTGATCTTCCGTGGAATATAGTAATGGATGTACCCTTACCTTACCGCTGTAAGGTAACAGCGTATATATGTGTTAGCTGGTTCTCAGTGGGGCTTCTGTGTCCTATGGCGGGCGGCTCCCTTTAAATCCAGGTGTTTGGGCGTCTCTTTTACTGGGGTGTACGCTCTAGTTCAGGTGTATGTGTCTCGCAAAAATGGATAAGGAGAGGAAGGGTCTCGATAGTGTAGTACGTTTTTAAAAGGTTTTATTCAATACAAGTAAAGTACAGTAAACTCACATTTATGTTGCTCAAAGTTGCATGGGATAAACGAGCATCGAGCTCGTACCTCGCTTCCGGTATCTAGTGTCCCTTTGCGCATTCGTCACTGTCACGTGACTTCTTCAGAGGTCGATTCCGAAGTGGCTTAATCATTGGGGTTCCCAATGATTAAGCAACTTCTGTGAAACATGTCTGGGTATGGTTACATGGCAACTGTGAGGAGCATTTAACATTCAACGTTCCAGTTACTGGGTGTGCTGTGCCATGTGAAGTGAAAGAGAAAGGAGACAGCGTGGAGGGTGAGACATATTGGTATTAACGCCGGGTCCGCCGAGACCATAATATATCGGGTCACCACTGCTGGGTCCTTGTTTCCTGTTGAAAAGATTATGCTGAAGTGCCTTATTTTTATATGAAGGATGTGAGTACAATGGTTGAGGAATTTTGTGTGCTGTTGAAATAAATGGTTTACTCTACTTCACTATTGGAAGCTCTTTTTTCCTTATATGTGGAGTGCAATTATCTAACATTCTGTCTGGATCCATCTGTGACCCATGTGGAGCTATTAAGCGAGTTGGCCGAGCATGAGAGTGCAAGGCATATACTGCTGGTGAGTGCGTTTCCTTAGGGTGCGGTAGCACTGAACACAGGTGGTGTGGTGGAAGATATATATTTTTTCAAGTCACTTCAAGAACTTTGTTTAAAGACACTTCAAAACTTTATTTGCTTCAGGATTTTTCATTCACTTTTCTGTCACTTTTTGAAACATTATCACTACAAGTAACAGTTTATGGACTTTTGTTTGGATTTGTTTTCCTTTTTTGGACACCTGCAAAAAATATATAATCACATTTCACTTTAATTTTTCACTTTATGTATATAGGTGATTAATTGTGTTGTTGTTTTTTTAGCACTGTTTATACATATTTTTCAGTATTGTTTACACAGGTTAAATATTTAGTTTATTCACAGACACTGTGATTATTAGCGCTACTGTTTTATTCATTTAAAATCACTTTACATAAAGTGAGGAACTGCCTGACATTCTATGTGGACCCAGTCTGGTATGATTGCTCTCGAGTATATTATAGAAATCTGTGCCAATTGAGCTGCCTGATAGTACCAAAGGAGGTTGGGTAAGCCAAATCCACCCTTTTTACGGGTTCTGAAGAGGATCCCTTTGGCACATCGATGACCTTTTGAGCACCATACAAAGGAAATCATTTTTGCTTGAAATCGTCTCAGGTGGTTCTTGTTGACAGGTATGGGGAGTGAACGAAATAGATAAAGGATACGTGGGAGCAGAGTAATTTTGACGGAATGAATACGTCCTAGCCAAGAAAGGTAAGCATAGACCAGCGGCTAAGATCAGATTTCAATTTTTTGATCAGTGGAGGGTAATTAGCAGAATATAGTTGGTCCACTTTTTTAGGGAGGGTAATTCCCAGGTAGGGTATCATGGAGTCGCTCCACGTAAATTCAAAGTGATCTGTCAATCGAGAGACTAAAGAATCCAGGACATTGATGTTAAGGGCTTGGGATGTTGACATGAAGACCCGATATGCGTCCAAATTTAGTAAGTACGTGACAGATATTTGGTAAAGAAATAAGTGGGGAGGTGATGAATAGGAGGAGATTGTCAGCAAAAAGGGCGCATTTGTGTGTCTGGGAGCCGCATGCGACACCGTGAATATCTGGGTTGGTCCTGAGGGCTATTGCTAGAGTTTCGATTGCCATAGCAAAAATCAGCGGGGACAAGGGGCAACCCTGTCTAGTGCCTTTTGAAATTGGAATAGGTTCTGAGTAGAGGCCTTGAAATCGTATCCTGGCTGCAGGGGATGAGTAGAGGGTCTTGAGAGTATTAGTAAATGTCGGACTCACCCCCCTTCGCTCCAGGATGGAGAAGAGGTAGGGCCAGGAGACCGAATCAAAGGCCTTTTGTAGATCGAGTGACAGAAGGAAACCTTCTTGTGGTTGCCCTCCGTCCCAACCTGATTGTAATATAGGAATAATATCAATAGCCCTTCTGGTCTGGTCTGGCCCTTGTCTACCTGGAATAAACCCGACTTGGTCCTTATGTATATATAAACGAATGAAGGAGGAGATCCGATTAGCAAGGATTTTGGTCAGGATTTTCAGGTCGTTGTTTATCAAAGAGATAGGGCGGTAATTACTGACTACACTAGAGTCTTTCCCAGGTTTTCGGGATTATGGTGATATATGCCGAGTTTAGAGAACGTTCTAAAGGTGTTCCTTGTCTGAGGGAGTTAAAGAATCGAGCTAGGTAAGGGGAGAGGGTAGTTGTGAAAGCCTTATAGTAGGGAACCGAGAAACCATCTGGCCCTGGGGCAGAGCCCCGTTTCAGATGCTTAATGACTTGTGTGACCTCCTCAGCTGTTATTCAAGCTTCCAAGATGTCTCGGTGTTGATCTCCTAGTTTGGGGATAGGTAGAATGAATGAGTCCACCTGGGCCTGATTGACCTTGCTCCCTTTGTTATTGTAAAGTTTTGTGTAAAAATCATGGAAAGCTCCTATGATCTTTTGTGGATTGTGCGTTAACACACCTCCTGGGAGGTGTATAGCAGGGGGAGCATGTAGACGTATTTTGGGGGATAGTCCAGTCGCTAACATTGAGCCCATTCTATCCCTGTTTTGGTAAAACCTGGCTCCAGTCCATCTCAGACTCTTCTCAGCTTTAGAGGTGAGTGCAAGGTTTAAGGCAGTTCTAGCTGCATCTAGAGAAGACACGGGCGTAGTTTTAGGGTCATGTTTGTGTTGGTTGCTGAGTTGTAGGAAATCCTTTTCCAGTCGCTCTAAATTTGCTCTGCGCGCTTGGTTAAGTCGGGATGAAAGCTGGATCAGTTTCCCTCTAATGGTAGCTTTGTGTGCGGCCCAGAGGGTAGTGGGAGAGACCTCATCTATTTCATTGGTGTTAAAGTAGTCAGTTATAGCCTTTTCTATTTCTATGGTTCTGATCTAGAAGTTGTCTGGCCCTGTTGTCCACGTAAAATTAAGAAGACCATCGAATGGTCAGACCAAACTGTGTCTCTAATGAAAGATTTTAGTGCCAGAGGAATTGAGGTTGGGGAAACTAGGATATGGTCTATTCTAGCGAATGATTGGTGAGGGTGGGAATAGTGTGTAAAGTCCCGTTTTGAGGGATTGAGTTCCCTCCATATGTCAATTAACTTGTGTTGGAATATCGGCCTAGCAATGCGTAAGCTTTGGTTAGTGGGTCTGATGGTTTGCGTATCCAGTGGTCGTCTTTTGTCTAGTCCTGGGTCAAAGGCTATATTGGAATCGCCTCCAAAAAACACTGTGCCTGCGATTAAAGGGCTCAGAGTCTGCATCATGGAGTGAAAAAACTTGGCCTGGTTCCTGTTGGGCGCATAATATGAGATAAATGAATAAAGTTGGTCATCGATAACACCCTTAACAAGGAGGAATCTACCCGCATGATCCTTATGTTCTGACTGCAGGGAAAATTTACAGTTATGTGAGAAACATATGGCTACCCCTTTTGATTTGTCCTCAGCGTTGGCCAAGAAGAAGTTAGGAAATTTGGGGTGGATGAACTTAGGGTTGTTCAGTCTTGGAAAGTGTGTTTCTTGGAGAAGCACCACATCAATTTTCTGGCTGTGATAATATTGAAATATTTTCCTGCGCTTGACAGGGGAATTTAGACCCTATGTATTGTGTGTAATGACCCTTAATAAAGGTGGTGACCTGTCAGTAGTAGCCATGGAAAGAGAGGAGTGTGTGCACAGGGTGTGTTGAGTCACTTACCAGAGAGCGACTAGGGCAGTCAGAGGTGATGAATCCCCTAAGAGAGGAGATCCCCTTGAGCATTCCAGTGGGATGTGGGGTTCCGTCAGGATCACTATAAAAGAGGATAAAGTTAGAGAAGCAGGTGAAAGAAGATATTAGAAAAGAGGAGGAAATAAGAAAGAAAAACATCCAAAGGGTAGGAAGGTAAGATCCTTCCGCACCCACAAGAAAACATAGTCGTTCTCCCTCTGCAATAGAGGGAGAAGACCTGGCCAGGCGAGATGGAAAAAGCATATCCCCTGGTCAGGTGGAGGCACACGAGGGCTGCTCCGGTCGCAGTGCCCCAAGTTATGAAGAAGAAAAAAAAGAACCATTATGAACAAATTAAAATAACAGCACATCCAACACATATGTATTATATATAACTCTAATGGAGGAACTCAGGCAGTAAACCAGCATAGGGGGAAAGGGAGAGGGTGGAGGTAAAAATAGCTGGGTAGAGATCAGGAGGGGATATCACAGGAAACGGGGAGAAAATCTTGGGGGCAGAAAAAGTCCTGTAGAGACTCCAAGAACCGGGGATGTGTCCCATAGGATCATATACGTTTTGACAAGATAAATATCCCAAGATGTACAATTATCATAAATCACATCATCCAGCAATACAGAGCCTCTGCAATCATTTTGCCACGATGACTGGCAAAATAAACTGATGAACATGTCCACTTGCTGTGAATGACTGATCCCTGTCTCTAAATGCAAACAAATGAGTAGGGTCTCCCGAGTGATGTCATTGACCAAATATGGCCATGGCCATATTTGGTCAATGTCAGTGACCAAACATTTCTTTGTCCCTTTGTTTACATGGCCAGTAAATGAATATGCTGAGTGTTGTCACTTGTTGCTCTGGGTGAAGAGGAGTGCCAGCACATGCTATTTCCTTAACAACCATCAACAGTCTGGACAGGCAAAGCTAGGACCAAACCTTAAGCTTAAGCAAACCTTAACCATATTGCTGGCACACAGAAAAAGGTAGTCCTAAAAAGGACTTTTGGGTCTATGAGCTATGAACATGTGGGTATACATGAATATGCAGCCCACCAGGCTGCAATCCTCAGTAATTTAGCACAATATAGCAGTATAGCAGCTAACTTTCCCTACACACAGCTGTCCCTAAACTACTTCAACACACTGACAAATGGCTGCCGGGAACCTATTCTTTTATAGTGAGGGAGCTGGCACATAATGCCTCCATTATATGACCTAAGTTGAAGGGTTATGTGGAGCATTATTGTTACAAATAATTTGGCCTAGTGAAGTCCTGCATTAGACCACCAGGACCAGAAATTTGAAACAGGTTTCTCCTTGAGCTCATGGAAGCACTGAACCCAAAACCCATCCCTAATGCTCACATACCTGTGCTCAAAAAAGGGCACTGTAAATAATCCATCACAACACCCTGTCTGCATGGTACATACTATCTTTGGAAAAATATTCTAACAATTTTATTATTGTCTTGATTCGGGGATAATATTATTTCTGTATTATTACAATTATTAGAAACAAGTAGAATACCTAAGAATATCTGAAAATTGAAAGGGAGATCTGTGAAAATGCTTAGTTTTTTTGCTTTAAAAGAGGTGTTTCACTTTCTCATAGAATATTTATGAGATCTATTTAAATTTTGCAAACCCATTTGCTACTGTTCCTCACAGTAACTCATAAATAGAACTAGGTGAGAATGCACCAGAATAAAGAACTGATAATAGACAGAAGACAAACAGTATATTTAAAATATATTCAATATGAGCTGACATTAGAAGTAGTCCAACACAAGTATTGGTATTAGGCTCAGTTTTTTATTTCTATTTGTTAATAATCTGGTGGATGTGATAGAAAACAACTTTATGAGAATTTTGACAAATGGACAGCATTTTCAGCTAGGGTTATGGTGCAGGTTAAAGGATAACTATACCCAAAAATGAAAATGTAATATATTAAAGCTTACCAGTACTGTTATTTTTGTGGGCTAAGACAATTTTCAGCAAGCACAGAAAAAGACCTCAAAAATACCTCAGAAAAACAAGCCACAATCAATAAATGTTGCATTGATCAATAAAAATGCATTGATCAATGCAACATACAGCAGACCACCTAAACTCCTCCGTCCTGATGTATTTCACTCAAAATGAGCTTATTCATACGCAAAGGAAGCACATCAAATGCAGGAGTTCAGGTGGGCTCACGTATCGTGACTGAATAAATTACACACATTGCAACTTTTTGCTCCATCGTGTGGCTACCTTGTATTTCTCCTGTGATGGACTATGAGGTGGAGGACCTGCCACTTGAGAGCTAGCACCCATAGCTAAGTTTGTACAGGAATGTGTATTTCTAGAGTAGTACGAGAATCATTGTGACATGAAAATACCTGTTAATCTTTTCAAAACTGTAGTATTCTAGTTACTTTCTGTGAGCTGAACAGTAAGCACAAAAAAATGTATCTTTCTTCTTTAAAATAGTAATTTCATCTACCCATAAGGGCTCTTTCACACGGACGTGTCCGTGTATGGAGCACGCTCTGCACAGCGGGGGATCGCTTTGTCGATCCCCCGCTGTGCAGGAAGATGACAGGTCTGTCTCTGCACTCTGTGCAGAGACGAACCTGTCAGAGCGCCGCTCTCCCGTAGAGTCCTTCGTCACCCGATCCGATCCGCAGACGGGGTGAACAAGTGTCCCGCGATTTCCATCCTTTTTCAATCACGTCGCCGACGGACCCAAAAATAGAAAAAAAAAAACGAAAATACTCTGCCTCCATGGGAGGCGTCCCGCTGACTGCAGTTTTTTCGCTGTGACAGCTGTTATATAGGCAAGGGCAGGGCACCTCGCTGATGTAATGACGGATGACCTGCCCCCTCTAATGGCACATGATGTCATCACTGGGTGGCCTCGCCCTTGCCTATGTAACAGCTGTCACAGCCAAGACAGCAGTCGGCAGGACAATGTACCCCATACCCATTCACATGGGGGGAGGATCTGGGGCCCCCTTGTTTAAGGGGGCTTCCAAATTCCGATAAGCCCCCCACCCACAGACCCCCACAACCACCGGGCAAGGGTTGTGTGGATGAGGCCCTTGTCCCCATCAACATGGGACAAGGTGCTTTGGGGGGGGCTACCCCAAAGCACCCTCCCCATGTTTAGGGCATGTGGCCTGGTATGGTTCCGGAGGGGGGTGCTTTCCCTCCCCCCCTTTTCCTGCGGCCTGCTAGGTTGCATGCTCGGATAAGGGTCTGGTATGTGGATTTTGGGGGGGGGGGACCCCACGCTAAGTTTTTTAAAAATTTGGGCGTGGAGTTCCCCTTAAAATCTATGCCAGACCCGACGGGTCTGGTATGGATTTTTTTTTGGGGGGGCATACCTTTTTTTTTTTTACATTTTTGCATTGAGTTCCCCTTAAAATCTATACCAGACCCCACGGGCCTGATATGGACTGGAGGGGGCATGCCATTTTTTTCTTAATTCTGTCATAGGGTTCCCCTTAACCACTTCAATACACTATATTATATATTGTACACTGCACTATATACCCTGCACTGTATTATATATACTACACCAACTGCACTATATACTCTGAACTGCAGTATATATACTATACGGACTGCACTATATACTCTGAGATGCAGTATATATACTATACGGACTGCACTATATACTCTGCAGAAACATTGGGCCTTAGGTGTTGGTGGTGCCAGAACACTGTAATCCCTTACAGTTACTTTTGTTGGGTGCAGGAACAGGCCTGGCTGTTAAATATTATTTCAAAAAATGTAATTACATGCCCCAGTCAAACAGGGACAGAAAAATTGGGCCTTGGGTGTAGGTGGTGGTGGTGACACCACACTGTAACCCCTCACAGTTACTCTTGTTGTGTGCAGGAACGGGCCCTGCTGTTAAATATTATTTCAAAAATTGTAATTACATGCCACAATCAAACAGGGGCAGAAAAATTGTGCCTTGGGTGGTGGTGCCACAACACCTTTGTCCCTCACAGTTACTATTGTTGGGCGCAGTAATGGCCCCTGCTGTTAAATATGATTTCAAAAATTGTAAATTACATGCCCCAGTCAAACAGGGGCAGAAAAATTGGGCCTTGGGTGGTGGTGCCACAACACTGTAACCCCTCACAGTTACTCTTGTTGGGTGCAGGAACGGGCCCTGCTGTTAAATATTATTTCAAAAATTGTAATAGCATGCCCCTGCTAACCACTTCAATACCAGGCACTTTCCCCCCTTCCTGCCCAAGCCAATTTTCAGCTTTCTGTCGCATTTTGAATGACAATTGCGCAGTCATGCTACACTGTACCCAAACAAAGTTTTTAACATTTTGTTTCCACAAATAGAGCTTTCTTTTAGTGGTATCTGATTTTTTGCGCAACAAGACAGAAAATTTGGGAAAAAATATGTTTTTCTTTGTTTCTGTTATAAAATTTTGTAAATAAGTATGTTTTTTCCTTCACTGATGGCCACTGATGTGGCGGCACTGACAGGCACTGATAAGGCGGCACTGATGGCCACTAATGATGTGGCACTATTTCACATATTGCTGAAATCAAAGACTGTGTGTGTTATTAGAGTACCATTTCGAAATAATGCTGTTTTTTGTTAAGCCAAAGGTGATTTTAAAGAGTCATTGTAATCATTTAATGAAGATTTGTCTTTTGTTTGTTCACTTTGCTGCATTAGAATTGAAAATAATATAACCTTTTTGTTTCGACCGATTTGAAAATTTATCGATTTGATCGTTTTGAATCGCAAAAATCGGTTAATTAGAAGAAAATGCGACAATTTCAAATACGAATTCCAAAAATGAATTGAACAAATTCATTTTAGAAACTGTACATCGGCTGCACTGTATTATATACTGTGTACACCACCTGAAGTGTATTATATAATGTGTACACCGCCTTCACTGTATTAGGAACTGTACACCACTGAATGTACTGTATATATAGGCTACACTTAATGCAGAGTGTATGTATGTATGTATGTACCGTATTTATCGGTGTATAACATGCACCGGCGTATAACACGCACCCCAAGTTTAGGAGGGCATTTTAAAAGGAAAAAAAGTTTTAGGAGGGAGGTTGAGGGAAAAAAACTTTCGCTATTTCTCGGCGCCGCTCGATTTTTTTTGGCATTTGTTTTGGGGATCGGCATATAACACGCACCCACGACTTTCCCCCGATTTAAAGGGGGAAAAAGTGCGTGCTATACGCCGATAAATACGGTATGTATGTATGTATGTATGTATGTATGTATGTATATATATATATATATATATATATATATATATATATATATATATATATATTAGACTGTGTATGCATGTGTGTGTACACTGCCTGCACTGACTGAATATAGAGTATACACTGAATATATAGTCTATGGTAAATGCAGAGTATATATATATATATATATATATATATATATAATCTCAAATACAATGCCACAAACTAAAATAACCTGCCTGCTTAATCTAACTCAAGCTATCGCTCAGTCCACACCAACAACACTACACGTGGCTGCTATGTAAGCAGCCTTATATAGTGTGGGGCTTGATTAGCCAAAACATGCAAGTCAGGTGCATGCTTTGGCCAATCATCATACAGCAATGCACTGCGATCTCGCAGTACATTATGGGGCATTCCGCGGCGCTCAAATTTCCAGCAAAAAAACCCATAATGTTCCCTGTTTGCCAATCAGGCAAACACCCGATATTTGAGTCAAACCCATGTTCAACTCGAACATCGAGCTCATCCCTATTTACAACTTGTGAATGTATGGCATATTCATAAACCTACTGCTAAAAATTACACCTTTTATTAAGCAGTTCATCTATCTTAGTCGCATAGACTATGCTTTTGCGTCCCACTTTGCTTTAAGTTGTCTCCCTTGGCAACTATAGGGTCTCACATATGGTCTGACCACTTTCCTGTATGTACTTCTTTTTTTATTCCAAATACTATAATACCTGTAGTACCCTTGGAGTACTGGGAATAATACCTGTAGTACCTTTGGAGTACTGAGAGTAGTACCTTTAAATCCATGCCAGGTCACGGAGCTAGCGCGGCGGCATTTACTGCCTACGCTAGCTACGTAACCTGAAGTCACGTGCTAAATGAACGGACTTGCCGATGAGCGGCAAGTCCGTTCATTTCAAAAGTCCCGCGGACTTGCCCACTAACGGCGGGATTATCCGCTGGACTGCCAAGTCCAGCGGATAATTTGAAAACAAAACTTCAAACTTTAGTCCGCCGTACTTTGGCGCCAAAAAGTCCGCCGGCGCCCACACACGAGGGGATTATCCGCTGGACTTCAGTCCAGAGGATAATCCCGCGGGATTGTCCCTTCGTGTGTACGCGGCATTAGAGTAACTGAAAAAAAGTTAAGTATTGGAAGTAACTGAGTAATTTGAAACAACAAGGAACTGTAGCACAAGGAGTAACTTAGAGTAGTGTAGAGTACTGAGAGTAACCTATTAATATCAACATTAGAGTAGCGGGTAAAATGTCCAACAGGATTGGTGATGCAACCCAGTGCACATCTTGCTTCATGTATGTGTTCCTTGAAGAGCCATTTGAGGGTGAATTTGAGGGTGCTGTGCGAGATGTGAGTGAGTTGTTACCTCTGGAAGCCCAGATCCTGGATCTAGAAAAAAGGTGGCAACACTGGGCAGCAACAACAACCTGAAAAGGAGTTTGGACATTACCCATCAGTTCCTGGCAGGGGCCAGTGTAGAAGAGGGTGGAGACATGGAGGCACAGGAGCCAAAGGTAGGTAGCTGGGTGACAGCTAGAAGGAGAGGTAGATGGAAGAGCACTATGGGGGCTAGTCCCCAACAAATATGCCAAGTTGCATGATGTTGGGGATATCAGCTCAGGGATGGCACTGCTGGGGCAGGCGCCCTCCCCTAGCTGCCAGGGGAATGACTGCTCCGGTATGTATACAGGTAAGGTTAGGCAGGTATTGGTGGTAGAGGACTCAATTATTAGAAGGACAGGTAGGGTAATCTGCCACAAAGACCATGATCGCCAAATAGTATGTTGTTTATCAGGCGCTCGGGTTCGACACATCACGGATCGGAGGACCCAGCTGTCATGGTACACATTGGTACCAATGACAAAGTAAGAGAAAGGTGGAGCATCCTAAAAAATTACTTCAGGGACTTAGGAGCTAAATTGAATTGAAGGACCTTCAGGGTGGTATTCTTTAGACATGTGCAGAATGAAAACATTTGTTTAGTTTTGTTTCGTAAAGATTTGTTATGTTACTAATTTTGTTTCGGTATGGAATTCATTTAGTTTGGTTTCAGAATTTGTTTAGTTTTGCTTTCGTTAATATTTGTTTCATTTTCTTTAAAATTAATTTTTTTTTTAAATTTTCTAACGAATTCCAACTGTTCAGAACAATTAGAATTTGGATTGGTCTATCGGCTAACTGCCCACTTCCTTAACAGCCATCATCTGTCAGCTGGCTTCCCCACTGACAGATAAATGTAAAGAAAAGAATGCTGGCATTGTCCGGCAATAGAAAAAAAATAAAAATGTCATGGAGTCACCCCCAGTCCATACCAGGCCCTTCGGGTCTGATATGGATTTTAAGGTCCCCCCCAAAATCCATAACAGATCCTTATCTGAGCATGCAGCCTGGCAGGTCAGGGGAAGGGGGTGATGAGTGAGCATCAACTCTCCTGAACCATAGCAGGCCACATGCTTTGAACATGTGGGACAAGGGCCTCATCCCCACAATCATAACCGGAGGTTGCGAGGGGCTGCGGGCAGGGGCTTATCGCAATCTGGAAGCACCCTTCTACAAGGGGGCCCCCAGATCCTGGCCCCCCTATGTGAATGAGTATCGGTACATAGTGCCCCAACCCATTCACCAAAAAAGTGTACAAAAAGTAAAAAGAAGACAAGTTTTTGACAAATCCTTTATAAAGAAAAAAAAAAATAGTGTGCCTCAATGTAAATCCATCAATCACACTGCGCCGACCTCAAAAAAAAAAAAAAAAAAAAAAAAAAAAAACGCTCCACCTCCTGGAACGGCCTCCTGCCCAATGCCTGCTCTGCACTTTGACATTTCTTATATAGATGAGGGGCGTGGCCACCTGGCTATGTCACCCGGTGGTGCCGTCCCTTTTGACATCATGGACTGGTGCATGCTGGGCCTGTGAAGTCACAAGGGGCGGGGCCTTGCCTATATAAGAAATGTCAAGTGCAGAGCAGGCATTCAGCAGGAGGCCGTCCCAGGAGGCGGAGCATTTTTGGTTTTTTTCAGGTTGGCGGGCGGGATGATTGGTGACACAATTTTTTTATTTTTTAATAGGGGCGGACACCTACACTGACAATGTGCAGGAGCCTGAGATTGCACCCATGGAGCCTGAGATTGCACCCATGATTCTTTACAGGCTCCTTATAAAAAAAAAATGCACATTTTCTACATGCAAAAAGATGTGCATTTGTTTTTTGGGGGTTTTGTATATAAAGGTGAACTCATCCTTTAACAAATCTATTGTATCTTTTCTATATGACAGCAGGCTAATTACGTGAAACCTCAGGTAATCATCCATGTAATCATCCACCAGGAAGCTAGCTTTTGCCATCTGGCTTCTGTTACTGGGAAGATCAGTAATCTAGAGCAGTGTTTCTCAACTCCAGTCCTCAAGGCGCACCAACAGGTCATGTTTTTAGGATTTCCCTCAGATGAAACTGCTGTGGTAATTACTAAGGCAGTGAAACTGATCAAATCACCTGTGCAAAATAGTGGAAATCCTGAAAACATGACCTGTTGGTGCGCCTTGAGGACTGGAGTTGAAAAACACTGATCTAGAGGGTGTAGCTTATGAACCTAGAACGGCATAGAATGTTGGTATTCTAGGGTATTTGATTATAAGAATTGTAATGGAATTTTTGTCAATAAAACCCTCCATAATTGCACAAATATGATTTTATTAAATTAAGCTTCAAACTTCTTCACATTTTTTTCTGAAATTTGTTACACCAATTGTAATTTTTAAGTATATCCAAATACATTTTTTTGGTACTCAGCATTATTCATAATCACTTTTTTATCTTTATCAAATGGCTTAATGGTGATATCATAATTGTGTTCCAATTTCTTCATAGCTAGATGTTGGGGTTTCATTACATTTTTCCCCCTATAGCTTTTACATGGAAGATACTAGTTTTAAAAATGTTCATCTATGAGCATTATTCTTAACTTGGGAAGGTTTTTTATTTTACTTTACAGGCTGGATGGTCTAGTTCCTTTCTGTCAGTATCATCTGACTCACCATGTCATAGAACAGCCTATTTCCCCATGGGAATCAGCTCTCCCTCATTTTCCTCAAGTACCTGAAACACATTTTTGAGTTCAAACTCATTCAGATCATGGTAGAGGCAGACGTTTAATCCTAGGTTATGCAGTTCCATTTCTTCTTCAGACAGATTTAGTGATGATGGGTTAATAATCTCCAGTATTTTCACCAGACACGGATCAATACTCATTGTTTGAGCCCCCGGCCATAACCCCCCCCCCCCCCACTAATTGGAAGGGGGTACAAAAAAGATTTTAAAGATAGCACCTTTGTTATTATATGACTCTAAATTCTGATTCTGTGAAGGCCCTGGAGATTGCAGCATAACTAGTCTCATCACCTGTTGCTTTTGGATAGCTGTGGAAATGTAACTGTATTGGCGCAAATTTAAGTAGGCATTTAGCTGCATATAGTTTTTCTGTTTGATGAACTGGTAGAAGCAATATGTGAAGATTCATCATATGATGAGGATATTACACTAATGGGAGTTTGTTAAATGTTCTTCTTGTATCAATTATTTCTTATGTAAACTACTGGGGCCCATATACTGTACATATGGGAGTTTAAGCTTGTTTAGGCTAATATAAGTATAGTAAGTATACTGGAAAAGTATGTGCAGAAAGCCAAAAAGAGATAAATCTACATGAGCCTATTTTGGTTTATCCCAAGTTCAGCGTGATATTGGTTAAGTACAAGCCTGTAAGAAAAGCTGAATAGGTAATATATAATTTCCAAATATAAAACCGTAAAATCACTAGACATGTGCACAACAAAAAAATTAGTTTATTTTAGTTTCTTTTTTTTCGTTTCCGTTGATTCGTAACGATTCGTAAATTCGTAAGTCGTCGGTGTTCGTATTCGTAACGATTCGTATTTTCGTAAGAGTTACTTTTTGTTGATTCGTATTTCCGTTAGTTTAATTTTCGTTTATTCGAAATTCGGACGCATTCGTATTTATTCGTACATTCGTAATCGGAGCATAATTCATAATGTTATGTAATGTGTATGCTATTATTACATTTTAAGAGACACAGAAAATTACGAATCGAAAAAAAAAGTTACGAATGTACGAATTTTTTCGTTCAATCCATTCGAAGCACATTAAGCAACGCCATTGTAAGAGACACGGAAAATTACGAATCGAAAAAAAAGTTACGAATTTACGAATTTTTTCATTCAATCCATTCGAGGCACGTTAAGCAGCACCATTGTAAGGGACACGGAAAATTACCAATTCAACAAAATAAATAAAGTTACGAATGTACAAATTTTTTTGTTCATTTTGATTTTCGTTGTTCCTGTTTTCGTTTTTCGGATTTTCTTCTTTCGTACATTCGTTGTTTCTAATTTGTTTTTTTCGGATTTTCGTTCTTTTCGGATTCGAACGATTCGTTATAATTTTTAGCGAATCGTTCGTTCATTCGTTTTCGAAAAAAAAAGAAACAAATTGCACATGTCTAAAAATCACAATATATGAAGGGAGCTCAATAATAATTATATATATTGAATTATATAGAAGGATGTGAAATAATAGGGCTTAAGATCCACTCAGTTATCCCAGAGGACTTCTTCCCGCCTTTCCTGCATTTGAATGTATAAGGGATGGGAGGTACATCGTGAGTCTTGTATACAATTAGTAGCTTGAATGAAGGGCCATCTTTTTAATGTGAGTGATGGGTACATTATAGAATAAAGTTGCATATAAAATAATGTGAAATAATATGTAGTTGAGTCTAATTTTTACTTTGAATTCCAATGACATGTTGAATTATCCTCTCCCTTGTTCCCCTGATGAAGCGTGGTATGTTAAACATGTTAACAAAGGAGACTTCTCTTTAAATTTAAGAAAAGTGAACTGCTGGACTAATTACATGTTTTGTATATAGTAGGGAGTAGGCACTTAAAGAAGCATAGAAAGACAGAAGAGTAGTAACAGAAAAAAACTTTTGTCTGAGTACAGATCTATGTTTTTCCCTTGCATGTTTGAATCCGCATACTGTTGACTGACTCACTACTTCTGCTGAAAGTCTATTCCAAGCATTGCTACTCTTTCAATAAAATAAAAATTTCTGAGATTCGTTTTGAACTTTACCCCTGCTAATTTGAGGTCATGACCCCATGTACTAGATCTTAACTTCATATTTAAAATACTGTCCTCCTGAACCTTATTCAAACCCTTCATATATTTTATTAATATGGGGTAGTATCACTAAGGCCAACAAAATGTATAAATAAATATACTATTATTTTGAATAATTAAAAGCCCCATTTGGCCAGTTTGGCATTTACATTTGTAAGGTGTTATTATACCTGAAAAACACCTACAGTACACAAGGTCAAACTAATTATTATCTTGTTAAAGTGGTTGCAAACCCTTACAAACCACTTTGACTTACAGGTAAGCCTAGATTAAGGCTTACCTGTAGGTCCAAGAAATATCTCCCAAACCTACACGGTTCAGGAGATATTTGCCAAAAGACAGGCACCACTGCCTATGGCGCATGCGCCGTAGACAGCGGCGCGCAGGCGCACTGAGTGCGGCGCTCTCAACAGCGATATGCCACGAGTGGCAGCTCTCGTGCACAGCCGCGAGACCCACCAAGAAGATGGAGGCTCCGTACACAAGGGGACAGCGGTGACTTCGCTGGCTCCTGTGTCAGGTAAGTGACACATAATGGACTACTATGCGATGCATAGTAGTCCATTATGCTTTACCTTTGCAGGGAAACAAAGAGGAAGTAAACCCATTAGGGTTTACTTCCTCTTTAAACCAAAAATGTATAATAAAAACGAATTTTAAAATATTACTACTATATAGTACACAATAAATATGTGTCTTACATTTCAAGCTCTAACTAAATGTATTTAGCATAACACTCATGAAAAAAGCTCTCATTGCTGTAAACAAAGTTTGTTATGGGAAAAAATGAATACTACTTAAGAAATTGAGCCTAATGCATAAATGTTTTTCCTGGCCCATCCTCCCATCAGCACACCATGGGTTAACATCTCCCATGGAGCCCCACATTACCACCTGTATAGCTGAATAAAAGGCAGCTCCTCCCTAACTAAGGCCCCTTTCACAGTTGTGGACTGTATTTCATCCATCCGTTTTCGGATGAAATACGGACATACATGCATCCCTATGGGATAGCGGCTGAGCATCTGCTGACACCCGATATCGTCCGTCTCCGATATGGTCCGATTCTGCAGACGGAGGAAAAAACGCTATTTATCTATTCGTCTGCAGAGCGGATCGGATGAACACGGACAGACGGTCCGTGTTTATCCGATCCTCCATAGAAGAGAGCAGAGATCTGACAGGGCGGTCCCTGCACAGTGTGCAGGGACCGCCCTGTCATCCGCCGGTTCATCGGCGATTAACCGAACGATCCCCGCTGAGCAAGCGGATGTTTACGGGGCGGACCATTATGGATCTGTCCCGTGTGAAAGGGGCCTTAAGATCTTGTCTGATTGCATACAAATTGAAAATCTTAAGGTTTGACCTCATATTAAGGTTTTGGTAAATCTGAAGACAAAAGTCTGCAGATAATCTGATAGTGTGTATGGGGCTTTAGACAGTTCTTTTCTTTTGGTCTGCTCTAGGCCACCTGTTGATTGCAGTTGGTAAGTTGTTTGCTGAATCCCCCCTGCTGACTTACCCCTCCATGTTCAGCCTCACATGGAGTTTGGAAGACCCAGAATGCTGAAGGTAAATCCTTTTTTTTTAAACTGGGTGCCTTTTTGTGCCAAGGCTATGGACAAATGATGCTTAAACAGCATTAATATTGTACAGGTGTGGTATTATAAGAGCTCTGCAATGTTATCATTGTCTCTCCCTTTGGTTTTTATTTGTTCCTGTCTTTATATGCAGCACACTGCACTTGTGGCTTTATTGTCAGTCTGAGGGCGGCTATGAATGGTGTCACAGGGGTAATGATCTTGGGGGTCTGCAGTTGTGAGGGCATCTCTCCCTCTCTCTCTCTCTCTCTGCAGTCCTGCCAGGTGAAGGACTTACCTCAGATTCTGACTCTCCTGTCGGTCTCTGGATGTCTGTCCTGGCTCCCTTGCTGTGCTGTGTACTTCTGTGGGCTTTACAGTCTGACTGTTTTTTTTTTTTTTTTGTCTCAGACTTTGGGACCCCATACACACTGCAGCTTTTGTTGTCTTGTTTCCTTAGATTTAGTGGAGCCATGTAGTGCAGGGGCCTGCCTGATTGCACACAAATATAGACTCTTAGGTTTGGCCTCTTGTTGTGTGGTTTTGGTGAATCTGAGGGAAGAAATCCAGAGAAGATTGTATAGTGTGTGTGTCCAGCTTAACTGTGTCTGATGTCTGCCTTTGGAAATGCTGCCTGAAGCTAACCTGATGCTTCTAAAGTGAGTGGATGAAGGCAGATGGCTCTTAAAGAGACAGGGTACCATGTTTTTTAGTAAGAGGTAATATGCTTTTCTCCATATATTTTGTGCAAATATGAGCTTTCCACACCTGTTAGTGGCACAGAAGATTAGTAAAGGTAGGAGGGGGCGACGTGGGACATGGTTCTTAAAAGAACGCCCAAGGAGATTATGCAAATTAGGGGTTTTGTATTATTTTAGAATCAGAAACCCTAAACGCAAAACGCTCCAAAAAGACATAACACCCACCAACAATCATCTTGTCCTGACCAGGACAATGACACCTAAAGCCTCATACACACGGTCGGATTTTCCGATGGATTCTGTCCTATCAGATAATGTTGTCGGAAATTCCGACCGTGTGTAGGCACCATCGGACAGTTTCCATCGGATTGTCCGACGGACAAAGTCCTATCTCCTGCTGGATAGATTTTTTGACAACAAAGTCCGATCACACCAAATCCGATCGTGTGTAGCGAATTCCGACGGACAAAGTGCTACGCATGCTCAGATCACATTACAAGACCAAAGCTATTGGCTACTAGCCTCTACGTAGTCCCGTTGTAGGCAACAAACGTCACCACGTTCAGAATGATCGGATTTTCCGACAACTTTGTCCGACCGTGTGTACGCAAAACCAACATCGGACAAAGTACGACGGACATGATCCGACGGACCTGGTCCTCGGATAATCCGAGCGTGTGTATGGGGCTTTACAGGTTGTCACATTCATTAAAGTGGATGTAAACCCTCCATACACCCAGTGAAGTGAACGGCCTCAGATGATACAGAGATAAACCAAGTCTCCATACATGGGTTTCTACATGTATATCTGCTGTCTTCACTTCTTTTATACTGTTTAGAAAGTTCAGATTGTGTTAGGAAATGTTCTCTTCCTGTTTAACACAGAGTGTGGTGTTTGGGCACACAGCCAAGATAGCGTAAATTGCTGATTTGGAGGAAAGGCACACACCCCCTCTCATCACGTTTGGTACAGGGCCAGCTCACTGCTAATCTATTTATAGCAGCTTCCCCAGCCAAAAATGTCAGGCTGCTTTTTTCTGATGTGTCCAGGAATTATTAGGCTGCTAACAAGAAGAATTTGTCAGGAGAGAGCTACAGGATACTAAAGATATGTTCCCAGCTCAAATTTCATGTATTAGGCTGTGTTTAGACTATTGCGTCCCCAAAGTCGCGCAATTTTACTGCAATTTTTTTGCTGCGACTTGAAGCAATGCCTGTATATTCTTGAGGTCTATGGACCTCAAGTCGCATCTGAGACCAAAGTAATGCAGGGACTACTTTGAAGTCGCACAGATATGAACGGTACTCATTGGAAATCATAGGGTACGACTTGTAATGCAACTTTTCAGTCAAAATCGCATGAAAAACCGCACTAGTGGAAACTAGACATGTGCACAATAGAAAAATGTGTTTATTTTCGTTTCGTTTCTTTCGTTTCCGTTGATTCGTAACGATTCGTAATTTCGTAAGTCGTCGGTGTTCGTATTTTCGTAAGAGTTATTTTTTCGTTGATTCGTTTTTCCGTTAGTTTAATTTTCGTTTATTCGAAATTCAGACGCATTCGTATTTTCGTAGATTTAGTTACATTCGTACTTTCGTTAGATTGATTTATTCGTACTTTCGTAACATTGTTTTCGTAGATTCGTAATCGGAGCATAATTCCTTTTTTTTCTTGTAATGTGTATGCTATTATTACATTTTAAGAGACACGGAAAATTACGAATCGAAAAAAAAAGTTACGAATGTACAAATTTTTTCATTCAATCCATTCGAAGCACGTTAAGCAGCGTCATTGTAAGAGACACGGAAAATTACGAATCGAAAAAAAAAAAGTTCCGAATGTACAAATTTTTTCGTTCAATCCATTCGAAGCACGTTAAGCAGCGCCATTGTAAGGGACACGGAAAATTACCAATTCAACAAAAAAAAAAAAAGTTACGAATGTACACATTTTTTCGTTCATTTTGATTTTCGTTGTTCCTGTTTTCGTTTTTCGGATTTCCTTCTTTCGTAGTTTCATTGTTTCTAATTTGGTTATTTCGGATTTTCGTTGTTTTTCGTATTCGTTCAATTCGAACATTCGTTAAAATTTTTAGCGAATCGTTCGTTCATTCGTACGATAACGAATGAACAAATAACGAATTTTAACGAAAAAAAAACGAAACGAATTGCACATGTCTAGTGGAAACCTAGCCTTAGGTTTACATCCACTTAAAGCATGTGGTCTATACACTCTGAAGGAGTTGTTTCCACTTACCCTGTGAAGGGACAGGATCCAGGAAACTGGCACAAATGCGTTTAGGTCAGCATGATAGAGAATGCCCTAGCTCACAATGCATTTGGGCCTGCATGCAGTCTGCAGTGGCAGAGAAAGGAAATTGCACAGGTTGCCTCACAAGGATGTGGTTGTTCAAAATTCTAAGCCCTATAAAGGCAGCTAAAGGATGCTACAAATATCCACACCACAAGCAACACCCATAATGAGAGAGCGTAAAGTGCTCATTGATGGATTACAGATACCTTGTCAGAAGACCTATTTACAGTAACAGGTTCTCTAAACTTATCCATATAGATGGCTGCTGTATGTTGGTGCACTGCACTTCCAGGGGTGGATGCTGCCCTCTAGTGTCTGGTGCAACAAGTGTCTTTGCCTTTTTATAACTTTGTTGCCTTCAGAGATCCTATGGATGAGAAAGTGGACTTGTTCACACCAAATGCAGTCCAGTGCGTCTTTATTCTGCATCAAGAACACATGGATAGTGTTTAACTTTGATTCCAAGTTACATAGTTCACACCAGTACAGCGCATTCTAGTACAGTCAACAAAAGTTGAATGTTGCATTGTTTCTGTATGGAACACATCTAGAAGCGGAAAAACGCATTGAGAATGCATCAAAACACTCATGCAGAAACACATCTGGAACACAGAAATTGTGGTGATCTGGCCATCAGGCTTGCACAGAATCTATACAGTGACAGATTTTGCCTGCCAACCAGCAATACTTTAAATCTGATATACGGTAGATTAACTTTAGATATGGCATTACATTCAACACTGGAAGCTACAAGATTAAGCTGCAATTAAGCTATTGACAGGAGGAAAAAAGTCTGGCCACAGACTAGTAAGAGGAACCCGCCATCCTTCACTCAAGCCTACTAAAAACTTCAGAGGGTGCAGGACGCCAAATCTTATAGGACAGACTACAGATTAATAGATCACAGTGGAGGTGTCTTAAAATTACTTTTAACATGAAATTAAGTCCAGAGCAAGCTACTAAAATGTCTGGAAG
The DNA here is from genome assembly GCA_028564925.1 of Lithobates sylvaticus. Taxonomy (NCBI): domain Eukaryota; kingdom Metazoa; phylum Chordata; class Amphibia; order Anura; family Ranidae; genus Lithobates; species Lithobates sylvaticus. Next base: position 241,852,527 of record CM053029.1, on the reverse strand, counting down.
GTCTTTCTGAAGGTGCGTCCAACCAGTCTCTTCCAGTTGGCCAGGGGGCCTGAGTGAATTTGATGATTGTAGCCTCCTTCCGGAGGATTTGGACGACAGTCAAAGACCAGTGGGTCCAGAAGGCAGGTGGTCATACAATGGGAAATTCTAAAGCTGACCACTGAATCCATTTAATCTATGTCCAACAGATCTCAGAAGAGAAAATGTTGACAAGATTTTTATACTGCTACAAGGCAATCATGCCAGTGATGCCGAAAACATGGAATCATCTTGGGGCCTGTCTCCCCAGTTTTTCTAGTACCTAAGGCAGAAGCCTTCGGGCCTGTTTTTAGTTTGAAGGAATCAAATGTGTTCATATACGCCAATCGGTTCAAGATGGTTCATGCAGACAATCACAGGGACAGTTTAGCTGGAGGACCAGTTCGTATCAATCGACCGGCCGACTCATATTTCCATGTACTGATCAATGCCGAGTGCCAGAGGCATGTGAGATTTTCAGTGGCCAGATGTCACTTCCAGTTCAGGTGCTTTTACAGAATTGGCACAGTCCCAGGAATCTTTTTGAAAGATCTTGTTGGCAGTGGTGGTACCTTGGGCCAGGTGGCCCATGAGGGACATTGCCATTGTTCTTTTTTTGGAGGCATGCCTCTCAGCCCAGGAGATGGGATGATTCTGAAGCCAGTCTGTCTCTGGGGCTGGGGAGTTCACGATCTGAAGAAACAAGTGCAAGACCATTGGAGAGCGATGAAGCAGACTCCCCAAGTATCTTGAATGGAAGGAAGCCTTTTCTAGCATTGCAAGCCTTTCAGGATCTTTGAGAGGGCCCTAGTAAGGTTGACAACAAGACAGTAGTAACCTACATTGCCTGACAAGGGGACACCAAGTATTTTCTTGTTACATCTTGCAAAGACACTTTCTGTGGGCAGAAAACCACTTAGTTAAAATTGGTCTTCTTGCCAGAGAACAAAATCAATTATTGGTTTGGCTATGTCAAATTTGGCCCTATGGGGCATTCAAGCAGTAGTTCTCAGGGAGACTTCACTGAACATGCAGCTTCTGATAGTTGCAACAGGATACCAATGCAAAGACTCCGTCGTACAAGGTGCAGGTGCCGTGGAATTTTATGTTAAATTTTTGGTCTCTGATCAGGTGAATTCTTCTATGGCTAGGTCAGTAACGGCACTCCAATCCAACTGGACTACTTTTAATAGCCTGGTTATGGAATAGGCTACACTAGAGGTGCAGGGATCTCATCTGATGTTGTTCAGATCCTGGTGACCAGAAGATCGTCCATGAACGATACATAGGAGGGGATATTAAAGAAGTTTGCTCAGCAAAACTTTATCTCCTGTGTTCCTTGCCTCTAGCCAATATCCTTGATATTTTATAGTCGGCGCTAGAGGTTGGTCTGGCATACAAAGCCACTTGAGGAATCTCTACTTAATTTTTTCACAGGCTGCAGACTGTGACCAGATGCTTCTTCCAGACCTTGAGGGAAATCCTTGTTCCCTCTGTGGAACTTAGGCTTGAATCTGAGAGCACCCTTTGCTCCAACAGGTTTAATTTCTATTGAAATACTGCATGGTAAAACTAGTTCTCCTGACAACATCTACGTCAGGCAGAAGGATGTTGATGATTGCAACATTTTCTGGCAAGAGCGCTTTGGTATGCTTTTTCTTTTTCCCAGAGCTAGGGATACCACGTCTATCCCCAAAGTTCAATTTTAAAGTGGTATCCAGTTTCCAGGAAAACTGGGAAGTAGGGAAACTTGGTCAAAAGGAGGAAAGTGTAAAATAAAAATAAAAATCCTTTCATTTAGCCATCAGGCCCTTAAAAAGTCATCCACGATTGGGTTGCCAGGATGATTAAACTGGCATGCAGGAAGTACGCTTTTCTGCTCTGAAATAATTGCAAGCCTATTTGACTAGAGGGGTGACAGCCTTTGAGGTAATTTTGCCAGGATTGCTTGGAGGATATAGGTAAGGGCTAGCTTGAAGGTCGGTTGCGGCCTTCATTTTACCTTACAAACTAAATTTGTGACCAGCATGTTTGGGACCAGAGAGATCAATTCCTTATGGTTTTAGCATCTTTTCTTTAGATGTTAGTGTCTCTCTTAAAGCGGGATTCCTCCGAGATATCCTTTTTTTTCCCCCTTCATTGTTTACTAAAGACATTAATAATAATATGTCACTTACCTGTTGTAGTTCTTTTCCCCACCGATCGCCGGTTTCGTCCGTTTGGGTAACTTATAAAAATTCTTGCTGGACAATTCCATTCTGCTTGTGGGCATTTGAAACCCACAAGCATTTACTTCCAGGATGCAGTGAATGCTGTGCTCCCAGCATTCACCGCTCGATCCCGCGCATGCTCAATGCTAAGAGCAAGCAGCGCTGTTGAATTCTGAGTTGCTATCGCATCATGCCGAGATCTCGCGAGATTTCGCCATTATGCCAAGATCTTGCGAGATTTCGGCATTACAGCGTTCCCCACTGATTCATTGGAAGACTAGGACAAAGCTCCCAGGGGTCTTTGCGCAGCCGGGGAACACGCCTACTCCCAGGGGAGGAAAGCCCGGAAGCCAAGATACTTATTCTGATTATAAGGTAATTACGGCAAATTATTATTATTTTTTTTAATGTGCATTTGATCATCTCTGGCACTAACAGATTTCTTTAAGATTAACTTGCAAATTTGAGTACAACACCGCTTTAATTGTTCTCTCCCACCCTATATTAAGCTTTGGTATATCCCATGGTGTGCTGACGGGAGGATGGGCCAGGAAAATGGAAAATTGTTATCAAATACTTACCGTAATTTTCCTTTCCTGGCCCATCCTCACGTCAGCACAGGACTCCCTCCCTAGTGGCCTGTCGCAGGCTAAGTTATTAAACTGTCTTAGTTAGGGAGGAGCTGCCTTTTATTCAGCTATACAGGTGGTAATGTGGGGCTCCAGAGGAGATGTTAACCCATGGTGTGCTGATGTGAGGATGGGCCTGAAAAGGAAAATTACGGTAAGTATTTGATAACAATTTTCCGTTTTCCCAGAGCTATCTAAGGACACACATATACTATTAAAAAAACTTTTCACATACATATATAAAGAATGAAATCTGTCAAATGACTGTTTGAGTGTAATCTTGCTTAGTGAACAAAGAAAGCTCTAAAAAAAAGTCTTATTGAAATATATTGCTCAGCTATTGTTCCCTCTTTTAAAAGTGAATAAAATTAATACAATGGCACATTGCAGTAAATTACTTTGTAAATTAGCAGTTAGACTAAATGAATGCTGTCCTTGGTGTTTGATGCACAATTATTATAGAGCAGACACTTATTTATTACTATGCCTTTAAATGCAACAACAAAAAAAAACCTCTTTTCTAACCAAATTTTTTTATTTATTTTTTGAACAAAGATTCATTGGGAGATTTTTGGGGGACCACACACATTTTTATTAACTTTTTTTTTTTTTTATTGAGATCCCCCTTACAAATTTCTCCAGAACCTTAATAAGAAAATGTCTGGTATGAATGTTAAAGAGAATCCCTGGCCATCTTATTTACAAACAGAAAGAATAAGCAGTTTTTTTCCCAAATGTCAGTGTTGCTTTAGTACATTGTGCAGGTATGTCACATGACATGCACATCGGCGACATTTTGCAAGCATTTTTTTTTTTTTAAAAGAAGTGGTGTATTTTTAATGTTGCTCTTTAACCACTTCCCAAGGTTAGGAAGTGTGTGTGTGTGTGTGTGTGTGTGTGTGTGTGTGTGTGTGTGTGTGTGTGTGTGTGTGTGTGTGTGTGTATATATATATATATATATATATATATATATATATATATATATATACATATACATATACACACGCGCATACACTTATGCTTGAAGGGATTATACCAGGACCATGGCAGCAGCTACATTCATGATCCTGGTACTGTTCTTTTCTGCCAGCAATACCCTTTTTTACAAAGGTAAACCAAGCCACTGTACAGCCACACAATCATTTTAACAGGTGATAGAAGCAGGGCCGATCCTAGGGTCACAGACGCCTGGGTGCGGAAATATTTCTGGCGCCCCCACAGGGGCGTGGTCATCTTACTAACTCCCCCACTTTACAAATGTTTCTATGGCTACGACTCAAACACAGAGATGCTCCCCTAAGAAGTCTTCATTACCCTGGGATCCTCCCATGATCTTTTAACAATAAAGAAAATTAGTACACTAATGGGACCTGGAGGGGGGTCTCTCAGAGAGGGCTTCTGTTAGAGAATCTGTTAGAGAGAGCCCCCAGACATACTGCAGACATACTACAAGAGATGGTTAGAGACTGCAGACATAGTACAGGAGAAGGTCAGAGACTGCAGACATGGTACAGGAGATGGTCAGAGACTGCAGACATGGTACAGGAGATGGTCAGAGACTGCAGACATGGTACAGGAGATGGTCAGAGACTGCAGTTCCTAAGGATGGAAGTAGATAATGGCCGACCAGACACGGTAATACAGCAACATCAGTTTATCTGATCAGGAGTCAGCTCACTCTGGGTTGCCTGTGGCGACTCCGCTGGGTAGTGCTCAGATCTCTATTCTGGCAATGACTCCCTTCCTTTCTTCACCAGGGATGGCGCAAGGCTGTGCGGCTTTCCCTCTGGTGGCACAGGGCAGCGGGGTTCTCTTTCTGATGACATCCCCCTCAGCATTTCCTCTCCCTGGAGTCCTGAGTGCACTTCCCCGAAAGTTTTCCCGGGCTCCTGGCGCTCTCTCCCCCCACCTCTTATTCAGCTGAGCATGCTGCGTGGGTTGCAGTTTCTGGGTCACAATAAGGCCGCCAGTCCTCGGGACTACATGTCCCACAATCCTCTTCTCTGCTCCCTTTTTATTGTATTTCTTCCCTGGCAAATATGAAGAAGGGAGAAGAAACATAGCGGGCAGCTAACCTGGCAAGCACCGCTCACTAGTACAGCAGTGCGAGGAGGAGAGGGACGGTGGGACCCCATAGCTGCTCTCTTTCCACACAGACACGGGTGCTCCATTCTCCGGCTGCTTCACTCTCCTCCTCTGACAGGAGGAGGGAGGGGATGGGCAGTAAACACAGAGAGCCTTCTTCCCATTGATAACGGGGATGGCGGTGTCACAGTCTCTTCTCCCCTGATCCGCTCCTGCGTACCTCCCAACTTTTAAAGTTGAGAATGAGGGACATTCTGGGGAGAGCGTGACCTGCGGCACGCGCAGCTTATATCAAAGTGCCCATCAGAGCCCCCCCACAGCAGGTGTCCCCCATCAGAGCCCCCCCACAGCAGGTGTCCCCCATCAGAGCCCCCCCACAGCAGGTGTCCCCCATCAGAGGCCCCCCCACAGCAGGTATCCCCCATCAGAGGCCCCCCACAGCAGGTGTCCCCCATCAGAGCCCCCCCACAGCAGGTGTCCCCCATCAGAGCCCCCCCCCCCACAGCAGGTGTCCCCATTGATCAGTACCTGTCCAATAAATCCCTGTACCGTGCACATTGCAGAGGGGCATGGCATCTCTGGTTACTAAGAGGGCGGCACTCGAACAGCATTTCTGGGAGTGCACTGGATGATTGGCAGCAGCTCTGGCCAACCCAGAAGAGAAGAGCCGACACACGCATAGGTGGCGGGGCAGACAGGAGACTGCTCCACACGCACCAGATTAGTGGAGTCTAGTACCAAATTTAATGTAGAAATAATAGCTTATGAGACTTCTTCTAGATAATCTCTAGGAATGCTTAGATATTTACATTGTTTTACAGTGTCCCTGTCCCCCCGTGGTCACATGCAAATGCATATGTAGGTCCTGCACACATTTGTAAATGGTGATTGCACTACACGTGTGAGGTATTGCCATAAATGTCAGGGTAAGAGCAATAATAATACCCCCAGAATTGGCCTAAGGGTCAAGTGGCTAAAGGGGTTGTAAACCCTTGTGTTTTTTCACTTTACTGCATCCTATGTAGTAAGGTGAAAAAACACCTGTCAGTGACCGCCCAGCCCCTCCGTTTTACTTACCTGAGCCCTGGAATTTCACACACTGGAGATGCGCTCTTCCTCTGCTTGGAGTTCTCAGCTCTTGATTGGATTGATATCAGCGTAGCCATTGGCTCACACTGCTGTCAATCAAATTCAATGATGCAGGTGCCGGGGGAGCGCGGCCAAGTACGGCATTCGTGTCTATGGACGCAAATGCTGGACTGGGAGCGTGTCCGCAAGGTAACCCTCCTGGGAGAACACTTCTCCTAGGGGGTTATCTGATGCGGGGAGGAACCGGGAGAGCTGCCGAGGGACCCCAGAAGAGGATGTTCGGGGCCACTCTGTGCAAAACAAGCTGCACAGTGGAGGTAAGTATGACATGTTTGTTATTTAAAAAAAAAAAAAAAAAAAAAAAAAAAAATGTAAAACACACCTTTACAATCACTTTAAACCTCATTAAAAAACCTGCATTGTACTTTTTATAGAAAAAAAAAAAAATTCATAGGCATATGTCCCCGTGGTGGTGGTGCCCAAAGACTTGCATATATACTTGCTTTGAACAGGTATCATGTTTGCAGGTTTTTTCAATTAGAGTTGTAAAAGCATTCTTAAGGGTTGGGGTTTTATGGAAAATAATACCATGGTTCTATGGTAAGTATTTTCTCAGGAGAAAGTCTGAGGAAAGTGCCAATGTTTGTATAGAATGTTTCTAATATTTTTGCGTATTTTTAACCCGCATATTTAAAAAGATGATAATATTGGACCCCAAAACTAGTAGTTTGATGCTACCATTACTTTTTTCTTTTTAGTAGAGATGGGCGAACTTGGTTGAGATTGATTTAACAAACCCATCATGAAATCTGAAAACTCCCCACAAAGATGTAAATCTTGCTCCTTTTTTCATGGCCTTTTTAAGACTAATATTCAATTTATTGTTGAAAAAAATTACACAGGGATCTGGGGGGCAATACCATAGGTGACATGTACCAATGCAAAAATAAATAAATTCATTAAACACCATATAGAGGAGAAAGGATCTTTCCATTTGGCTTAAAGGTCAATATTGAAAATCCAGAAATCCTGTTCTTGGGTATGTTTTAAAGGTGCATGTAAGGTTATAGAACAATACAATGTAGTCCTTTAAAAGTGACAGTAAAAGAGAGGGGGGGAAAAAAAGGCATGGGATTCCCCCTAAAGGTCCAGCAAGGCCCTTATCCCACCATGCAGCCTGGGTGACCAGGAATGAGAGGGTAGCAAGCATGCATACCCCTTCCTGTAGTGTGCCAGGCAACATCTTCAGCAATGGTAGGGTTCCTTGCAAGGGTGGTGTTAAAGTCTACTTTTTTACAAGGCACTTGGACCCATTGTTTGGGGACAAGGACCTCTTCCCTACATCCTGTCTGTCCCAAAGTAATGTGGAGGTTTGTGAGGGAGACCTATAAAAACCTTAAAGTGTCCCTAATCTGGAGGAGGGATTGTGCTAGATGTGCTCCGTGCTCCAGCTGAGACCCGGTTTTTCTAATCTCACTGATCCTCAGTCCTCACCAGAAAATCAGGCAACAGATGATCCACAGATGATCTACGCTCCCTTTTCAGTCTTCTGCAAACCCCTGCCTGCAATCTTCTGGCTTTTTCCGGGTTCCATGGGATGGAGGAGGAGGCGGAGTGAATCTAATATACGAAGCCGCCCGTTTACAGCAGCTACCTCTGTGTCTGTGCCTAATCCAGCAAGGCATACTTGAGTTTTTTCCTGTCAGCGCTCTGACTCGTTCCCGCACATCAAAGACAGTGACAGTCACAGGAAGCAGTGAAGGAGCTGCCTGTGTTCATCTACATTCTCCACCTTATGCTATGAGTGCACTCTGCTCTCATTTATGGATCCTAAAAAAATCATAAAAAACATATAAGTTGCGCTAATAAAAAGTGAACAGTCAAAATACAAAATGACATGTGAAAATAAGTGATAAACAGTGATATAGATCTGCTAGGATAAACAATAAATTGAGTCCATATGTGAACAAACCAACCAAATGCAAAAAAGAGAAAAAAAAATTATGAAAAAAGTCCATTGACAGCTCAAAAACAGGAAGCAATGAAGTGGGGGAGGCATGTCCAATTATGAAAACAAATATCCAGGGTTCAGACACCTTCACCGAAGAAAGGAGGAGGAGGAGGAGGAGGAGAAGAGATATAGAAGGGGTCCCCAGGTGGAAATGGGTCACAATTGTAAATGCCCTTACCAGAGACGGTGGACCCCCTGAATAGCGAGGTCTGAATCGCAGGCAGATATAGCCCTCTGCATGGGCGAAAGGGAAAGGGGACTCCTGCTGCTCCGTAACCTTGTGTCTCCACGGTGATCCAAGGCGAAAGAACCACTACTTCCAATCGGAACTGCCGCTAGTTTGGCCAGGGAAGCCATGGATTTAAGAAGGCAAAAAAAAAAAAAAAACTGATAGTATGATATCATAAAGGACGTTTATTGATCAGAGTAAAAAGACGGGGACTGGACGTCCACCGCTTAATACATTTAAAATTAGCCGGCAAGTTTAAAAAACTAAATGTGAAACACACATGTACCAAAAAAATCACATGGGGCGTGATGGCGTCTGTACGTAGCACCGCCCCTACATGTTTGGTCACAGCTGACGTCTTCAAAGGGCACGGGCGATGCACTGAAACCATCACCTTTATATCACCAGACAACAATCAAGCCTCGTTATGGCCCGAGTGTTTTTGCGTGATTTACACTTATGAAGTTAACCATGAAAGAACACCAGACCCGGGGGCGTGGCTTGCGCGCGGACTTGAATGGACGCCTGAGCAGTGAGCTCCACCATCCAGACCGGCCGGGAAGCTACAATCGGGCCAGAAAGTGACGAAACTCGGCTCCCCACGATCACCGGAGAACCCCAAAGACCCGCAGACCACAATGTCCCGAAAGCGGAACCAAGACAAAGGACCGAAGCGGCTGGAATCATTTTCGTTCCAGCCGCGCCGTCAGTATAACAAGGCCCAAGATGGCGCCGACGGGGATTCATTACACCAGGCCCTGGGACACCCTGCAAGGCCCGGACAACACCATCCTCAACCGATACACCCAGGATTGGGACCAGCCACATCCCCGGACCTGTTCCCCACCACTCCGGAGATACGCAGCCCATCAAAATCCAGGATGAAGCTGGATTTGCAACAGCAGGCCCCAGGCGCAGTGAGTACAGCACTACATGATATATCCACCATCTCCTCACTGCAGTCATCCATTGCCCAATTCCCCACAACTGGCCAACCAGTGTTAGACACCACTATGAAGGACATGCTATTATCCCTGCAATCCTCCCTTATGTCTAACTTCACTACTCTGATCAACCAGTTCTCCCTGGAATTGAAGCATGTTGACAATAGAGTAGCCTTTATGGAACACAAAATGGAGGACTGCACAGACACCATTAATGACCTTGTTGATGCCTATACTGAACAAAGGGAGGATTCTCTCTGGGTGAAAGCGAAGCTCGTTGACCTTGAAGATCGCTCCAGGAGAAACAATATCAAAATTAGGGGTATCCCCGAATCTGTGCAACCCAAAGAACTCCACGGTTATGCCAGCACCATGTTTTCCAGCATGCTCCCTGATCTTTCTCCTATCGAGCTCACCATAGACAGAATCCACCGCCTGCCCAAGCCCCGCCATCTTGAAGCAGACATACCTAGAGATGTACTCCTGAGGGTGCACTTTTACCAGGCCAAAGAGCAGATTCTCCTAAAAGCCAGAGAAATGTCGCCCCTACCCCCCCGCCCCTACCCCCACAAAATAACATACAAATGGCGCCACCCGGCTACAATCCTAATCACCTACAATGGTATACCCCATACCGTCTCAACACTGGAAGGCGGATTGAAACTACTGCGCTCGTGGGATATCATCCCTGACCCCCCTCTTAATTCGCAACAACCTCACGACAAGAGGAACCCCTTCTCCTTTGGATCTGAACGAGCACCACTCAAGAACAGAATGACTTAAACCACTTGCCCACCTGCATCGGCAAACTCCTAACCCGGACCGGTCTGGGTATGGCCACTGTCACCTGCTTGCCTGACTTTCCCCACACTCTAGTCAGCTGACCAGTTGGGAATACCCCACACTGACCTACCTGGCTACCAGTAACCAGTTACCAGCAACTGGTCTCAAAATTTTTGTTCCTTTTCTCCTTCTAATTTTTTTTTTGCTCGAATCCTTTCTCTTCCCGCCGAGGCACTTTATTTCGCTTCAAGTTAGCGGACAAACACATCGCAATTGTTGACTGATTTATTGCACTAACCTGTATTTTCTCCTAGCAGACTCCTACAGCCTTGTGGACCAAAGCCTCCACCATTCAACCAACCTTCTCATCCAACATCGTCTAAAAAACCGAAACCGCAATCCAAGCATCTACCTCCACCCGACTGTCCCCAATCCGGAAGAGCCCACCGGACGCCTCATCCGACCTTCTCATCCAACATCACTAAGGTTCCTAGCCTCTACAAACGATCCTACGAACCGTGAGTAACTTCTGCACATACACCCACCACCACCGCACCAAAGATGAGCATCACAATACTCTCCCTCAATGCCAAGGGTCTCAACCACCCAGCTAAACGGGCATCACTTTGGAAAACTGCACTCTCTCAGAACTGTGATATACTTTGCATTCAGGAAACCCACTTTGCTGCTGATGCCTCACCCAAATGCCTAAATAGGCACTTTCCTCACATCTACCAATCTACATACCATAAGAAACAAAGGGGAGTAATGATTGCTATCAGGGACACTGTATCCTTCCAACCATTCCACTGCGAACTGGACCCCGAAGGCCGCTTCATCATACTAATTTGCTCTGTGAACAATGTTCAATACACCCTGGTCTCTGTATATGCCCCTAACACAGGCCAAATGCCATTTATCAGGAAGACGCTCCGAATAGCACGCAAAATGCAAAAAGGCCAGCTACTAATGTGTGGTGACTTTAACCTGGTACCAAACAACTCTCTTGACTCTACCGCTAGCACTAAACGTCATGCGTCCCCTCTGGCCAAATTTATCACTAATAATGAACTGTATGATGTATGGAGGTGTTGTCACGCGAGCGAGAGAGACTTTACTTTCCTCTCCCCGCGTCACAACACCTACTCAAGAATAGATCTTTTTTTAGCAGACAAAAAACTGCTACACTCTGTCTCACAATCCACTATCCACGCCACCACCTGGTCAGACCATGCACCTGTCAGCATTACGATATCGGGGGCATTACCCCGAACAGCCACATATATCTGGAGGGCAAATAATTACCTCCTCAATACCCCATGCTATCAAACCCCCATCACCCAAAGCTTAAAAGAGTTCTTCTCTCACAACCAAGGCTCAGTGTCTGACCCGCTGGTGATATGGAACGCCCACAAGGCGGTAATCAGGGGGGTTTTTCTACAAATGGGAGCTAGAGCAAAAAAGAATAGAACTAAAAAACTAGACGACCTAACGACCGACATAGCCACGACTGAATCTCTAAACAAAACACACCCCTCCCCTAACCTACAGGCTAAAATATTTACCCTGCGCCACGAACTAAGAGCTCTCCTTCTGGAGAAATATGAAAAATCATACAAAATTCTCAAAGCCACCTCATACACCACGGGCAACAAAGCCGGTAAAGCCATGTCCCTGAAAATCAAAGGATTTAGATCTAAAACCAAAATACCCTTCATCTATCACCCACATTCCAATGACAAACTCCTCAAGCCACAACAAATCGCTGATGCATTCAGTACATACTATGCCGATTTGTACAATCTCAATACTGACCCAGGCACCCCACAACCTTCTACTGATGCAATACAGTCCTTTCTAGACCAACAAAAACTCCCGTCCCTGACACAAGACCAGCTTTCCTCCCTGAATGAACCCTTCACTCTAGAAGAAACACTTAAAGTAATTGGTAAACTACCCAGCTCCAAATCCCCGGGCCCCGATGGCTTCACGGGGGAATACTACAAACAATACCAACATATACTAGCCCCTACCCTCTGCCAAGTCTTCAACTCAGCAACCTCAACCGCCACCTTCCCGAAAGAAATGCTTAATGCCATGATTGTCACGTTGCCCAAGCCGGGCAAAGAACCCACAACCCCCAAAAATTTCCGCCCCATATCTCTCCTCAACACAGATGTAAAAATTTACGCTAGAATTCTCGCCCATAGACTTGAAACTATCCTGCCCTCCCTTATTGCCCCGGACCAATCTGGATTCACTAGAAGGCGTCAAGCCTCGGACGCCACCAGACGCATGATTAACATAATCCACCACCTAGACTCCTCCAACACCCCATCCCTCCTCCTATCCCTAGACGCCGAAAAGGCATTTGATAGGGTACATTGGGGTTACCTATCTGCAGTACTACATAAATTTGGATTCACCGGCCCTATCCATAATGCCATTATGGCCCTATACTCCAACCCCTCCGCCCAAGTATACTCCGCAGACACTTTGTCCACGCCATTCCTCATATCCAACGGCACGAGACAGGGTTGCCCCCTGTCCCCTCTCATATTTAATATGGTCATGGAACCCCTAGCCGAATCCATCAGATCTAACCCACTAATATCGGGCATCCCATTGGGGGGTATAGAACACAAAATTAGCTTGTTTGCAGATGACGTGATCCTTATGATCACCCATCCGGAACAGTCCCTACCTGAAATTCAACGAACTCTTACATCCTTCAGCGACATATCCTACTACAAAGTAAACAACACTAAATCGAATATTCTAGATATAAATATAACTGACACCGCCCGCACACAGCTCCAACAACATCTTCCCTATGCCTGGGCAACCACTAGCATAACGTATCTCGGTATCCAATTAACAAGATCAACTAAAGAACTGTTCTCAGCTAACTACCTCCCACTTAAACTCAAGCTTCAACACCAACTGACTAAACTCGCACTCACTGAACTCTCCTGGTTAGGACGCTTAGCAGCATTTAAAATGATACATCTACCGCAAATACTTTACTTTTTTCGCACTGTACCCGTCCCCTTGCCACTACACTATTTTAGAGCGCTACAATCACTACTTTCCTCGTACATTTGGCAAGGTAAAAAATCCAGATGCAAACACCACCAGCTTATTAAACAAAGACATACAGGAGGGGTGGGATACGTAGATTTCCAGGACTACTACATTTCCTCCCTACTATCGCAAGCCAAGGAATGGTTCCTTCCTTTCCCTCTACCCTCGATCTGGGGCAAGATCGAATCAACAATGGTCCAAGCGGGTAATCTCCCAGCCTGGCTTCATGCTATCTCGCTAGGGGCAAAGATCCCACCCCACATATCCCCCACATTGGTTGCTACATATAGAGCCTGGTCCAAACTCACACAAACCCTGTCTGAAAACTCAATCCCTGCCAAACTTCAGGTCCCAATAGAATCTCTCCAATACCTAATGGAGTACACCTCCTTCACATCCTGGAAAAAACATGGCATTACCCATGTCACAGATCTTACTGACGGTAACAAACTGAAAACCTTCCCAATCCTCCAAAAAGAATTCCAACTACCCAACTCGGATATATTTTTATATATTCGCACCCAGCACTGCATGAAATCACTGAAATTCTGGTCATGTTCACTTCCCCAAGAAGCATGTATCTTCTATAGAGCCCCGTCTCCTCATCGCAAGGGCATCTCACTATTCTATAATTTACTACAACACAAAAACATGTTCACCAAAACGTCACCTATACTTAAATGGGAGGAAGAACTAAATAAAACATACACGACAGACCACTGGGAGGCAGCATGTAAATCTATATACAAAGCTACCTGCTGCTCGACACTATGGGAGCTAGCATACAAAATCACGTACCGCTGGTACCTGACACCTGATCGAATATCCAAATTTGATAGGAACACGAAACACACTTGCTGGAGAAACTGTGGAATGAAAGGCGACCTTTTCCACATACTTTGGGACTGTCCCAAAATCAAACCTTACTGGACACAAATCTTCCATATCCTGAACAGAATCACTAACATTCTCACAGAAGGTGGAAAAACACAGACCCCCCCACAATTCAGGAAGTTTTACACACAGTACAAACTCACTTTGTACACGAAACCACCCTACAACTCAGAAAAGATCGAAAACTCACATCTCAAACCTGGTCTCCCTGGACTGACTGGACTAAAACCTCACACTTTACAGAATATTTTGACCTCTCTGACAGCTCGTAATAAGGAGCCTAATACCTATATACAGCTAGGTTATCACTCTTTGATGGACTAAGACTTCCCCCCTCCGACTTTATATCAAGAGCTCTTCTACACGGGCACAGAATTGATCCCTAATAGGGGTGCCCGAACAGAACAAATACCACATCCCCCCCCTTTTTATCATTTTTATCATTTACGCTACCTATGTTCGTGCATATTTTAAACAATGGTTAAGCGACGATGTTAGTAGTCATCACGAGATGGTTCACAATAGCTTTATTTTCTCGAGTTATATAAGATGTGTTTGTCACACGCTCAAATACCTATGCCTCGATTTGTTTATCTCCCTACCACTATATGTAGTAGTACGCACTTACTGATGCAATCTGTTACTGCACAGCATTTTGTATTGTTTGTAATCTCTTGAAAACTCTTAATAAAAATGTATTGTTTAAAAAAAAAAAAAAGAACACCAGACCCCAATCTGACGCACGTCACGTCATTAAGATTCCACATAAAGAAAATAGGAAATCGGAAACAACAGAGTCTGCAAATGTATGATGATAGACTGCAATGCAGACGATATGTTAGTATAAAATTGGATGTGTATAGGATTCCGCCATAATCCAAACACCCAGATATAAAAATCCAGACTTAATACGAACATTCATAATAGTCATGAAGACAAATGAATACGCCATATATGAACATGTTTAGACAAAATCTTCATGATTATAAACACAGCATACCCAGTTACAATATGACATCATTATGCATGATCAATGAAAGCGTTTATTTCTATGTCTACATTTAACCCAAGGGGTCTGAGGCAGGATGTAAGGATACCGGTATCAAGAATAACTTCTCTTTTTTGTTTATTATACCAGACTCAAAACCATGATTGACAATTTGTTCCAGTTCCCTTCTATACCCAAAGCGTGGATCAGACTTAAGAGGGGTATATGTATCACGGTCACCGACAATCTTTTTGAGCTCTTGGAGGTAATAGGCTTTGTCAAGAGTGACAATCAAGATCCTTCTGATTACAAAGCTGGTCAAGTCCCAACTGTAGGTCCTTTGCCATTCTAACATTTTTAACTTTCAAACTATCAGTGAGAGTAATCTTACTCAGATTAAAAATTCCCCTGACTCCCCAGAGCTGCTGAATTCAACTGGGCCAGGTGCAGTAAGTGCAGGAGGTGTAGCTAGTGTTGGAGGTGTAGCACCCCCCCCCCTTTCTCCCTTCCTCTTCCCCTCTCTCCTCAAATGGAGTCAACTATGGGGTTGAATCTGATGGAAATGTGGTTGGGAGTTTAGAAGCAAGGGCTGTTTCCGGGCTCAGAGGAAGGTGATTTGAGGGAATACCTCCGTGTACTGCCTACCCGTAGCGATATGGAGGATTTTGTGCAGCATTTGGCGCAGGAATATCATAAGGAGCTTGAATCTGTTAGAATGGAAGTGCAGGCAACATGAGCAAAAACAATGGAGCTGGAGCGCTCCACAGATGTCTTGACGGACTCTGTACATTCCTGGGATTAACGTATAAATACCCACGAGTCTCATATACATACATTGTCTCAACTATTGGAAGATCAGGATAATCGCAATAGAAGAAACAACATTCAGATTTGGGGGTTGCCTGAGGAGACAGGTACAGGCACATTTGTCGAGTGCATTTCTATAGAGAGAAGTAGATTATGAGGAAAGCAAGAGAAAAAGGTAAAATTAGCATCAATAGGACATTTGTTCATGTATTACATGATTTGTGCCAGGTTACACTGGAGAAAAGAAAAGCCCTAAGGCTATTGCTTATAATGTTCCAAGACTGTAATCTTCCATATCGCTGGAACTTCCCATTCCAATTGCAAATTAAAAAAGATAGCAGGTGGTTTAATATACGTGATCCATCTTATATTCCTGCTATACAAGATGATTTAAGTTTGCCAGATCTTCCAAGTATAATATGGCCCCAGACCTATACACCATTTAGGAGAGTGAAACATCAGGGGAACTAGGAAGAGAGAGGGAAGAAAGTAAAAAAAAGAAAGAAATTAGGGAAGAATATCCCCCTTTCCTTTTCCTTTTTTTTTTTTCCTCCCCCCCCCCCCCCTTTTTTGGGGTATACTGGAGACGTATAGAGACACAATATATACGGTGGTCGGATTTTGTGTGGGGTTTTCCTCTTTTTTTTTTTAACATTTGTAGTGCAATACCCTTTGTAGCATGTTGTGGGTTTGAATAGTAATGAACTAAACACCTACTAAATGTTTACTCTTTTAATGCTAAATGAGGTTGTAACGTAGTGTGTTATGGGTATGCATTATAGTGATGGATTGATATAGGAGGTATGATTTATCTCATTCTGCAATTTACAATGTGTTATTTACAGGGTGTAAAAAATGCAGACATGTGTGATTTGCAGTGTGCAGAATGCAGACATGTTCTATTTACAATGTGCAGAATACGGACTGGCTCGTGTTGTCGCAATGTCGGACATTGTATTTTGTCGTATGTGGTTGGTACTGATCGCACTTGTCACATGTATTTGGATCATGTTGTGCATAACACAGGTGATGACAGTGCGTCAAGAGGTGGCCCACATAGTTTGTGGAGCATGGCTTACACCACATTTGGATCAATATCCAAATTATCCATGACCTTACATGAACCAGTTATATGGCTGTTTTCACCTAGGTTATCGGATTTCTGATAGAGACAATGGTCCGCTTTGCGATATGCAAAATGGTCAGTTGGTTTTATTAATCTCAATGGTCCCCTCAAAGGTCCAGGAGGCACAGAGAGGGCTGCTCATGTGTTGTGTGGAGGATATCTTGCTGGACTATATAGGCTTATGCAACACAATAATGAAACCAGAGCTCCTAAAGAGAAATATGGGCTATGTGTGTGTATGGACATGCGTATGTGTGTATATATACAGGTGTATAAATGTGTAAGGGTATGAGAGTGTATGAATGTATGTGTATGAATGAGTTTATGTATATGCATATGCATATGCATATGCATATATGTATGTGTGGAAAGGGAACATTTTATTTTTATTTTCATTACTGATGGTTCATCCATATGACCCACATCCCAGCCCACCTCGGTAAAATTCTGGACTCCAGTGTAGATAGCAATAATTAATGCAGAGAAAATATATACTATGTTTGTCTCAGGTCTCTGTTGTGAGACATTCCCTCTGTTCACCCACTTTAACCCCCAGTAGGTACACCAGCCCTCTGGTAGGGTTTTTTTTTTTTTTTGATAGATTTCATATCCCTTTGTTCTTGGGTGTGGGTTTTTTTTCCCCTCCATATATTGTCTTAATTGCGCTCCCTGAGTAACTCAGGGCCCTGAGAGGGGGATCCTCTCCCCTTTTTTTTGTAGGGTGTGTTTTTTTTTTTTTTCTTAAGATGTCAACAAGTTACACTCTGGCATCTTTATTGAAACTTTGTAATTATTTCAAAGGCCTTAATAATGAGTCAAAAAAAGGAGGTCAGATCTTATATCGTTTGCATAAAGCTAGGGCCGACATTATACTCCTTCAGAAGACCCATGTTCGTACTGATGGCATTCCTGTATGTTCTAGTAAACACTATTCCCAGTGGTTTCACAGCACTATGCCTAATTCAAAGGCAAGAGGGGTCTCCATCGCTTTTCATAAAAAATTCAGCAGTTGGAACATATAGCTGATCTCAATGGTAGATATCTTTTACTTAAAGTGGTGGGACACCCTAAAAAAAACAACTTTAAAAAAAATGTTAATAACAATTTAAAATGAAAAAAAAAAAAAAATATATATATATATATATATATTTTTTTTTTTTTTTTACTTACCAGAAATCGCTGTTGCTAGGCAGATCGTCCAAATCTGCCTCTTCCAGCTCTGCGGTGATGTTCTCTCCTCTGCTCTGAGTGCCGTCTTCTAGTGAATGGGGCGCGGTGTGTTATGGGAACTGTGTCCCACAACACATTGCGTTCCCCATTCACAAATTCGACTCGCGCATGCGCACTAGGCCGCGCGCCGACTCGCGCATGTGCAGTAGGAAACGGGCAGCCGTTTCCCTTACTGAGGATGGCGGCGCTGGAACCGGATCGCCGAGGGACATCTCGGCCTCCACGACCGACATCGCGGGCGCCCTGGGAGGGTAAGTGTACTTATTAAAAGTCAGCAGCTACTTTTTTTTTAGCTGCTGACTTTTAAAAAAAAAAAAATTTTTGGAGGTGAAACACCGCTTTAAATTTTGGTTGTGGGATAAACATTTCACAATTGCTAATTTCTAAATTCCGAATCATGACCAGACCATGACAATTTCTCGTTATCTTCGTCTCTTAGCGGATTTTGCAGAAGGTGTCATTCTTGTAGGAGGAGATCTCCAATATATCATCTACTAGGGCATCATCATTAGAGCTTTTGGAAGCATCTCATAATTAATATCAACATAGATGTACCTTAAGTAGTTACAGCCCTGGCCCAGATGGATTTACTCCAAAATTCTATAAAACATATAAAATGACAGCGAGCACAAGAAATAAGCGACAATGTCGCCTCTCTAATAATAAAACCTGCATGCCTTCAGGGGCATACCAGGCCCTTAGGTCTGGTACGGATTTTAAAGGGGACCCCCTACACCAAAAAAACGGTGTGGGGGTCCCCCCATAATCGATACCAGACCCATATCAGAGCACGCAGCCGGCCAGTCAGGAAAGGGGGTGGGGACAAGCAAGCGCCCCCCTCAACCGTACCAGGCCGCATGCCCACAACATGGGGGGGTGGGAGCTTTGGGGAAGGGGGGCGCCCTGTGGCCCCCCACCCCAAAGCCCCTTGTCCCCATGTTGATGAGGACAAGGGCCTCCAGACAACCCTGGCCATTGGTTGTCGGGGTCTATGGGGGGCTTACCGGAATCCGGGAGCCCCCTTTAATAAGGGGGCCCCCAGATACCAGTCCCTCACCCTATGAGAATGAGTATGGGGTACATTGTACCCCTACCCATTCACCTGGGAAAAAGTCAATAAAAAAAACACATTAGGACAGGTTTTTAAAGTAATTTGTTAGGCAGCTCTGGTGGTCTTCTTCCGACTTCGGGGGTCTCTTCCGACTCCTTTGCGCTCTCCGGTTCTTCTCTGCTCTTTCTGGTTCTTCTCCGCTTTCTCCCACCTCTTCTCCCGCTCTCCGGTTCTTCTTCCAGGCTCCACTACATGTTGAGTGCATGCGGCCTGGTACGGTTCAGGAGGGGGGGGGGGCTCGCTTGTCCCCACCCCCTTTCCTGACCGGCCAGGCTGCGTGCTCTGATATGGGTCTGGTATCGATTTTGGGGGGGGCCCCCACAATGTTTTTTCGGCATAGGGGGGTTCCTCTTAAAATCCGTACCAGACCTAAGGGCCTGGTATGCTCTTGGAGGGGGAACCCATACCGTTTTTTTATTTAAAATTTGGCGTGGAGTTCCCCCTCAAGATTCATACCAAACACAGTGCCTGGTATTGGCGGGGATCCAAGTCGGATCCCCCCGCCAGTGTGAACCTGGCCTCAATGTCAGCAATGCTTGTCGCTCATTGGGAAAGGAAAAAACATTTTTCCTTTCCCAATGCGAGCCAGCTTGGCGCTGGCTCCCACAACGGGGCTCGCAGGGTGTCAATCTCGCAAATAAAAGCAGCAAGATTGACACAATATCGCGGGCACCTACTGTATAAACAAACCTGCCTCGTAAAGAGCACTACGGTTGTATAGTAAGACCTCTGAGCAGACCTGTCTGTGGTGGCAGTGTATGTTGCAGACGCTTATTCTAAAATTATAATTGGTATTGCTAAAATTACGAGTCTCGTCTGGCTCTGTCTTTTAAAAATGGGGGTGGTGGCAGTTAAAGGGTTAATTGCATAATTAGTCCGGTGACAATCGCTCTCAGGCTGCTCGCACCTAGATTGTGGTCCCGCAAGCTGGAATATCTTTGTGCTGGGCACAGCTGAGAGTGGCATTGTTACGTAAGTGAAAGCGTGGTGTGAGGTTGGCCGATTCTTTGTTGCAAGTTAGCGAGGAGGGCAGGGATCTGACACCCGTGTTCGTCACATATTGACTGGACATTCTGGTGTGAGGCATAGACACTGTCATGTTTTCTTCTCAGATCAGAAAAATTTATACCAGTGTTAACTTTGCTGCCAAAGCTTATTTATTCAATACACTAGATTACTGAAAGTTGAAATGATACTATCACTATGTTTATGGACCGTAAAATCCTGACGTGCTGATCTTGAATGCCACTTGCATGGTTCCCTGCAATTTTAAAAACTGAAATGACACAGAGCTCTTAGAGCAATACTGCACCAGTTACTTTCCAACACTTTAATTGATTCTAAAATGTACAACGTTCTTTCCTATTAGCAACTATCACACTTTTCTCAGTCCACAACACATACAAAGGGAATGTCTATTTACTTACACTGCTGACTGGATGCTACAGTCGACAGAAAATGCCTAACTTTTAATTATAAAAGCAAGCTAATAAAAGGTTCTGGAGGATATTAGTTATGAGGAAATGTTGCGAGCACTGAACTTATTCTCTCTGGAGAAAAGACGCTTGAGGAGGGGATATGATTTAAATTTACAAATACTGTACTGGTGACCACACAATAGGGATACAACTTTTTTTGCTAGAGGGGAGTTTAACCACTTGATTACTGGGCACTTAAACCCCCCTCCTATCCAGATCAATTTTCAGCTTATTCAGTTTATATATTTTTTTTCATGTAAAAAGACTGAATTTTTTAAAAAAAAATATATATTTTTTTAATTTTGTTATAAAATAAAAATAAAAATAAAACGGGTAATTTTTGTCCTT
The DNA here is from genome assembly GCA_028564925.1 of Lithobates sylvaticus. Classification (NCBI taxonomy): domain Eukaryota; kingdom Metazoa; phylum Chordata; class Amphibia; order Anura; family Ranidae; genus Lithobates; species Lithobates sylvaticus. The sequence goes on along the minus strand of CM053029.1, from coordinate 241,831,463 downwards.
CCTTGATGTACGCTGATGAGGTGCCAGTGATGGGCAGCACTTCTAGGTGGCACTTTTTCTTTCTCCTCCGCTGAGCTTTTGTTTTGATCATGTGATCAGCTGTCATTGGATGACAGCTGATCACATGCTAAGGGGCTGGGACCGGGCCCTTACTCTGATCGGTGATCACCCGAGTTTCAGAGACTCTGATCACAGCGCGCTCTGCGCGCCCCCTGTAGGGCTCAATCAGGGAGCGTGCACAGGGGAGGCTGTCATATGACGGCGTCCCGGGAATTCAGGTCCGTGCTGTGGCCATCATTCGCCCATAGCACGGATGTCAAGTGGTCAACAAGACTTGTGGCCACTCATTAAAATTAGAAGAAAAGATGTTTAACCTTAAACTATGTAGAGGGTTCTCTACTGTAAGAGTGGCAAGGATGTGGTATTTCCTTCCACAGTAGGTGGTCTTAGCGGGGAGCATCCATAGTTTCAAGAAACTATTTGATGAGCACCTGAAAGACCACAACATACAGGGATATACAAGGTAATACTGACATATAACCACACACATAGGTTGGACTTGATAGACTTTTTTTCGACCTCGCCTACTATATAACTATGTAAGTAGCACTACTGATTTTTGTAAGATCCTTTTGGAGATATGAAATTGGAGATGTTTGAAAATGGTTATATGAGGGGTCCTCTGTTCAGATTTTGCCCCAGGGACATATGTATTTCAAATACTTTGCTGAATAAATTGTCACTGACTGTCATGAACTACGGTAAATATAACTAAACTAAGGAGGTTAATTAGAATCTGTGAAGAAGCAAAGGTGAATGTAACATGATTCTGAGTGTTCTTGCTAAACCCTGCAGAAATAAGTGAACAAGACCTCCATTTATTAACAGAACTAAAGCAGTGGAGGGATTTCAGCTTAAGGCATAAAAGTAAACATACAAAGCGCATTCCATTAAAAAGAAACAAGCTTTGTAGACTTTACGACGAGTACTGGTGAAATTGCATTGCTTTTTTCCCCTACAGCTTCATATAGAGTGGTCTAAAACATGTATGGCAAACCAATTGTTTATAACGGCTGACAATTTGTTTAGATTTTTATTATGCCTTTCCTTTTTTATTATTATTTGACCTTTAAAAAATACAGTTTTGTATTTCAATAAATAGTCTTCTGGGTAAAAAGGCATATTTTATACTCCATAATTCTGAAAAAGCTAACACTATTCTATGTGTTGTTCCTAAACCAAATTCTTCTCTGTGATACCGAATTTTCAATAAAGTAAAAAATAAAACACACACCGACAGCTGAATTTGCCAGTAGACCCATATTAGAAATCCCAGTGTAGTCCAAATAAAATTATCATGGAAGCACACTACATATAATAAAAATAAATGCACAAATGGTCACAAAATGCACTTACACTAGATAACTAAATATAAACACAGTCACCAAAATCTAATAATATCTTTAACATGCTTTCAATAAAATAATATCTGATAAACATTTTATGAAGGTTATTAATAAGGCATCCTCCAGATTCCACAGACCCGGACAACCACTGGCTAGGGTTGTCACGAAGAGGCCCTTGTCCTCATCAACATCAAAGCACCCACCCCCCATGTTGAGGGCATGCAACCTGGTATGTTTCGGGGGGGGGGGGCTCGCTCACTCATCTCCTCTCTTTCCTGGCCTGCCGAAATGCTTCATATAAGGGTCCTGTATGGATTTTGGGGGGTCCCCACGCTATTTTTTTAATTGCCGTGGGGGGGGGGGTCCCACTCAGAGTCCATACTAGACCTGAAGGGTCTGGTATGGACCTGGGGGGGAACCCCATGCCGTTTTTTTTTTTCACAAATTTTTTAACAATCTGATGACTCATCGGTTAAGGACGCAGCAACTGGCTTCCCGCCCCCTGCTTAGAAACTAGCTATATACAGTGGTAAAATAAGAACCACAAAACACATTAAAAATTGCATCACAAACGCAACACTTGCGCTTCTGGTGTGGTTCCATTGAAATCTATTAGTCGCAAATCGCAGGAAAAAAGTCCTCGACCCTTTCCAAGAATGCACTGGCCGCAAAATGCATAGGATGTTAACTAGTACCATAGGAAATCATGTTAAATGGACTGTAGTGTGTTTATTCAAACTGCAAAATGCACAGGTGTGAACGTAGGGTAATTGCTAAGACACGTTTCACTGTTATCACTATCAGGGAGCCAATCCTGAGCAATGACACTCAGCTGCCCCTGGAATAAGTGTGTGTAGATAAAAATAACTGTTTATGATACAGTCAAGACTTTTTCAGATGTGTTTAAAGGTTCTAATCCTTTGATAGTAAGTAAACTAGTTACATAGTTAGCTAGGCTGAAAAAAGACACAAGTCCATCCAGTTCAACCATAAAAAAAATAAAAAATATCGTACAATCCAATATACCCAATTGTATACCCACAGTTGATCCAGAGGAAGGAAAAAAACATCCAGCAGAGCATGCTCCAATCTGCTACAGCAGGGGAAAAAAATCCCTTCCTGATCCCCCAAGAGGCAATCAGATTTTCCCTGGATCAACTTTACCTATAAATGTTAGTACCCAGTAATATCATGTACATTTAGGATAGTATCCAGGCCTTTCTTAAAGCAATCTACTGAGTTAGCCAGAACCACCTCTGGAGGGAGTCTATTCCACATTTCCACAGCTCTTACTGTAAAGAAACCTTTCCGTATTTGGAGATGAAATCTCTTTTCCTCCAGACGTAAAGAGTGCCCCCTTGTCCTCTGTGTTGACTGTAAAGTGAATAACTCAACACCAAGTTCACCATATGGACCCCTTATATATTTGAACATGTTGATCATATCCCCCTATTCTCAAGAGTGAATAAATTCAGTTCCTCTAATCTTTCCTCATAGCCGAGCTTCTCCATGCCTCTTATCAGTTTGGTTGCCTTTCTCCAGTTCCCCGATATCCTTTTTGAGAACTGGTGCCCAAAACTGAACTGCATATTCCAGATGAGGTCTTACTAATGATTTGAACAGGGGCAAAATGATATCTCTCTCTCTGGAGTCCATACCACTCTTAATACAAGAAAGGACTTTGCTCGCTTTGGAAACCGCAGCTTGGCATTGCATGCTATTATTGAGCTTACGATCTACCAAAACCCCCAGATTCTTCTCCACTACAGATTCCCCCAGTTGTACTCCCCCTAGTATGTATGATGCATGCATATTCTTAGCCCCCAAGTGCATAACTTTACATTTATCAACATTAAACCTCATCTGCCACATAGTCGCCCAATTAGACAGAGCATTGAGGTTGGCTTGTAAATTGGAGACCTCCTGTAAGGACGTTATTCCACTGCATAGCTTGGTGTCATCTGCAAAGACAGAAATGTTACTTTTGATCCCAGACCCAATATCATTTATAAAGATATTAAAAACTAAGGGTCCCAGCACTGAACCTTGGGGTATACCACTGATAACCTGAGACCATTCAGAGTAAGAATCATTAACCACTACTCTCCGAATTCTGTCATTTAGCCAGTTTTCTATCCATTTACAAACTGATATTTCCAAGCCTGTAGACCTTACCTTACACATGAGCCGTGTGTGGGTAACTGTATTGAACGCTTTTGCAAAATCCAAGTATACCACATCCACAGCCATGCCTCTGTCCAAGGTTTTACTTACCTCTTCAAAAAAGGAATGAGGTTTGTCTGACAACTTCTGTCTTTCATGAACCCATGCTGTCTGTTGCTTAAAATGTTTTTTTTCCCCCAGCAAGAACTCATCTATGTGGTCTTTTATTAAACGCTCCAGTATCCTCCCGACTATAGAAGTTAAACTAACAGGTCTATAGTTACTTGGTAAAGACTTTGTTCCCTTTTTAAATATAGGCACCATGTTCGCCCTGCGCCAATCCAGGGGTACTATTCTCGTCATTAATGGGTCCCTAAAAATTAAATACAATGGCTTTGAAATTACAGAGCTCAATTCATCCTGCATCCTGTGACATTTTAACATATTTTTCAGGTTTATTAGAAGATTAATGATTAGAGCTTGGGAAACTTGACTACCCATTACTGGTGACAGAGTCATGCTCAGGAGCAAGATCTAAGCATAATAGTCTTTAGGCATAGCCAAAGGTTGAGAGCACAGACTGGACAGACAAAGTCCACACAAAGAGCAAAAAAAAGTGAGAGGACCTTTATCAAATCCTCTAATGGTAAACATTGTTTTGAGAGGTATGGCATTCCTAGACCACAGTCCTTAGGATTGCTAAATCAAAAACAACAGAATAAAGGCCCATACACACGGTCAGACTTTTTCATGGATTCTGTCCGATCGGACAATGTTGTTGAAAAATCAGACCGTGTGTATGCACCATCGGACAGTGTACGTCGGTTTGTCCGACGGACAAAGTCTTATCTCCTGCTGGAAAGATTTGCCGTCAACATGGTCCGATCACACCAAATCCGATCGTGTGTACGGTTGTCCGACGGACAAAGTGCTACGCATGCTCAGAAGAAATTCTGTGACGGAAGCGCTCGGTCAGGTAAAACTACCTTTCCTAATCGACACAGCACATTCGTCACGCTGCAATGTTAAAATGTCTTTAATGCAGCGCATTCTCTTTTTCTTTACAATGCAACAAGAATGACATGTTTTAGCTGCTCCTATTCACCCGCACTTCTCACAAACTTACTTCTTTATTACTTTTCAGCATTTATACACTACATGTTTATTTTTACTCAGATCGTAAAAGAATCTTGGTTATATTTTTACCATGATTTGTCTTTTATTTTTTATTTTTTTGGGAATACATATTTGAAGGAGAAATTTTTTTTTTTTTTGGAGGGGGGGGTTGTGTGTCTCAACTTAGCAAAACCACATTATTAACATTTGTATTTCTTGCTTAAATTTACTAGGAGTTTGTTGGTTGTTGGTGCCCCTTGTTAATTCTACTTTAGGATTAGTGAAATGTACCTGCCTACTCCAAGAAAAACTGTCATCAGCAACAAACCAAAGAGGAACGCAGCCATGGTGAAACTTGGGGAATTTGCAAAGCCTTGGCCCCCCACGGCAACCATCATTTTTCAAGCGTAGAAAATTGGGGGCCTGAGGAGTACGTATATTAAGGGGAGTGCAATCTGGTCCTGAAGTCGAAAGCATCCGGAACTGCAGCAGATGCCATCTAGGTCCCCAGGCTCTGGTACTACAAGAGGCTCCATCTTCTCTCAGACCAGACTGATTCCAGGTCGTCACTCTCAGGTCTTCCTTCCACGCTTCCTTCCACGCTGTGGCTGTCGTGCTGGTGGGGTGGCAGAAGGAGGAGGAGGAGGAGGCGGCGGAGCATGGTAAGTATGGCAAACATGTGTGACTGGGGTCATCTCCCCAGCCCTACCCTTATTTAGGACATGGAGGATGAGCCCCTCACACATGTTGCGTTGCCTCACCTCCATACCCATCATCTTCGTGACAACCACCGAGCCAAAGGTCTCCTCGTCGGCGGGTGTGGCATGTAGGGAGGCTGAAGCCTCTCTGATCATGCGGAGCGCTGACTCTGCCGCATAACCCCCCCTTCTCGCCCTTCTGTACGGAAGGCGGAGGAGAGGGATTTGGGAGTCAGTCAGGCTCCGAGGCCTAGCCCCCTCTTGGCTGCCACTACCCACCTGGCGGCTGCCACTAACCCCTGCCTCCTCCTGACTGCCACCTTCCACAGCCACCTCCTGGCTGAGGTCTTCCTGTGTATGAAAAAGGGACATAGTTTCAGTTATTTGTTCATCAAACACACACAATTTTCATCTAGTGACTGTTGCAAAATGTTTACAAATAGAAAACCATACAATTCTCAGCCCTGCAGTTTAGATTGTGGCCCCAACTGTCTCCAACACTACTGTCAGTTGATATGTCAAACACGTTAGGAACTAAGCAATTGGGGATCCTGAATTAAGTGATCATCATTCATTATTCACATAAATGGTAACAAAACTACTATACCTGGAACAAGCTGGGCTCCTCCACCTCTTCCAGACTGGAAGGCCCAGGTTGCTCCTCGGAAGCCTCATCAGGGGTGGCCTGCGCGCAAGGAAGCGTGGAAGGAGGAGTCGAGAGTGGCTCCGTGACATCAGCCTGGTCTTTGAGAAAATGGAGATTCTGATAGTACCAGAGCTTGGGCACATAGACCTCATCTGCTGCAGTTGCAGTTTCTTCCGACTTCCGGACCTTCTTGCGCTCCCTGATATACGCACTCCTCAGGCTGCCAATTTTCTTTCTTATAGCATCAACAGTTGCCGTGGGGAACCTTGGCTTGACTAATTCCACAAGTTCCTCCAGGGCTGCGTGCCTCTTTGGTTTGTTGCTATAATGGGGGTGTTTACCCTGCCATAAAATGGGAAATTCCCTGTATTTGGCAATGAAGAGGGGGAGAAAACTCATGTCGTTGAATCCCTTCATAATCTCTGCAAGACACAACACACTATAAATTATGTCAGGCTAAACTCTCCTAATCTTCTCCATAAAGAGGCCTCAAGTTCGAATCAGTCTAGGCTAGTTATGTACCAACGTCCAATTGTACCTTCGTTTGTAGCGATCGTCTCGTGCGTGAGTTTTCTCTCCCCTCGTCTCCCAGATCGTGGCTACGACACAGGCGTGTGACGTTTTATATACAGTGCGCATGCGTCAAACTCCGCCCGCCCCTGACGATCTTTCTCGTCTATTCCCCACCCCTTCTCTTTACGGCGCAGTGGGGAGAGCACATGGCGGGGACACAGCAGGTGCGCCACAAATATCCCACCAACGAGGAGGACGAGGAAAGTCCGGAGGCAGAAACGTCCCGATCCCGGAGCCTGAAATTCAAGGCCTCCAATATGTCATTTGGAGAAATGTTGGAGATGGTGGACATATTAAAGAGGAGCGACTATGATGGGAAGTATGGGCCTTACCTCAACCCCAATGTCCGCAAGGCCAAGATCATGTCTAAAGTTGTGAGGAGGCTGTACAATAATTTTGGGGTACAACGATCCAAGGAGCAACTGAGGAAACGCTGGTCAGACCTGAAACTGAGGGAGGCCGATCAGTACAGAAAGATCAAGCGAATTCTTCAAAAAAGTAAGTAGTTGTGTTTTGTGTTTTATTTCTTGCTTGCATACTGCTCCATGTGGTTTGATTTTTACAAAGTTGTACATTCCAAAATGGCCACTTTCATGTTCGTCTGTGCATTCGATCGTACTCAGCCTCGATCTTTCTGCCACTGTCATGGTCGTGTGTGTGTCCATTCGATCGTACGCAACGATCGGCCACTTATAATACGATGTTTGGTGTTTTTTTTGTGGAAAGGAAGTTTGTTCTCACTCGAAATGTCATCAAGAATGTAAAGCCAATTTATTCAATGTAAAGGAGAGGTTACCCATCTGGACTCTAGAGCACTAGTGCTGGGACACCCAAACCACCTTTTTATTAGGCTTTTCCACACATGTGCTCCAGTGGATACTAGAGAGGGGTCTCCATCACACAAACTTCTACCAAAAAGCTAGTCAGTTTAGCACCTTTACAAAGTGACTACATTCATGTAGTTGGCATTTGTAACTGGCCAAACAAAAATTGTGTCCGTCACTTTCAAGCAATGTTTGTCATTTCCTATTTCTGCCCTCAATAGATTGTGTTGCTAAATCTTCCTTTTGTACATTCTCATAGGGGAGCGAAAACTTGGCCCGTCTGAGGAAACCCCAAAACCAACACCTCCCAAAAAAGGTGAAACAGCAGAAGCAGAGGAGGAGGAGGAGGAGGAGGGAGAGATCATCGAACTTGGAGAAATTGTCACCACAACAGGTGAGTGTGGGAGAACACAGCTACTGGTAAGCTAATCAATGTATGCCTGCCTCATTTCCAACACCCGATTTTTTTTTGTTTGTGGTTTTTAGGTGACGTTTTTTTTTTTTTATTAAAAAAAAAAAAAAAAAAAAAAAAAAAAAAATCGCACTTTACCACAGAGAGTGCCCATGTACTCATCGGGGAGATAATGGTCTGCAATAGAGATCTCGATTACATAAAGCAAAACATCAATGATGTTCAACAAAAATTGAAGAACATCATTGATGTTTTAGGAAAAATATGAAAACGCACCAAGTAATTAACACACATTTGTGCCAGCTTATGAACACATTTGCAACTTAAGAACTGTGTGAAATTTGGAACATGCACACATTGTGTCCACATGTGCTAGCTCCCATCATGGTGGATGAATGCCATCGTTTTTTTGGGGGTGCAACCACTTTACGAACTACGAAAGTGGTTGTGGTGAAGGGGTTGCACCCCCAAAAAACATCCATTCATCCCCATGATGGAAAATTGCACTTTTGAAGCTTATAGGCATGTGTTTTACCATCTAATGACCATTTTCAGACCCAAATTGTGTGCATGTTCTAAATTTCCACTTTCCAGGGGTGACCCCCCCATGTGATGAAGGCAAGATCAAACACACTTTGAACATATAGTCATGTCTGATCTTGTCTTCACTTTACAAAGTTGAACTTTCCAAGTTCATAGGTTCTGTTTTGCTCCATGCCTGGTTTTACCAATTGCGGAATGTTTCTAAACAATGCTGTAAATAACCAAGATGTTGTCAGTTTGGGCGTGAAGATTGTAAACGCACTTGTGAATGTTTTCCAAGTAAACTTTTTTATTTTTCTAAATGTGTGGCTTCCTTATTTCAAAAACACAATGCATTATGTATGTCAAATGGAAAGGATATGGGGGCCAATTGGTGTTATTTACTAAAGGCAAGTCCACTTTGCACTGCAAGTTTCTTTTCCAGGGCACTTTTTCACTGCACTTGTAGAGCATAGTGGATTTGACTTATGTAAATGACACCCACAGTGCTTTGTACGAAAACACGGAGCACAGCATTTTTGAGAATACACACATGTCTGACCTGGTGATGAAAAGGAGTATTTTGGGTGTCAGTTATGCACTACAAACCTTATCTAGACCAAAGATTAGGTATCAAACACACAACATGAGACTAATCTTTTTGGGAAGAAGAGACTGTTACCTCCTTTTGCCCAGAAAGTGCATTCCCACTGTCGAAGGCAAAGTGAAAAAATTTCAAGGTAAAATAAGCAAAAAAGAATACTGAAATCACAAGAAATCATAGGTTGGTTGAAATATCAGATTTATTAAAAAATGCCTCTCACACATCGTCAGGCAGAGCAATGGCCCCCCTACCCACAAAGTACTCCATATATTGCTCGCGGACCGCACGGGCATTTAGAGGGGGCAAGCCTGGACGTGCCACTTGAGAGCTGTGAAGTCCGCATTTGGAGGGCCCTCCACATCTGGGCCAACGGGCACCACATAGTTCCTGTTATGTCTTTTGAGGAAGTTGTGCAATATGCAACAACTATGTGGTTCAGTTTGTATTCCGCCAAGTTAATTGCCGTCAAGAACAGGCGGAAGCGGCTGGCCAGGATGCCAAAAGTGTTCTCCACCACTCTTCTGGCTCTGGACAGCCTGTAGTTGAAGACCCTCTGTTCTGGGGTGAGGGTCCTCATCGGGAACGGCCTCATCACATGGGGAGTCAACGCAAACGCTTCATCTGCGACAAAGACGAAGAGGAGTCCTTCAGCATTCTCCTCTGGAGGTGGCAAGCACAGACTGCCACTTTGGAGACGCCAGTAGAACTCTGTGTGCGTAATAGCACCACCATCCGAGATCAGGCCGTTCATCCCCACGTCCACATACATAAATTCATATGTTGCCGACACCACCGCCAACATCACTACACTATTAAACCCTTTATAATTATAATAGTGGGACCCCGAGTTGGGCGGTGGGACGATGCGGACGTGTTTCCCATCAATTGCCCCTCCGCAGTTAGGAAAGTCCCAACAGCTGGCAAAGTGGGAGGCCACAGTCTGCCATTCCTGTGGCGTTGAAGGGAACTGTGGAGTGAAACAAGAAAAAAAAATTAGTCACTTTGCAAATAAACATTGCAAGCAGATTAGGACAATCAACATCTTGGAACAAGAGCATTGTATAAAATTGGAGGCTGGAAAGTATTTGCACAGAAAAGTAGAGGCTCCCCTTCACAGATTACTCACCCCCCATCAATCCCCCCCACTTCTGATGGGCCTTTGACAATAACTAGGGTTTTGGGGGGGGGGGGTGTTGGACAGGTAACCCTCTGCACTTCATTGATTGGCAAATGGCTCAATAATGTGTGCTAGTTTGGCCAGACCCTCTGTACTTAACACTATTGGCAGCCCCCAGGAAAGCTAAACTAACATTTCAACCCCCCCCCCCCCCCCCCCCAAAAAAGGAAAGCACATTGTGACATTCTGAAATTACCAAGCAAGCTAATAGGAGGGAAAGAACACAAAAAAATAGGAAATGGAAAGTATGGAGGCAGCCCCTTGCACTACATGCTTTGCAGAATTCATCCCTAAAGATGCCCACTAAAAAGAGGTAGGTATATAGTGTGTATTGACCTTGGGAAAGCCAGTAGATAGAGGATTGGTACCATCTGACAGAGCAGTTGGGGGAGGGGGTTCCTAATGAGTTCGCCCCCCCCCCACCAAAAACAATAAAAAAAAGGGGCTCTACATGAAGTAAACCACACAGCAAACATTTGTGCATATTTTAGGGGGTGTTTGGGGGCAAAAAATCCTATGCAGCAGACAAAATACATTGCTTAGGTGACTAGGCCATAGGTGTCTATTGGGGCAGAAGAGCATGCTGGTGAGGTAAGTGAAGGGAAAAATGCATGAAGGAGAAAAGGGGCACAGCATATTAGAGCATATTGCAATCATGGTAATTAGGGAAGGAGGTCAAAAATAGAAGACATTAGCAAAAAGAACATACATAGAAGGGAATAGTAAAGGAGAAATGTTACCTTAATATAGTCCTCCTGCAGGACCTCGATGATGGCAGAACAGGTCTCTGGAATAATGAGTCCCAGGGCCTGGGGAGAGATACCTGAAGAGAACTTCAAATCCTGAAGACTTCTCCCTGTCGCCAAGTACCTCAACGTGGCAACAAGCCTCTGCTCCGGAGTAATGGCCTGTCTCATGCAGGTATCCTGCCGGCTGATAAAGGGGGTCAGCAAAGCCAAAAGACGGTGAAAATCGGGGTCCGTCATCCTGAGAAAGTTCCTGAAATCATCAGGATTATTCTCCTGGATCTCACGAAGCAAAGGCATGTGCGAGAATTGGTCACGCTGAAGCAACCAATTCTTGGTCCACATACTCCTCGTCACTCTGTTCATGGACGGGTCTTGGCTCAAAGCTAGAAGCCCGACACCAATTCCGCGTACAGCACGAACTCGGCGACGAGTACGCACGGGAAACATCGCTCACAAGTTCACAAAAGGTCGGCTGGTCAGAACGGACAAACAGAAAGCACTGATAAACAGCAAGGCCTGAAAGAACGAAATGAATACCAGAAACGAGCAGACAATAAGCAGTGCAAATCAAAGCGTCCTATATCAAGATATAGGCCGCAATGACCAACAAATGCAAACTGACTACACGCACTAATAAACAGATACGCACGACAAGCACAAACTGAAGAGCAGTAACGATCTGAGTCAGAAAACTGAGAAGCGCGAATCTTAAGTCACCAAACTTCGACTAACTCGCGATAAACACGGGATCAGCAGAAGGAGCCCAACGGGTGCCTGACGTGGTGCTGAACTTCCCTTTTCTAATCTCGTGGACGACGACTTACGTCACGACGTTCTTGCAGACCGGATATTCCGACAACGTAGTCCGACCGTGTGTACGCAACACCAACATCGGACAAAGTACGACGGACAGGATCCGACCGACCTGGTCCGCGGATTGTCCGACCGTGTGTATGGGGCTTTAGAGGTAACGGAAACAGGAATTCCCATAAGTGGTAAGTGAGAGAATACAAGGCAGTAGTAGCAAATGGAGTTTGACAAGCTGCATGACAAACACCAGCCTGAGGTATAGCAGGGTTTAATTAGAAAGTGATAGTACAGGTTTCAAGGGAGCTAGAAGGGGACTAAGGATGATGTAAGAGGAGCTGACGCAATTGGATATTGCTGGGCTAGCTATAAGGGAATGCTGAGAGCAACAGTGGAGAGATAGATAAAAGAAAGCATCCAATAAAATACTGGGTTCCATATAAAATAGGATTAACAGAAAAAAAAATAGACTGTATTGTTACTAAGCAAAATCTCAACAAACCAAAAAGTGATATAAAACAAACTAACACATAAACAGACAACAGTGTGTGTAATTATATATATATATATATATATATATATAATGCGTTTTGGTGCAGTGAGTCCACATCAGACAGGCATTTATATTTAAGGGCCTGGTAGCCCACGTTTATTAAAAGGGAAATCAAAACAAAAGTCCATGTAGGAATCCCACGCAGGGGTCCAAGCTTCAATTAAACATACAAAACCTGGCTACACTTCAACAGTACTGCTGCTATAGGTACTTGCCCCTCAAACGAGCTGCCTGGATGCACACAGTCTTAGGCTCCTTGGCCACACACAGCTTCAAGCCCTTCCACGCACACAGCTTTGGGCTCCTTGGACGCACACAGCTTCAAGACCCTCAATGCACACAGCTTCTGGCTCCTTGGACGCACACAACATCTATCTTCACACAGAGCCTCTCTCACTAGCAGCCACTGCTCCACCTTCCTTCCCCCTTCTGCTCTCACCAGCCCCTCGTTATATGGTCTGTGTGCAGCTGGGCACACACCCTGCTGGCTGTCCACAAGACCCGGACACAGGGTTGGAGATCCCATCCCACCCAAGACTCTGAAGGATCTTCAAACTACAGAACCCCTTCCAGAAATAGCAAGATCTGGAGAAAACTGCCAGAGCAGTTTTCTCTGTTTCAAATTTATGATCTGTAGCTCTGCAATCCGCTGATATGCAGACTCTGTGTCCACTTTAACCCTATTTGCAGAGGGACAGAGCCTTGCTCTGCCACAATATATATACAGTATCTCACAAAAGTGAGTAGACTCTTCACATTTTTGTAATTTTTTTATTATATCTTTTCATGTGACAACACTGAAGAAATGTCACTTTGCTACAATGTATTGAGTGTACAGCTTGTATAACTGTTTTAATTTGCTGTCCCCTCAAAATAACTCAAGACACAGCCATTAATGTCTAAACCGCTGGCAACAATCAGACCACAGGATATGGTTCCAGTAATCCATGTCCTCAGTCTTCATGTTTTCAGCAAACTATTTGCAGGCTTTCTTGTGCATCATCTTTAGAAGAGGCTTCCTTCTGGGACAACAGCCATGCAGACTAATCTGATGCAGTGTGTGGCGTATGGTCTGAGCACTGACATGCTGTCTCCCCACCCATTCAACCTCTGCAGCAATGCTGGCAGCACTCATATGTCTATTTCCCAAAGACAACCTCTGGCTATGACTCTGAGCATGTGCACTCTAATACTTTGGTCAACCATATCAAGGCCTGTTTTGAATGGAACCTATCCTGGTAAACCATTGTATGGTCTTGGCCACCGTGCTGCAGCTCAGTTTCAGGGTCTTGGCACTCTTCTTATAGCTCAGGCCGCCTTTATGTACGGCAACAATTATTTTTTTCAGATCCTCAGCGTTCTTTGCCATGAAGTGCCATGTTGAACTTCCAGTGACCAGTATAAGAGAATATAATTTAACACACAATAGCTCCCCATTCACACCTGAGACCTTGTAACACTAACAAGTCACATGGCATTGGGGGGGGGGGGGGCTAATTGAGCTTAATTTGGATATTTTAACTTAGAGGTTTTGTTGCAAGCAGTTTAGACCTTAATGGCTGTGTGAGTTATTTTGAGGGGACAATGGGCAGAGCTTGGCTGCAAGACAGTATGGCCTCTTAGCAACGGAGCTCCGGTGGGGATCAGCAACACTCAGCATTGCCTGTCAGCAGTTTCACTAGGGCTCGGCTGGTCCAGGGCCTCCTATACCGGCTGATCGGCAGGGGTTATACCCAGCCAAAATGGCTAACAGACTGCTTTCTTGGAGTCAGCAGCATGGCAGCTCTGGGAGGAGGGGACGAGAACGAAATGGAACATAATCCCTCTACACAGCAGTCCTCACAGAGCTCTTCCAGTGCACAGCAAGTGGCTGCCCCTGCCCAAGCACAGCAGAAGGATGACATAGGTCCCCTGAAGTGTCCTGCCAGCTCCCCTGCAGCCTCCCCACTCTCCAAAAGGGCCGGTGAGTAAAAGGAACTGGCTGATAACGGAGACACAGCAATCATTAGCTGAGTTCCTTGCCACTGACCATCCGGCTTCTGAAAACAAAATCAAGGAGACGTTGCTCTCTTTGAAATGTGACCTTCAAGCTGATCTGTGCAAAAACCTTTCTAACTTACAGTCTCATATAGAGCAAGTTGAGGAAAGAGTTCATAATGTGGAGATGAAAATGTGAGATTTTGCAGAGGCTCATAACAGCATAGCAGACTGGTTTCCAAGAGCACAGCACTGATATACAGTGGTTAAAATCTAACGTCATAGACCTCAAGGACAGATTAAGGTGTAACTATTTAAAATTTTGTGGAATTCTGGAATCCGTTACCACCCCTGAGCTGATACCAAACTTGCAACAATTACTGAAAGCCTTACTTCCTTTGGAAAATTCCAAGGATTTTATCATTGACATGGCTCACAGACTGGCTAAACCTGCCTTGCTACCAAATTCTGTGTCCAGAGATGTAATTGCAAGATTGCATTTCTTTCATATTAAAGAGTGGGCCTTCATAGCTGCTAGAAAGATGGGTAAACTCCCAGATCCATTCTCCAAGTTTCAAATATTTGTAGACCTTTCTGCAGCAACAATGCTGCAACGTAGGCAATTCTCCTCCATGACTGCTCAGCTCCGGGAACGTAACACCAATGGGGCTTCCCTACCAAACTAATTATAACACATCAAGGGCATACGTACACCTTAAAATCTCTGTAAGAGGCTTCAAAACTTCCTGCCCAATGGGATGGGGCAGCTTATCGCAACCGTAACTTCTCCTGCAATAAAGCACCTTCTCACCTTTCCAGGGGTTGGCTGACCAGAGCACTTTTTGCGATTTGGCAATGCATCGCTTTAACTGACAATTGTGCGACGTGGCTCCCAAATAAAATTGACGTTCTTTTTTGCCCACAAATAGAGCTTTCTTTTGGTGGTATTTGATCACCCCTGCGGTTTTTATTTTTTGTGCTATAAACAAAAAAAAGAGCGACAATTTTGAAAAAAAAAAACATTGTTTGTTACATTTTGCTATAATAAATATCCCCAAAAATATATAAAAAAAAGTTTTTTTTTCCTCAGTTTAGGCCGATACATATTATACATATTTTTGGTAAAAAAATTGCAATAAGAGATTATTGATTGGCTTGCGCAAAAGTTATAGCATTTACAAAATAGGGGATTGTTTTATGTTTTTTTCTTACTAGTAATGGCGGCGATCAGCGATTTTTATCATGACTGCGACATTATGGCGGACACATCGGGCATTTTTGACACATTTTTGGGACCATTGCCATTTATACAGCAATCCAATATGCTATACAATGCACTGATTCCTGTGTAAATGACACTGGCAGTGAAGGGGTTAACCACTAGGTGCCGATGTTGGGGTTAAGTGTGTCCTGTGGTGTGTTTCTAACTGTGGGGGGCGTGGCTGTGTGTGACACGTCACTGATCTCTGCTCCCATCACAGGGAGCGGAGATCAGTGACACTTGTGTACATTAGCATCTCCCCGTTCTTCCTCTCCATGAGAGGATCGCGGGTATCCCTGCGGCGATCGAGTCCGCAGGAACCACGACCTGACTCACAGGCCCGTACAGGTATGTTAGATTGCCTTTTACATGCCCTTCTGCCGCAGTATATGTGCGTGAAGCGGTCGGCAAGCGGTTAAGCTGTACAGTGCTCTTATTTACCAGGTCCTTTAAAAGTGTTAGTCATCAAAGCTTCTCTATTGACATTGTAGCTACCTCTAATACCATATTATCAATGTCCTGGGTACTTAAATCGATACTTGCTAGTTATCTATGTAAATTTTGCATAGCGCTACTCCTAGCTGTCCCTTGGCTCTCACTATGTCCCTGAAAATATTTTGAGGGGACAGCAAATTTACACTGTGCACTCACTAATTTATATTGTAGCAAAGTGTCATTTCTTTAGTGTCACATGAAAAGATATAATAACATTTTTACAAAAATGTGAAAGGTGTACTCACTTTTGTAAGATATTGTATTGTAGAGTAGAGCCTATGCCACTGTTTATTTTGGTAGTTTTGGACAGGTTTTGCAGAAAACAGGCATACTCTAATGAGCCAGGTGTGCGCTGGGCTTATGTTAGAACAGGGATTACAGGTTAGTGGCCCCACCCTCCCGAGTGGGTCAGTCTGCGAAAGGCAGCTGTGTGGAGCACGTTGCGCCATACTGTCCACGCTGGGACAGTGAATGGCTGATCCTGTGAGGATGTAGCAATTGGGAGCTGCAGGATGAACAGTCAGAGCCGATAAGAGTACAGTGTTTTGTGCACGAGCAAGGGGACTGTGTGTTTGGCAGTCAGGAGGACCAAGGCAGGAGACCTAAGCAGAGATACTGCAAAGAAGAGCCACAAGGCTGAGTAATGCTTATTACATTGATGCTGAGAACCCCTGTGAGGGAAACTATTCTGATGTGAACTTTTACTTTTATGAAATATCCCAAATCATCACAATTGGTGTCGAATGCAGGGACAGATGGCGGTGTTCCAGATCCTTGCATGCCAGAAACAGTAAGTGACAGAGACTGTGTTGCTATTATTGTGTGGGCACCTAGGTATGTGTTGTCTTTGCTTCCTTAAGAAGACAGTACGCCATTTTTTTTCTGGAGATCTGTATATTAGTGACTGCAAAGATGAGTGCTGTTGCCAGTGGCAACAAAGGAGTGATCTGTGTGACTGACTTGTATCGGTGAAGTGGTGGCTAGTCCGGTGGGGAGATCTGCTTCCAAGAGAAACTTGCTGCTGTGTAGTACCCAGCATAGTGGGGAAATATGGGTTAATCCCGTGTGCAGGGCCGCTGATAGGGCAGTACAACCAGCCCTGTTGTACTGGGGCGGCCAGCAGGGGGGGCACCAAGCATATTTCTAGATATTAACCTGCACCTACTTGATTGGCAAGGTATATAGTACATTCCTGGGCCCCATTAGGTTAATAGAGGGGCCCATTTTCGGGTGGAGGCATACAATTCCTTCTCTGCATCAGTGTACCTTGTGCTCACTGTATGCTTTTCTCGGCGGATGGATTCAATTATAATGCGGGTCCCTTTCCTTAGTAAGTGCCATGCTGTAGCCAGAGGGAGAGACTAATCACTGAGGAGCCTGTAAGAAAGAGTGATCCCGACGCTGGATCACAGGCAAGCAATCCCCCCTACACACACACACACATACACACACACACACACACACACACACACACACACACACACAGTGGCACATCACACAGGCTGAGGCTCAGTCCCCTGACTCTCCATTGTGTGCTCATGGTAATTATTATTATGATGATCAGAGCACAGCAGATATTGTATAGCTCTATCAGTGTAACATGCTGTGTGGGGCTGACTTTGTTAACCGCTTGCCGACCAGCTGCCGCAGTTGTACAGCCTATGGTCTATAACTACAAATACATTTAAAAGTTACTTATCTTCTGTTACTGTATGTTCGTGATCTCTATTGGCAACAATTCTTGTGGCGGATCAGGCTCTGCTTCTATGTATCATCACGATGTGTGTTCTGATGTTACAGCATGGTGATGTGTGTCTAGTAGAGTTGAGCGGACACCTGGATGTTCGGGTTCGGCGGGTTCGGCCGAATTTCGGAAAAAAGTCCGGGTTCGGGACCGAACTTGACCCGAACTTGACCCTGAACTCTGAACCCCATTGAGGTCAATGGGGACCCGGACTTTTGAACACTAAAATGGCTGTAAAAAAGTAATGGAAAGGGCTAGAGGGCTGCAAATGGCAACAAAATGTTGTTAAGAGCATGGCAAGTGATCTGCAAACAAATGTGGATAGGGAAATAACTTAAAATAACATAAAAAAAAAAAAATACAAATAAAATGCTGGAGGCCCCCTTCTCAGCAGAAGAGGTACAGGAAGTCATTAAGAACCTCAGAAACTCAACGGCACGATGCCGCACATATGGTGGGAATACCCCAGAATACGCACTTTCTGGAAAAAATTATTCAATTTAATGGATAAGATAGTGGGAAAATAAAATACTTGGAAATTTAAAAAAATGAAAAAATTATAATCTTGACCTAGGAGGACGAAATTCAAATGGAGTAGGAGGTTGAGGTGGCGGTGGATGTGGCGGTGTAGTTGGAAGCGGCGGTGGAGGAGGACGAGGTAGCCAACACTGGTTCAAAAATACAACAATGGCTGGGTAAGGCTAGTGGTGAAAGTGTTGAATTCTGTCCCCCGTCGCATAGTGTCCGCCCTGTCATAATAGAGATACCTCGAAATAGCATATTGTGATATTTCAATTTTAAGCCTGATGAAGTCAGCAATACTAAAAGAGGACACTTCCCCCTCCCTGTAGAACCAGGTGACTAATTTATATGACCCCTTGAAAAACTGGGCTGCCGCAAACAATGTCTCAGGTTGTCTCAGAGTGAAGCCACAAAAACTTTTAGTTCAAGGGAAATCTGAGTAAACAAACCCATTGTATCAGAAAGACCAGATATCCCAAAAGTCAACTTCAATATGGACTCAGAGGCTTAGAGGACAATGGCTGGGAAACGAAAGAGAAGGTTTATTCCGACTGGACAAACAACGAAAGTAAACATGGAATTGTTTTCCCCGAAAGTCAAAGTTCATTTGAGACACTGTGAGAAAACATTGAAAAGAAAAAGGAGAACCTTATGTACCATTTGTTTTTTTTTGTTATATATATGATCATGAATACCCATATATCAGAAATAGGGTTATGGTATTTTTACTATAGTGCAAATGGAAAATTGTGTTTAAGTAACCATTGCAAATATAAAGACAAGCTGGGACCGCATACCTATGAAAACATACATATTACAGAGGTGATCTCAAGACAATTAGGTTGAAATCGGAAACACGTCATTGTTCATATAAACATCAATTTTCTTGTGTGATTCTAAGTGGTCACGTATAAAATCATTGATTATATTATGCACAAATTACTAGAAACCCATGAGCCATATAGACCCATATTCACATCCCCAAAATTCAAACACTCATTAAATAAAAATACATCCTTCTTGGGTTTTTCTTTTTTTTGTTTTTGACAAAATAAGTTAAATATACAATTGTTATCCTTAGACGCCCCCCAGTGGCTGAAGGTAACATTACCTTTGGTGCTTGGCCGATCGTAAACACGCCCCCAACCAATGGAGAGCAAGCCAAACCTTCTGGGCTGAGCTCATGATAAATTTATAGATCTATTGTCCCAGAATGATATAAAAGTTTGGGAAAGCCCTAAGGAAAGGAACACAGACCCCACACCAGACACACCCCGACATCAAGAAGTCCGCTGATATTTGACCATCCTCCATCTTGTTGGGCTTTATGACTGGGACCATTCGATGTGCATAGATCTTGGTGGACATCCTCCCTTTAAGCTGAGTGGTAAGATCCAGACCACACAAATGCTATTTTTTTTCCCCGGCTTGAAATCATAGGAATCATATTTTAGAGGTTATGTATTGATGTTTATTGACTGTCGGGGGGTATTATTATAACCAGGTTGTAGGAAATTCTATCATATGTTTAAGTCAAGTTAGATTTCTGTGTCCCCAGGGAAAGTTTCATTGCTCCATGCAATTGGTATAACTCTGTTGGCTAAATAATTAATTCAAATTGGCAATATCGTTCTGCTGACTCTGGGAGATATACTTTGAATTTCTTCCGGCCGGAGAAGTTTGGAGGGTTACTCCCCTGAGCGACAAGGGATATTGCGTTCTTGAATATAAAGGGTAAATTACCACATATTATTTTTCCCACAGACCAATCTTGACCCCATGAGTAATTATATCAGTTTTCCCGGGTAAAAACAAGTACAATTTTGAAGATGTTTTTATAATGTATGTATGGAATATCAATCACCAGATAATTTAGTTCTGTATCAAATTGTATGAATATACTCGCTAATTAATAAAATCAAATTTACTTTATTTATTGATTGTGTGAGGAGATATTGTATATTTTGGTAAGAAAACCCCATAAATTAACTAACTCAGGAAAGGATTGTGGTATGCACTGACAGTTAGAGAAAAATTTATAAAATTACCGTAAGGTTGGAGGCACTGAAAATAAAAAGCTGAGATCTTCATTAAGATCCCATACCACAATCATAACAGCCCTGTACTGCGCTTGCTCAGTACGTAGGACAAGGGGATTTCGAAACTCTCCGAAGACGATGCGCGGTGACTCCAGGTTCACGCCACATCATCCGAGGTTGAAGCCTAGCCAAGCGAGCCCGTGAGGGGCCCTGTTACTATGTGCTACCGTATGTCCACTTGGATGGTCCGGCTTGAACCTGCACAGGCGACGTTCATCTTTGGAGATTTTGTGAATCTCCTAGTCCTCCGTACTGCGCAAGCACTGCACCTGCGCAGTAAGTGGCCGGACACTATCCGATAGCAAGACAGTTTTCGTAAGAACACCGGTATATGTGTCTATTCTGCACAAGGTACGGCCAAGTCCTGTGGGATCCATGCCTGGTTCATTTTAATGAACGTGAGCTTGTCCACATTGGCTCAGGCCAGCACCTCCAAGGCATATAGGGCAGGCCAGCACCTCCAAGGCGTATAGGGCAAGCTCAGGCCATGTGCCCAATTTGGAGACCCAGAAGTTGAAGGGGGCAGACCCGTCATGCAGTACGTGTAGGCTTGTGCACACATACTGCTCCACCATGTTGGTGAAATGCTGCCTCCTGCTAAGACGTTCCATCTCAGCTGGTGGTGCTGGTTGTTGTGGCGTGCTGACAAAGCTTTTCCACATTCCGGCCATGCTAACCCTGCCTTCCGAGGTGCTGGCGGTGCCCCGGCTGCATTGGCGACCTCTTCCTCCTCCTCTGCCTTTGCCTTGTGCTTCCACCGTACCCCCGCTTCCAAGTGGGAATGCCACTAGCAGCGCGTCTACCAGCGTGCGCTTGTACTCGCGCATCTTACGATCGCGCTCCAGTGAGGTAATTAAGGACGGCATGTTGTCCT
Source organism: Lithobates sylvaticus (assembly GCA_028564925.1). NCBI lineage: Eukaryota > Metazoa > Chordata > Amphibia > Anura > Ranidae > Lithobates > Lithobates sylvaticus. The sequence continues at coordinate 241,810,241 of CM053029.1, read as the reverse complement.
TGTAACGGGGATCCAGCAGGGTGGCCACCCAATAATCGGCACCAGTTAAAATGTGGGCAACTCGGCGGTCGTTACGGAGACACTGCAGCATGTAATCGCTCATGTGTGCCAGGCTGCCCAGAGGCAAGGAAAAGCTGTCCTCTGTGGGAGGTGTATCGTCTGTGTCCTCTGTATCCCCCCAGCCACGCACCAGTGATGGACATGAGCTGGTCTGGGTGCCACCCTGCTGTGAACATGGTTCCTCCTCCTCCATCTCCTCCTCATCCTCCACCTTGTCATCCTCCAGAACTGTGCCCTTGCTGCCAGACAATTGTGTACCTGGCGCTTGGTGGTGCAGGAACCCACCCTCGTAGCCACTTGTAAATGACTGCCCTGAAAGCCTTGGAAATGAACCCTCTTCCTCCTCCTCCTCCTCCTCCTGTGCCACATCCTCTTCCTTCATCGCCTGAAGCGTTTTTTTCAAGGAGGCATAGAACAGGGATAGTAATGCTGAGAACGGCGTCATCGGCACTGGCCATGTTGGTGGAGTACTCAAAACAGCGCAGCAAGGCACACAGGTCTCGCATGGAGGCCCAGTTATTGGCGGTGAAGTGGTTCCGCAGAGCGACTCACGCGTGCGTGCTGCAGCTGAAACTCCACTATCGCCTGCTGCTGCTCGCACAGTCTGGCAAGCATGTGCAAGGTGGAGTTCCACCTTGTGGGCACGTCACATATGAGACGGTGAGCGGGAAGGCCGAAGTTACGCTGCAGCGCTGACAGGCGAGCAGCAGCAGGGTGAGAACGCCAAAAGTGCGCACTTTCTGCAGCAGCTCTGGCATATCGGGGTAATTCTTAAGGAACCTCTGGACCACCAAGTTCAGCACATGCGCCAGGCAAGGGATGTGCGTCAAACCGGCAAGGCCCAGAGCTGCTACGAGATTTCGCCCATTATCGCACACCACCAGGCCGGGCTTGAGGCTCACTGCCACCAACCACTCATCGGTCTGTTGTTCCATGTCCCTCCACAACTCCTGCGCGGTGTGGGGTTTTTCCCCCAAACAGAAAGTTTTAAAACTGCCTGCTGTCGTTTAGCCCTGGCTGTGCTAAAGTTGGTGGTGAAGGTGTTACGCTGACCGGATGAGGAGGCGGTAGAGGATGAGGAGGCGGAGTAGGAGGAGTTAGCAACAGGAGGCAAACTGAAGTGCCCTGCAATCCTCAGTGGTGGAAGGACATGCGCCAAACTGCTATCCGCCTCAGACCTAGCCGCCGCTACATTTACCCAGTGTGCTGTTAGGGAGATATAACGTCCCTGACCGTGCTTACTGGTCCACGCATCCGTAGTTAGGTGGACCTTGCCACAGATGGCGTTGCGCAGTGCACACCTGATTTTGTCCCCCACTTGGTTGTGCAGGGAAGGGATAGCTCGTCTGGAAAAGTAGTGGCGGCTAGGCACGACGTACTGTGGGACAGCCAATGACATCAGCCTTTTAAAACTCTGCGTCTCCACCAGACGGAATGACAGCATTTCAAAGCGAGGAATTTTGAAATGCTGGCATTCAGGGCCAGGGATCGCGGGTGGCTAGGGGGGTACTTCCTCTTCCGCTCCAGTGTTTGGGAAATAGAGAGCTGAACGCTTCCATGGGACATTGTGGAGATGGTTGGTGACCCAGGTGGTAGTGTTGCTGGCAGATCCTCTGTTTGCAGGTTGGCAGGTGTCACTGTCACTACAGAGGTGGATGAAGAGGCCGAGACTGCAGCAGAAGAGGAAGCAGGAGGAGCCAGAGACCTTTCTTGGTTTTTGCGGTGTCTACTCCACTGCATCTCGTGCTTTGCACTTAGATGCCTGGTCATGCAGGTTGTGCTCAGGTTGAGAACGTTTATGCCTCGCTTCAAGCTCTGATTGCACAGCGTGCAAACCACTCCTGTCTTGTCATCAGCACATTGTCTGCAGAACTGCCATGCTAGGGAACTCCTTGGACCTGGCTTTGGTGTGCTTGGTCCCTTGCTGCGTTGGGCAGTAGCAGACGTACTGTCTAGGGGACGGACGCTCCGCTTTTGCACCCTGCTCCCTCTTCTGCTGTGCTGGTGGCTCTGTGCGACCACCGCCTCTTCCTCTGAACTACACTGGTCACCTGCATGATGTTGATTCCATGTGGGGTCAAGGACCTCATCGTCCTCCACATCATCTTCCACCCAGTCATCACCCCTGCCCTCCTTGTCGGTCTGCACAATGGCGAAAGCAGCAGCAGTTGGCACCTGTGTTTCGTCATCATCCGAGACGTGCTGCGATGGTCCTCCCATGTACTCATCATGAAACATAAGTGGTTGGGCATCAGTGCACACAATCTCTTCCACTTCTGGGGCAGGGCTAGGTGGATGGCCCTGGGAAACCCTGCTAACATCAAAAAGCAGAAGAGACTGCTGCATGATATGGGGCTCAGACTGATTGGCTGATTTGCAAGGGGGTGAGGTGAAAGACTGATGGACATCGGCTGCAGGTGCCAACTCTGAACTTTCATCAGGAGACTGGGTGGGAGACAATGTGAAGGAACCGGAGGCACTGTCATCAACCCAATCTACTATCGCCTGTACTACCTCAACATTCGTACAGCCTCATTAGGCGCGCCAAAATACCGCTGCAGGCTCTGTCGCCTACTCGCACCTGAGGAAGGTGTTTCACTAGTGCGTGTAGCTGGCACAGATCGACCACGTCCTCTCCCTGCAACAGGAGCGCCACCAGCAGCACCACGACCCGGGCCACGTCCCCTTTTTGATGATCTCCTCATATTTTCAAAATTTATGATCTCGCCCTAAATGGCTGTTTTTGTCAATAGCAGAATACACGTACAGTGTCTAAAGCGTTTATGAAAACGCAGAAAATACTATTGGGAAGAAAAAAAACACTACAAAATTACATTTTTTTTCAATGGTTTTCCAATATCAGAATACACGGATAGTGTCTAAAGCGTTTATGAAAACGCAGAAAATGCTATTGGGAAGAAAAAAAATACTGAAAAATTTAAATTTTTTTGCAATGTTTTTCCAATATCAGAATACACGGATAGTGTCTAAAGCGTTTATGAAAACGCAGAAAATGCTATTGGGTAGGGATGAGCCGAACACCCCCGGGTTCGGTTCGCACCAGAACCTTCGAACAAACCCTATTCGTTACAATGGACGCGAACGTTCGAAATCAAAATTGCTAATTACAACGGCCAATATGCATGTTAATGTCATAAAACAGGTTTGGGGACCCGGGTCCTGCCCCAGGGGACATATATTAATGCAAAAAGAACTTTTAAAAACTAACGTTTTTTCGGGAGCAGTCATTTTAATGATGCATAAAGTGAAAAAAAAAGTGAAATTTTCCTTTAAATATGGTACCTGGAGGTGTCTAAAGTATGCCTGTGAAGTGGCATGTGTTTCCCGTGCTTAGAACTGTCCCTGCACAAAATGACATTTGTAAATGAAAAAAAGAAGCCATTTAAAACCACTTGCGGCTTTAATGTCATGTCTTTTCCTGGCCATATGGCTGAAAATCCTTGCGAAAAATGGCATGGCTACCCCATCACCCGCCCCCCCCACCCCAGCCCCTTTGGGTCTTGTGTGGATATTAAGGGGGATCCCGCACCCAAAATAAAACCCTATACCTACAACCCTATATACTCTGAACAGCAGTATACAGGCGGTGCAAACAAGACACGGACTGTAGGTTTGTTCTTAAGTAGAATCTGAACAGGTACATTATGAAGTGTAGCTCCATCCCCAAAAAATCTATTTTTAAGCTTTTTGGAGAACATAGGGAGGGGTTATCACCCCTGTAACATTTGCTGTCTTTGCACATCTGTTCAGAACATTTCACCTCACTTTCTGTCCCAATGACAAATGTTTTTGGAAAAGTGGGGTTTTAATTGAAACAAGGATTGGTGATAAAGCATCAGTAGAGAGGAGATACCTTTTTCCCAAATGAAATCTAACAGGATCGAATTTCCCTTCCTAGGGGTAGATTTGCTCTCACTTCCTGTTTTCTCTTTCCGTTTGCAAGTAGGAGTCGTTTGTAAGTTGGATGTTTGAAAGCAGGGGCCTGCCGTATATACTCTGCAGAAATTTGCCCCATTAGATGTTGGTGTAGCCACAAGACTGTAAGCCCTCACAGTTACTCTTGGTGGGCACAGGAATGGGCCCTGCTGTGAGTTATTAGATCAAGATTTGTAATTGCATGCACCTGTTGAACAGGGCAGAAAAATTGGGCCTTTGGTGGTGGTGGTGGACGGTGTTGCCACAAGACTGTAAGCCCTCACAGTTACTCTTGGTGGGTACAGGAATGGACCCTGCTGTGAGTTATTAGATCAAGATTTGTAATTGCATGCACCTGTTGAACAGGGCAGAAAAATTGGGCCTTTGGTGGTGGTGGTGGTGGTGGACGGTGTTGCCACAAGACTGTAAGCCCTCACAGTTACTCTTGGTGGGCGCAGGAATGGGCCCTGCTGTGAACTATTAGATCAAGATTTGTAATTACACACCCCTGTTAAACAGGGGCTGAAAAATTGTGCCTTAGGCATTGGTGCTGGTGCCACAACACTGCAACCCCTCACAGATACTGTACTCTGAGCACAGCAATGAGACCTGTTGCAAAGCATTGCCTAAAAATTGTATTTACACGCCCCAATAGGGGCTGAAAAATTGTGCCTTAGGCACTGGTGCTGGTGCCACAACACTGCAACCCCTCACAGATACTGTACTTGGAGCACAGCAGTCAGACATGTTGCGAAGCATTGCTTAAAAAATTGTAATTACACGCCCCTGTTAAACAGGGGCTGAAAAATTGTGCCTTAAGCATTGGTGCTGGTGCCACAACACTGCAACCCCTCACAGATACTGTACTCTGAGCACAGCAATGAGACCTGTTGCAAAGCATTGCCTAAAAATTGTAATTACACGCCCCAACTGGGGCTGAAAAATTGTGCCTTAGGCACTGGTGCTGGTGCCACAACACTGCAACCCCTCACAGATACTGTACTTGGAGCACAGCAGTCACACCTGTTGCGAAGCATTTTTTTTTTTAAATTGTAATTACACGCCCCTGTTATACAGGGGCTGAAAAATTGTGCCTTAGGCACTGGTGTGGTGACACCCAGAAACAAAAATGTTCTTCCAAGCTGTCAAGGAATGGATCATTGAGGAGGAGGAAGAGGATAGTCAGTGAACATAACAGGACAGTCACTCAGCATCAGCATAGGCAGTCTTGAAGGGATGTGACATTATAAATTATTCAGTTATATCAGCTTCAGGTGCCTGGTAGCTGGTGGTGATCCAAGACTGATTCATTTTTATGAAGGTCAGTCGATCATGACTGAATGTGCGTTCGGAAAGAACGCTGGATGCAGGACAGGCCAGTAGCTCAATTGCATACTGTGCAAGCTCTGGCCAGTGATCCATCCTCAAGACCCAGTAAGCCAGAGGATTTTCGGTGGGAAAGGTGTCCAAGTCTGACCTTGCCCCTAGGTATTCCTGCACCATGTATATCAGACGCTGGCGATGGTTGCTGGAACCGATCATACCTTGGGGCTGCGGACTAAAAAATTGTCTGAACGCATCAGTCAGACGTCCACCTTCCCCACCGCTCCTTCTGCTACTGACCGAAGCCTCAGCAACTCGTCGTCCAGGACCAGGAGTTTGTAACCTCCCAGTTTCTGGGAACGCGTTGCACAGACCTTTCTGCAAGGCCTCCCTGAGATGTCTCATCCTCTGCTCCCTCTGCGACGGCAAGATAAGGTCCGCAACCTTACCCTTGTACCGTGGATCAAGGAAAGTGGCCAGCCAGTAATGGTCCCTCTCCTTGATCCGAAGAATACGAGGATCCTTCCGCAGGCTTTGCAGGATCAGGGAGGCCATGCAAAGTAGGTTAGCTGAGGCATTCGGTCCGGAGTCTTCTGGGTCACTGAGGACGACATGATCGCCAGCCACCTCCTCCCAGCCACGTACAAGTCCACTGGTTTGTTGGGACTGTACATCATCCCGAAAAGACTGCTGCTGATGCTGATGCTGAGTGCCAGGCTCCACCTCCATGCTCACACAATCCTCCTCCTCCTCCTCCTCCTCATCCTCTTCCTGTGTGATGGTTGGGACAGAAGGAACACTGTCTGGATAAAGGGGGCCTTGAGAGGCAAGGAAGTCCTCCTCTTCCTGCCTCTGTTCTGCCTCAAGTGCCCTGTCCATTATCCCACGCAGCGTATGCTCCAACAAATGGACAAGAGGTACAGTGTCACTGATGCATGCACTGTCACTGCTCACCATCCTCGTGGCCTCCTCAATTGGTGACAGGACAGTGCATGCATCCCTGATCATGCTCCACTGGCGTGGGGAAAAAAAGCCAAGCTCCCCTGACCCTGTCCTGGTGCCGTAGTCGCAAAGGTACTCATTGATGGCCCTCTGCTGCGTGTGCAGTTGCTGCAGCATGGCCAACGTTGAGTTCCACCTGGTGGGCATGTCACATATTAGGCGGTTCTTGGGCAGGTTCAGCTCCTTTTGCAGCTCAGCCAGCCGAGCACTGGCATTATAAGATCGGCGGAAATGCACACAGACTTTCCTGGCCTGCCTCAGGACATCCTGTAAGCCTGGGTACCTGCCCAAGAACCGCTGCACCACCAGGTTGAGGACGTGAGCCATACAGGGCACATGGGTGAGCTGCCCCTGTCGCAGGGCGGAGAGGAGGTTGGTGCCATTGTCAGAAACCACCATTCCTGGCTTAAGCTGGCGTGGCGTCAACCACCTCTCGGCCTGCCCCTGCAGAGCTGCCAGAACCTCTGGCCCAGTGTGGCTCCTGTCCCCCAAACACACCAGCGCAAGCACGGCATGGCATCTTTTTGCCTGCGTACTCGCGTAGACCCTTGTACGCCTACGGAGCACCGCTGGTTCCGAGGACAGAGCACTCGAAGAGGCCATGGAGGAAGAAGAAGAGGAGGGAGTGGAGGAGAGAGGTGTGTCACAACCAGTAGTAGCATTTTGGAGGCGTGGTGGCGGAACAACCTCCAACACTACTGCACCTTGTCCTGCATCCCTCCCAGCTGCCAATAGAGTGACCCAATGGGCTGTGAAAGACAGATAACGTCCCTGTCCATGCCTGCTGGACCATGAGTCAGCGGTAATATGCACCTTACCGCTGACCGCTCTGTCCAGCGAGGCATGGACATTGCCTTCCACATGCCGGTAGAGAGACGGAATCGTCTTCCGTGAGAAAAAGTGGCGTTTGGGAACCTGCCACTGAGGAACCGCACATTGAACAAACTCACGGAAGGGGGCCGAGTCTACCAACTGAAAAGGCAGCAGTTGAAGTGCTAGCAATTCAGCCAAGCTAGCATTCAACCGCTGGGCATGTGGATGGCTGGGAGTATACTTCTTTCGACGGTCCAGCAGCTGGGGCAGGGAAAATTGCCTGATACAATCGGACGTCGGTGTACTGCAAGTACTTGGTTGTGACACACCTAATTCTACACCTTCAATCCTCTCAGAGCAGCTTTCAGAGAGGACTGAAGCAGTGGCGGAACTACCAGGGTCGCATCAGTCGCACTTGCGACTGGGCCCTGGAGCTAGCCGCTGTGGGTGGGGGCCCCTGCCTGCCCGTTCTTCCCTGTTAGGTGCCGCCCCCCCGTTCTCCACTCTTAGGTGCCGCCCCCCGTTCTTCCCTGTTAGGTGCTGCCCCCCGTTCTTCCCTGTTACGTGCCGCCCCCCGTTCTTCCGTTAGGTGCTGCCCCCCCGTTCTTCCGTTAGGTGCCGCCCCCCATTCTTCCGTTAGGTGCCGCCCCCCCCGTTCTTCCGTTAGGAGCCGCCCCCCGTTCTTCCCTGTTAGGTGCCGCTCCCCCGTTCTCCGCTGTCTCCACTGTCAGGGGTCCGCCTGCCCTCCACCGTTATGGCTGTCGTGTCCATTTGTCCCACCGCGGGACACCATGTAGGGAGGCAGACGCTGGAGTGAAGGGGGAGGAGCTCTCCCCTCTGCACAAGACCCCATGACATAGAAGCATCCCAGGCAGAAGGAAGTAATGATGAAGGGGAAGGAATCGGCTGACTAACTGACAAAGTAAGTGACAAATTTTCAGTGTAACTGATCCCAACCTCTGCCTCTTACTGACCACCACCACAGATCTCATCCCTATCCCCCCAAGGGATAGGGATGAGATCTGTGGTGGTAGTGGGATGGGGTCAGTAAGAGGCAGAGGTGGTGGTGGGGGAGGATGGCACTGCCACTGATTCCACCCCTTCTCACCACCACCACTGATCCCACCCCCTCACCTCCACCTCCGCCACTGATCCCACCCCCATCACCACCACCACTGCCACTGATCCCACCCCCCTCACTGATCCCACCCCCTCACCACTGCCACTGATCCCACCCCCCCCCTCACCACTGCCACTGATCCCACCCCCCCTCACCACTGCCACTGATCCCACCCCCTTCACCACCGCCACTGATCCCACCCTTCCTCGCCACCGCCACTGATCCCCACCCCCCTTCACCACCACCACTGCCACTGATCCCACCCTTCCTCACCAATGCCACCACCACTGATCCCACCCCCTCACCGATCCCACCCCCGCCACTGATCCCACCCCCCTCACCACCACCGCCACTGATCCCACCCCCCCCTCACCACTGCCACTGATCCCACCCCCTTCACCACCGCCACTGATCCCACCCTTCCTCGCCACCGCCACTGATCCCCACCCCCCTTCACCACCACCACTGCCACTGATCCCACCCCCCTCACCACTGATCCCACCCTTCCTCACCAATGCCACCACCACTGATCCCACCCCCTCACCGATCCCACCCCCGCCACTGATCCCACCCCCCTCACCACCACTGCCACTGATCCCACCCCCCCTCACCACTGCCACTGATCCCACCCCCTTCTCCACCGCCACTTATCCCACCCTTCCTCGCCGCCGCCACTGATCCCCACCCCCCCTCACCTCCACCACCGCCACTGATCCCACCCCCCCCTCACCACTGATCCCACCCTTCCTCACCAATTACACCGCCACTGGTCCCACCCCCCTCTCCACCCTCACCACCACCACTGATCCCACCCCCCCTCACCGCCACCTCTGATCCTACCCCCCTCACCACTGCCACTGCTATAACCCCCTCAACAGCAGCACTGATCCCACCCCCCCCTCACCACTGCCACTGATCCCACCCCCTTCACCACCACCACTGATCCCACCCTTCCTCGCCACCGCCACTGATCCCCACCCCCCTTCACCACCACCACTGCCACTGATCCCACCCCCCTCACCACTGATCCCACCCTTCCTCACCAATGCCACCACCACTGATCCCACCCCCTCACCGATCCCACCCCCGCCACTGATCCCACCCCCCTCAGCACCACCACCACTGATCCCACCCCCCTCACCACCACTGCCACTGATCCCACCCCCCCTCACCACTGCCACTGATCCCACCCCTTCACCACCGCCACTTATCCCACCCTTCCTCGCCACCGCCACTGATCCCCACCCCCCCTCACCTCCACCACCGCCACTGATCCCACCCCCCCTCACCACTGATCCCACCCTTCCTCACCAATTACACCGCCACTGGTCCCACCCCCCTCTCCACCCTCACCACCGCCACTGATCCCACCCCCCCTCACCGCCACCTCTGATCCTACCCCCCTCACCACTGCCACTGCTATAACCCCCTCAACAGCAGCACTGATCACATCCCTCCACCATTGCTGCTGCTTATCCCATCCCATCCACCCCACCACCGCTGCCACTCATCCCATTCCCCATCACTGCCACCACCGCTAGCTGCAACTCATCCGAGCCCCATGCTCCAGGGGGCCCATGCCTCACCCCTGTACACCTGAATAGGAGGGGCGGAAGGGGCGGCATATAGAAGATCCAAGACCCTCCATTTTCCTCCAGCAGTTACTGAAAGCCTACTTCTCCTCTCCCTCCCACTGATATTCAGAGGCTGCAGAAAGAAAATGGAGGGGATTGGTTCCTCTATATGCCGCCCCCGCTGCTCCTCCTATCCAGGTGAACAAGGGTGACACATGGGCCCCTGAAGCATGGGGCTGGGTCGCCCCGGGGGTCAGGGGGGCCCTTCATGGTTTCTTGCACCGGGGCCCTGAAGGTTCTATTTACGCCTCTGGACTGAAGATATAGTGGGGATGGAGATCCCAGCTGATGAGGAGCAAGGAGAGGTCCGCTTTGTTCTTTGGTGTGTGTCTTTTATGTGTGCTTGCCAACGAGCTGCATGGCAGGTCGACATATGTCTGCTCATGCTTGTGGTGCCCAAGCGGCTGATGTTTTGGCCACGCGAGATACGCTTGAGACAAATATTGCAAATAGCAGTGGTGCGATCTGATGCACTCGTCTCAAAAAAGGCCCACACCAAAGAACTTTTGTGATAACGCGCAGAGGCAGCGCCCTGCACAGGCGGAGCTCTGCGGTGTGATACAGTTGGTGTGCTGGCCTCTAGCTGGCCTCCAGGGGGCATCCTGCCTCGTTGGACATGTGCCGCCGCATCCTCCTCCTCCTCCTCCTCCTCTCTCCCTTCAGGCACCCACGTGGAGTCAGTGACCTCAACATCCCCTCCCTCTTCACCACTAGAGCAAACCTGGCAGTAAGCTGCAGCTGGTGCAACATTACTGCCAGATTGCTGTCCTTCAGCATCCCCTCTCTCTGCGCGCACACTACTGCCTTCCTCAAGCTGGGTATCATCATCCGAGCCTTCGAATCGTTGGGCATCCTCCTGGAGCATGTACCCAACACTGTGCTCAAACAGTTCGGGGACTCCTCAGGAGGACATGGTGGGTCTAGGGAAGGGGTGGCTGATGATGCCATTGAGTACACGTTGGCAGCTGCTCTGCCAGTACCCTGAGCCTGGGTGAGAGAGGATGAGGAGGATGAGGAGGGCTTGGTCATCCATTCTACCAAGCCTTCGGCATGATGCGGCTCAACATGTCCAGCTGCCGAAAACAAAGACAAGCGTGTCCCATGGCCACGTGCTGATGACGATGCGCGACCACGTCCACGACCAGCACTGTTGTCTCTAGAAACAGAGCCTGCTTGCCCTGTGTTCTTGCCTCGGGACAGTCTGCCTCTCCTTGGCGGTCTTCCAGCCATTGTAGTCGGTAGTGTATATTGTATAAAAAATAGAGCTCCTATGTGTGCTCACAACACACTGTAGGTCCTATGGGTGCTGACACAAACACACACTATAGGTACTATGTGTGCTGCTGAAAAGGAAATATAGGACCTATGTGTGCTGCCACAAACACACTATAAGTCCTATGGGTGCTGACACAAACACACTATAGGTACTATGTGTGCTGCTGACAAGAAAATATAGGACCTATGTGTGCTGCCACAAACACACTATAAGTCCTATGGGTGCTGACACAAACACACTATAGGTACTATGTGTGCTGCTGACAAAAAATAGGACCTATGTGTGCTGCACAAACACACTATAAGTCATATGGGTGCTGACACAAACACACTATAGGTACTATGTGTGCTGCTGAAAAGGAAATATAGGACCTATGTGTGCTGCCACAAACATACTATAAGTCCTATGGGTGCTGACACAAACACACTATAGGTACTATGTGTGCTGCTGACAAGAAAATATAGGTCCTATGTGTGCTGCCACAAACACACTATAAGTCCTATGGGTGCTGACACAAACACACTATAGGTACTATGTATGCTGCTGAAAAGGAAATATAGGACCTATGTGTGCTGCCACAAACACACTATAAGTCCTATGGGTGCTGACACAAACACACTATAGGTACTATGCGTGCTGCTGAAAACGAAATATAGGACCTATGTGTGCTGCCACAAACACACTATAAGTCCTATGGGTGCTGACACAAACACACTATAGGTACTATGTGTGCTGCTGACAAGAAAATATAGGTCCTATGTGTGCTGCCACAAACACACTATAAGTCCTATGGGTGCTGACACAAACACACTATAGGTACTATGTGTGCTGCTGACAAGAAAATATAGGACCTATGTGTGCTGCCACAAACACACTATAAGTCCTATGGGTGCTGACACAAACACACTATATGTACTATGTGTGCTGCTGAAAAGGAAATATAGGACCTATGTGTGCTGCCACAAACACACTATAAGTCCTATGGGTGCTGACACAAACACACTATAGGTACTATGTGTGCTGCTGAAAAGGAAATATAGGACCTACGTGTGCTGCCACAAACACACTATAAGTCCTATGGGTGCTGACACAAACACACTATAGGTACTATGTGTGCTGCTGAAAAGGAAATATAGGACCTATGTGTGCTGCCACAAACACACTATAAGTCCTATGGGTGCTGACACAAACACACTATAAGTACTATGTGTGCTGCTGACAAGAAAATATAGGTCCTATGTGTGCTGCCACAAACACAATATGGCTCCTATAAATCCCTGCCTGGGATGGGACAGAAGGTTGGGACAGAAGTTGGGGTGCAATGCTGTTCTAACAGCACTGTGATTGGTGCTACTGCTATGCTGTACTAACAGCACGTACACACCAGACTAATCCCCAGCAGCAGATAATATCACACTCACTGTGCAATCAGCAGCAATGAATGATCAGTAATGATGAATGACTCAGGTAGCAATGGTTTAGCAAAGAAATAGCAATCAAGCAAAGAAGCAAATCAATCAGCAGACTGCTCTCCCTAAAGCCGGAAACACATGTGACCTGGGCCGACGGCGCGGCGGCCTTTTATATGGTGGGGCGTGTACTAAAGCCCCTGAGCTTTAATTGGCTACAGGCGTCCTGCCTGTAGCCAATTATTGCTCTCCTAGTTTCCAGCGCTGTGATTGGCCAAGCATGCGGGGTCACAGTGCATGCTTGGCCAATCATCAGCCAGCAATGCACTGCGCCGGCCGCAATGCATTGCGGGCCGCTCGCATCACACGAATGTGATGCGAATGGCCCAAATAGTTCTGGGCTCGCCAAGCGAGGGAACGCCCGGTGCTCGATTCGAACGTGGGTTCGAATCGAGCACCGGGCCCATCCCTACTATTGGGAAGAAAAGAAACACTGCAAAATTAAATTTTTTTGCAATGTTTTTCCAATATCAGAATACACGGACAGTATCTAAAGCATGTATGAACACGCAGAAAATGCTATTGGGGGAAAAAAACAATGCAAAATAAAAAAATTTTGCATTGTTTTTCCAATATCAGAATACACGGATAGTGTCTAAAGCGTTTATGAAAACACAGAAAATGCTATTGGGAAGAAAAAAAACACAGCAAAATAAAAAAATTTTGCAATGTTTTTCCAATAGCAGAATACACACAGACTATGGTGTATCTCTTACTATATGCAGTGCAGTAATGTTGCACTGAGCTTGCAGGTAAAACTTTTATATTTTGTCTGGCACTGGCCTCATGGCACTGTTAAAAGACTGTGCACTGCACCCCAGCCAGGGTACAATTGATTTAGGAATCTCTTCAATAATTCTCTCTGCCTCTTTCTTTTCCTTAATAAAGAAACTCCCTACTACTAATTTGAAGAAAATTAAAGGAATGTGGACTGACTGACTGACTTTATCACACTAACTCCTAAAATCCTCTCTCTTAGCAGCACAGGAACCTGTCTATAGCAGAATGACGCTGTGTGCTGTGTGTCTGGACTATATATAGAGGCAGGGTCACATGCTGCACTGCCCAATCATAGCCATGCCATTAGTAGGCATGGCTGTGAGGGCTTCTAAGGGCACACTAGTGAAACTAGCGTCGATTGGCCGCCCTGCAGCTGTTAAAAAGGCGCCAATACATCGCCGAACACCGGACCCGAACCCGAACTTACAGCCAATGGTTCGGGTTCGGGTCCGGGCCCCGAACACCCAAAAGTCCGGTACGGACCCGAACTTTACAGTTTGGGTTCGCTCAACCCTAGTGTCTAGCTCATGCCTGAATCCCCCTTTTATGTCAGACTGTTTACCATAGTTACCCAAACAACAGAAAACATACCTATTTACTGTAGCTGTGTAAACAATGGACTGTTGCAAACTGTCAATTGTTTACAACAATGGTATCTGTACCCATTGTATGAAAACAGCATTTGTTTGAGAAATCTACTCAAGCCAAAAAACTGACAGTAATCTGACCAACTCACTATTGTAATATTGTCCCATGTATCCTATGTCTGATTAATACAAAAAAATCATATTTTTAACAAACACAACACATTCCGCCCTAGGTTTTTTTTTTTTTTTTTTCTTTCAGACTCCATACAGAAAATTACTTCATTACTAATAAAACTCATTCTAAACATTCATTTTCCTTATATGCAACACCTCCCATATTTCTGCCTTGAGAAGATGTTTCAGTCTTTAACTTAAAAGTTCATTAGAAAGTCCATTCTAAAGTTCTTTAGAAACAAGTCCAGGCTTGTAATACATCAAAGGCCTTGCTCTCCACAGCTCTTTTGCGATCTTCCGTCATTCTTTCCATCATGTCCTAATGATCAAATCGGAGACAGTCTGTGGAGTGGAAAACAAAGCAGATTATCTGTTCCTTCTAATAATACGTAAACAGTAGATCCAAGCCCTTCAGCTACAATCTCTCCTCTAAATGGCTTCTTGACTGGATATCTGACTAACACTTTTCCCCCTGCCTGTACCCACTTGTGACCCTCCCAAAGAACATCAATAGGAAGGAGAGGAAATATACTGATATTTCCCAGAAGATCACTGCTGTTTATTTTGGAAGGTTTGGTGTTATGTAGCCTCACTTTCCACTCTTGCTGAGAAGTATCCACTAACCAGTCAGAGTCCCAGCCACGGTCTTCAAGCTCAACTGCCAGTGCAAATATAACTTCAAACCTTCCTGCCAGATTCCCTCTCATTCCTAGATAGGCTTCAGCTTTAGATATGTCACTCTACTTCTATGTCTTGGGAAGCAGTAACATGGTATCTGTTAAGCCCTGTTCTTTCAGGAACCTTACATAAATACTGAACTCTGCACTCCAGCTGTGGAATCTGTGCCCCAGCCCCTACCATCCTCTCATATGGTGTGATTTTGGCTATTGGTCTAGAATTTAACAACATGACTGCCTGTGTGAGAACTCTATCCCACCCCCTTAGTGTATGTGTGGGTGTACGTTTGCGTATCTGGTCCTTCAATAGCCTGTTGTATCTCTCAATTAAACCAGCTGCCTGTGGATGGTATGGGAGGTGGCACAACCAGTACACTTCAGAATCTTTGGCCCACTGCTGTACTGTTGATCCGGTGAGGTGTGAGCCGTTATCACTTTGGACTTGTTTGGGACAACCATAACCAACAACAAGTTTCTGGAGCAGTTGAAGTATTGCGGCTTGATCTGCACGTTTGCAAGGATGAACAAGCATAAGTCCTGAATAGGTGTCCACTGCAGTGCAACAATATCTCAGTCCATTGTTTCCCCGGGGCAGGGGACCGATTAAGTCAATCTGCCAGATCTCTGCAGGCCTCTCACCCCTCTTAATCGACCTGGTGGAGTACTTTTGCAATGGCCATTGTCACACTTCTTCACACACTGTACTGTTCCCTATTACAGTCTTTATCATGTCCATGGATATAGGCAATCCTCTCTGCTGTGCCCGTTCATATGTTGCTTTCTGCCCCAAATGTCCAGATTGCTTGTGGGCCAAGTTGACCAAGTTAATCAAGACAGGATCAATTGGCGATTTCATCTGCAACTCTGTTATAGTTCTCAAAGTCTGGGACTAGGGGCACATGTGCATCAACATGCCCCACTTTTATGGTGTGGGAGTGAGCTTCCTTCCAGATGTAGTCCCAGACTTCCTTGCCTCCCCACACCACCTTTCCATGAATCATCCATTCATTGTACTTCCACATGGGCATCCAAGTTGTTAGTCCTTTAAAAACCGCTCAGCTGTCAGCTGATAGCGACATGGGAAGAAGGATCCTCCTGAAGAGTCATCACTACAGCTTTCAACTCTGCATACTGACTGGACCCTCCAATTCCGGTCTCCTGCAGGACTGTGTCTGCACTTGGGTTGTAGGCTGCTGCTGTCCATTTACGCCAGTGGCGGAACTACCAGGGTCGCATCAGTCGCACTTGCGACTGGGCCCTGAAGTTCTGTCACTGTGGGGGGGCCCACTGGCCCTGTCCGCACGTTCTCCCCCGCCGGGGGCCCGCCTGCATGTTCTCCCCCGCCCGCACGTTCTCCCCCACCGGGGACCCGCCCGCACGTCCCCTGCTGTCCAGGGGCCCGCCCTCACATCCTCCCCCGCTGGGGGCCCGCCCGCACGTTCTCCCCCACCAGGGGCCCGCCCTCAATCCTCCAGTGTCCAGGGGCCCGCCCGCACGTTCTTCCCCGCCAGGGGCCTGTCCTCACGTCCTCCGCTGTCCAGGGGCAGACGCTGGAAGGGAAAGTCAGCTGACCGGCTGACACCAATGCAGCTCTCCCCTCTGCAGGAGATCCCATGACACAGGAGCATCCCTGGAGGTATGGAGCGACTGCCAAAGTAAGTGACAAAATAGTCAGTGCAACTGATCCCAACCTTTGCCTCTTACTGACCCCCGTCACTACCACAGATCTTATCCCTATCCCCCCATGGGATAGGGATGAGATCTGTGGCGGTGGTGGGGGGATGGGATCAGTATGAGGCAGAGGTGGTGGTGGGGGAGGATAGCACCACCACTGCCACTGCTCCCACCCCCCCTCACCACCACCGCCACCACTGATCCCATCACCGCCACTAATCCCACCATCCCCCACCACTGATCCCATCACTGCCGCCGCCACTGATCCCACCAACCCCCACCACTGATCCCACCCCCCTCACCACCACTGCCACCACCACCGCCACTGATACCATCCCCCACACCACCAGTGATCCCACCCCCCTCACCCTCACCACTGCCAGTGATCTAGCCCCCCTCACAGCCAAAACTGATCCCATCCCCCACCACTGCTGCCACTCATCCCATCCAACCCCCCACCACTGCCACCACTTATGCCATCCCATTCCCCCATCACTGCCACTCACCCCAGCCCCATGCTTCAGGGGGCCCATGTGTCACCCCTGTACACCTGGATAGGAGGGGTAGCGGGCGGCATATAGAGGAACCAATACCCTCCATTTTCCTCCTGAAGTCACCGCTGCAGGAAGAAAATGGAGAGGATCGGGTCCTCTATATGCCGTCACCGCCGCTCTTCCTATCCAGGTGTACAGGGGTGACACATGGGCCCCTTGAAATATGGGGCTGGGTCGCCCCGGGGGTCAGGGGGGCCCTTCATGGTTTCTTGCACCGGGGACCTGAAGGTTCTAGTTACGCCTTTGATTTACGCCCAGACAAGGTGACTATGGCTGAACCGTCAGTGAACCATGCTGACTGCTTCATGTCTTCTGACAGAGACTCAAAGGGTGGAGCTTCTTGAATGGGGGATGCCTGCAGCACAGGAATTTCTTCTTCTGGCCAGGTGCTGGTAAAAGTAACAAGCCCTGACAACTGTTTTGAAATGTCTCTAACATCCCCAGCTGCAATACCCCCTCTTTCTTGAAGGTACCACTTCCATTTCATCAGTGTCTGGTTCTGGGCTACAGCTGCCCTAGTGGTCAGTCCATTATCTCTCACCCATCCTGCTATTGTCAATGCAATATAGATGGTGACTGTGTCCTTTACTGTATGGTCTCTACATGTTGAAGTGCTGTGTAGGCCCCAAAAAGGTACTTCTCTAGGGGCGTGTATCTCTTCTGTGCCCTTGTCAGTTGTTTGGACCAAAATCAAATGGGTATTGCTCTCAGTCCTTTTCATTTGGCTGCAATAGACTCCAAGATATGGTACCATTTTGCTCCACTACATCCAGCTGAAATGGTACTCCTTGTTTCACGGGTCCTAATCCCTGATGCTGCAAAATAGCTTCTTTAGCAGCCAGGAATGCAGTCCGCTGCTCTGAACCCCATGAGAACTCAAGTCTTTTTTTGGTGACAATATATATATGGTGAAAAAAAAAAAATATATATATATATAGGCCTCAGAATCAGTCCAGAACGATCTCCCAGAACCCCACAACTCCAATGAACTTCTGTTCCTCTTATTTGGTAGTAGGGGGCGACAGAGCCTGGATAGTTTGCACAACTGACTCTGGAATTTTTCTCTCTGCCCCAGTCCACATCATTCCCAGGAATTTTACTTCTGTTGCAGGTCCTTGGACTTTGTCTTTGTCGATAGCCCACCCTCTGTTCTCCATATGATGTATCAGCAGGTGCAGTGCTTCAGTTACATCTTTTGTTCCAGAGATCATGATGTCATCAATGTAGTGGAACACAGTGACTTTCAAACTCAGGGTACTTAAATCAGCTCCATGACAAATCGTTGGAGAATGAACATAGTCTTCAGGGAGCACGTTGATAGTGTACTGGCGGCCGTCCCACACCATAGCAAACTGGTCTTGAAACTCTGGGTCTATTAAAATCGAAAAGAAAGCATTAGCCAGGTCTATCACAGCATGATATTCTCCTGTATCTTTAGCAATTTTCTCAACAATTGAGATCATATCTGGTACAGCTGACTTCAATGGAGGTGCCACTTTGTTTAGACCTCTGTAATCCACAGTCATTCTATATGTTCTATCAGGTTTCTTTACGGAACACCGGAGATGAGAAAGGACTTACAGCAGGTCTAAGGATCCTTACTCTTAACAGTTCTTGAATAGTCTCCCCAATTTCTTTGTGGCCTCCAGGAAGTCTGTACTGCTTGAGACAGACTGGCTTCTCTGGTAGACAAATGTAGACAGGGGTCCATTTCGCATGACCTCTGACCACAGCCTTCAACGCCCTTACCAGATATGCTTTGTCAGGATACCCGAATGTGAATGTACCTCTTTTCAGTCTGAATTGACTGACCTTGAAGTACATCCATCCCAAGAATATTTTTGGGTAACTCTGATACCAAAACATTTGTCATAAATCCTGATCCCTTGCCAATAGCCAATTTCACCTGTATCCTAACTTCTGGTGTAGTTTGCCCTCCCAAACCTTCTATATAAACCAATTCTCCTTTGTGATGGGAAGAATTGCCTTGCAACAGTGTACCTTCAGCTCTGCTATCAACTAAAGCCATTACATGTGTAGGAGAAGATGACTTCCCCCCCACCATACAGTGACAGGTGCATATGGGCATTGGTCTCCTGCTGTCACTGCCCTTACTGCTATTACAGGAGATGCACCTTCCCTTCATAAAGGATAAGGAACCTCCCAATCCCCTTTTCTGATTCTCTCTAACTCCTCCCCAGGGTAAATGGATTTGGGTTTGGGTTCATGTTCAGTTTTGGGAATTGGTTTGGTTCTAACAGGAGGGGGGTCTGTTCTGTTTCCTCTAAGCCTAGGCTGATGTTATCTTCACTAGGAGTAGTGTTTCTAACCCTGACAGTTTTCCCTACTAAATGTTTCTACCTCTTCAGCATTTCTGCAGTAGAAATCCCATCTATCTCATCTTTAGATACTCCTGTCTTTAATAGGTCCACCCACATTTCTTTCCTAGAAATAACTAGCCTGGTTTTCTCTTCACCTCCTGTCTTCTCTACCCCATTCCCGTTCTTCTGTTCTTTTCTCCTTATATTCTTCCTGTCTGGCCTTGACCTTATCTACTGCCCTGACAGGTTTGGTTTTAGTCTCCTCTAGCTCCCCCAACTGGCTTAAAAGGGTTGTAGCTTCATGAATCTTGCTGTTTAATCCCAGGCCTCCCAACAAGGACAATAATGGAGCCCTGAGATTAACCACTTCCCGACCGCCCCAGGTATATATACGTCAACAGAATGGCACGTACAGGCAGAATCACGTACCTGTACGTGCCATTCTTCCGGCGGTTGGGGTGTCCGATCGGAACCCCCTCCGCCGGCGGGGACGGTCGGGATGGCTCCAGAAGCGATCCGGCACGAGGGGACGGCCAGTCGTTTCTGGCCACCCCCTCGCGATCGCTCTGGCCAATGAGATGCTTCCCCTTCCTGTGTAATTGTAAACACAGGCAAGGGGAAGTGATGTCACGCTCCTTGTGTCGGTCTTTCTGACCGGGACGCCGAGCGGAGAAGACATCAGGTTAGTGCACAAACACTACACTGACACCAGTCACACATAGGCACATATTTCACCCCCCTGTCACCCCCTGATCACCCCCCAGATCACCCCCTGCCCCCCCCAGTCACAGTGTCACTGATTGCAGTGATCATTTATTTTACTGATCACTGCATTTAGTGTCAGTGTGACTGCAATAACTGTCAGGGCAGTTAGTTTTAGGCCCCTTTAGGTCTAAGGTAGCCCCCTACCCCCCCCCCATAAAGGTTTAACCCCTTGATTGCCCCCTAGGTAACCCTTTCACCCCCTTTTGCCAGTGTCACTAAGCGATCGTTTTTCTGATCGCTGTATTAGTGTCACTGGTGCCGCTAGGTAGCCAGTTTTTTTTTTAGGTAACCGCCAGGTTTATATAGGATTATAAATAGGTTTATAGGTCAGGTACCCCCATATTACAACCTAAAAAAAGGTTTTAACCCCTTGATTGCCCCTAAAGTTAACTCTTTCACCAGTGATCACAGTATAAGTGTCACTGGTTAGCCAGTTAGTTATTTAGTTATTTAGGTTCCCCGTCAGGTTTTTATATATCGTCAGGTACCCCCATATATTACCTAATAAAGGTTTTAACCCCCTGATTGCCCCTAGTTAACCCTTTCACCAGTGATCACCGTATAACTGTTACGGGTGACGCTGGTTAGTTAGTTTGTTTTTTTATACTGTCAGGGCACCCGCCATTTATTACCCAACTATCGGTTTAACCCCCTGATCGCCCGGCGGGTGATATCAATTAGGTTTTAGGGTCAAATAAGGTCTGCGTCGCCCCAGGTTAGTGCCAGTACCGCAAACACCCACGCGCAAAGCATATACCTCCCTTAGTGGTATAGTATCTGATCAGATCTATACTAGCGTCCCAGCAGTTTAGGGTTCCAAAAAAACGCATTGTTAGCGGGATCAGCCCAGATACCTGCTAGCACCTGCGTTTTCCCCCTCCGCCCAGCCCAGCCCAGCCCACCCAAGTGCAGTATCGATCGATCACTGTCACTTACAAAACACTAAGCACACATAACTGCAGCGTTCGCAGAGTCAGGCCTGATCCCTGCGATCGCTAACAGTTTTTTTGGTAGCGTTTTGATTCAGTCGCCAGCAGCCTAGGAGCTTTTTTTCCTGTGAATCTCACTAGTGTACTACTAAATTTAGAGCCCAAAATGGCAAATCGCAAGTACACTAGTGAACAGGCCTACTTGTTTCTGAGTATGTCAGATAGTGAAGAGGAGGTCACTCATCTGTCAGAATCAGGCTCAGAATACGATCCAGTAGACGACAGCGGCTCCATGACAGATAGCTCTGACGACGAAGGTGTGGTCCCTGCTAAGGTCAGGCGTACCCGATCCCGATCTTCTGATGTTGTTGAGGTGCAGGAACCGCAGGTCTCTCGTATGGAGCAGAGAAGTACTAGCGCCGCTATTCCTTCTGGTGAACTGGCAAGCACCAGCGGCCTAGTACACCCTGGACGTAGTCAAACCAGCACTGCAGTAACACTTGGTGACGTGGCGAGTCCCATAAGTGCAGTTCAAGCTGGCGAGGTGGCAAGCACAAGTAGTGTCCCGCTGCCACCAAGAAGAAGACAAAGGCAGGTCCGTCGATCACATAGTGTCCTTCCTGCAGAATTCGCCAATCCTGATTGGGTGCCCACCACTTCTGCAGAACCCGTACTTCCCCCATTCACTGGCCAACCCGGTATTCAGGTGGAAACAGCTGATTTTATGCCATCCGATTTTTATTCGCTGTTTTTCACGGAAGATCTCTATAGATCTATTGTGGACCAAAGTAATATATACGCTGGTCAATACATCGCCGCTAATCCCCAAGTGCCTTCCCTTGCCAGAGATTGGAAACCAATTACGGTTTCCGAATTTAAGACCTTTCTGGGCCTTTCCCTCAACATGGGCATACACAAATTCCCGACTCTGAGGTCTTATTGGTCCACCTCACCGCACCACCATATGCTCTGCCTCCATGTCCAGGGCACGATACGAGATGATTTTGCGGTTCATGCACTTCAGTGACAATGAACTTTGTCGTCCTCGTGGAGACCCTGAATTTGATCGGCTCTACAAAATTCGGCCCCTCATAAACCACTTCAACCAACGTTTTTCAGCCTTGTTTACTCCCAATCAAGTTGTCTGCGTTGACGAGTCCCTGATTAAGTTTTCTGGCCGCTTGTCTTTCAAACAGTTCCTTCCCAGCAAGCGTGCCAGATACGGGGTCAAGCTCTACAAGCTCTGTGACAGGGCAACAGGCTATACGTGGAGCTTTTCGGTTTATGAGGGAAAAGATAGTCACGTAGAGCCGGAGAACAGTCCAGATTACATAGGGAGCGCTGGCAAGATAGTGTGGAACTTGGTGTCACCCTTATTCGGAAAGGGGTACCACTTGTACGTGGACAATTATTACACGAGCGTGCCACTGTTTAGTCACTTGTTTGATCAGCAGATTGGAGCATGTGGCACCGTGCGACCTAATCGCCGGGGCTTTCCCCAGCGGCTTGTAGATTCCCGTCTTAGGCTGGGGGAGAGAGCTTGCTTCAAGTGTAATAATTTGCTCGCTGTGAAGTGGAGGGATAATAGGAATGTTTTCGTTCTTACCTCCCTTCATGCAGACACGACAGTCCAAATTCGTACGGCGGCTGGTGTTGTGACGAAACCCCTCTGTGTCCACGAATACAACCTTAATATGGGGGGGGTGGACCTCAACGACCAGTTGTTGGCGCCGTACCTAGTTGTCCGTAAGGCTAGACGCTGGTACAAAAAAGTGTCTATTTATTTATTCCAATTGGCTTTGCTGAATGCTCATGTGCTATACGGAGCTTCAGGCGGGACGTTACCCTTCCTTGAATTCCAGGAGGCGGTTGTCATGGAACTCCTGTATCCAGGCGGTTCCACACCTCAACATCCCCTACCAAATGCAGTAAGCCGGCTGCATGAGAGGCATTACCCTCATGTCCTCCAGAGTACCCCTACCCAACGAGCCCCCCAAAAAAGATGTCGTGTCTGTAGCAAGCGCGGATGTAGGCGTGACAGCCGTTATTATTGTCCACTCTGTCCTGACAATCCTGGTCTCTGCGTTGGTGAATGCTTTGAACGCTACCACTCACTAGTGAGGTTTTAGCGTAGGGTACAGCATTTCACAGGGTAGGATACACTTTCACAGGGTCTCAAGAATGCCATCGCATTTTGAGACCCGACCGTTGCAGTTAAAATTATAGTTACAGGGTCTCAAGAATGCCATCGCATTTTGAGACCCGACCGTTACAGTTAAAATTATTTTAAAAAAAAGTGTAAAAAATAAAAATAAAAAAAAAAGTACAAAAAAAAAAAAAACCCCAAAAAAAAATATAAAATAAAAAACCAAAAATAGTTGTCGTTTTATTGTTCTCTCTCTATTGTTGCTCTTTTTTACTCTATTCTATTCTGCAATGTTTTATTATGTTTTATCATGCTTGCTTTTCAGGTATGTTTTATTGTTAACCATTTTTTTGTTTTCAGGTGCGCCATTCAGTTGCAGCGCGGATTTATTTATCTTGACAGCAACAGCGTTTGCTCCCACGATACATAAAGCCGCGACTCCAACACTGTAGGAGGTGATTTCACCACCACAGTTAAAAAAAAGAGCATATATGCCGAAGCATGGGGGCAGCAGAGGGCGGAGGAGCGATTTTGCTCCTAATGCCACGTACATACGGTCGAAAAAAGTCCGACCATGTGTACGTGGCATAACTTTTTTGCGGGAGGATGCCCCCATGCTTCGGCATATATATATTTTAGGCACCGGTTGCGTTAACAAAATGTTTTATTTTTTACTATGTTTTTTTTTTGGTATTTGCTTTGCAGGTATGGTATGGTAAGGTCTTACTGTTATACTGTAATGTTACTTTGTTTTAATGTTAACCATTATTTGCTTAGCAGGTACGCCATTCAGTTGCAGCGTGGATTTATTTATCTTGACAGCAACAGCGTTTGCTCCCACGATACATAAAGCCGCGACTCCAATGCTGTAGGAGGTGATTTCACCACCACAGTTAAAAAAAAGAGCATATATGCCGAAGCATGGGGGCAGCAGAGGGCGGAGGAGCGATTTTGCTCCTAATGCCACGTACATACGGTCGAAAAAAGTCCGACCATGTGTACGTGGCATAACTTTTTTTGCGGGAGGATGCCCCCATGCTTCGGCATATATAAATGGTGCATGTATGCCCATCATTAGAAGTGGGTGGATGAAGGGAGGTATTCTAATGGTGGGCATACCCACCGCGCCATTGGGAAATTGGGAAAGCATTTTATCACACCGATCTTGGTGTGGTCAGATGCTTTGAGGGCAGAGGAAAGATCTAGGGTCTAATAGACCCCAATTTTTTCAAAAAAAGAGTACCTGTCACTGCCTATTGCTATCATAGGGGATATTTACATTCCCTGCGATAACAATAAAAATGACAACTAAGAAAAAAAAAATGGAAGGAACAGTTTAAAAATAAAATAAAAAAGCTAAATAAAAAGAAAAACTAAAAAAAAAAAAAAAAAAAAAGCACCCCTGCCCCCCCTTCTCTTGCGCAAAGGCGAACACAAGCGTTGGTCTGGCGTCATATGTAAACAGCAATTGCACCATGCATGTGAGGTATCACCGCGAAGGTCAGATCGAGGGCAGTAATTTTAGCAGTAGACCTCCTCTGTGAATCTAATGTGGTAACCTGTAAAGGCTTTTAAAGGCTTTTAAAAATGTATGTAGTTTGTCGCCACTGCGTGTTTGTGCGCAATTTTAAAGCATGTCGTGTTTGGTATCCATGTACTCGGCCTAAGATCATATTTTTTATTTCATCAAAAATTTGAGCAATATAGTGTGTTTAAGTGCATTAAAATAAAAAAAAAGTGTATTTTTTCCACAAAAAATGCGTTTGAAAAATCGCTGCGCAAATACTGTGTGGAAAAAAAATGCAACACCCACCATTTTAATCTGTAGGGCCTTTGCTTTAACAATATATATAGTGTTTGGGGGTTCAACGTAATTTTCTTGCAAAAAAAAAATATGTTTTCATGTAAACAAAAAGTGTCAGAAAGGGCTTTATCTTCAAGTGGTTAGAAGAGTGGGTGACGTGTGACATAAGCTTCTAAATGTTGTGCATAAAATGCCAGGACAGTTCAAACCCCCCCCAAATGACCCCATTTTGGAAAGTAGACACCCCAAGCTATTTGCTGAGAGCAATGTTGAGCCCATTAAATATTTTTTTTTTTGGTCCCAAGAGATTGAATAATGAAAAAAAAAAAAAAAATAATAATAATTTTTTTTACAAAAAGTTGTCACTAAATGATATATTGCTCAAACATGCCATGGGCATATGTGGAGATACACCCCAAAATACATTCTGTTGCTTCTCCTGAGTACGGGGATACCACATGTGTGGGACTTTTTGGGAGCCTAGCCGCGTACGTCACCCCAAAAACCAAGCACCGCCTTCAGGCTTTCTAAGGGTGTAATTTTTTTATTTCACTTCTCACTGCCAATCACAGTTTCGGAGGCCATGAAATGCCCAGATGGCACAAACCACCCCCAAATGACCCCATTTTGGAAAGTAGACACCCCAAGCTATTTGCTGAGAGGTATGGTGAGTATTTTGCAGATCTCGCTTTTTGTCACAATGTTTTGAAAATTGAAAAAAGAAAACAAAATTTTTTTTTTCTTTTCTTTCTTCATTTTCAAAAACACATGAGAGCTGTAAAATACTCACCATGCCGCTCAACAAATAGCTTGGGGTGTCTACTTTCCAAAATGGGGTCATTTGGGGGGGTTTTGTGCTATTTTGGCATTTTATGGCCTTCGAAACTGTGATAGGTAGTGAGGAGTGAAATCAAAAATTTGCACCCTTAGAAATCCTGAAGGCGGTGCTTGGGTTTCGGGGCCCCGTATGCGGCTAGGCTCCCAAAAAGTCCCACACATGTGGTATCCCCGTACTCAGGAGAAGCAGCAGAATGTATTTTGGGGTGCAATTCTACATATTACCATGGCATGTGTGAGCAATATATCATTTAGTGACAACTTTTTGAATACATTTTTTTTATTTTTATTTTTTGTCTTTATTCAATCACTTGGGACTAAAAAAAAAAAAATATTCAACTGGCTCAACATGCCTCTCAGCAAATAGCTTGGGGTGTCTACTTTCCAAAATGGGGTCATTTGGGGGGGTTTTGTGCCATCTTGGCATTTTATGGTCTTCAAAACTGTGATAGGTAGTGATAGGTAGTGAGGAGTGAAATCAAAAATTTATGCCCTTAGAAATCCTGAAAGCGGTGCTTGGTTTTCGGGGTCCCGTATGCGGATAGGCTCCCAAAAAGTCCCACACATGTGGTATCCCCGTACTCAGGAGAAGCAGCAGAATGTATTTTGGGGTGTAATTCCACATATGCCCATGGCATGTGTGGGCAATATATCATTTAGTGACAACTTTGGGCAAAAAAAAAAAAGTTTGTAATATTCCCGCAACTTGTGGCAAAATATAAAATATTCTATGTACTCAACATGCCTCTCAGCAAATAGCTTGGGGTGTCTACTTTCCAAAATGGGGTCATTTGGGGGGGTTTTGTGCTATTTTGGCATTTTATGGCCTTCGAAACTGTGATAGGTAGTGAGGAGTGAAATCAAAAATTTGCACCCTTAGAAATGCTGAAGGTGGTGCTTGGGTTTCGGGGCCCCGTACGCGGCTAGGCTCCCAAAAAGTCCCACACATGTGGTATCCCCGTACTCAGGAGAAGTGGCAAAATGTATTTTGGGGTGCAATTCCACATATAATCATGGCATGTGTGAGCAATATATCATTTAGTGACAACTTTTTGAATACATTTTTTTTTTTTTTGTCTTTATTCAATCACTTGGGACTAAAAAAAAAAATATTCAATGGGCTCAACATGCCTCTCAGCAAATAGCTTGGGGTGTCTACTTTCCAAAATGGGGTCATTTGGGGGGGGTTTGTGCCATCTTGGCATTTTATGGCCTTCAAAACTGTGATAGGTAGTGATAGGTAGTGAGGAGTGAAATCAAAAATTTATGCCCTTAGAAATCCTGAAGGCGGTGCTTGGTTTTCGGGGTCCCGTATGCGGATAGGCTCCCAAAAAGTCCCACACATGTGGTATCCCCGTACTCAGGAGAAGCAGCAGAATGTATTTTGGGGTGTAATTCCACATATGCCCATGGCATGTGTGGGCAATATATCATTTAGTGACAACTTTGGGCAAAAAAAAAAAAGTTTGTAATATTCCCGCAACTTGTGGCAAAATATAAAATATTCCATGTACTCAACATGCCTCTCAGCAAATAGCTTGGGGTGTCTACTTTCCAAAATGGGGTCATTTGGGGGGGTTTTGTGCTATTTTGGCATTTTATGGCCTTCAAAACTGTGATAGGTAGTGAGGAGTGAAATCAAAAATTTGCACCCTTAGAAACCCTGAAGGTGTTGATTGGGTTTCGGGGCCCCGTGCGCGGCTAGGCTCCCAAAAAGTCCCACACATGTGGTATCCCCATACTCGGGAGAAGCAGCAAAATGTATTTTGGGGTGCATCTCCACATATAACCATGGCATGTGTGAGCAATATATCATTTAGTGACAACTTTATGAAAAAACTTTTTTTTTTTTTTTGTCTTTATTCAATCCCTTGGGACTAAAAAAAAAAATATTCAATGGGCTCAACATGCCTCTCAGCAAATAGCTTGGGGTGTCTACTTTCCAAAATGGGGTCATTTGGGGGGGTTTGTACTTCCCTGCCATTTTAGCACCTCAAGAAATGAGATAGGCAGTCATAAATTAAAAGCGGTGTAAATTCCAGAAAATGTACTCTAGTTTGTAGACGCTATAACTTTTGCGCAAACCAATAAATATACGCTTATTGGCATTTTTTTTACTAATGACATGTGGCTGAATACATTTTGGCCCAAATGTTTGACTAAAATTGAGTTTATTAGATTTTTCTTATAACAAAAAGTAGAAAATCTCTTTTTTTTTCAAAATTTTCGCTCTTTTTCCGTTTATATCGCAAAAAATAAAAATCACAGAGGCAATCAAATACCATCAAAAGAAAGCTCTATTTGTGGGAAGAAAAGGACGCAAATTTTGTTTCGTTACAAAATTGCATGACCGCGCAATTACCAGTTAAAGTAGTGCAGTGCGAAATTGAAAAAAGACCTCTGGTCCTTAAGCTGACAATTGGTCCGGGGCTGAAGTGGTTAAATGGCGCAGACTTCATGAGCGCAGAGCAGACGTAAAGGGTTCCATATCTGGACCCATCCATTCTGGAAATGTATTTAATCCGGTTATACAACCCATCTCACTTAACCTGGAAATACCCTCTGCTATTGATCTCCAGGAGTAGGCATTTTCCAGGTCAGTAGGACTAGTGTATACTCAGACTATTCCATCTCTCTCGAGGTTTAACAGTGAAAAATTCACGCTAAACTTTCGGGCTTTGCCTGACGCAGTTGTGGATAATGGGTTAACACTCCCATAGTCACTGCTTCCTTACCTGACAAAACAACACTGTCCGACCCTTCATCCCAAGCGTAGGAGCCAACTCACTAGGGGTTCCCCAGACCTTTGTTTGTATTGTTTTGCCAGCTTATGGAGTTCAGTTTGTGTAAACTCCCGTTCTTCTTCAAATTCAACATCTGTGGGGTTGCGATAATGCACCTCCCCATCTGCTATATCCTCTCTATCATGTTGCCGTTTCCTATGCTTAGTAATGAGGTCTGGCATACTTTTTCTTTCGCACTAGCAGATCATCATGCAAAATATCAAACTCTATCTCCTCATCCTCCACTATCATTTGAGGAGAGCACATCCTCACAATCCCAATTTTGGGATGTGACAATGGCACATACCCTGGCTTTACTAACAGGTTTATGGCCCTTCCTTTTCCTTAAGGCATTAATTGATTTGGTCATGAGGGATGCACACCGCTCTTGCAAATCATCAGCCCGACTAGCTGTTGAACGTACACACTCTGAAGCAACTGCTAGCTGGTCTTTTAATACCTTAACTTCTGCATCTGCCTTCTCCTTTCTATGTGATTTGGTGTAAATAGCATGAAGAAAATACCAGCCCACTGTGGACACTGTCCTCTCCTCTTTTGTACTTAAATCCAACCCCTTAAGGCTAAAATCTACAAAATGATCTGAGACTTTATCACCCCAAGTCAGCTTCAAGGGAGAAGCATACTTCTCAATTTTTTTTAGCAAGAGGCTCCCACTCATTGTCTCTGGCCCAGATAGGTAAGCTGCACACTTCCTTCTGGTCACCAGAACCCTCTGCAGCCTTGCTTTTCCTAAACAGCTTATGCAGAATTTTTCCTAGCACAAGCTACACAACACACTGCAGAAAAACAGGCCTGCTTCAATTGAACTATAGCACAGATTGTGGCATGAGCCCCCCAATTGTTTTGCTTGCATCTGTCTAAGGTTACTTTGTGGTATAACAAGGAAGCTATGACTTCTGCAGTGTGTAAATGTGCTTTTACTATACAAAGATGCTGTAACATCAGAACACACACCATGATCCTTGTTATACCACAAAGTAACCTTGCTAGACAGAGGCAAGCAAAACAACCCTTCAGTTAGAACACGTACTAGGACGCTAGACTACAAAAATATGTAGAAGAATACGTATCGACCTCAACTGAGGGAACAAAAACGTTTTTTTATATATTTATTTTGGGGATATCTATTATAGAAAAAGTAAAAAATAATGCATTTCTTTCAAAATTGTTGCTCTTTTTTTGTTTATAGCGCAAAAAAAAGAAAAAAACGCAGAGGTGATCAAATACCACCAAAATAAAGCTCTATTAGTAGGAAGAAAAGGACGTCAATTTTTTTTGGGAGCTACGTTGCACGGCTGCGCAATTGTCAGTTTAAGCGACACAGTGCCGAATCGCTAAAAGTAGTCTGGTCTTTGGCTAGCCAAATGGTCTGGGGCTTAAGCGGGTAATATATGGATGTAATGTGTGTTACAGACTATAACACAGCACAGCCATAAGAAAATCAGCACCCAACAGCATGTTACACTGACACCTGCTGTGCTCTGATTATCATAATGATAATGACCATGAGCACACAATGAGATGCTACTTTACACATGTGATGGGGGGGAAGGGACAGTAAAAACACACAGCCAAGCTGCATTGTTACCACCCCCAAACCATTCCCCTTTGAGAATTTTTCACCCAAGCTCTGCAATCAGGCCTGCCTGTCAGTTTTTCCTGTGGACCAGTGGGTACAGTGGCTGTGTATGATGGCACAGTGGCGGCAATTGATGGGGACAGTAGCTGAGTTTGATGGTACAGTGGCTGCAATTGATGGCACAGTAGCTGTGTTTGATAAGACAGTGGCAGCAATTGATGGGCACAGTGCCTGCGTTTGATGGCACAGTGGCAGCAATTGATGGGCACAGTAGCTGTGTTTGATGGCACAGTGGCAGCAATTGATGGGCACAGTGGCTGCGTTTGATGGCACAGTGGCAGCAATTGATGTTTTTTTTTTTTTTCTGAATTTTTCAGTTTGTTTGCGCCCCAACCCCCATAAAAAAATTTGAGCACCAGACACCACTGATGAGGACCTGATTAAAAAGCTCCATGTAGTTCTACACGAGTACAGATATGAATTGACTTGTGGGCATTCAGGTGAAAAAAAATAAATGGAAAAGAACATCCTTTTCTATTTTTCCAGACCTAAATGTGACAGATCAGAGGTAGCCTGATGTAAATGGACACAAGTCTGTGGTGTATGCAGACACAAGCTGAAAGAGAGTCCCGGAGCAGAAGGAGAGAAAAGAATGGGCGTAGGGACGGCATGACAGGAGAGGACAGGACAGTCATCTTAAGAAAGGAAAATGTGTCCCCTTTAAGAAAGGGGGAGTGGCCAGAGAAGGGGAGGCGCTCGGGTGAGTAAGCTGGAGAAAGGAAGGGATCTGACATCACTAGTGAGCGGCGGAGGAGAAGATTCCCACCCACCCTCCCGAGTTAGGTTAATGTTAATGTTGTCTGTTGAGGACAGCCAGTGTGGTGTGTGATTTGGACATAACACGGTTGGCCGTCTCTGAGTCCGGGGGCTTGCGACTGGAGGCCTAAAGTTTAAAATAAGTTTGTCGCGGTGACCAGGTGTGTGTCTTACCCTCGAAGACCCCAAAAAGAGGATATAAGTTGATTGAGAGGGCAGTGATTGGGTCTTTGGAGGAGGAGAAGATGGATGTTATATGTATATAACATGGTTGGTACCCATCTGTGGATGGGGTTAACATGGTTGGTACCCATCTGTGGATGGGGTTAACATGGTTGGTACCCATCTGTGGATGGGGTTAATATGGTTGGTACCCATCTGTGGATGGGGTTAATATGGTTGGTACCCATCTGTGGATGGGGTTAACATGGTTTGTACCCATCTGAGGATGGGGTTAACATGGTTGGTACCCATCTGAGGATGGGGTTAACATGGTTGGTACCCATCGGTGGTATGGGGGTTAACATGGTTGGTACCCATCTGTTGTATGGGGTTATCAGGTATCTTCCGGTTTACGAAGGGTTAACCAGGAAGGGGTAAACGGTAGGTCACTGCGAAGGTTGAGTACCGTCTCTGAGTCCGGGGGCTTGCGACTGGAGGCCTAAAGTTAAAAGAAGTTTGTCGCAGTGACCAGTGAGGGGTGTTACCCTTGAAGACACCAAAAGTACATAAAAAGTTGGTTAAGAGTTATTTAAATATTATTTATTTAATTTATGGAAATTAATAATAAAAGGCCGTCACGGCCATTTACTCCATAATCTTGTCACGTCATTTGTGGGGGGATTTGGAGGGATTAGATTCTATGTCTAACGGGTGACGGAAGTGACTGATTTAGGTCCTTCACATGTCATGGGCACAGATGTCAAAACACTGACATCTCTCCCATTCAGATGCAGTTATGATTGGTGGGGTGCTGTTAAGCTTCCTGGTGGTAAAGCTAAGGTGGGTTCAGACTAGAGTCCGAACACGTTTGAGCTCATCCCAGCTAATTAGTTGTCAAAAAAGTTCTAAAATAAGACATCTCTGCTGCTTTATGATAGTGTAAATAGTTTAGAATAATAATGGTTATTAAAGGTTCACCTTTTGGAACATGTTACATGTTTCAGCTCCTGCCACCATTCCCCCAGATTTCGTGACAGCATGGGGTCAGGGGCGGAGCCAGGGGTGGGGTTGTGGGTGGGACCAAGGGGCCCTGTCAGGTACGCTGTACGGGGCCCCATGATTTCTAACAGTTGCCCTGTTTCTGTGTAGCAGGGAGATACGGGGTAAAATGGAGTAAAATGCATTACTTCCTAATGAGGTTAAAAATCTTCTGCTAAATAGTGGGTTAATGGAACCTCCTCAGCCTAAAAAGTGCAAAATCCTGTGTTGGGAGTGAAACACTGCCAGTGCATGGTGGTGAAACTTGTTAACCCAAAAAAAAAAAAAAGAGTTCCTTGTACAGATTGAATATAGAAAATGATCAGCGCTGTTGATTGTGCTAAACAATATAAATAATGAGGTATATCAATATTTAACTCACTGTGCAAATATATCACTGTGAAAATGATGCAGACAATGTACCTATGCAAGTACTGTAAACAATGACTATAAATATTGAACTCGCTGTGCAAATATATCACTGTGCAAATGATGCAAAAATACACCTGTGCAAATACTGTAAACAATAATGACTGTATATTCATATATATCACTGTCCAATGTTCCAGTGCAAACTTGATAATGATCCTGTGCAAAAAAACATTGTTGTAAATGGCAAAATAAAGTGACTAGTGCTCAATAGAAAATGTGAGTGAATAAATCACAGACAAATACAGACAGTCAATACAGTCCCGAATGATCACAAAAGTTGTCATCAAAAGTTCATAAAAAAAGTATAGGGGATAAAAAAGAATCTCCCATTGAATAGTATGTATAAACAAGTGGATTTATTGATTTAAAAACAAGGGCCAAATGGATGCTTACAACAATAAATAGAATAAATGGCAAATCTGTAATAATCACGGCGTTAGACGCATCAGGTCCCTGATGAAGACACGTGACGTGTCGCAAAGCATAGGAAATGAATGGAAAGCCACGAGAACCGGAAGTGCTGTAAGAGGCGCCTGTAACATCATGATTATTACAGATTTGCCATTTATTCTATTTATTGTTGTAAGCGTCCATTTGGCCCTTGTTTTTAATCAATAAATCCACTTGTTCATACATACTATGCAATGGGAGATTCTTTTTTATCCCCTATATAAATGCGCTGTGTGTGAACATCCATGCTGAAAGCTAATACTGGGGATACAAGATTTGAAAGAGACACCAACCATCATCATTGAACCTGGGGAGGTCCCACGACCGTATTACCTATAAAGCTTAAAACCATCTGTATGGAGGTAAGAGCATAGTGAGTAGTGATGAGCTGAGTGTTCGAGTCAAACCCATGTTTGACTCGAACACCAGCTGTTCGGCGAAATCAGAACATTATGGGCCGTTCGTGCCAAATTCAATGCGGCATCGCAGTGCATTGCTGACTGATGATTGGCCAAGCATGCACTATGACCCGCATGCTTGGCCAATCACAGCGCCATCAGCGAAGAGAGCCATAATTGGCCACAGGCAGGATGCCTGTGGCCAATTAGGGCTCAGGGTGTTTAGTACACGCTCCACACTATATAAGGCCGCCTGTGCAGCGGCCTTGCGTAGTGTGTTGCGGCTCATAGAGAGAGATAGACGGAGAGACAGTGTCTTAATTTCCTTTTTGAAGCTATTGCAGTTACATTCGGTGCATTGTGCCACCTGCACAGTGTACACCTGAAGC
Source organism: Lithobates sylvaticus (assembly GCA_028564925.1). Taxonomy (NCBI): domain Eukaryota; kingdom Metazoa; phylum Chordata; class Amphibia; order Anura; family Ranidae; genus Lithobates; species Lithobates sylvaticus. The sequence goes on along the minus strand of CM053029.1, from coordinate 241,776,292 downwards.
TATCCCAATTGCTGGTGTTCTGTTATTATACCACAGGCAGCTGTAGCAGTTACAGTCGGTGTATTGTGCCACCTGCACAGTGTACACCTGAAGCTACCCCAATTGCTGGTGTTCTCATCTCCTGTAGGCCATTAGTATGTCGGGAAGGCCAACGAGTAGAGGCAGACAGTAACAAGGCAATAAAAGAGGGCAAGCAGGCTCTGTGTCTAGAAGAAACAGTGCTGTCATGGAAGCAGTGCATCCTCATCAGCATGTGGCCATGGGACACGCTTTTTCTTATTTTCGTCAGCTGGACGTGTTCAGCCGCAACATGCCAAAGACATGGTAAAGTGGATGACCAAGCCCTCCTCATCCTCCTCATTCTCTCTCACCCAGGCTCAGGGTACTGGCAAAGCTGCTGCCAACGCGGCCTCTTCCCTCGTCTCAATGGCATCAGTCACTCCTTCCCTAGACCCACCATGTCCTCCTAAGGAGTCCTCCGAACTATTTGAGCACAGTGTTGGGTACATGCTCCAGGAGGATTCCCAGCGTTTTGAAGGCTCTGATGATGATACCGAGCTAGAGGAAAGCAGTAATGTGAGCCCAGAGAGAGGGATGCCCAAGTAGGACAGCAATCTGGCAGTCATGTTCCACCAGCTGCAGCATACTGCCAGGTTTGCTCCAGTGATGAGGAGGGAGGGGATGATGAGGTCACTGACTCCACGTGGGTGCCTGATAGGAGAGAGAGGGGAGGGGGAGGAGGAGGAGCCTGGCACTCAGCATCATTCTTTTAGGGATCATTTACAGTCCCAAGAAACCCATGTACGTGGCTGGGAGGAGGTGGCTGCGGATGATGTTGTCCTTAGTGACCCAGAGGACTCCAGACCGAATGCCTCAGCTAACCTATGCTGCATGGCCTCTCTGATCCTGCAAAGCCTGCGGAAGGATCCTCGTATTCAGTGGATCAAGGAGAGGGATCATTACTGGCTGGCAACTCTCCTTGATACACAGTACAAGGGTAAGGTTGCAGACCTTCTCTTGCCATCGCAGAGGATGAGACATCTCCGGGAGGCCTTCTAGAAAGGTCTGTGCAACTCGTTCCCAGAGACTGGGAGGTTCAAAATTCCTGGTCCTGGACAACGTGTTGCTGAGGCTTTGGTCAGTCACAGAAGGAGCGGTGGAGAAGGTGGCCATCTGATGGTCCAGGAATACCTAGGGGCAAGGTCAGACTTGGACACCTTTCCCACCGAAAATCCTCTGGGTTACTGGGTCTTGAGGATGGATCACTTGCCAGAGCTTGCACAGTATGCAATTGAGCTACTGGCCTGACCTGCATCCAGCATTCTTTCGGAACGCACATTCAGTGCTGCTGGAGGCTTTGTGCACCTGTCCACCGACTCGGTTGATCGACTGACCTTCATAAAGATGAATCAGTCTTGGATCACAACCAGCTACTAAGTACCTGAAGCTGATGTGACCGAATATTTTTTTTTCAAATGTCAGATCCCTTCAAGACTGCCTATGCTGATGCTGAGTGACTATCCTGTTATTCTGACTGACTATCCTCTTCCTCCTCCTCAATGATCCTGCTGATAGCTTGGAAGAACATTTTTGTTTCTGGGCGCCGCCACCAGTGGCTTAGGCCAAATTTTTTAGCCCCAGTTTAACAGGGGCGTGTAATTACAATTTTTGATGCAATACCTTTCAGCAGGGCTCATTCTTGCTCTCCAACTAGAGTTTCTGTGAGGTGTTGTAGTGTTGTGGCACCAGTGCCTAAGGCCCAATTTTTCTGCCCCTGTTCAACAGGTGCATGTAATTACAATTCTTGATATAATATTTCACAGCAGGGCCCGTTGCAGCGCCCACCAAGAGTAACTGTAAGGACTTAGTGTTATGGCACCAGCACCACCACCAAAGGCCCAATTTTTCTACCACTGTTCAACAATGTCATGTAATTACAATTATTGATATAATAGTTCACAGCAGGGCATTCCAGCGCCCACCAAGAGTCACTTTGAGGGCTTACAGTGTTGTGGCAACATCAACACCTTGGGCCTAAATTTCTGCAGAACATATAGGGCAGACCCCTACTTTCAAACATCCAACTTACAAACATCTCCTACTTGCAAACGGAAGGAGACAACAGGAAGTAAGATGAACTCTACCCCTAGGAAGGGAAATTCTCTCCTGTAAGAGTTGATATGGGAAAAACGTGTCTCCTCTCTCCACTGATGCTTTATCCCAATCCTTGTTTTACTAAAAAACCCAAATTTTCAAAAAACATTTGTCATTGAGACAGAAAGTCTGGTGAAATCTTCTGAAGAGGTACACAGACGGGAAAAAAAATGTTACAGGGGTGATAACCCTTCCCTATGTTTTCCAAAAAGCTTAAATACATTTTTTGACTGGAGCTACACTTTAAAAATGTACCAATTCAAAATGACTAACAGATTCTACTTAACAACAAACCTACACAGTCCCTGTCTTGTTTGCACCGCCTGTATACTGCTGTTCTGAGTATATATAGGGCCTGGGGGCATTTCCTTTTTTTAATTTGGGCACAGGGTTCCCCTTAACCGGTTCCCGACCGGCGCACGACGATATACGTCGGCAGAATGGCACGGACAGGCAGGAGGGCGTATATATACAGTGGTGTGAAAAAGTGTTTGCCCCCTTCCTCATTTCCTGTTCCTTTGCATGTTTGTCACACTTAAGTGTTTCGGAACATCAAACCAATTTAAACAATAGTCAAGGACAACACAAGTAAACACAAAATGCAATTTGTAAATGAAGGTGTTTATTATTAAAGGTGAAAAAAAATCCAAACCATCATGGCCCTGTGTGAAAAAGTGATTGCCCCCTAAACCTAATAACTGGTTGGGCCACCCTTAGCAGCAACAACTGCAACCAAGCGTTTGCGATAACGTGCAATGAGGCTTTTACAGCGTCCTGGAGGAATTTTGGCCCACTCATCTTTGCAGAATTGTCCTAATTCAGTTACATTAGAGGGTTTTCGAGCATGAACGGCCTTTTTAAGGTCATACCACAGCATCTCAATAGGATTCAGGTCAGGACTTTGGCTAGGCCACTCCAAAGTCTTCATTTTGTTTTTCTTCAGCCATTCGGTGGTGGACTTGCTGGTGTGTTTAGGATCATTGTCCTGCTGCAGAACCCAAGTTCGTTTCAGCTTGAGTACACGAACAGATGGTCGGACATTCTCCTTCAGGATCTCTTGGTAGACAGCAGAATTCATAGTTCCTTTTATCACGGCAAGTCTTCCAGATCCTGAAGCAGCAAAACAGCCCCAGACCATCACACTACCACCACCATATTTTACTGTTGGTATAATGTTCTTTTTCTGAAATGCAGTGTTCCTTGTACGCCAGATATACTTGGACACACACCTTCCAAAGAGTTCCACTTTTGTCTCATCGGTCCACAGAATGTTGTCCCAAAAGTCTTGGGGATCATCAAGATGTGTTGTGGAGAAATTGAGACGAGCATTGATGTTCTTTTTGCTCAGCAGTGGTTTTCTCCTTGGAACTCTGCCATGCAGGCCATTTTTGCCCAGTCTTTTCCTGATGGTGGAGGCATGAACGCTGACCTTAACTGAGGCAAGTGAGGCCTGCAGTTCCTTGGACGTTGTTGTGGGGTCTTTTGTGACCTCTTGGATGAGTCGTCGCTGCGCTCTTGGGGTCATTTTGGGCGGCCGACCACTCCTGGGAAGGTTCACCACTGTTCCATGTCTTTGCCATTTGTGGATAATGGCTCTCACTGTGGTTCGCTGGATTCCCAAAGCTTTGGAAATGGCTTTATAACCCTTTCCAGACTGATAGATCTCAATTACTTTCTTTCTCAATTGTTCCTGAATTTCTTTGGGTCTCGGCATGATGTGTAGCTTTTAAGGATCTTCTGGTGGACCTTACTGTGTCAAGCAGCTCCTATTTAAGTGATGCCTTGATTGTGAACAGGTGTGGCAATAATCAGGCCTGGGTGTGGCTAGAGAAATTTAACTCAGGTGTGGACAACCACAGTTATAGTATGTTTTAACAAGGGGGGCAATCACTTTTTCACACAGGGCCATGATGGTTTGTATTTTTTTTTCACCTTTAATAATAAACACCTTCATTTACAAATTGCATTTTGTGTTTACTTGTGTTGTCCTTGACTATTGTTTAAATTGGTTTGATGTTCCGAAACACTTAAGTGTGACAAACATGCAAAGGAACAGGAAATGAGGAAGGGGGCAAACACTTTTTCACACCACTGTAACTCCCTCCTTAATGCCGTCCGCGCCATCGGGAGCGCGCCGGGAAAGGCGTGCTCCCGCGCCGGTCGGGACCCCCATGAGGCCAGGCGCGGGTCCCGCGGACTCGATCGCCGCGGGGACACCCGCGATCGTCTCACGGGAAGGCTGAACGGGGAGATGCGGAAATACACAGCATCTCCCCGTTCTGCCTAGCAACTAGTGACGCTGATCTCTGCTCCCTGTGATTGGAGCAGAGATCAGCATTCACTAGCTGACAGCCACGCCCCCCCACAGTAAGAAACACACCCCTAGGCATACTTAACCCCTACACTGCCCCCTTGTGGTTAACCCCTTCACTGCCAGTGTCATTTATACAGGAATCAATGCATTTAAATGGCATTGATTGCTGTATAAATGACAATGGTCCCAAAAATGTGTCAAAAATGTCCGATGTATCTGCCATAATGTCGCAGTCACTATAAAAATCGCTGATCGCCGCCATTACTAATAAAAAAAATAATTATTAATAAAAATGCTATAAAACTATCCCCTATCTTGTAAACGCTATAACTTCTGCGCAAACCAATCAATAATCGCCTATTGGGATTTTTTTTACCAAAAATATGTAGAAGAATACGTATCGGCCTAAACTGAGGAAAAAATATGTTTTTTTATATATTTTTGGGGGATATTTATTATAGCAAAAAATAAAAAACAATTAGTTTTTTTTCAAAATTGTCGCTCTTTTTTGTTTATAGCGCAAAAAATAAAAACCGCAGGGGCAATCAAATACCACCAAAAGAAAGCTCTATTTGTGGGAAAAAAAGGACGTCAATTTTGTTTGGGAGCCACATCGCACGACCGCGCAAATGTCAGTTAAAGCGACGCAGTGCCGAATCGCAAAAAGGGGCCTGGTCCTTTGGCTGCAAATTGGTCCGGTCTGAAAGTGGTTTAATATCCGTACAAGACCCAAAGGGGCTGGTAATGGGCAGGGGGGGGCTACCCATGCCATTTTTCTCCATGATTTTCATCCATATTGCCGGGACCAGACATTACATTAAAACTGCAAGCAGTTTTAAATTAAAAAATTTCCGTTAGAAAGGTAATTTTGTGCAGGGACTGTACTAAACATGGGAAACACATGCCACTTCACAGGCATACTATAGACAGGCATCATATTTAAAGGAATATTTCACTTTTTTTTCACTTTAAGCGTCATTAAAATCAGTGCTCCCGAAAAAAACTGCCTTTTTTAAAACTTTTTTTTGCATTGATACATGTCCCCTGGGGCAGGAGCCGGGTCCCCAAACCCTTTTTAGGACAATAACTTTTAAATTAGCCTTTAAAATTAGCACTTTTGATTTTGAACGCTCGAGTCCCATAGACTTTAATGGGATTTTCGGTCCGTTTGCAGGTTCTGGTGCGAACCGAACCGGGGGGGGTGTTCAGCTCATCACTAAAAGTGAGCACGGTGGGGCACACACAAAGATCCCACATTGGAGGACATTTACTGAGGATAGTGATTGAAGCAATTTATGCACTTTTTGCACAAGTTCACTATTTTGTTTTTTCCTCACTTTTTTTATGAACTATGAATATTTGATCACAACTTTTGTAATCATTCAGGACTGTATTGACAATTTTTCTGTGATTTATTCATTTTCTATTGAGCACTAGTCCCTTTATTTTGCTATTTACAACAGTGTTTTTTTTTTTTGCACAGGATCATTTATCATCAAGTTTGCACTGGAACATTGCACAGTGATATATATGAATATACAGTCATTATTGTTTACAGTATTTGCACATGTGTATTGTTTGCATCATTTGCACAGTGATATATTTGCACAGCGAGTTCAATATTTATAGTCATTGTTTACAGTACTTGCATAGGTACATTGTCTGCATCATTTGCACAGTGCTATATTTGCACAGTGAGTTAAATATTGATATACCTCATTATTTATATTGTTTAGCAAAATCAACAGCGCTGATCATTTTTTTTTTTTGTAGGATAGGCTCATTTATTAGCTCATTTCTTTTTTTTTTCTTTTTTTTCTTTTTTTTTTTTTCAAAATATTTTTTTTTGAAAAATTGTAATAATACAAAGATGGACCCACAACAGCATCCAGTGAGAGAAGACAAATAAAATGTTACAGCAGACAATGAGTAACATTAGAGAGCTTTGTCTTACATTCTTTTCTTACTGTTTTATAGATTGTTTATGGGTTTCCGTCCCCTTCATCTCCTGCACCCCGTTAGGGATCAAGCTGTGCAGGAGCTAGCCAGGTTTGGTCGCCCAGGGAATGTAGAAAGAGAAAAAAAAAAAGGAAAAACAATGTTTCACTAATAATGGTATAACTTTGGCCTGTGGTTCAGGCATATGGAACATAGAATTCTGGGCCAACTGTATTACTAGTTAATCATCAGGCCAAGCTAAGAACTGAGGTAGGATCGAAAAAGTTGATCCCAACCTGGGACAGAAGGTCCTTTTTTGGGGAGTACTAAAAAAGAAAAAAAGCATGGCATCCGGGAGGACCCCTTCAAATTGGATGCCTATGGGGGGTTTGTGCCTGCGCCGGGTGTCGGCTAAAGATGGAGTTGAGAAACCAGGAAGAGGAGAGGAAAGAGGGGAAGACAAGAGGAGCAGGGAGTGAAAGTATTGAGAGGAAAATAGGGGGTTGGAGAGGAGGAAGTGCACGGAAGTCTATTGGTAAGGGAGGTTCGGGTTTCGCTTTGGAGATAAAAAGGAGCTGTGGCTTTCATTACCGGTTTACAGGGAAATCCCTATGTGTGAAGCCCAGGGTTCCCAGATAAGTTTGAATTTATTGATCGTGTCGAGGATGGTATTGAAGATTTTTTCCTGCGACATTATCCATGAAATTTTTTGTTTAGTTAAGCAGAGAGAAACTGTGGGAGATTTCCAGGCCCGGGCAATAGTAATTTTAGCGACTAGGAGGATTAAGCGAATCAGAGTCTCAGTAGGTTAAGGGGATTTGGGGTTTAGGCAGTTGAGTAAAGCAATAGTGGGATCCTGCTTGATCGCAATTCCAGTGGTTTTGTGAATAAGGGCAAAAATCTTGTTCCAGTAATCTCTGATTCTAGGACATTCCCACAAGATATGTAGGAGAGTGCCCATATGACCGCATCCTCTGACGCATAGGGGAGAAGCTTGTGGGTAGTACTTGGCTAGTCTAGTGGGTACTTGATACCAGCGGGATATCACCATGTGGCTAGCCTCAATCAGGGAAATATTCAGGATACCCTTGAATGAACGGGTTAAGTTAGAATGCCAGAAGTCTAGGTCCCAGTTAAGTTCCAGGTCTCTCTCCCAGCTCAACATGTAGGTCGCCTTCTCCAGAGGCTCGGCTAGTGCTGAGTAAATATCAGGGATATGCCCCCTCTCGTATCCATGGCTGAGGAGCACCACTGTTCATAGGGAGTTACGAAAGTGGGTTTTTGTAGGTATTCCAGATCTGGGTAACAAAATGTGATAATTGTTAAAATCTGAATTTTTCGGATGGGGCATTTTAAGTTTTGAGGTACAGTAGGTCAAAGATAGGGGGCAGTTTGAGTTGAAGAAGTGTCCGGTTCTATAAAGGCATTTGTCGTGCCACCATTTATCCAGTCTCGGGTGGAACCGGGGTTGTGGAAGATGTGGGCATGTGGTTGCCAGGCAGAGGTAAGGGGTCTCAGTTTGTGTAGAGAGTCACATAGTGCCATCGAGTGGGATAATGTGGGGGCTAGTATAGGGGCGCGTTTTTTGGGTGGACTCCATAAGAAGAAGTCTAAAGTATAGTTAGGGACTGCCTCTCATTCCATGTTCACCCAGTCGCAAAAGGTATAAAATTCTGGGCAAGAGGGTCATCTTGACCGCGTTTATCCTGCCAAGCCAGGACATTTTGTATAGAGACCACTGGGTGAGGTCTTCTGTCAGCTTTTTAAACATGGGAGGCAGAGATGAGCTTTGAGTTCGAGTCGAACTCATGTTCGACACGAACATTGCCTGTTCGCCTGTTCACCGAACAGCAAACAATTTGGGGTGTTCGCGGCAAATTCAAAAAGCCACGAGCACCCTGTAAAAGTCTATGAGAGAAATCTAAAGTGCTAATTTTAAAAGCCTATATGCAAGTTATTGTCATAAAAAGTGTTTGGGGACCTTGGTCCTGCCCCAGGGGACATGTATCAATGCAAAAAAAAGTTTTAAAAACTTCATTTTTTTCGGGAGCAGTGATTTTAATAATGCTTAAAGTGAAACAATAAAAGTGTAATATTCCTTTAAAATTTGTACCTGGGGGTGTGTATAGTATGCATGTAAAGGGGCGCATGTATCCCGTGCTTAGAACTGTCCCTGCACAAAGTGTCATTTTTGCAGGAAAAAAAGCTATTTAAAATCACTCGCGGCTATAATGAATTGTCGGCTCCCGTAATACAGAGAACAGTCATTGAAAATCATTGATAAAAAAAAAAAAAAAAGCGTGGGGTTCCATGGATTTTAGGGGAACTCCACGCCAAATTTAAAAAAAAAAAAAATGGCGTGGGGGTCCCCCTCAAAATCCATACCAGACCCTTATCTGAGCATGCAACCTGGCAGGCCGTAGGAAAGGAGGGGGGACAAGAGAGCGCCCCCCCTCCTGAACTGTACCAGGCCACATGCCCTCAACATTGGGAGGATGCTTTGGGGGTCTGTGACCCCTCAAAGCACCATCTCCCCATGTGGATGAGAAGGGTCTCTTCCCCACAACCCTGGCCGGTGGTTGTGGGGGTCTGCGGGCGGGGAGCTTATCAGAATCTGGAAGCCCCCTTTAACAAGGGGACCCCCAAATCCCGCCCCCACCTGTTTGAAATGGTAAGGGGGTACAAAAGTACCACTACCATTTCACACAGAAAGTGTAAAAAATAGTTAAACACACTGACACCGTTGGAAAAAGTCCTTTATTAAAAATAAAAAAAATAAAAAAAAGATTCCGGTGGTAATCCACTCTTGGTATCCAGCGATGGGTGGTCTCTTCTCCGGGGTTCAGCGATGGCTGATCTCTTCCACGTCCAGCGCAGCGCATCCTGTCTCCATGGAGACACTGAGGGAATCCGTTTTAGCAGAGGAGGACCGGGCCACTCCGTCACCTGACCCCACCCCCCTCTGACGCAATGCAAGGGGGAAGCTGGGATTCCCCAGTGATGTAAGGGTGACCCCCGCCCCCTCTGATGTAACGCAGGTTTCCGTTACATCAGAGGGGGGCGGGGTCACCCGTACGTCACTGGGGAAGTCCAGCTTTTCCCTTGCGTTGCGTCAGAGGGGGGCAAAGAGGGGGACGTTGGAAGAGATCAGCCATCGCTGGACCCCAGAGAAGAGACCGCCCATCGCTGGATAGCAAAAGTGGATTACCACAGCTGGAATCTTTTTTTTAATTTTTATAAAGGACTTTTCCCAACAGTGTATGTGTGTTTTTTAACTATTTTTTACACTTTCTTTGTGAAATGGTAGGGCTACTTTTGTACCCCTTACCATTTCAAACAGGGGGGCTGGGATCTGGGGGTTCCCTTGTTAAAGGGGGCTTCCAGATTCTGATAAGCCCCCCGCCCGCAGACCCCCACAACCACTGGCCAGGGTTGTGGGGAAGAGACCCTTCTCCTCATCAACATGGGGACATGGTAATTTGAAGAGTCACAGACCCCCAAAGCATCCTCCCAATGTTGAGGGCATGTGGCCTGGTATGGTTCAGAGGGGGGGCGCTTTCTCATCCCTCCCTCTTTTCCTATGGCCTGCCAGGTTGTGTGCTCAGATAAGGGTCTGGTATGGATTTTGAGGGGGACCCCCATGCCATTTTTTTTTTAAATTTGGCGTGGAGTTCCCTTAAAATCCATGCCAGACCTGAAGGGCCTGGTATGGATATTTAGGGGGAACCCCACATAATTTTTTTTATCAATGATTTTCAATGACTATTCTCTGTATCACGGGAGCCGGCAATTCATTATAGCCGCGAGTGATTTTAAATAGCTTTTTTTCCTGCAAAAATGACACTTTGTGCATGGACAGTTCTAAGCACGGGAAACATGCGCCCCTTTACATGCATACTATACACACCCCCAGGTACGAAATTTAAAGGAATATTAAAATGTTATTGTTTCACTTTAAGCATTATTAAAATCACTGCTCCTGAAAAAACGTAAGTTTTTAAAACTTTTTTTGCATTGATACATGTCCCCTGGGGCAGGACCCAGGTCCCCAAACACTTTTTATGACATTAACTTGCATATTAGCCTTTAAAATTAGCACTTTTGATTTTGAACGTTCGAGTTCCATAGACTTTAATAGGGTTCTAAAGTTCACACGAAGTTTAGGTCTGTTCGCAGGTTCTGGTGCGAACCGAACAGGGGGGTGTTCGGCTCATCCCTAATGGGAGGGTAGTTATATTTGTACAGTTGATCAACTCTGGATGTGAGGTTAATGCTTAAATAGGGGATTGAAGTTGGGTTCCAGGAAAATGGGAAGTGGTCCTTCAATCTATCCACTGAGTTTTGGGGGGTTGATATATTTAGGGCAACTGATTTTGTCATGTTTACTCTTAGGCCCGACGCGTTCCCGAAATCTTTGAGTAGTTGGATAATGTTGGGGGTTGAAATATGGGGGGACGTGATGAAAAGGAGGCCATCGTCCAAGAACAATGTGCATTTATGGGTTGATTGGCCGCAGGGGGCATCCCTGCCTTATGCCCTTCTTAATGGGGAACTGTTCTGAAAGGTGTCCCTGTAATCTGACCTGTGCCTTGGGTTGGTGATAGAGGGCTTCTAGTATTTTAATGAAGTCAGGGCCAAAGCCCCATTTCTGGAGTGTTGTAAAAAGGTAGGGCCATGCAACTGTATCAAAAGCTTTTTGGAGATCTATGGAGAGGAGGCAGCTTTCCTGGGGGAGACCTCCATCCCATCCTGACTTCTTAAGGGCTATTGTGTTCACTAATCTCCGTATATGTCTGTTCGCTAAAATCTTTGTCATTATCTTCAAGTCATTATTGATTAACAAGATTGGTCTATAATTGCTCACTTCGTTAGGGTCTTTGCCCAGTTTGAGAATGACCGATATGTAAGCTAGGTTGGCTGTAGGATCCAGGGGGAGGCTTTGCTTAAAGAATTGAGGAGGGGGGCCATATAGGGAGAGAGAGCGTCTGTGAAGGTTTTATAATAGTAGGTTGAAAACCCGTCTGGGCCTGGGAC